>OX638132.1:21457988-22657988 GCA_951804985.1 Dryomyza anilis | reverse complement strand
ATACTTTCGTAACTTTTGATGCTATATGTAGAATTTTCTGAAACATTCGATTTGTTTACGAACAATTAGTAAAAACAGAAATACGTTTGAATATATACGAAAATGTATTAAATCATAGAATGTTGAATGTGTTCATAATTTTATATTTTCGTAAAAAGTACAATTCTACTCGTAAAATGTACAACAATATTTCGTATTATATACGAATGACTTTCGTATATAAAAACTAAAAATAGTTTTGTAAAATACACATAAAATTTGTAATTTTTTCATAAATTTACGAAAGTATACTATGTTTTTTCATAATATACACGAAAGATTTCGTGCATATTAAACAAGTCAGTAAAGGGTTAACCAATTAGTGGTTGTAATGTGTAGGGGATTTTTGGGTTGACAGCGATATTAATTGAAATAAACAATAAATTATGGTCTGATTAGAAATAGCGTCAAATGACAAGTGGCAGTGAGGCAAAAATGAAGAGGGTCGATTCTATAGATAATAGAAATGTAGTGGGGACGGAATTTGTAGGGGTAGCCATTGAAATAATACAAATTTTCTGAGATTGGATAGCAATTGAGTGGTGGTTGTCATTTTAACTGGCACGTGCGACATATAATTCCCACCTACTACACTTGCTCGCTTACCATCCTCTTTCCAGATTATTTTCAATTGCACATTATAATTTAGATGGAAAAACTTTTGTGGATTTCGTGTCAAATTTTACGCCATTACGCTTACGCTTGATATTGATGCTGATGTAAATTCATGGGGGAAATTTATTTGCATGTTGGTCGGTGCCTGTCGTAGCTCAATTTGTGTCGTTTATTTGAATTATTTGACAGCTGCTGTCAAATGAATGGCATTTATTGGCGCTCAAATATTTATCTATTATGTAGTAGGAATTTGTTCGCACATGTTTGGCATTGTGAGTAATGTATTAATTAACGTTTTTAATACGGCATCATATTAAATTTACCTTTTTAAACTGTATCAATGTTGAAATTTCTTGAATACTGCAAAGAAAAAACATATATTTTTAATGTTTAACAAAAATATTTAAGTATATTAATTAAACAAAATATATAAAAAATAATAATAAGAAAAGACAATGATAAATCTATTAAAACCAAAATTTATTGAGAGCATACGATATTTAATTTTCTGCAGTTTCAGATTAAATTTCTTAATAATGAAAAAATAATTCTGATTCTCAATTTCTTTTTGTGAGGTATTTTGTTATTAATACAGTTTATAGTTCAGAAAACTAAAGATTATACATTTCGGTTACACCAATTCGGCACTATCATGCCAAATGGGCGAATGTGTAATTTTTGACATTTGCGTTTTTTTTACATTTTTGAATGTAGTTTTTCCTCTAGTATACTGTGCCAAACTCGTGTGTGGTTTTGTTGAATATAGCCATAAAAGACAAAACCAAAAGGGCGTATTCAAATAATTGAAAATGTCATACCAAAAGGGGCGAATATTTTCGTATTTTTGCCATAACTTTTTATTGGTATAAGATAAAATAGTAGTGTAAAATCATTAATTGTTTGTTTTTAAAGCACCTATCGATCATTATCATTATTTTAAAATATTTTTTTGAATTTTTATCATTTGCAAGACAAATGTTTAGCAAATTATTTTTAAATAATGATGCCAATCAATAGGTGCTTTAAAAACAAACAATAAATACCTTTACATCACTATTTTATCTTGTGCAAATAAAGAGTTATAGCATAAAAAACAAAAATATTTGCGTTTTGGTCAGGCTATAGCCTCACAAAATCCGTAATTATAATTCAGTAAGTTTTCCAAATCCAAAGATATCTTGTATACGTTATAATAATTGATAAATAAACTAAATAACAAAGAAAAAAATTTAAAATTTATTTTTATTAATTTTTAAAACACTTCACACTTTAAAATTTTATTTTCCAACATTTTTAAAAATGCACATTCGCACCTTTGGCATGACGTTAAGACATCTATACCAAAATTCCCAAATCGATTAACCTATTTTTAGCACAAAACACAGCAAACATTCTTTTTTTTTTGTAACCTAACTCTTAAAAAGTCATTTTAAATCACATAGCAATAATCATGATTTTGTTTTAAAACCCACATTTATTTTTGGTTTTTTCGTTTGTAGGTGTCCAACAAATGCCCGGCATACCCGACACCACATCCGGCTCGCATTTATTATCACGCATCGACTGGGGCGCACGTCCATCGAAGCTCGTTGAGCACTTCCATGGTCCAGCGCCGTTCGTGATCATTCATCACTCGTACATGCCGAGCGCCTGTTCTACGCGCACCGAATGCATTCAAGCCATGCGTTCGATGCAGGACTTTCATCAGCTGGAGCGAGGTTGGAATGACATCGGCTACAGCTTTGCCGTTGGTGGTGATGGCATGATTTATACCGGACGCGGCTTCAACGTCATCGGCGCACATGCACCCAAGTACAATGATAAAAGTGTTGGCATTTGCTTGATTGGCGATTGGCGAAGTGAGTATGAGTTGTAGTTATGAAAACGGGGATAAAGGCGAACGCGGTAAAGGGTATTCGGACGTCAGCAACACTAGTTGTTAGAATGGAATATAGGAGGTCCGTCTACAAAGTGTTGTTGTGAAATCCATGCCATTGTATTGTGCGCACAACATGGAATTGTGTTGACTTCGCTGACAGCTTAAAAAATGAGATTCCTTGCAAAGGGTTTCTTTTGAAAAATCAAAAAAATCAGACATTTTCAAGAAATTGCGGGGCTATGACAGTTGCACGAAAGGATTTTTGTAAAATAGTATACAAAATATATTGTTTAAAATAATGGTGGTTATTGACTTAAAATAGGTTTAGATGCCTTTGGAAAAATGATTGATTACAATGAACACAAGCGCGTGGTTCATTGAATTTTTTTTTAACAAAATTCCTATCACAATGTTTTGCCCTTGTATTTTATACGTCGTTTGTACACAGAAAAAAATAATGTACATCATATTGATGAATTCCGTTCTTCAAACCATGATTCATTGTATTGAAGAACCAATCATAATATTAATAACTAACGACATCAATGTTACGAATGCGATCATTAATATGATAAACGCTTGGTAACTGTCGAAAAAGTGTTCATCAATATGATGAACTGTTTGTGAAGAATACGTTTCATCATATTAATGAACAAGAACATAAAATACAACATATTTTACTTTATATTGAAGAATGCTGTTCATTAAACCAAATATCAATGAACATATTTATTTTTCGTTCATTTTTTGCAGTATTTCTCAGTTCTCAAGTAGTTCTTGTATGTAAATTCTTATATAATGATTGCTCGACATGCATAAATTAAGTAAAATGTTTTATAATATATTTATTTATAAATACAACATTTTATAAATGAAAAGTTATATTTATAAAAATATATTTAAAAAAAATTGTTTGAACATTTTTTGTTTAAAAAAAAAATGTTATTTTGAATTTTTTTCAGTTATTTTTTTAAATAATATTTTTACAACAAACTTTTTTTTCGAATTATTTTCTAAAAAAAAAATAGTTTTTTAGAAAAATTCATAAAAAATAAATGTTATAAACAAATTCATCAATACGACGATTCAAATTCATTGTATTGAATATTTCGTTATTCACTATAATCGAACGATAGTACGAATAATTTCATATATATAACGAATGTATTCATCAATATGTCATTTAATGAACGGTGGTATCAATATGATGAAATTGGTAGTTGGTGTAATAATTCATAATGTTTATGAATAAATTCATCATATTGATGTTTTTTTTTCTTCTGTGTAACACCCAGAAGGTAGCATATCCGATATTGAAAAGAATTCTTCTTAGTCGATTTAGTGATGTCCGTCTATTTGTATGCCCGTCTATCTGTACGTATGTCTATCTGTACGTCTGTCTATTTGTACGTCTGTCTGCACGCTGCAAAAAAAGGGCTCTCGCAAACATAATTTTGCAGGCATTAACATGTATGTTTGGAATTTTAAGTAAACATACAAAACAGCTCTGACTTACATTATAATATCACGGAAACATTTTAATGTTGCCCCTTAAAATGGTGTATGTTCTAATGGAAACATTATAATTACTACATCCAAACAAAATAAATATTTGAACCGAAACATAAATATGTTCAAATTAAAACATGATTTTGAAGGACATGAATATAAATATGTTTCCAGTGTAGTATGTAGTAGTATGTTTGCATAGAAACATATTTAAATACTTTTGGAAAAAATCCTAAAAATAAAATAAAAATAAAATGTTTTTTTTTTATTAAAAATTTTTAAACATGCATAGTGAAAATTATAATAATAGAATACATATACAAATTTTTAAATGCATAAATAAATAATTGGTTTAAAACTGCAAGTACAAGTGACAGCATCAATGAATGCACAATTTCACCAGCAGACGCTAAACCAGACGATCCAGGCTCGCTTTATAAAGGCTTTATAAATAAGAGCGCTACAAAAGTTTTTTTTTCAAAGATGTGCGAGCCAACAACGAGTCGAAATTATTAAAAACCGAAATTCGAATTCGTATATCTTTCCATCATGAAATGGCAAACCGTACTGAAGAGAAATGTCAAAAGAGCGGCAAGAAATATTGGGTCGTTTGTTGTCCCTGTCGCTCTACTTTTGTAGCGGCCTATTTGAAAAACCTTTTATTTGGTACAATTACAGTTGATCTCAGTACAACACATAGCGTAGGCGAGGAATTCACGGAGGCTTTTGTAAAAAAACATGCCAAATTCTGTTTGAAAATCGAAACACTGATTTTTATTTGTGGTTTTTTCACTTTAATTTATGAACTTACAATAAAAGACACGTACGCAGAAAATGCCGATCAACGAGTGTCAACTTCATACAACTTCATACAACTTCATACAAGAATTAATTTTCTATTTGTTTTCAAACATCAGTATGTTTAAAATGACCCTATGCATACTTCAAACGACGACAAAAGAGACGTAGGTTGAAAATTCTGCTCATCGAGAGCCAACTTCGTATACAAGAAGAATCTTGCAAGAATACATTTATTTAAATCCTTGATCTTTTTTGTTTGTTTTTAAACATCAATATGTTCAAACGATGGCAAAAGATGGCGTAGGTAGAAAATGCTGCACAACGTTGCCAACTTCGTTTATCGAATTAAGACGAGCGTTGCGAACATACGTTGTATTTAGATTTGATTAGCATTTTTTGTGTTTCGAAACATAGTTTTAATCAAGTAAATTGCCAAGAAACAGTTTATTCAAATCCAATTAAAATTTTATGTTGGTATTGTAACATATTTATGGTAAATTTGACAGATTCTGCTGGACAATATAATAATGTTTACACGTGACCAAAAATAAATTCAATTTCGATTTTAATTTAATTACACTTCATTCCTAATATATGTATGGTAATTTCGTATTACTTTTTAATTACATTCAAACATATTCAAACAAATCTTTTCTATCCGTGTGCCCGTCTGTTCGTTGAAATCACAAGTAAAGGAAAACTAGAAACTTCTAATTTATATTACTTATACACCTACGATGTCTGATATAGAAAATGTCGTCTGTTCGACTTATGCTGAAATACTTCATATAAATATGACATACACAGAAAAAATATTGAAGAATTTATTCTTCAAACCATGATTCATTGTATTAAAGAACGATTCATAATATTGATAACTACAAAACATCAATGTTATGAATTCATTATAAATTTTATTCCAACAATTAATTTATTTTGAACAAAAAAATATTTAGGAACGATATCGTTGTTTTTGTCTTTAAAGCTATCGAGAAAATATATTTTATTTGTGCATAAAATTCAACTCTTCATTTTAATTTCCATTATTAGTAAATATTTTACTATTTATTATTTTAGCTTAAGTTTGCTTTTCTTAAAAATAAAATAACATGTTTTTGTGTTTTCTTTTGTCTTACAGCCAATCTGCCGCCACCACACATGCTGCAGGCGGTCAAGGATCTAATCGGCTTTGGTGTTGCCAAAGGTTACATTCACCCGGAATTTAAGTTGCTCGGTCACCGACAGGTGCGCGACACCGAGTGCCCTGGCGGACGTCTGTTCCAAGAGATTTCGACGTGGCCACACTTTTCACCCAATACAAATACAACAGAAAATGAAATTGCAAAAATAAATTAAAGTTAATTTGAGAAAAAAGTAGAAAGAAAGCAATATATGGATGAAGTATCGAACGAGTACAATTCATTTAACTAAATAGACGTCGATATTTAGCCAACACCAAACAAAATCGCTATTAATTTAAGTTTCATTAGACAATAAGCATGCATTACATAATTCCTATTAGGTTTATTAGTGACTAGCAAATATTTTAAAAAATAAATAATAAAATAATACATGACAGAAAAATAAATAATTTATGAAAACAGCTAAAAAGTATACTTTGATTTATTCACTTTTTTATGGGAAATATTTTGGAGACTAGCAGCCAGCCAGCGCGTTTTCTGACAGTCGCCAAAATAAAACAAAAAGTAAAAACTTGGCCAACTTTGAAATCAAAACATGTTTAAAACTCATTAAATTCAAATACAGCGACAGCAGAAGTTTACCACACACACACACACAAACACACATACAGGACACATACACTGTGTTGAGTGCTTTCGCCCGTAGCGCAACTTCCGGCGGAAGTCCCCCAAAATTGTTGTACGTTTGGCGTGCACTTTGGTGGCAAACTTATGTGAATGTCTGTCTTTGCAGCAAAGTGTCGCCAAGCCTTGTATAAAGTCTGCGGCTCAGTTAACTTCTATAAATAAGCAAATAAACTACCGCAGCTAAGTTTCAATTCTCGTGGAATTGTTAGCTAAGAAACCATTTAAGACAAATAAAAATATGAGAAAAGTTAAAAAATAGTTTCCATTTTCAGACGTAAACGGAAAAGAAATGTTTGTTGAGACAACCAAAATTATCGTAATGCTTTTTGTATCGAAGTCTCCAAATATTCCAAAGATTATTTGTAAAAACACATGACAATACTCAGGAAAAATCAGATAGTAGTTATAGATTTTATAGTATACAATATTTACAACACTCAAAATAATTTCTAGGACATTTTACGAAATATTTTTTCGTAGTTTTTAAATCGTAAAATACACGAATAATTCATAGAATACACCAAACATTTGTAATTTATATATTTGTTTTTCCAAATTATTTTTTACGTACGTTTCGTATATATTACGAATCAATATTCGTAAAATTAAAGAACAACAAAATCACGAATATTTCGTATAAATTACGACTCTTTCGTTATATTATTTTCTACACAGATAGAAAAGATTTGTTTGAATATGTTTGAATGTAATTAAAAAGTAATAAAATTACCATATATGTATTAGGAATGAAGTGTAATTAAATTATAATCGAAATTGAATTTATTTTTGGTCACGTGTAAACATTATTATATTGGTCAGCAGAATCTGTCAAATTTACCATAAATATGTTACAATACCAACATAAAATTTTAATTGCATTTGAATAAACTGTTTCTTGGCAATTTACTTGGTTAAAACTATGTTTCGAAACACAGAAAATGCTTATCAAATCTAAATACAACGTATGTTCGCAACGCTCGTCTTAATTCGATAATATATCGACTGACGAAGTTGGCAACGTTGTGCAGCATTTTCTACCTACGCCATCTTTTGCCATCGTTTGAACATATTGATGTTTAAAAACAAACAAAAAAGAAATAGGATTTAAATAAATGTATTCTTGCAACATTCTTCTTGTATACGAAGTTGGCTCTCGTTGAGCAGAATTTTCTTAAACTAACGTGAAAAACCACAAATAAAAATCAGTGTTTCGATTTTCAAACAGAATTTGGCATGTTTTTTTACAAAAGCCTCCGTGAATTCCTTGCCTACGCTATGTGTTGTACTGAGACAACTGATGCTGTCACTTGTACTTGCAGTTTTAAACCAATTATTTATTTATGCATTTAAAAATTTTTGTATGAATTCTATTATTATAATTTTCCACTGTGCATTCCATTTAAAGATTTTTAATAAAAATAAATAAAAAAAAAGAACATTTTATTTTTAATTTATTTTCGGGATTTCTTTACAAAAATATTTAAATATGTTTCTATGCAAACATACTACTTTTTGTACTGAAACAACTGATATGTTTCACTGGAAACATATTTATATTCACGTCGTTCAAAATCATGTTTTATTTTGAACAAAATTATGTTTGGGAGAGCCCATTTTTAGCAGCGTGTATTAAATTTTTTTTTTACTAAAGAATAACATATTTTTCGAATGAGCTTTACATTTTACGAATAAATTACTAAAATTTCGTAAATTTTGAAGCTATATGTAGAATTTTACGAAACATTCGTGTTACAAAATAGTTTAAAATGTGTTCTATGTTAGTTCTGTTAGTGTCAAAAGTTCAAAAGTATCATATTTAGTATTTTTCATATTTTTATGAATCGTCATTTTCATCGTGAGATTTTTTTAACGAAGTATTCGTGTTTTTTACGAAAGATTCGTACAGTGTTTCCTATGTTTCATAAAACGTACGAATGTTATCATTGTCAAATGTACAAATACTTTCGTAAAATGTACGAAATTATTCCTAAAAAGGTACATAATATTCAATATTTCTTATTATGTACGAATGGCTTTCGTAGATAAAATCTACGAATAGTTTCGTAAAATAAACAATTAATATTCGTAATTTTACCATAAATTTACAAAAGTTCTTTCGTGTATTTTACGAAATATTTTGTGGATAAAATTCACGAATTTTTTCGTAAAATACTTGAACTATTACGTGTATTTTAGGCAGATTTTATTTTGAGTGTAATATACTAGATATCAGAGACCACAAAAAACCGAAATCGGACCGTAAACGTTTAAAAAATAGTTTTATGGCATTCTAATTATGACTATTTCTACGTTTTGCAAGATATCGCTACAATATTAATAGAATCGCTAGCTAATACCCGATTACAAACAAAAATATATGAGACATAAGTGTGCCATATTCCAAACGAAATTTTGACAGAGGTATGGATGAAAAATGAAACAAAAATGAAAAATTCGCCTTCTTTTCAACGTCTGAGGCGCGGCTTGGCATGAATGCTCTTTTTGTAACTAATTTTTTATAAATGAGGTAAAAATAAAGATTTGAAGATATGACTTGAGAATGTGCCCATTTAACACCAACAAAAAAGGACACGGTGGAACTTTGGAAAAAAAAAACGTGATTGGTCCGAAAAAAGCATTTTCTCTAAGATACATCTACAATTCCATCTGAATTTGGCTGGCCAAAGGTGGGATCGGAATTCTATAACACGAGTTAATTTAAAAATACAATGCCGCTTCAGTATTATTGATCAATCATTTTTAATTGCGAAAACAAAATTTAAACATATGGCAGAACCATTTTTTATGGCATATTATCGACTATGTTAAGCGTAGCATTCAAGAAATTACTAATTTCAATTTTTGAGGGCTTGCTTTTGAGAGCTTGCTGGTTTGATTTTTTTTATGACAACAGAAAAAGGATTTTTCAATAAGAGCTCTAAAATTTTTTTTTTTAAATAAAACAAAAACTTTTTTGGATATCAATGAAATTCTTTATTCCTGTAAAAGTACGATGCCATTATGTATGGAATTCGATTTCTTTTGCATGGCCACCACGGGCACGCTTGCAGAAGTCCAGACGCTGAACCCAATTTTCGACGGTTTTCAAGCATAAATCGGCCGATAATGCTGCAATTTCACGTTCGATATTCGTACGAAGTTCATAAATCGTCGCTGGCTTCTTGGCATAGACCATAGACTTGACGTAGCCCCACAGAAAATAGTCTAACGGCGTGAAATCGCACGACCGCTAATCGACTGGACCATTTCGTGAGATAACACGTTCTCCAAACTTGGTTTCCAATAAATTGATTGTGGCATTCGCTGTGTGGCTTGTTGCGCCATCCTGTTGGTACCACATGTCCTCCAAGTTCATATCATCCATTTGGGGCCAAAAATATTCGGTTATCATTGAACGGTAGCGATTCCCATTCACAGTAACGTGCCGGTCTTGATCATCACGGAAGATGTACGGCCCAATGACGCCGCCGGCCCATAAACCGCACCAAACCGTAATTTTTTCGGGATGCACTGATGACTCATGGAGTACGTGTGGATTGCTGTCTGACGCATATTTTGTTTATTAACGAAGCAATTCAGCCGGAAATGAGCCTCATCGCTGAAGATTATTTTTCGAATTTTTACTACCGAATTTCGGTAGTAAATTTTAATAATTTCGACTCGTTGTTGGCTCGTATATCTTTCTATCATGAAATGGCAAACCTTACTGAAGAGAAATGATGAAAGAGCGGCAAGAAATATGGCGTCGTTTGCTGTCCCTGTCGCTCTACTTTTGTAGCGTCCCTATTGAAAAACCCTTTATAATAGCAATGATTTTAAGGTATGTCACTTGAATGTCCCCCTTGTATCAAAAATACAGCAGAACTTTAAAATTTAAATTTCGCCAAATATGTTCAAAAAATCACTATTTCTTTAAAATAATTGTTTCGTTATATACACAGAAAAAATGTGCATCATATTGATGAATTCCGTTCTTTAGAATATTCATTATATTGAATATGATATTTATAAATTTATGAACAAATTCATCAATATGACGATTCAAATTCATTGTATTGAATATTTCGTTCTTTACTATGATGTGCGATGGTATGAATAAGTTCATATATATAATAAATGTCATATATATATAATAAATCAAGATGATGAATCTGGTAGTTAGTGAAAAATTCATATTATTTATGAATAAATTCATCATATTGATGAAGTTTTTTATCTTTGTAGTTAAGTATATCAAACAAAAATAATTTCACTTCACTTATTCAATAAATACTTTGTAAATATATAATTTGAAACCAATAAAGCGTTACCAACCTCTATTTTGACGTCTTTCATTAAAAGTTAAGCACACAAACGGATTTATATTACATAAGGCCCTATAGCTTATATTCACGAAAAGCGCTAAGATGTGCTCGTAAATTTGTTTGTGACATTTTGTCAACCACAAAAATTAAAGGTTTCTGGATTTGCTCATATTTTGAACAGATAAAACGCAAATGAATTTTTTTTTTTGGTATTAAATTTTTTTTTTTGTGTTTTCTGTCTTTTTTATTTCAAAAGTTGTGTTTGTGAAAAGTTTATTTTTGAACAGACACTAAAATTAAAAACATATTTTTAGGAGTTGCCTCAACACAGTGACCGCCAAAGTAAACTGCAAAATTTATCTGCACAGAATAGTTTGAAATTATAGCAAACAACACACATGAATTTGCGGCACATGTGGAATTTGGTCACTAAACTCATAGCATACTTTTAGACGGCAAATTGAATACCACTCAATGGTTGCATTCAAAAAGTAATATTTTT
This sequence comes from Dryomyza anilis, assembly GCA_951804985.1. NCBI lineage: Eukaryota > Metazoa > Arthropoda > Insecta > Diptera > Dryomyzidae > Dryomyza > Dryomyza anilis. The sequence goes on along the minus strand of OX638132.1, from coordinate 22,646,489 downwards.
CAGATTTTACATTTAAATATTATACATTTAAAATATATATTTGTATACAAACTTATGCGAAGCTCAGTAAAACTAAAAGTTGTACAAACAAAAATTAAATGTTTAGGGAATTCATTTGGAAAAGCACGAAGTACAAATTCAGTTCAAACAAAAGCTGACTAAAATCCAACGAAAACATTATAAATATTCCTAAGTACTAAGTAGATATGCATTTTTACTGACCATAGTGATATTATATTTTTTTATTTAATTTGTATTTCTAAAGCTGATAAAGGATTTTGGGTATTTTAGACACCACAACAAATTTAAAACCTTTGCATTTCATAGTTCTTACTTTCAATTATCTATCTACGTATTCAGTTCGTAATGTCTATTTTATAAAATACACTGTAAGTAAATGGTACATTTCACTTTGGTCAGTAAATGTCACACCTAGAAAAGGAGTTTAGTGATTTCGTAAAAATTACTATTACAGCAAATTCAATCGGAACTTGTCAGTCGACCTGTGTATAACAAAATATACCTCATATCCCAGTATGCCATGTTTCGGAGACCTTCAATGCCTCAAAGCTTTCTCAAACTAACTTTGTCAAAAAAGTCCAATCTCGTAGCTTTATTCCTGCTAAATTTTTTAAATTTATCGCACATTCAAATTCTTTGACAATATACGATATTCACATCGATATCGTAACATTTTTCGAAGCAATCTCGAACTTTGAATATTTTTTTCATCTACCGATTTCGAAAAAAAGACAGAACGCATCGATTCGAACTACAATATAGATCCAATTTGCCGTTCGATATCGTTACAAGAACCGGTCTAAATACGTTTGATTTCACCATCTACTCGCATTGATTTCGTAACAATATCGAAACAAATGGCATATGGGGTAAAACCAAAATCTATGGAAGAGCTAAAACCTATTGGAATATCGGTTCCGGTTCGGATTCCAAGATTTTTAAAATTGTGGTTCCGGTTTCAATCAACAAATTAAAAGGGTTTCGATTCCAGTTCCGTACATTCTTAATAATGGTTCCGATTCCGGTTCTTTGCTTTCCCTGACAGGGATATAATATCTGTTCCGGTTTTGGTTCCGATATTTTTCAAATAGCGGTACCGATTCCAACCAGAAAAAAATATATATGTTCCGATTCCAGTTCCGGTTCAACACATTTTTAATAATGATTCTGGTTCTAAAAATCTAAACGGTTACGGTATTATTTTTCACGTTTCGCTTGCTTTTTCATGTTTTTCCGTGCTTTTTTTGTGTTTTGTTGTGTTTTTCCGTATTTCTTAGTGTCTTTTAAAATCCCATATTTTATCGTTATTCAAATTCAATTAAAATTTTATATTTGTATTGTAACATATTTATGGTAAATTTGACAGATTCTGCTAGGGAATATATAAAACTAGATGCCTACGGCGCCATTTTTTTCCCGCTCACGTGCCACGCCCTTTGTCCAATCACGCTCACATTCTACGTGAAGATTATAGTGTTCAATATTATGCTTTATTTCGATTTTTACAACTCTTCTCTTAGTAGGTCAGGAGTTAAAGCAATTTTAATTTTTTGGTTATAAGGGAGGCGCCACGCTCGTTGGTTAATTCCGCCCACATTCTACGTGACGATTGGAGTTTTAAATATTTGATTCTATTTTTATAACTCTTTTCTTAGTATGTCAGGAGTTATAGGTACTCTAATAACTTGGTTATATGGGAGGTGCCACTCCCCGTGGTTTAATCCCAACCACATTTTACGTGACAATTAGAGTTTTAAATATGAACATTCGATTTTTGTATCTCTACACTTAGTATGTCAGGAGTTACAGTAATTTTAATGTTTTGGTTATATGGAAGGTCCCACGCCCCGTAGTTCAATCCCTCCCACATTTGTGAAAATGATACAACAACCACAATATACATCAGTGGGTAAAATTCCATGACTGTGGCTATCTTAAGTACACAGATATTGGAATTAAAAGTCCAAACTTGCCACGCCCATTTTTGTACCTTAGAGGGCGAATTTCAAAAAATCCCGCTGTAGTGCGCGCCTACGTTGGGAGATGAGCACCCTATCCACATTTCATGTTCCTAGGTCTAACTGTTTGGTCTGGGCGTTGATCGATCAGTCAGTTGGGCAATCAGGACTTGTTCTTTTATATATATATATATATATATATATATATATATATATATATATATATAGATGACGGAGGGAAATAAAATTCTAAAACTCGAGAAGAATTCGATTAGAAAGAAAAATAGTAGAATTTGACTAATATCAATAAAATACTACTAAAATTCAAGAATTTTGTCATCTGGATATCACGAAAGCAAATTACTTAGTTGTCAAAAAATTTATTTATTATTAAAAAGCAAAAAGAACACGCAAAATTGTTGCTGTATTCATCGCAAAAAGAACACGTGTTCATGTATTGTTGTTGTTTTCATCGATATTGCTCTGTCTGTATGCTATGTTTTGCGAGGTCGCCATCTGTTTGTTAGTCTGCCTGTTGAAAGTAACTAAGCCAAATTTTTCTAGATATTCAGACATTAAGTTCTTAGGTATCAAAAAGTAACGTAAGAACAATTTGTCTGGATTGCAAATTTTTTCTTCTTAGGTATCAAAAAACGGCATGATATACAGTGTTTGCATGTGTGTGTTTTCACGAATAGAACAACAAAGCCCAGCCAGACAAGCAAGCGTCTGTGTATGTATGAATCTTAAAGATATAAATAGAAAAAACGATTTTTCGTACGAATATTGGTATGGTTTCAGTTCGTAAACATAAATTTGGGTTCAATTTTGCATAAATACCAAGTTGAGTTCATTCCATTGTTATCTAAATACACTACACCCAGAAAAAAATACTATATAAATAATAGTTTTTTACTATTAAAAATATTCAATAGGATATATTATTATTTTAATAGGAAAATATCATTAAATACTAGAAAATACCATGACATTGCCATTGAATTTATATGAAAAGATTTATTTTTTCTATACTACAAAATCAATAATTGTCCTATTGACAAATTTTAATGGTATTTGAGGGATTTTTTTCTGGGTGTATACAATGCTTACGGGTACCGTGCGGAGGGTTTATACATAACCAACAGAAGAGGCAAGAGAAGAGGAGAAAGTGTATAAGGTAAGTAAACGGTTTCAGAATAATATACAGAGATTAAATTAAATAATAATAAAAATAAAAAAAAAATAAACAATTCAATTACATTAAGTATTCAAAGAAGTCATTTAATATACAAAAATGCGTATAGGTAATAAAGTTCTAAATAAACAATAAATTAACTCGACTATATATTTTTTTTTATTTAGCTTCGAAATAATTGCTTTTAGTTACTTTCAACATATCGACAGACAGGCACACGAACAAACAGATGGGGCGGACAAAGTAAAACAAAACATAATAGCGACAAAGCAAGATCGCAAAAACAACTATACGAACACGTGTTCATTAAATTTTGGGACGAGAACAACAACAACATTTTTGATACCTATGAAATTAATAACTGAATTCCAGACTTATTCTACTTAGTTTCTTTTTGGATACCCAAGAAATTAATAACTGAATCCAAGAATAATTCTACTTAGTTACTTTTTTGACAACCAAGAAACTTCATTTCTTGAAATTAAGGATTTTTCGGTTTAGCTGTATATCACTTCGTATACTTCTTGATTACTTCTGGATTTTAGAACTTTTTTCTCTCCGTGTAGTAATATGTTATTACAATCTGAACAAAAATAAATTCAATTTCGATTATAATTAAATTACACTTTTTTCATAATACATGTTTGGTAATTTCGTATTATTATACCCTACACTAAGAGTGAAAGGGTATATTCAGTTTGGTACGCCGTTTGTAACACCCAGAAGGAAGCATCTCCGGTATGGAAAAGTATATATATTCTTGATCACCATGACCTCCTAGCGATGTCCGTCTGTCTGTCCGTCTTATAACTTAGATTACTAATATACCTACGCTGTATGTGCGAAAAAATTGACTAGATCAGTCCATTGTGACCTATGATCCGACCACTTATGTTCAAATACCTCATATAAAATGTACATATAAAGATCAATTTTTATGTATACGTGCTTAGGTAAACTTTTTTGCTCAAATATATATTGACATCATGCTCAAATACATGATAATAATGTTTTCCGGCGAAAAGACTTGTGGTTCACAAAAAAAAATCGAAATTCGGTACACCTACCCATTTGTAAATATGGGTATCAAATGAATGGAAATTCTTCAGCGATTGAATGTTTGTTGTTATTTTCAGGATTCGTATACCCTGGTGACCTATATATCACTTTGAATGGTAACCACACATATGTGTAGGGTATTTATAGTCGGCTTAGACCGTGTGGTGACTCAGTTTATAAAACTACTTTGAAAATTGTATTTGTTTTTGTTGATAAAAAAATAGTTTTCATTTAAAAAATAATTTTATGTCAAAAAATAAAAATTAAAAAAGATCATTAGAAAAACTTTAGAAAACGTATTTATTTTACATTTAAAAAATACTATAATTTTGGTGACCACGACGTGATGCCCATACATAATTCGCCGACGCGTAAGCACCTTGCTGAACGCAATTTAATAGACCTTACGGGAACAGGCGTGCAGCAGCCTTGTACTTCCGCGCGAATCCATGATGACACTACCACAGGTCAGCAAGACGCTCCAGCAGCAGTTTCATCAGCAACAACAACATCATCAGGAACATCCTCAGCAACTACAACATCATCCGGAACATCCTCAGCAGTATTAACATCGAGCAGTGCAGCAGCATCATCAGCAACACTCACATCACGGCCAGCTGAGATCTCCGCGGTCTCAGTGCAAAAATTACCTTTATTCTGGAAGGAATGTCCACTGCTTTGGTTTACTCAGATTGAATCTATCTTTGCCATAAGCGGAATTACGCGCGAAGAAACTATGTATTAGTACGTAGTAGCAAATCTTGATGGCAAGACAATTCAAGCCATAAGTGACATCATTCTAAATCCTCCAGCTAGAGACCGGTATACTGCAATAAAAACCCGTTTGTGTAGAATTTTCAGCGAAAGCGATGAACTGCGCTTACGAAAGTTACTGAAAGGGGTTTCTATGGGCGACATGAAACCATCACAATTCCTGCAATATCTGATGAATTTGGCTGGTGGAAAGGTAGGAGACAACGTTCTTAAAATGTTGTTTTTAGAACAAGTTCCTGAATCGCTTCGACCAATTCTTACAATAAACTCAACGGAAAATCTCATGGAACTAGCGGCGCAAGCCGATAAAATTTTAGAAATATCCAGACCAAGTCATGTTGCTGCAGTAGCAGTTTCCAATTTAATCGAACCAAATAGCACAAATGCAAGCTATTCAACATTAACCCAACAGTTTAACGACATTGGATCAAAAATTTTGGCAATCGAAAACAAATTGGAGCAATTCGAAATCGACAGGAATGGTCCAGCTGGCAACAATGATCGCGGTCGTTCACCATCTCGAGGTAGGCGCTTTACATATTTTAGTAGAAGTAGTAGTAGAAATAGTGGATTGTGTTGGTACCACTATAGGTTTGGTAACCGAGCTTCAAAATGCTTGCAGCCATGCAACTTTTCTTCAAAAAACTAAATACGATTTCCGATTCCGCCGCTAAAGAAATCGCAGTTGCCAGCGGCAGACTTTTCATAAGAGACACTGCATCCAAAATGGATTTTCTTATCGACACAGGCGCAGATGTGTCTGTCGTCCCTTATTCCAAATATGTTGGCACTGATTTTCAAAAAATACCAGAATTTTCATTGTACGCAGCGAATGGCTCTAAAATTAAAACCTTTGGATTTAAAATTTTATCAATCGATTTTGGTCTAAGAAGATCATTTATCTGGCGTTTTGTTATTGCGGATGTTACTCGCCCTATAATAGGATCCGACTTTATGCACCATTTTCATTTGCTTCCTGACCTAAAACGTAAAATTTTGGTTGATGGAAAAACACAATTAAGCATTAACGGTATCCTTTGCACAGACACATTTCCTTCAATTAAGCTAATTAAAGAAACGAAATCAAAATACCATGAACTTCTTAAATCATTTCCTGCGCTGTACAGTCTGGCCCAAAAGTACCGAAGATTAAACACTCTACTTTTCACTACATTGAAACGCATGGACGGCCCGTTACAGCGAAAATGAGAAGGCTCGATGCTAATAAACTTGCCATTGCAAAAAAAGAATTTGAATATATGCTTGAAAACAATATTATTCGACCATCTAAATCAAACTGGTCTAATCCACTCCATATGGCTCCTAAGTCCAATGGCAGTTGGAGACCATGTGGAGACTACCGCTTCCTGAATAAGGTTACAACTCCGGATCGGTATCCGATACCGTATATTACAGATTTCAATACAATATTGACCGACTGTACCATATTTTCAAAATTGTACGAGCATTTCACCAAATCCCAGTGAACCCTGCGGATATACCCAAAACGGCAATAATTACGCCTTTTGGGTTATACGAATTTCTAAAAATGCCGTTTGGGTTGCGCAACGCTGCGCAATCTTTTCAACGATTAATGGATGAGGTAGTTAGAGGGTTAAATTTCGTTTTCATCTATATTGATGACATATTGATAGCATCAAAATCGGAAAAGGAACATTTTAATCATTTAAATCAACTTTTCATCCGTTTGCAAAGTTATGGTATAATCCTCAATCCGGAAAAGTGCGTTTTTGGACAAAAAGAAATCGACTTTCTTGGTTTCCGTTTAAACAAAGACGGCATAAAACCACTTCCTTCAAAAGTTGAAGCCATAACATCGTTTCCTCGTCCTGTAACAGTTCAGGACCTGCGTCGTTTTCTGGCAATGATAAATTTTTATCGACGATTCTTGCCAAATGCAGCAACACACCAAGCAATATTAAACGATCAAACGAAGGGTAGTGTTAAAAATGATCGAAGGAAAATTATATGGAATCCCAAATTACAAAATGCTTTTGACAATTGTAAGCAGGATCTAAAAGACACCATCACCCTGTCTTATCCTATCCCTAACGCAAAATTAATACTTAAGGTCGATGCTTCAGATATCGCAGTTGGAGCAGCTGTAGAACAGCAAGTTGAGAATGACTGGAAGCCAATAGCATTCTTTTCTCGTAAGCTATTACCCGCAGAAACACGATACAGTGCCTATGATCGAGAATTACTTGCTGCATACACCTCTATTAAACACTTCAGACACTTATTCGAGGGAAGATCGTTTACGCTTTTCACAGACCATAAGCCGCTTATTTATGCATTTAGTCAGCGCGCTGACAAAGCAAGCCCCAGGCAACTACGTCAGTTGGATTTTATCAGCCAATTCACCACTGATTTTCAGCACATTTCTGGAAAAGACAATGTAGTTGCTGATGCGCTGTCTCGAATTGAAGAAATTTCCATCACTAATTTTGAACAAATTGAAAAAGAGCAAAAAACGGATGATGAACTCGCTCATCTTTTACATAATTCTAACACCAGCCTTAGACTAGCAAAAGTCAATATTCCTGGTACACAAAAGGAAATATATTGCGATATCTCGCAAGATGCTCCACGGCCATATATTCCGAACAAACTTCGTAAACAAATTTTTGACCAAATTCACAACTTATCTCATCCCGGAGTAAAAGCGATGCAGAAGGCACTTCTAAGCCGTTTTATTTGGCCTTCTGCTCGAAAAGATTGCGCATTTTGGGTTCGAAGTTGTCTGGCCTGTCAAACATCAAAAATAAATAGACATGTCATCGTTCCTAATTCGACATATATACAACCATCTAGGAGATTCGAAACAATTCATCTAGATTTAGTTGGGCCCTTACCCCCATCAGAGGGATTTGTATATTTGTTGACGTGTATCGACAGATACACCAAATGGCCGGAAGTTTTTCCTCTTAAGGACATACGATCCGAAACTGTTGCACGATATTTCATCGACGGATGGATAACACGTTTCGGTTGTCCGAATACCATTGTAACAGATCGTGGTAAGCAATTTGTATCAAAAACTTTTCAAGAAGTCGCAAAATTAATTGGAGCTAAACTTCAACACACCACAGCTTATCACCCACAGTCTAATGGTCTCGTGGAAAGATTCCACAGAACATTAAAGTCTTCACTGCTTGCTCATCAAGATCCACAATGGACCAAGTCTATTGGCTCTGTACTTTTAGGTTTACGCACAACAATAAAGGAGGATTTACAAACCACAGCCGCTGAACTAGTATATGGAGAACAGCTTCATTTACCTGGAGATTTTGTTGTACCGTCAACTATTCCTATTCAACCCCTTAGTTTTGTTAGTGTATTAAGAAATCGAATATCTTTAAATTCACCACATATTTCTTCACACCATTCACATAAGAAATATTTCATTCCAGCCGGTTTAGAGAATTGTTCACATGTATGGATTCGATCCGACAATAATTTTAAATATTTTCAAGCAAAATACCATGGGCCTCATCCAGTAGTGTCGCGGAGCAAAAAATATTTCAAAATATCGATTAATGGAAAAGAAGATACTGTATCGGTGGATCGTCTTAAACCAGTCTTTTCACAGAATATGATCAAACCGGATAAGAAAGTATCGTTCGCACTGGAAGGGGAGTGAATGTGGTGACTCAGTTTATAAAACTACTTTGAAAATTGTATTTGTTTTTTTGATAAAAAAAATAGTTTTCATTTAAAAAATAATTTTATGTCAAAAAATAAAAATTAAAAAAGATCATTAGAAAAACTTTAGAAAACGTATTTATTTTACATTTAAAAAATACTATAACCGACTATAATTTTGATAATCCTAACTATCATAATTACACCTACTTTAAAATTTCCCATGTGATCTAACCTTTCCAACTGGTTTTTCAATTACATTCAAACATATTCAAGCCAATCTTTTCTATCCGTGTATATTAAAAATAGTAGATACAATTTAAACTGAAAACTAAAAAAATAAAGAATAAATATTTAGCTTTTAATGTATTGGAATTAATATATGGGATGCATATAGAAAAATACTTTAGAGTAATGTTTATGTTTGTCAAATGTTACTACACTCAGAAGAAAATGTACCATTAAGTACTTTATGGTACGACCATTGATCTTATGGTACATGTATTAATAGTTTTTTCTTTTTAAATCCAAAGTTTTCTAATTAATTCAATAGTATTTGAAAAATTCAGTACCATAAATTTAAATATTTCAATATTTTTATTTTAAATAGAATAAATAATGTTGTTTTAATGGTTTCCTCCTATAATAATAAACGTGGTGTAAAAAAACTTAAAACGAATACAAACATGTTCGTTTTATACGTCATTCTGCGTGTTTGCTCAAAATGGTCGCATGTATTTTTTTGGAATAATCCACATTATTAAACCCGACATTGGTAAGGGCTCAATGTATTTAATGTAAATAAATTATATTTATATATTTATTTATATTTTTATTTATTACATAACTTAAATAATACATCGAACTTCTATTATGGCAACGGACTAAAAACAACTGCAGACTCAAGTACTACAATCAATTATTGGAAACCAACGAAAACATTAAATGTGTTATAACCTTTTGCAGCTAGAAGTGTCTTTTTATGTGTATGTTGTAAAAGTGAATATCAATTTCGACATTTAAATAAAATAATATATACAATAAATTAACTGAAATACATTTTTGTTTTAATAAATTATTAGGAAAATGTAATTCGACTTTACCATAAAATTAATAATACGTATCATTAAATTTGTATAGGTCTTTCTTATTGTACTTAAAATATCACATTATAAAATATATGGTATAACCACACATTGTATTAACAGTTTCAATATTACTGAACAAATGGGACGCATCCTATTGACCAATATTAATGGTATAAATTATTGTTTTTCTATTGAAATACTATCAATTTACCATGATTTTTTTCTGGGTGTAATAGTCTCAGGACAAAAATAAATAAAACACATCTCCCTAAAATGGCATCAGTACGTAAGTCCGTCAACACATCTGTCAATTGCGAATATCAAAAAAAAAAATATTATAGTATAAATACTTTATCGTTTTTTTCGAAACCGACGACTTAATGGCGTATGTGGCAAACAAATTCTCAGGTGATGAATTTACCTTTTTAATCATCCGCAATATTAAAAGAACCTGAAATAATGGAAATATGTTCAGGTAACGGAAGTGGTACACTTACGTTATCGGTTCCAATTTGCAGTTTCGGTTTTTGTATTAATGATATTTTGTGTCTATATCTTAAATAAAAAAAAACTGGATTTTAATTACACAATACGAAGCAATTATTTAAAAATTAAAATACTAAGGAAATTAACATCAACCGCGTTAAACTTGTAAATAATGAGAATTTCGTAAATAGCAGAAATTTACGCACATTTTTTTAGCGAATATTTGACAGTTTTTATGTATAAAAAACGTTAATATTTCTCATAAACATTTAGTTCTTCCTTCAATAAATCTATTATTATGAAAAATGTTTGTATATTTATATAGTATGTTTTTTTATAAGAATACTGCCAATATATATTTTATTGTAATATTATTTATTTTATAATGTTGCTTTATTTAATTTAGTAAAAATATAATTAAATTTAATTGTATTGCTTTGGCAAATTTATAACAACAGCATGCTTTCCGCAAAACAACTAACTCTAGAATGTTCTCTAAACTAATATTCCAACTGGTGTCACATCCCCACCATCTTTTCATCCATCAACGGCTAAACTTTGCCTAAATGCACTGCAGGCGCACATAGCAGGACATCCAAAACACATGAAACTTTTCAAAACAAATATATATATAAATATAGTACGAAAATATAGCAAATTCTATATTAAAAATATCACCGTAAATAGAAAAGCTTGTATGGTCAGATTTTTGTTTAATGAAAATCTCGTTTTTTGTGCACGTCATGAATCTAAATTATTCAATGACCCCCCCGGGGATGCATATAATTTAAATACTATTCAAATAATAATAAAAACCACGAAGCAAATTTATATTCGGGGTCTAATGCAATGATTTTGGGAAAAACATATTTTATACCAAAATAATTTTATACTAAATGAAATATAATAATAATAAATAAGAATAGTTTGCCGCTACAGCTCTGAAAAACCAATGATTTACTATCGTAGGTTTGCCATTGTTTGCCGATGTTCACAGTCACTGGGATCGAACCCGGCACCTTTCGGCTCGTATTCCAATGCACTAATCAATCGAGCCACCGACGCTAAAAGAAATATACATATTTCTAAATTATACAGTCCGAAACAATAAAATAAAGATCCTAACTCGGATTTCTGGAACAAAATGATGAATAAAAATATACGAGTAAACGTGCTTTAAAATTTTTTTTTCCCTTCATATATATTTCTCCGTCTAAAAGTCGATTTAAGAACAGTTGAATATCATGGAACAACAGTTTTCATGTTGCCCCAGCCAGCATCTTAATCTTTCGGCAATGAAATATTGCATATGAAAAAATGTTGACCAAACAAAAGTATTGAACAAACATTCGACTTTATGAAAGAATCGTTAGACATACGTCTTACTGTTGATTGCATTAAACTTTTAACTAATCTGACAGGTCAATTTTATATTTTGTTTATATTTTAATATATGGTGTCAGGATAGTAAAAAGATATGTTAAACTTAGTTAAGGACTGCGTCGAATAAAATTGTCCGTTACATATCTTCCCATAATGTGCTATTGCAAGATTCAAATTAAAAATAATTGATCATAGTAGCTCTGAATTAAATGACAGAAAATAATTTGTGTCAGTTATAGTCAATATAAAATTTATTTAACGCGAAAATGGCAAACGAATTGGAAGTGCGAGAAAATATAATTAAAATTTTTCAAAAACAACCTAGTTGATCTTTTAAAAAAAATTGCCAAGGAGATAGGGGCTAACCCTAAGACCATTTCTCGCGTTATCAACCGCTTTAAGGAAGACCTGAGTATTGATCGGAAGAAAGGTTCTGGTAAAAAAAGGCCCACTTGATCGTGAAAAGTCGAAGAAGGTTGTGAATATTTTAAAGAAAGATCCAAGCATATCCGGAAGGAAATTGGCGAGAAAGGCGGATTGCTCAGAATCTTTCGTACGCAGGACTAAGAAAGAAGCTGGGCTGAAGACGTACAAGGTCCAAAAAGTTCCGGATAGAAATGCCGTCAAGAATGAAACCGCAAAACAACGAACAAAAAAGCTGAACCAAGATTTTTTTTAGAAATTCAATTGCTGCATAATGGACGACGAAACTTATGTTTTAGCGGACTTTTCTCAGCTACCTGGGCAGGAATTTTATACAGCCGATTCTCGAGGAAATGTCGCTGAAAAATTTAAATCAAAAAAAATGACAAAATTCCCAAAGAAATTCCTTGTTTGGCAGGCAATTTGCAGTTGTGGAAAAAGGAGCAGCTCATTCGTGACATCGGATACAATTAATAGCGAAATATATGTGAAGGAATGATTGCAAAAGAGATTGCTTCCATTTTTACGCCAACATGAAGTGTCCACATTTTTCCGGAAAAATTAAAACTTTTTATTAAAAAATATTAATTTCCGGTTTTTTATATTTTTTTTTTAAATCTAAAAATAATTTGCAAAATATAATATTTTATTCAATAAAAATTCGATTACTAGATTTCTAGATTTTTTCATTTTTGTAGCGGACAATTTTATTCGACGCAGTCCTTAAAATACATTAAACATTAAATCTAAAAAATACATTTTATTAAAATATAAAATGAATATAAACTTTTTTTCTCATATCACTTTAAAAAAACGCAAACGTCGAATTATTATTTTATAAATATTGATATTTGTCAAACCGTGCTTTCACAGTAAAAAAAAAAATACTATACAACACAATAAAATTGAATATATTTCGAGGTTTAGATTTTTTTTATTCCTGGGATTGGAACCCCAAAGTGCGTTGTTGAAAGTAGGTGTTGTAATCCGCATAATGTGCAGCAAAATTAAAATCAAATTAAAGTTTGTTGTTGCAGTGCTGTAGTGTGTTGGTGTCTGGTCATTAACATCGTGTGGCCAGATTATAATATTTCGTGCAAGTCAAAGTAAAATTTAGTTTATACAAAAAAAAAAAAAATAATAAAAAAACGAACCAACATTTTTAGTTTTAAACTGCACTTTATGCAAATACTACAAAATGTTTTCAAACTAAAATTGATTTTAGCGCGCGCTGTTGAGTGTTGGCAACACTGCGCACCGTTAAAACGTTCGAAAAGTTGATACAGTTTCTGTTTTATTGTTGAAGTTGTTTTATAAATTTGTTGCTGCTGCGACAACAATTATAGAAGCATAAAATGTTTTTTTTTAAACATTAAGTTACATAATGCATCATTAAAACATGACAACAACGTTCTAAAAATATAATGGAACACTCGTTGAAAAAGTTCCGAGTTTTTATTTTAAACTGAAAACATTTTATTTCGTTTAACTTTATTCAATGAGTACATGAAAAACAAATATAAATAAAAAAAATAAAAAAATAAGAAAAATACATAAAACTAATTTAATAAAAATACGTAATAATTATAGGGTATATTCCCTAGTGAAAATTTAGTTCAGAATGCAATCGTTGTCTGATCAGGATTGCCTGATTTCAAATAAGGTTATGATTAGGTTTCCGCATTAGTACCTGATTTAAAACGTGACGTCACGTCGAAGTTGGTATTCTGATCGGGTTATCTGATCAGGCCTCCTGATTTAACACCTAATCTAACCATATATTATTCGATGCATATTAAAATATTCCTAAAACTGCTTTTGCGAAATTCGAGCCCTTTTCAACAAAAAAAATAGTTTCAAATCAGGTTTTTTCATGTGTCAGATTAGGTACTCAGGTTGCCTTACATGAGTTTTACATTAGGATTACCCTCGTCGACTCTGATCAGGGTCATTCAGGTGGCCTTTGGTATGGATGCCTTATCGTATTCTGATCAGGAACGGGCGACGCAAGGAAATAATATATTTTTTAATTAAAACTTCAAATACATTTTTTTATTTGAGGCAACTTTTCCCCTCGATGATTCTTAAAGAATGAATATCAAAATATAAAAAAAACTAGAACTTCTTAACATATTTGTGGCAATACGAAATAAAAGCATAAGTCTATTTTATGAACTTTTCAGGAGAGCATTTTTAAGATTTACAACTGATTCCGAAAATTATTTTTAAAAATATTTTAAAAATTATATTTGCAAATTTATGAAAAACTTAAATAAAATAAATGTCTGCAAAATGTTTTTGTTAGAATTTTTTCCGAAAGTTTTTTTTAATAAAAATAAATATTTAATAACTTGCTTGTATCTCAGCAACGATAAGAAGAATCAATATCAAAAATTTGACACAAAATGAATTCGTATATCAGGATTACGATGGTATTAATAACTCAATTTGAACATATCTCGAGTTATGCTGTTAATTCATATTGCCACAGATATATTTCCAGAGTTTTAATAGTATTTTGTACCCGGGCTGTAATTTTTTTGTTTTTAAACCATTTTTTAAGATTTTCTACTATATATTGAAGAAATGCATAGTGTAGTAGCAAAAATATTATGTGAATTATAACCAGTTGGGAAGGTTAGATCACATGGGAAATTTATAAGTAAGTGTAATTATGATAGTTATGATTATCAAAATTATAGTCGGTCTAAGCCGACTATAAATACCCTACACATATGTGTGGTTACCATTCAAAGTGATATATAGGTCACCAGGGTATACGAATCCTGAAAATAACTACAAACATTCAATCGCTGAAGAATTTCCATTCATTTGATACCCATATTTACAAATGGGTAGGTGTACCGAATTTCGATTTTTTTTTTGTGAACCACAAGTCTTTTCGCCGGAAAACATTATTATCATGTATTTGAGCATGATATCAATATATATTTGACCAAAAAAGTTTACCTAAGCACGTATACATAAAAATTGATCTTTATATGTACATTTTATATGAGGTATTTGAACATAAGTGGTCGGATCATAGGTCACAATGGACCGATCTCGCCAATTTTTTCGCACATACAGCGTAGGTATATTAGTAATCTAAGTTATAAGTTTCATTTATCTAGCTCTTCAATTTTAAAAGCCTTAGGGATTTCAACAGACAGACAGACAGACAGACAGACAGACGGACAGACAGACGGACAGACAGACAGACGGACAGACGGACATCGCTAAATCGACTCAGGAGGTCATGCTGATCAAGAATATATATACTTTTCCATACCGGAGATGCTTCCTTCTGGGTGTTACAAACGGCGTACCAAACTGAATATACCCTTTCACTCTTAGTGTAGGGTATAAAAAAAAAAAAATTAAATTGTATGTTGTTCTTCATTCATATGAGACATAATTTTCGTTTTTTGTCTTCGTGTTTTTACTTTTGTTACATATTTTTTTGTAAGTGTTTTTGGTAATTTTGTGTTTTTTATTTTTTTATCTTTTGTTTTCACTATTCCTTATTTTGTTTTTTCTGCGTTTCTCTATGTTGGCTTTTGTTTTTAATTTTCATGATTTCATTTGTTTTTAATTTCTTATTTATTTCTTTTTGCTTTTGTGTTTTTTTGCTTTGATTTTGTTTTCGAGTTCTTTACTGTTTTTGTATTTTTGTGTTTTAGCTTTCTTTTGTTCTTCTGATTTTGCTTTTTCCTTTTTATTTTTCTTTAGTTTTTGTTTTTTTTTTTGTTTTTGATTGTTTTGTGTTCGCTTTCTTTTTGTGTTTTTACTTTATATGTGCTTTTTTTGTTTTTGTTATTCTGTTTATTTCCGTGTTTTTATTAACTGTGTTTTTGTTTTTTTTTTTTTAACTTTTGCTTTGTGTTATTACTTTTGTATTTTTGCTTTTGTGTTTTGGATTTTGTGTTTTTCTTGTTTTTGGATTTTTGTTGTGTTTTTCTGTTCTGGTTTTGCATTTGTTTTTGGGTTTTTGTTCCTGTTGTGTTTTCCCGTTTGCTTTTGTTCTTGTGTTTTGGTTTAGTTTTTGTGTTTTTGCTTTTATTTTTGTTTTGTGTTTTGATTTAGTTTTCGTGTTATTGTTTTTATATTTTGCTTATATGTTTTTGCTTTTGTGTTTTTGGTTTTATTTTGCTTTTGTGTTTTTGCTATTCTGTTTTTGATTTTGTGTCTTTGCTTTTGCTGTTATTTTTACTTTTGTTTTTTAGTTTTTGTGTTTTGCTTTTGTGGTTTTGCTTTTGGGCTTTGCTTTTATGTTCTTGATTTTGTGTTTTTGTTTTTGTGTTTTTTTTTTGTTTTGCTTTTGTGTTTCTTTTCAGACAGACCTACAGACTGACTGACAGACGGACGGACCAAGAGTTTTATATATATAGATTTTAATAATTTTGTGGCAAAATATATAAATACAAGGATGATGACTATGAAAATGTTTAATTATATATTTAAATAAATTCGAATATATTTACGAACATTATTTTTGACAATTAAATTTTCCGAACGGAATTCACGATTGCTATGAATGATTTGTTTCCATTTGATAAACATAATTATATTATTGTCCTTACAATATATGTTGAGGTTAAAACGCAAATTTACAATAAAAAAAAAATTTGGTTTTAAACGTTACTAAATTTGAAAATATTTCATTTCGCATATTTTACTGTAATTGAAAAAAAAAATTCTTTTTACATTTATATAGTGCAAATTCAAATAGCACTCTAATTACGCGCAATCGATTAAATCTTTTATTTTTTGTGCCATCACAAACAAGTGAAATCGATTAAATTTAGCTCAGCACGTGCATCAACACAATTATTTGGCGATTTGCAATTCAATACAATGTAAATGTTTAGATTATTGTAATAGTCGTAAAATGGAAAATAACGTTGTTGGGAGAAATTGTTGCAACTGTTGTTTGCGTTGCAATTTTGTACATACGTGCATTTGACAAATTGATTTTGTCAATGCAACTATTGAAATGTTTGCATTTTTTGATAAATCCTCGAATGTTCTATTGACTGACTGATTCACTAGTGAGGAGGAGTAAAAAAAAAAAAACGAGTCACGTTCTTCGATAAGCGATAAATTGAAAATACATTTTCGTATGTAAAATTAATGTAATATCTTTTTTATAAAAATAAAAATCTATGAATTGCGTACATTTTTAGTGTAATAAAAGAACACTAAATAATTTAGAAACTATCCATGCTAAAGAATCAATAAATATTGAGAGCATTATAATGTTAATAAATACAGGATAGTTTATGAGAATAGATTTTTATATACATTTGCAATTGAAAAATGCCTAATATGATTTCTAATAATATTTAATGTACCTAATTCAGTTACGCTAAAAAAAGTTGATCATTTCTTAATTATTTTTGTGAAATGAATACGAATTGGGAAATATACAGCAATTCAAAATACAGCAAGAAAAATATAAAATTTCAACATTGTACAACATTTTTAATTAAAACATCTGAACTTTTTTAACAACCATGCTAATTAAAATTTTAATAGATAAAAAGTCAACATTTAAAATGTATCTATATTATCTATATTTCTATATTCTATATTATCCATATTTCCATATTACATTTTTATACCCTAGGAGGCGTGTCCGGTATGGAAAAGTATATATATTCTTGATCAACATCACTACCCGAGTCCATTTAGCCATGTCCGTCTGTCTGTCCGTCCGTCTTGCTGTCCGAATACAGAAAAACTTGAGAAATACTGATCAGAATGCGATGTAATTTCGTCTCAATATATTTTGGCCAAAAGTAGGAACTGAGTTTGAAAATGAGCCAAATCGGTCTATGGACACGCCCACTTCCCAAAGAAGTCACTTTTATATAACTCTTTAGGAACTAATAACTCGTAAAGTATTCAAAATATATTTAAAAAATTTAAAACATATTGTTATATTTTATACAAAAACGAGTTGGGAAAGTTAGGTCACATGGGTAAGTTCGGTCATATGGGACGGACTGTTATAGTCGATCGGGCCCGACTATGGAATACCCTACACCTTAATGTGAGATATTTAATTGTATACCTCATAATATTATTCACATATCAGAAATTTACGTCTCATATAATTTAAAAAATTGATATAAAAATATAAAATATCTAATAAAAAAATTTTAAAAATAAAAGTGGGCGGACCACGCCTATATTTAATATTTTGTAAGGCAAATATTTCACAGATTTGATTTTAATAATTTACGGATCAAACTTCCACTATGAAAACCCGGGAAATAATGAAAAAAAAAAGTGGGCGGATCACGCCCATTTTTGGACCACATATTTTTAGGTGAATTATAACAATATGTTTTAAATTTTATAACTATATTTTGAATACTTTTCGAGTTATTAGTTCCTAAAGAGTTATATAAAAGTGACTTGTATGGGAGGTGGGCGTGTCCGTTGACCGATTTGGCTCATTTTCAAACTTAGTTCCTACTTTTGGCTAAAATATATTGAGACGAAATTTCATCGTATTCTGATCAGTATTTCTCAAGATTTTCTGTATTCGGACAGCAAGACAGCAAGACAGCAAGACAGCAAGACAGCAAGACAGCAAGACAGCAAGACGGACAGACAGACAGACAGACAGACAGACAGACGGACATGGCTAAACGGACTCGGGTAGTGATGCTGATCAAGAATATATATACTTTTTCATACCGGACACGCCTCCTAAGGGGCGTTACAATATATGCACAAAGTTAATATACCCTGTACCTCATAGGTGTAGGGTATAAAGATGGGAGGATCACGTAAAAAATTGGTGTGATCCTCCCACCTTTTTTTCATTATTTTCCGGGTTTTCTTAGTGGAAATTTGAACCGTAAATTATTAAAATCAAACCTATGTAATATTAGCCTTTCAACATTTTAAATATAGACGTGGTGCGCCCAATTATATTTTTCTAATTTTTGTTATTAGTTTTTTTATTCTTTTATATCAATTTTTAAATTATAGGGATATAAGACCTAAATTTCTGATATGTTAATAATATTCTGAAAGTAGGAGGTTTATATAATAAATATCTTTAAAATTAAGGTATTCAATTCAATATCCCACATTAATATCCCAGTAGGGTATTCCATAGTCGGGCTCTACCGAGTATAAAAGTCCGCCCCATGTGACCGAACTTACCCTTGTGACCTAACTTTCCCAACTCGTTTAATATACATTTAACGCATTTAACTTAAATACTAAATATATGCAAAAATTCTGTGAGAATAAAAAAAATCATTTCGGAAAAAAAATACGACACGGAATTGTAAAATCTGAGTTGGAGACAAACTCGTCAAAGACATTTTAAAATTTTTGACGCAAGACTTTGCCGTATTCTGCAGGAATAAATATTCATTATATCGTGAGAGAATTATTGAAGGGCAAAACTCTTGTAGCCAGTGATGCCAACTTGGTGTTTTTCCCGCTAAATCTGGTGGCTTTTAAATTGTACGGTGGACAGTGGGTTTTTTGGTGGGTTTTAAGTTTCGACACAAAGTGTATTTTTTTATTAAATTAAATTGAAATTATACTTTTTATATTGTATCACTTGTCCTTAAACAGCAACACAGAGGTGATTGTAGGTTGTTGGACCGAAGTTGCTAACAGTTCAATTGTATAAAGAAGGATTTGTGCCTAATCCATTTCAGGATTTTGTGCATTTCGTTATGTTTCCTATTCCTTAAAATCTGTGACTTGGTATTTAAATAAAATAAAAAAAGCATTTTCTACAATATGCATATCGTCGTAGTGTATCGTCAAGGTGAAATTTGTACAAACACTTTTTTTTTATATATTTTTGTTAATACTATAAAAATACCATGTTCTCATTAATGTATGCCAATGTCAGTCTAATAGACTAGAAACCGTCGGATAAAAATATGTATAACCAGTTGGGAAGGTTAGATCACATGGGAAATTTTAAAGTAGGTAATATAAGTAATTATGATAGTTAGGAATATCAAAATTATAGTCGGTCTAAGCTGACTATAAATACCCTACACATATGTGTGGTTACCATTCAAAGTGATATATAGGTCACCAGGGTATACGAATCCTGAAAATAACTACAAGCATTCAATCGTTGAAGAATGTCCATTCATTTGATACCCATATTTACAAATGGGTAGGTGTACCGAATTTCGATTTTTTTTTGTTGTGAACCACAAGTCTTTTCGCCGGAAAACATTATTATCATGTATTTGAGCATGATGTCAATATATATTTGACCAAAAAAGTTTACCTAAGCACGTATACATAAAAATTGATCTTTATATGTACATTTTATATGAGGTATTTGAACATAAGTGGTCGGATCATAGGTCACAATGGACTGATCTAGTCAATTTTTTCGCACATACAGCGTAGGTATATTAGTAATCTAAGTTATAAGACGGACAGACAGACGGACATCGCTAGGAGGTCATGGTGATCAAGAATATATATACTTTTCCATACCGGAGATGCTTCCTTCTGGGTGTTACAAACGGCGTACCAAACTGAATATACCCTTTCACTCTTAGTGTAGGGTATAAAAATGTTAAAAATGTATAAAAACGGTGGATTTTGCTTAAAAAAACGGAATTCATGCCTTGATTTGGTGGGTTTTGGTTTTGAAAAGTTGGCAACACTGCTTGTAGCTTGTAGTACAAGACAATTCTGAAAATTTACATTGAAATAATTGATTGCGAATATACTTCGTAGGAACTTGTTCGAAGGGACAAAAGTATAAAACAAATTTTATTCAATTAGAATAATAATGCGTGCATTTAAATTTGTCATACAGTGGAAGATACGAATTACGAAAATGGTGTTATGTGGAAATTTTAAATATAATAATCAAAAATAAAATAATAAATAAAAACAAAATAAAAATATAAAGAAAATTATAAATTATTATAAAAATATAATAAATACAAAAACATTTTTTTTATGTTTTTTTTATATCAAAACACGACAATTCAGACGGCAGTGTTTTTATTGTTACCGCCATCGTAATGTCCCACAAATAAAGGGTTTCAACAGGGACGCTACAAAAGTAGAGCGACAGGGACAGCAAACGACGCCATATTTCTTGCCGCTCTTTTGACATTTCTCTTCGCCAAGAAATATGGCGTCGTTTGCTGTCCCTGTCGCTCTACTTTTGTAGCGTCCATGTTGAAACCCTTTATTTGTGGGACATTACGATGGCGGTAACAATAAAAACCCTTGAAAAAAACTTTTGTAGCGCTCTTATTGAAAAACCCTTTATTAGTCGACGATATTTTCAGCGATAGTGTCGTAATTACAATATATGTATGTCCCACAAGTTTATTCAGGATTGTCAAAATACGTCAAATTATATAGAATTGAATAATTCCAAAATAATAGAATTTATTTAAGTATAGAATATATCGTCACTATCATGCCAAAGGGGCGAAAGTGCAATTTTTGACATTTGCGTTTTTTTAAATTTTTTAATGTAGTTTTTCCTCAAGTATACTGTGCCAAAATCGCGTGTCTTTTTGTTGGATATTTCTAGCCACAAAAGTCAAAACCAAAAGGGCGTAATTAAAAAACTTAAAATCTTGTCATGCCAGAAGGGCGAATATTTTCTTTTTCGCCATAACTTTTTATTGATACGAGATAAAATAGTGGTGTAAAACCATTTATTGTTTGGCAAGATTTTCAATTTTTCGAATTTTTGTTATTTGCAAGAAAATATTTTTAATTAAAGATGCAGATCAATAAATGCCTCTACACCACTATTTTATCTCGTACCAATAAATAGTTATGGTGAAAAAGAAAAATAGATTCGCCCTTTTGGCATGACAAGATTTTCAATTTTTCAAATTTCTTCGTTTTTTTGCTATAACTCTTTATTGGAGCAAGATAAAATACTGGTGTAAAGGCATCTATTGTTTGTTTTCAAAGCACCTGTCAATTACCAACATTATTTAAAAATAATTTACCAAACATTTTTCGTGCAAATAACAAATGGTAAATTAATGTTTGACAAAATATTTTTAAATAATGATGCCAATAAAAATAATGATTTTCAATTTTTCGAATTTTTTTTATTTACAAGAAAATATTTTTAATTAAAGATGCAGATCGATAGGTGCTTTAAAAACAAACAATTAATTCCTTTACATCACTATTTTATTTTGCGCTAATTAAAAGTTATAACATAAAAAACAAAAATATTTGCGTTTTGGTCAGGATATAGCCTCACAAAATTCGTATTTATAATTCAGTAAGTTGTCCAAATCCAAAGATATTTTATATACGTTATAATAATTCATGAATAAACCAAAATAACAGAAAAAATTGTAAAAATCTAAATTTTGCTAATTTTTGAAGCACTTCAAACTTTAAAATTTTATTTCCCAATATATTAAAAATGCACATTCGCCCTTATGGCATGACAGTGACGATATGGCATCCGAAGTATCTACGAGAACAAAACTTGATCTCGCTTTTACATTGATTCTACTTTTTATGTATGTACTATAAATATAAAAAATATAAAGTTTAGCAAGGCAGATTATTTAATTTTTAAAGTATATCTAAAATATCAAATACAATATTTTCAACTACACCCTGCAGCGATTCACAATAGTTTTTAGTTTACTCTTTGGTCGACTGCATTATATTGTTCATTGTATTCGGGCTGCTGTCGATTGAGCTATCAAACTGATTGATTTGCAGATAAAACATCGAGATATAAAATCGAGCATCAGCTGCTAAACTGTGAACGATTGGCGGCGAAAAATAGCAACGAATTTAGCAACAGCAGCTACAAAGGGAAATGTCAGATAGAAAAATAATAAAAAAAAAATAAAATAAATCGAGTGCAATTGTGAAAAATAGACCAACTGAAGGTAAACCGAAGTAGTGCACAATATAATTATTTGAAATTTTTAGCAATTTTCTAAATTAAAACAAGCATTTTGCGAATTTAAATTAATTTAAAAGCTTTAGCTTTTCATCAGATAACATAATAACAGAGCTAAATAACAAGAGTAACAAAATGACGTTGGATTTTCTTGATGAATGGTTTTTATCACAAGGTAACAAACAACAAAAAATTGTTTAGTATTTGTTTTTTCTTCTATAAAAATGTAAATTGTAAAGTGAAAACATTCAAGTGGAAAACACCAAGTAGAATAAAAAAACAAGATGTAATGTAAAATATTTGTAACAATTAAAATAATAGCTGTAGCTGAAGAAGCATTAAATAACTTACCAAACTAAAAAAAAAAAATCTACAAAAAAAATTTTAAAGTTTAATAAGTAAAGTTAAGTCCCAAATTGGGCACTTGCCCTGCTAATGACTACTGCTACAAGTTGGTAGCAAGAAACCGACTTCAGTTTTATTTTAGCTATTTTAATGCATTTGGATTAAAATTGCACTTGCGTAATTTCACTAGTTTTTGTTTTTTGTTTCCGAAACAACAGCAACTCATTTCATTCAAATCTTCTCCCTTACTCCTCCATGCATTCCCTCGTAATCGCACAAAACTTTACCTTTGCTTCTGTTTGACAGTTCGTTTTTCGGCATTCATTCGTTTTCGTGTTTCGACAAAATTCTTTGTTTATTCCCAAGTAATTGTTGGAATTATTTTAGTTTTATAAAATTCGCAATTAAAATAATCACATTTTTTGTCGTGCACTTTGTCACAAGTTTCTTTTAAAATCATTTTTGTAAAGTATTGATCAAAGATATAGCTGATCTGATTACATGAAAAAATCAACGAAATTTTTTTGCAGCATATATTTTGTAGCTGAAATCTCAATGAGCATGGATATGAAAACGGATTTCCAATATCAATTCATTTCAATTTATTACCATTTAAAATGCTACTATGAGATATTTTAAAAATCAATTCAAATTCATTAAATTGAAATGAAAAAAAAATGAAATAAAATAAAACAAAAACGATCATCCTACTTTTTTTAATGTTTGACCAAAATTACATATCGTCACTGTCACGCCAAAGGGGCGAATGTACATTTTTAAAAATGTTGGGAAATCAAATTTTAAAGTTTGAAGTGCTTTAAAAATTAGAAAAATTTATATTTTCTTTAATTTTTTCTGTTATTTTAGTTTATTCGTCAATTATTAACGTATTTAAAATATCTTTAGATTTTGATAACCTACTGAATTATAAATACGGATTTTGTGAGGCTATATCCTGATCAAAACGCAAATATTTTTGTTTTTTTATGATATAACTTTTTATTAGCGCAAGATAAAATAGTAATGGCATTAATTGTTTGTTTTTAAAGCACCTATAGATCTGCATCATTAACTAAAAATATTTTGTCAAACATTAATTTGCCATTTGTTATTTGCAGGAAAAAATACTTGGCAAAATTATTATACAGATCAATAGGTGCTTTGAAAACAAATAAGAAATGCTGTTACACCGCTATTTTATCTTTTACCAATAAAAAGTTATGGCGAAAAAACGAAAAGATTCGCCCTTTCGGCATGACAAGATTTTCAATTTTTCAAATTCGCCCTTTTGGTTTTGTCTTTTGTGACTAGAAATACTTAACAAAATGACACGCGATTTTGGCACAGCATACTTGAGGATAAACTACATTCAAAAATGTAAAAAAAAACGCAAATGTCAAAAATTACACATTCGCCCCTTTGGCATGATAGTGACGATATAATATAAAAATATTTTATGCATTTCATATGCAAATAAAACCCTTCAAAGAATTGATCCAGAAAAAAAGGGAAAAGAAAGCAAATTTTAAGAATATATTGATAGGATATTCTGATGCGAGCAGCCAAAAGTATAATTATAAGATAAAAATAGTTCACTCAAAATATATACAAAATAAAGTATTAATAGCAAAATCTGAGTGCTACATTTGAATTAGATAAGAATTGTAATGATTACACTGGCCGACAAAATTAAATAAAAATATAATGTTAAGATGATCCAAATTTCCAATTTGATCTTCGTTCAAAGCGCTTCAGGCGATGTTTTTCTGTTTGAAATATATCGAAAAAATGTCCGAACTTGCCAAACATTTTGTTTGAGGTAATTACAATGGAGTATTTTTCAAACACTAAAGAAAATTTTATAAAACAGAATCTGACAATCATCCAAAATTGTTGCAACGATATCGAATTAATCTTGTATTAATATCGAAGGTCAAATAGTTCAAAGCGACATAAAAGCGATTCTGGATTAATATTGCATCAAATAGTTCAAATATATCGAGATTTATTTGAAAAACATTGCGATATCGATGTGGAAAATGTATCCTAACATATCCTAACATAAAATTTTAATAACAATAATATTAATAGTTTGGCGCTACAGTCCTGTATAGAACTTCGGCCGAGGTCTCTCACCATTTTGAGCTGTGCGTGTTATATTTGTACTCAAAGTGGTGGGACCTACATTTTATTGCCGAATCCGAACGGCGGGTGAGAGCTTTTCATAGACAATAGTTTTACACTCGTAGGTTTGCCATTTACTGACGAGAGGTAGCGCGGTATAGAAAAATGTTTCTATGAAAAGATGTTATTTGCCCCAGTCCAGGCTTGAACCGGGGACCTTTCGGCTCGCAGTCCAACGCACTAACCACTGAGCTACCGCGGCTACTACATAAAATTTTACTCTACGAAAATTACGAACTTTTAAAAATTAGCAACAAGATTGGATTTTTATTAACCAAGTTAGTTCGAGAAAACTTCGAAGCATAAATCACATGGCAGACTGGTTACCAATTTTTTTAGATTTCGGTACAAACAATACTTAAACATACCGAAAAAAAATTTTTTTTTTTGAAAACCCGTATATAATTTGATATTTGAATAAATGTCAAAAGGTTTCCTTCTTATGAACAATTAATTTAAACTTGACCATTGATTAGATGTTCGGATTTAGGAGTTATGACGAAGTTTTTTTTTAATATTCTTAAAACGAAGTTTGCAGCATTCTACGGTCAAGAGATTTTTCTTCAACCACAAAAAGTGATTATTGCTTAATTTTTTGAAACTTTGGACCACTGTATCTCTGGAGAAGGTGAGTCTTGAACTCTGGCAGATTTGATGTGGAATGTCTCTAATACAAAAAGTTTTACTTACTGAAAAAATGATTCCAATTCTAGTTTGTGCAAAGCAAGTTAAAAACATGTCGATTTTTTTTTTTAATAAAATTCCAAATATTTGGTGTCTTGTTTTATTCTGATTGCGACTTTATTTGTTATTGGAGCTGATTCCGAAAATGGTTTTGTTAAATAGGGTCCAGTTTTAGAGATTTTTAAGTTTTAATTATTTTTTCTCTCCTTTTATTTTTAATAGGCGAACCAATATTTCTGTTCGGTGTTAGACGAACAAAACTATGCGCTAGTGTATATTTTTTTACATATGCCGCTGAAATATAGCCAAGGAAAATTCAAAACTTTACAATCATTTTATAAATAAAAAGCAATATTACATGATGAAAAAGGGTAAAAATCATTGTTATGCCATTTGTGCAACGCCATGTATAATATTTAAAAAGACAATTAAGAAAATAAATTAAGACTCTATATTAAAAACTTATCAAATTCTCATTATTAAATTTTGGAAAATAATGTCCTTATAAAAATATTGATTTTTTTAAAATAAATTAATAAGTTTTTAACCAAGATTAGTAATTTAATGTTAAATTGGATACATGTCGCTGCAAAAAAGCACAACAATACATAATAATCATTTTAACGCCTGAAAATAAAATAAATTTAAAATTTTTCTATAGTATAGTTTAATGCCGAATACGAACGGCGACAATGGGGAAAGGAGTACCAAAAGTTGGCGAAAACTTCAAATTGTGTTATTTTTAGGAAAATAAGTATGAGGATTGACTATTATTGTATGAAAATTTAATAAACCACATGTAGACGTTGATTTTTAAGAGTGGGCGTGGTACCTCCCATACAACTGAATTGATTTTTGTTAATATATGTTGAGAATTATGGGAGCTACAGTGATGCAACTTTATAGTAGAATGTTTTTCGTTCTAGTTTTAAAATTTCATCTTGATTGGACAAGTCGGCGTGGTACTCTCCCATATAACAAAAATGTCATATATTGGAAATTAATAGAGCTACAGTGATGGAACTTTATAATATAAAGTTTTTCATTGATATAATTCACTTGTCCAAATGTTATAAGTGGTAGTGGTACCACTCATACAACCAAAAACTATTGAAAATGTTAATATTGTTTCGGTCATTGAAATGTGAATAACTCCGAAAAGGCAAAATATGGCAACATTTTCATTAGCTTTTCATAGACAATGTTTTACTCTCGTATGTTTGCCTTTGACTAGAGAGGATTGAATTTGGGACATTATGGCTCGCAGTCCAACGCACTAACCTTTGAGTTACCGACTTTAATTTTTCAAAAAATTTTGAATTTCTGCGTCTAATATAGAAAAGATAATTTCATTTTGAACATTATTAACTATATCATATTTATCTTTCAAATCTCCTTCTTTATTTTGGTATGGTCGAAACTAATGGAAAGTCATGAATATAGTAAACAAGATGTTTCTAAAAGATGTTTATGAAAGTTTTGCTGCAACTATCATTTTAATTTATACTTTGTAACAAATATTCAAACAATTAATAGTAAATGTGAAAATATAATTTACTGGGATTAAAATTTTGAACACGTGATGGAAAATTAGTTAGAGTTTACTTTGATGACAGCATCAACGGGCTGACTTGGTTTATTCGCAATTCGAATTAAAATTTTACTTTCGAAGGATTTATAAAGACGATGGAGATGTGTAACAAGCATACTGTTTTAATTCTAGAATAAATAAAAATCTATTTGAATTATTTTTTTCCATTTGAATTCTTTAATTCAATAAAAATTACTCCGCGAATTCGGATGATGTACCTTTTCCAAATATTCCACTACTAACTTATTATTTGTAAGATGTTTAATTGAAGGTTGATATACGTAATCGTAAATTTGAAAGATGTTTGCTTTCAATATTTCTGGTATTTGTCGGAAGTTTAAAAGATGTTTGTCTTAAAAACGATCTAAATAATTTTTAAATAACTTGATATTTAAAGCTGTGATATTTCTGGTAATCATCTTTGTTTTCTTAGTGTAGAATGTTATAAATTACATGCATTTTTGTGACAAAAAAAGGTTTTGTTTTTGTGTCAATTACTGTTGTTGTTTTTTAAGCCAGTGCTAATTACATATTGCATTCGGTAGAGCTAGTGCCGACAAATAAGTTTTTGCATTACTATATTTAAAGGTCGACTAAAACCAAGAAAATAAAAACTCAATATTTTAATAATGAATCACAATAATTAATATAAACCAAAATGCAATATTTTCAATTACTTAAATATTTATAATTAATATTAAATTTATTATTTTAAACAATTTCCATTGATTACATCTGCTGTCGGTGGTGACACAAAAGGTGACAGAATATAATTAAATAAAATTTATTGAATTTGTATTTAACTATTTTTGTGATGAAAAAATGCAATATATGTATATGTATATATCCCATTAAAAGTTATTAATTGCAAGTAATTTGTATACACGGATAGAAAAGATTTCTTTGAATATATATGTTCTATATATATTTAATATATGCTATATATATTTACTATATAAATGTTTCTGTATATAAAGATATTTTTCATCGGATTTTACTATATGTATGTTTGCCATTTTACAAAAAACTAAAATTATGCATTCTAAACATAAATATGTTTGGACAAAAACAAATTATATTTGACTGTCATTATAATAATGTTTTGCAATACAATAATAATTTTCTTTGCATAAAGCTCCAAACATATATGTTTTAGCTGCAAAATTATGTTTGGGAGAGCACTTGGAAACGATATATCTGAAGTATATGTGTTTAAGTATTCTTTTGATTTAATCATAAATTGTTACTATATGTATGATTGTCATTACAGCTATTTAACAAAGAAAAACTAAAATTATGCATTCTAAATATAAATATGTTTGAACAGAAATAAATTATATTTGACTGTCATTATAATAATGTTTTGCAATGTAATAATAATTTTCTTTGCATAAAGCTCCAAACATATATATTATAGTTGCAAAGGAAGGAATGATAGGCTATATATGGGCGGGATTGGACAAAGAGGCGTGGCACCTCCCATACAACCTAAATTTCAATACTAAAACTCACCACACTAAAATTCACCACACACTAAAACTCACCACTCGAAAATTCACTACACTAAAACTCACCACACTAAAATTCACCACAATAAAACTCATCACACTATAATTCACCACACTAAAACTCATCACACTAAAATTTCACCACTAAAACTCATCAAAATAAAATTCACCACACTAAAACCCACCACACTAAAACTCACCACACTTAAATTTCACGACACTAAAACTCAACACACTAAAACTCACCACACTAAAACCCACCACACTATAATTCACCACACTAAAACTCACCACACTAAAATTCACCACACTAAAACTCACCACAATAAAATTAACCACACTAAAATTCACCACACTAAAACTCGCCACACTAAAATTCACCACACTAAAATTCACCCTAAAATTCACCACACTAAAACCCACCACATTAGAATTCACCACACTAAAACTCACCACACTAAAATTCACCACACTAAAACTCACCACAATAAAATTCATCACACTAAAACTCACCACAATAAAATTCACCACACTAAAACCCTCCACACTATAATTCACCACACTAAAACTCACCACACTAAAATTCATCACACTTAAATTCACCACACTAAAACTTCTACAGGAAATAATTCTACGAGGAAAAATTCTACAGGAAATAATTCTACTAGGAGGAATTCTACGGGAAAGCGCTCTACGGTGAAGAATTTAACGGGAAATATATAAATAATAAAAATCTTCTTTATATTAATAAAGAATAAACTTCTACAGGAAATAATTCTACGAGGAAAAATTCTACAGGAAATAATTCTACTAGGAAGAATTCTACGGGAAAGCGTTCTACGGTGAAGAATTTAACGGGAAATATATAAATAATAAAAATCTTCTTTATATTAATAAAATCACTCCATATCCTTGCATTCACAAAATCGTTGTACGAGTCCTGCACGTCTCCATTGTTCGTTTATAAAAAGATACATTTTTGACATATTCTTCCTTTTCAAAGTTCAGAATAAGTTTTTTTCGAAAATTTCAAGTAAACAAGTAAACAAATTCTTTTTAATGAAAATTTTGATTACTTTCCTTTCCATTCATTATATGTCATATTAGGTGAAATTATGAATAATCCAATTTAATTAATTTATTGGCCTTCACTGTGCCCCAATGAAACCTCTAAATAAACGTACATAAAATAAACAAAATTTCTTTGAAAAAAATCGCATTGTTTACAAAGAGAGCAATGGCGATTTCTCACAACACAGCGATCGCAAAACGAGAACTGAACAGAATAAAATTCCGCAAATAGCTCGATCACACTCTCTATATATATTTCGGAAGTTCGAAATGGAACAAAAGAGCCGAAAACGAAACTGATTTTATCCAGTCATGTCTCGCATTCTGATATCGATCAGGAACATGCGCTCTCTGCGTTGAGTTGAAAACATTTTTGGTTTCAAAATGAGAATTTTTTGTTTTGGTCTAAAGCACCGGAATAGCAAGAAATTTGAAGAAAATACAAAGAAAATGTTTGGTTTTCTCTTGAAAAAACAGAGAAAAAATATTATTTCATAGTTTTCTTTGCACTAAAAATACACCATCAGCATACAACAACCACAAGATAAACAAGAACAACAATTGGACAACTGAAAAACTCTGAAAATTATTTTGAGGAAATTTATAGAATTCGAAAAATCATTTGGTCAGTTTATTGGAAGTCGTCGTCTGCAGTGAATTGTTGGTCCGTGTCGTGTGCGAAGTACGCCAAGTATTCGTTAAGAAAATATTGGATTTAATGTAAAAGAAAATGGAAAAAATGTGTAAAAATAAAAGCACTGAATAACAATTTTGAGAATAGCAAACATTCTAGAAATTTATAAATACGAATAAAATTCTGATGGAGAACAACAGCTGTGTGTGAATGAAAATATTTGTGGCTTATTTAGAACAGTTTCGTTCAGTTTATTGAGGCGCAAAAATGTGTCATGCTTAAAAATAGTAAAAATTTCGTTTCGTCAAGTAGAACAAATGAAATACAAATCGAATGTTGTAGCGTATATAAAAAATTTTATAAGTTATACGAAAAATAAATATAATAATAATTAGAATCATCATTTGTTGAAAAAAGTAAGTTTCGTTAAGCGGTTTATATTCGTTAACTTTCAACTCAAAACTGTACAAAAAATGTTTCGTTAAGTATTAACTCATGACTAAGCTTAATAAATAAATGATTTAAAAAAAAGTTTCGTTAAGTTTTAAATTTGCGATATGCTTGCAAAACAAAAACTATCACAGAACATATGGCGCATATTCTGGTTTCGTTAAGTTGAATTATGCATGCATTGGCGCACAGCAGAAACTGAATGAAAATCGAAATATTTTTCAAAAATTCATTATTTTCTCGCACCCACACTCCCACGCATTAAACTTATTTATATACAAAATTTATTTATTTTATTATATATGCCAAACGACGAAAACGAATGAAAAGCAAGATGTGCGATAAAAAGCCAGACCAATTGAAAGAACGCAAAATAAAATCTAAAATTAATTTGTTTTCTTTTTTTTTATTCTTTTTTTCAATATAAAATATTACTATACAAAAAATTTCAATGCAAACGAAATAAATATATTTTTGGAATATGTATCGTTATTGAATTAAAATGGAACAACAATACGACGACATTTGATTGCCATTTGGTGTAGCTCACAAAAACATTGAGATTTATTATGTGCGAAGATAAATTTTAAAAATATAAAAATATATGTAGAAATATAATAAATGGCTGACAATTATATAAAAAAATGAATATATAAAATGTATTTTTTATGCGTTGAAAACTGGTATTTAAATCGTGAATCAGTTGAATAAATAAATATTTTAAAATGCTACCCATCATAAATACATAATATAAAAGAAATAAAATATTAATTAATATGATAAACAAATATGGTACCAAAAAAACCTTCATATTAATGAAACAAATTTTAATATTGAAGTAATATTCAATGTTTAAACGGGCTGAAAAAAAAAACCTGTCCCAAATATAAAAAGGCATGGTGCAGCATTCCGGTTAGAACGGCCACATACGTTTTCAGAATAGCAATGAGTATTTCAGTATTTCAAGGAATTTTCATTTATTTTGTAGAAAAGGCAGAAAACGAAAATTTTGTATAATTCTAGATATTTTTGTCAAGCTTTCAAATGAATGTATTTTATGTTATTGTGCAATTTCCAATGCAATTCTCTTTTACATGATGTGTATGTGGTCAGTATGACCACAGCCCAGGCTCAATTGTGTTCAAATATATTTCAAAATGTAGCTAGTTATCTTTCAAATGACGTTTATCGTATCGTGAGACATCCAGCCGTGCGTAAATAAGAACCTCTTAAGTTGACTTCCGACACAAAGAGAATAATGTTTGGAATAAACATTGCAAGCTTTTACACACAGAAAAATCCTCTGGTAAGAGGTTGGTTAAACGAACGAAAATCTTAGTTATAATAACTAAATTCATTCGATTAATATGAATTTTCTAAAAATTAGTTGGTAGAACTATTAGCCTGTATACACTCCAAATTGTGCATAAAACTGTTGGAAATTGATTATAGTCCAAACTACAACACTTTTAGTTTTGACTTTTAGAACCGACCAAGCGGTTGAGACAACCGAATATGTTGTTTGGGCAAAGATTTGGTTGGCGCAACAATTCTCTATTTTCGGTGTATGACTGCAATTTAATGAGTCTCACGATGGGGTAAACGATATTAGACATCTGTGGCTACATGTTGAGATATATTTTATCAAAATTGAGACTGGCCTGTGGTCAGTATCCTATTTCTTTACTTTATGCGGAAAATGCATAGGTTATGCACACCACGCTACAAAAAAAGACTTTTTCATTTAAAAGTACAAATTCTCAAATATTTTTTGCTTTAATGCCCGTAACTTCAACGAATAGATATCTACTGGTGCTTAGTTATCTATCGTGTAAGCAAAATTTCGTAACTTCAACGCATAGTTAAGGAGTAAAAACACCGGATAGGTAAGAGATATCTGTTCGGTACGAACACCAATAGATATCTACTCGTTGAAGTTACGGGCATAACTGTGCCTGAGATATAAAGCAAATAGGACTCATTTTTGGGCTTTTTCAATTCCCAGTTCTACACCTTTCTTGTGCTTTACATTATAACTTAGCAAATCTCAAATATTTCAATCCTGTTTTATTCAAAAAAATCGTAAACGTCAAAATTGGGCATACGAATTAAAAAAAGTTAAAAGTTTAAAAAAATAAAATAAAAATAATTAAGCATAATAAATTTGTAGAAATATTAGTAACTCGTACTTTTTTTTACTGTTTTACAATATTATTGTGATAAGGGAGATTGTTGGGTCAAACTTATCAATTCATTGGATCTATTGAAACCAGTTATGGGTTTCAGTATTTGTAAAATATTATTATGAATCAGGATTTATATCTGGTATCAATAGGTTCAATGAATTGATAAATTAGATATAAATATCTCCCTTACCACAAGATTAATGTATAAGAGTCAAAAAATACCAGTTATTAATATTTCTACGAATTTATTATGCTTAATAGTTTTTTTTTTAACTTTTCGCTTTTTTTAATTCGTATGCCCAATTACGACGTTTACGATTTTTTTGAACAAAACAGGTTTGAAACTGATGAATTTTGGAAATTAATACTGAAAATTACATGAATAGTGCACATCTGGGAGATGAGATAAAAATGCCCAAAAATGGCTCTTTTTTGTGGACCAAAAATGAGTCCTTTATTCTTCATATCTCAGGCCCTTTTAAAGGAATTATGAAAAGTGATATAAACATATATTTGTGTTCTATTATGTGTGTTTTTGATACAATAAAAATAAGTCTGATTTTATATTCAACGCTTACCAACCACCAATAGAATTCTCAAAAACATGGATTTTCGTTATTGTCGAATATCCTTGTAACTGGAGGTGTAGGGAACTGAAAACGCCATTGTACTTAGAATGTCCAAATTCATAAGAATGTGTAATTTTCATTTCTGGTGTCGAACATTTTTGTCAAATGTGCGCACAGTGTTATAGAAGTAGTGACAACATTGAAAATAAACGATATTGTCCCGATTTGGTTCTCGGAAACCGAAGTTCTAATATGTCTAATATAAGCCCATAAAGTTTGAACAAAATCCACAACATTTTAAAAACAAGGTGGCAGTTCGAACGAGAAATGTTTGAAGCAATTTATAAACACAATTATATTGCAGTCAAACATTTTTGACCTATTAATTTCGCGAACATATTTGTCATAACATTTCATAAAATTCTAGCTGTAATGGCCATAATTTCAAAACGAATGTTGGTTTTTAGTTGTGGAATGATTCACAGCATATTGGATACAGTCCGAAGCGGTTAAATCCAGTGAACGGCCATTAAAAATCGATAATTTTTGAAATAATGCATTCGCTGAACATATTCCGTAACAGAGCTATTGAATATCTTGTTATATGAGCTGTGGATCTAACTTTTTTTGGAAACTCAATGTTTTGTTAATTTGGATTCTCCGTTCCCACATCCAGAAGTTTTAATTTTTAACGATTTTATTTATTTATTTATTTAAAGCTACATCGATGATAATATAAACTGTGAATAAAATCAGGGTTTTTCTATCATTTGGTGCGAAGCAGAAAATAACCAAAAATGAGAGATAAAATTTTTTATAATTAAAACATGAATAATCCCATTAATTTAAAAAGTTATTATTTTGATTATATCTTTTTTTTTTAAATTTCTTATTAAAAAGTTCGACGAAAACTATGCATTAAAGAATGAGAATGTTAAAAAAAAGAAATGAAATTATAGATTAAAGAATGATACCAATTTAAACATAGGGAAATATTTACGGAGTGCGCTGATGTTGAACAAATTTTCAACCAAATAGAAAATAACATAAAACTAATTATAGTTATTCAATGCAATGTACTAAAAGTGATACTACTTTTCAACTTTGTGTAAATTCCAATATTCCAATATCTTTTAAAATCTGTCAATTTGTGATCGTAAAGGCTAATATTTGCATCCACACAAAAAATAAATTCATCAATATGATGAATTTATTCATAAATATTACCAACTACCAGATTTATCATATTGATAAAAGCGTTTATTAAATGACATATATATTTAGACGTTCATCATATTTATGATCGCATTCATAACATTGATGTCGGTAGTCATTAATATTATGAATGGTTCTTCAAAGAATGAATAATGGTTTGAATAATGGAATTCATCAATATGATGTACATTTTTTTCTATGTCAAATGGTTATTTTTCCGAATAACAGTACATTATTTGAAATGTATAAAATAATTTGAGTTTGACAAAATTGTAATTGCATAATACGAAATTATAAATTTAATACCAAAATTAATTAATACTGTACCTTAATGTGCACCTTTACAAAAAAATACCAAAAACATAAAAACAACTTATATATGTATTAGACATACGATCAAATACTTTTATGAATTATAATATAATAATAAAACTTAACGAAACTTTTTACTGAAACATTTTATATATTATTAAATTTACGAACAATTACAACGAGACCAGAGTACTTTCCCAGAACCACTTAAAAAAACTATAGTGTTCTAAATTCTACAAAAACTAAAATACTTATATTCGAGAAAATTTCCTCAATTCAGCTTCAATTGAAAAAAAGTATTTAACAACGCAAATATAGTGCTCTTAAGTTTAACTTAAAACTTAAAAAAAAACATTTAAGTGCGTTTGACTAGAAAGGAACGGCTTAAAAAGAGTAACTCTTATTATTTCGGCTACAAAAATAAAAAAAGTCAATAGAGTTAAATCTAGAAGTATTAAAAAAGAAAACAAAACTTTAAAATAAATACATATTAGATTTGCGTTTAAAAGCCAATATATTTGTTTTTACTACATTGATGTATTTGTTTCTAATACATTGATGTAATTGTTTTTGAATTAAAAACAAATACATACATTTAATGAATTTATGTACAAAATTGTACTACATTTCTATTAACAAAAAGAATGAATAAGTGTGCTCGCAGAAAATGCTTTAGATTATGACTTTGTCGTATTTTTTCAGTTGCTTGGGTTTCGTTTGTACCTGTACAGAAAAAAATAATCGACGGAAATACTGCATTCAAAATTAATTACATATTATTATTCATTAGTCTAGCAAATGAAATATTTGCCATTTTTATGTATTTAGCAAATACATTCGCTAAAATGTTATTGACGTCGAAAAATATACCAAAACACGACTTTGCTTAAGTAGCAAATTATTTAATTGGTATGGTCGATGTTTTAAAAGAATTCCTATTATTTTCATAGTATATTTATAATATTTTTGTATATTAAAAAAAGAATATTATAAATTCTTATGAAAGTACATAACAAATAAACTTTTCTGATGATGAAAGTTGATAGCATAACTAAATATACAACCATTGTCATCATCATCATCATCATCATCATTTTAATCAAGCTCTACAAATGTTTCTTTTGAAATGACCAATTATGAATGATATTCGCGAATACACGCTGTAAGCGAATAGACACACCAACGCTGTAAGCGAATACACACAACACCGGCGCGTGTACGTTAATGCAGCGTAGTTTCAGCATAAAATTAATTGTATTGGTTTAACTTTTTGATTATATTTACTATTTTTTTCTGTGTACTCACATTTGCAGTTTGACCGAAAACAAAACACTACAGTTTATGTAAAATATCGTCAACGACACTTAAAACCAAATTTAATTCAAACTCCACTCTCTTTGAATTTCATACTCAAACGAAGCTTTTGTAAATCAGTTCCAACTCTCGTTCGAAATCGCTGTTAGGTTTGAATTGAATCGAATGCATTTTATTTATTTTTTTTTGTTTTGCTGTTCTAGAATACGAACCACATATATGTTTTTAAGCTCAATGAAATTTAACGAAACGAATTTTTATTAAGTATCGATTCATCATAATATGGCCGAAAAAATAATAGTTGGAATTAAAATTTCAATTGTGAACTGTAATATGTCGAACATAGACAGTTTTCAAACAAGAAAAACCATTTTCAAATAATACTTAAAACTTAATATAAAACTGAACGAAACACTATAAATTTTTGTAAACGAATTGTGAAACAATATTTTCCTGTAAATCACAAAACTTCCCGGTTTTTTTTTTTTGTTGGCTACGTATAATATAGATTTGAATACAACACAATTTATATAAAATCTGCATAATTTATTAAAGACACCTTTAAAATGTGTTGTTGTTGTGGTGGTGTATTTTCGTGTAACACCACGTCGTACCGCCTACGTTTTACCAATATACAGGAACTTTCGTCGATATTTTTTGGTTGTTCTCGAGTGCAAACAAATTATGGCGGCGGGTCATGGCGGGGTGGGCATGACAGTGTCAATACAATACAACAACAATAACATGAATTTTGAACAAATCCGGAACAGCTGTTGTTTTCCTGCGGCGGACGGATGGCCGCCATTGAATTCGAGGCAAACAAAAAAAAAGAAATGAAATGAATGAAAAAATAAAAAAAGATAAAGATATAAAAAAATACATACAAAATGTGACTTGTTACCGCTGTTGCTTTGAATATATATTGCAGTGGTTTTTAGGTAAAAGAGATAAAGTAAAATGATAAGTTTTAAAGAGAAATATACTACAAAGGAGACATACAAGAAATGCATTAGGTATATTAGGTTCTTAAAACCTGTAATATTGTAGAAAAAATAAGGTAAAAAAGTAAATTAATGAAAATGATTAGATGCAGAGTAGTGGTAAAAGAGTAGTGGTAAAAGAGTACTGGTAAAAGAGTAGTGGTAAAAGAGTAGTGGTAGAAGAGTAGTATTTACAAAACAAGGTCTTCATTAAATTTGCACATTTTGGTCGAGGAAAAAATGCTGAAGTTTTTCAGCAAAATTTCTTATGTTTAACAATATTTTTTATATTTAAAAATATTTTTTATATATAAAAATATATCTTGTATTTAAAATTCTCGTTATTAAACCAAAAATGTGCATCGATTTGATTGATAACCGTTTGCAACTTTTCTAGTTAAAATGTTCTGGGCGAAAAACTGTACCAGGCTTATTTTGACATTAATAGACGTCTTTAGATAGCGAAACAGCTGGCAGTTCGAGCAAGATCGAAGCCATTATATGAATGTATTAAAATGTCATATTCGCACTCTCTCAGCACCTGAAACACTTTCAACCCAAAAGTCGTATTTTAAGACTAAAATAAAAAAAATCATAGGCAGGTTTTTTAAAATAACACGGTTTCAATTTTTTTGCGATTTTTTGTTTTGTGCGATTTTTTGAAACCATTTTTTTGATAATAATTTTTTTTTATGTATTTTTTTGCTCAATCTATTAACTTTAGCCACTAAAACAACACAAACACCCAGAAAAAAATACTATTTAAATAATATTTTTTTACTATTAAAAGTAGTCAATAGGATAAAATATTATTTTAATCGGAAAATACCATTAAATACTATAAAATACCATGACATTGAGTTTATATGAGAAGATTTATTTTTTGTATACTATTAAATCAATAATTGTCCTATTGACCAATTTTAATAGGATTTGAGGGATTTTTTTTGGTGTACAAATTTCACATAATTTGTGAACCGTTATTGGTCATAATTAGTGGTAAAAAGTGCGAAAACATAGATTTTTCAAAAATAGTTTTTTTTTTGAGCATTATATCCTTAAATAACATTAAATAGTCTATCACGGATTAACGTGAATAAAAGTGTGTACCAAACAAACCAAATAGTCTGCTTTTAGAAAATGTGGGTCAAATTTACAAATTGCTAAGTTAAATTTCAATTCTTTATGGTTTACTAAAAGTTAAACGTTTTTTTGACAAAATTTTCAAGAAAATTTGACTTTGATTTCTAATATCTTCTCAACTATTAAAGATAGCAGATTTGTTTTTAGTTTGTTTGGTACATATTTTTATGCATATTAATCCGTGTACTATTTAATGGTATTTAAGGATATAATGTTCAAAAAAGGACTATTTTTGAAAAAACCTATGTTTTCACACTTGTTACCACTAATTATGACCCATAACGTTGAACAAATTATGTGAAATTTTTATGGGTTGTTTTAGTGGCTAAAGTTAATAGTTTGAACAAAAAAAAATAAAAAAAGTGCTAATCTAAAAAATATTTTCAAAAAACCGCACAAAAAAATAGAAACCGCAATATTTTAAAAAAACCTGCCTACGATTTTTTTTATTTTAGTCTTAAAATACTCGGGGTGGATGTCCGAAATATATTCTTAAAACATTTAAGTTCTCCCACGACTTTTGTGTTGAAAGTGTTTCAGACGAATGTTTGCCGAATCAATAAAAATGCCTGTAATCTGGCATTGTCTTACTGTTACTGTTTACTGTTAATTCAGCATAAAATTAATAGTTTTTTACTATTAAAGTTAAACAATATAATAAAATATTATTTTAATCGGTAAATACCATTGAAGTTTTCATTGATTTTATTGAAAAAATGTATTTGTTTATACTATTATATCAATAATTGTCCTATTGAGCAATTTCAATGGGATTATAGAATGTTTTCTGAGTGTAGCAACTTTTTGACAAATCTTTAAAGTTGGCTTTATTTCGTTTAGATTAGACTCATTAAATACTAATAAAATTATGAAAAACAAATTATGAAAAAAATCAATCAATTTTTCGAATTTAGTTTTTAAATTCGTCTTGTTTTGTACAGTAATGTAATTTAATAGTATTCTGTATTTTTTAATAATATTGTGTAGTATTCAATGATTTTTATAGATTAAAAAAATATTTATTCTACTGACAAAAATGAATAGCAAAAACTATTTAAATAATGTCAACAACAAAAAATACAAATTGTGTAGAAATTTTAGCTGAGATTAGAAAATTATCAAAAAAATGTTAGTATTATAGAATATAAGTCAAAGTGTAGTAAAAAATGTATACTCTATGCAGAAATCAAAATATATTGAAAACATTTAGACAACACATATATGCTATATTTATTATTGATTCTTGTGTTTATAAATATTTTTGTTGTTTCATGCAAAGGAAGAAGAGTAAGCAGCAGTAGCAACACAATTTGTATTTACACACAGACAGACACAACTTCTGAGTTGGCCAACTAAAAATAAAAATTGTTGAAAATTCACATACAAATCGTGTGAAAATAAATAAAATGCATAAAAGTGAAACTAGAAAATACATATTTATTTAATAAAAACAAATATTTACAGTAAACGTGCAAAAAAGTGATAATAAAACAAACACTGAAAATAAATTCTAAAATAAAGATGTTTTAAAATTTTTAAAAAATCAAAAAAAAAGTGACTAAAAGTACAAAAAAAGTGTAGCAAAAATTAACTAGAAAAATAAAACAACAATGCCTTTTGTAGCGCCTAAGAGCACCGGCACAAGCAGCGGTCCTGGCGGCGGCGGACGTACCACTTTTCGGCCACCATGGGTCAAGGACGACGGCAGCACTGGTCTCAAGTCAACGGTGAAAACATCGGTGCCGTGGGCCAAGAAGAGCGCCGCCGAGAAGGAGAAGGAGAACGGCGAAAAGCCCACAACAACAACAACACAATCGGCGCTCAAAAAACCGAGCACTAGCACGGCGGCTGCAAAGGCAGCGGAAACAGCAGCAGCAAAGAAGCCTGTGGCAGAGCCCGCCAAAAAAGTCGTAGAGCCAGTTAAGAAGATTGTGGCGCCCATCAAGAAAGCCGCAACGCCAACAGCAGCCATTAAGAAACCAATCGCTAGTAATACCAAACAAGCGACGCCTGTGAGCAAAACAACAAACAGTGCAGCAACAACAAGAGCATCGGCTGTCGCCGCCAAGAAAAAGGAGCCAACGCCGCCAACGTCCACATCCGAGGAGGAAGAAGAAGACGACGAAGAGGAGGAGGAAGAGTCTGAAGAGGAAGAAACCGAAGAGGAAACTGAGGAAGAATCCGAAGAAGAATCCGAGGAAGAGGAGGAGGAGGAAGAAGAAGAGTCCGAGGAAGGCGACGACGAAGATGATGAAATCGAGAAGCTTGTCTCGGCTCTGCGCAAACAACCGCCAGCAGCGCAGCCGGCCAAAAAGCGTGCCGAAGAGGAAGAAAGTGAGTTGAAACGTCGTTTCTCGCTCGAGAAACCCAAATTGCGACCCGTCATGGTTAAACGTGACAAGTCGATGAAGAAAATCGACGATAACGACGACGAACCGCCCATTGAGGGCGAAACCGACGAAGAACGTGAACGTCGTCAACGTTTTAAATTAGAAAAACCAAAATTGCGTCATGTGAAACGCGAAGAGAAACCGCTGCCCGCGAAGAGCACCGACAACGTGTTGAACAAAATGCGTCCCGTTTTGAAAAAAGTTCCCAAAGTTGATGAGCTGCTGCTCAAGGACACAAAGGATGCGCCCAAACCTGAGTTTAAAACGAAAACCCTGCGAAAAACCCCCTCGATTAAACACGAGCCCAGTAAAACAAATGGTGAGTCCGTTAAATGCTCTCTTGCTCTCCCCGCCCCATTTGAAGATGGCTGCACAGTGCACAGCGCCTTGTATTATACAAGCGAATAATAACAAAACCCTTAACCAACAAAATGATGCTGCATTCTAATCCCTGGGTTTAAATTCCAGTTCACCGCTGTACATACTTAAATGCTTTTGCGTAAATTTAAACTATTAGTTATTCTGTCAAAATAATAAACTTTTTATTGCTAATGCTTCGTGGCCTAGTTTGAAAACGGTAAACCGTTGTAATCCTTAAACATTAGACGAATTCACGATAAATTCTAAAATGAAAATCAACCTCGATTGTAACAATAACCAAAATTCTACTGCAATACTTATTAAATTATTGAAGTACAATTACTTTGCTTGTGCAGCTAATTTATGTTATTCTGAAAGATAAAACATTTTAGTTTGGTTGGAAGAATCTTCAGAACTATTCTCTCTAATACATTTCAAATTATTTTTAATTGAAAAATGTATATCAAAGTTTTCTTTCAGCATTATAGTAAATCAAGATAAATCTTAAAATTATTGAAATGATATCGTAATTATGGTTTTTGATTTTCTATTTAAATCCTATATATAAACAGTTATTTTTAATCATTATCGCTTAGTTTGTTACTTTTTAAATTCTTTAATTTACCCTACTCTAAGTGTGAAAGGCTATATTCAGTTTTGTCATCCGTTTGTAACACCCAGAAGGAGGCGTGAGATATAAGACAATTTAGCGATGTCCGTCTGTCTATTTAAATCACGATTACAGGAAAACTAGCGAAGCTATATCAATGAAACTTCGAAATTAGATTACCTAAATACCTGCGTTTTCTGCTATTGAAAATGAAAATGATCGGTCGGAGCACTTCTATGACGGATCACTTTTGTGCAAATACCGCGTATAACAATAACCTCTACGGGTGAATTTTACTTTATACCGGGAAATATGATTTTTTCTTTAACAACCCCTACAACGACGATATTTTTATATACAAATACATTTGGTATTCCTTTTTGTTCGACATCAACAAATGTTTCTATCATATTTTGTCTGTTTTATTGTGTTATTTAAAAATATAATTTTTTTAAGCAGTCGTATAAAATGAGGTCAAGTTTTTTGGTACAAACCAGCTGTCGGCGTTATTTTTTGTGCTGAATACAAATAAAAACAAAAACATCAAAAAAATACGAATACTGAATGATTAGATAGATTTTATTAAAACAATGCGAATTACATTTAATTAGCATTTATCATTTCAAACTAAATTAACATAATACATAGAGGTGTTAGTTCGAAATTTATATTTTAATTTAAATTGTAGATACATTTATTTATTTTTTGTATATTTCTGAAATGCACATCATTATTGCTGCGTGATTTATTTTAATGCAAGCAGCGACTAATGATTTGTAATAATTTTTGTTTTGAATTTATTGGCAATGAAACGAAAAAATTATGCAAATTCAGACCAATTTTGTTGAGACATTTTTAAGAATAGATATTTTATAAAATTTATATATGGTTAAACTTGAAGCACTCATGCAGCATTTTCTAGTCGTTTCAAGCCCCATTAATGATAACAAATGAGCACAACATGGAATTTAAGGGAAGTGTGATTCTTGTTGTAAATTACATATAATATTTGGCTATTTCAGTGAAATGTATAATGAGCATCTGAATTGAAATTTATTTTTAAATCTACAACTGAAAATAAGATAATTTCTTTTTAAGGGCATCCGCTTTCTATTTAATTCGATGGGGAAATAGTATACTTGAATTATGCATAACATATGCTGTATACAAGAATTTCAAATTATGTTTAAAGGTCATCATAATATATATCATAAATTCCCTAATTTTAATAGGACATGTTCCTACAATACATGCATTTTGATAAATAGAACAGAAATAGGTAGAAATACGGTCATGATGGGAAATTGATAAATATATTTTTAACTTTTTATAATCCGACCCAGGCCTGTAGTAGGATTTTCGTTCGGGGGGGGTTTGAAAAAATATATTAATTTTGAAAAGATAGTTCCAGCAAATACAATCGCGCATATAAATTAATTCGTTTTCATTTATATTCATTCGGATTATAGCTCGAATCACACGATTGAATAAACAGTCAACTTTTGAATCAGTTTTCAAATAATTTTAATATCAATGGTGTGATTGCCCAATTATTGTATGGAAAATTAGGCAATCACACGATTGATATTTAAATTGTTTTAAAAATTGATTCAAAAGTTGACTGTTTATTCAATCGTGTGATTCGAGCTTATGTGTGATTCGAGCTCTCAAATGTTAAATTTATTTTGGAATATTCCCGGCCGAAAATAATGACTCAATATTTTCAGGAAAAACTAAAATAGAAAGAAAACGTTTTTCTTTAAATATATGTATGATATCGATCCTCCCATATTAAGTATACTTAGGAAATTATTAAATTCAAAAACTACTAAGTAAATACTAAGTCCAATATGTATGGTGTTTTCAAAATTGGAATAGGATCGACCGATCCTCACCAAAATTTGACAGGATATAAAGAATCCTAAAATGGAATAACATTTAAAACAGTCTTAATCGAATTAGCATGTTATGGAATGGAGTGGCATATTTTCATGCATTTAAAATGTATATAATATTAATTTATATTTTTTTTATATATAACTTTTATAGAGTGAAAAGAAAATT
Organism: Dryomyza anilis; assembly: GCA_951804985.1. Classification (NCBI taxonomy): domain Eukaryota; kingdom Metazoa; phylum Arthropoda; class Insecta; order Diptera; family Dryomyzidae; genus Dryomyza; species Dryomyza anilis. The sequence continues at coordinate 22,601,908 of OX638132.1, read as the reverse complement.
ATTTAGCATATTGATCACTTTAAAGTTCAACTAGGATCTGCCATTGTATATTTTTTGTAAAATTTGATCCCTTTCAGACTTTTCGAATATCCAAAAAAAGTCCAATGACGTAATTGGGTTCTGGGAACATTTAGGTCTCATTCTATGAAATCTAGGTTTGAATATAATGGTCAGAACATAAAATTTTTAAAAATATAGTTAATTGAAAATTTGAAAAAAAAACAAAATCCTTATTTAAGATTTTGTAAAAATTTGATAAAAGCTGCGATCGCAAAGAACTGAAATCCGAGTTTTAGAACCAGAACCAAATTGTTTGATTTGTTTGGTTGGAACCGAAATTATAACCGGAATCTTGTAACCAGATCCGGAACCAATAATCCAAAGGGTTTTAGTTCCTGGATAGAAGAATAATTTTTGATATAGTACCGATTTTATTTTTTCTTACCTATCTTACAAATCTGTGGGCCCAATGCATAACAGCATAACTCGACTTATGTCGTTATGTCGTGTGTGCCACCATCGTATTCCCGGTATTTGAGTTAATATTGTGTCAAATTTTGGTGACATTCTCTTCTTTAGTTCAAAAGTTATAAGGAAAAAACATAACAGCATAACTCGTTTTGCCGCATTTTGCATATGAAATAACGACACAACTAGACTTATGTTGTTATACACACTCGAAAGTTTAACTGTCTGACTAAAATTCCAAAGAAATCATAACAACATATCTCGACTTGTGTTGTTATTCCAAATTTTAAAATTATGTTTTTTATAAAAAATGTCCACTTATGTCGTTATTCCAAATTTAAAAACGTTTTCCTTATAACTTAATTCGAGTTATGTCGTTATTCCAAAATAATTTGCTGTTATTCATTGAACATATGTCCACTTATGTTGCTATTCCAAAATTAATTTTATTAAAACTTAAAAAATAAGTCGACATATGCCGTTATTCCAAAAACAAAATATATACTAATTTACGACATATGTTGTTATTCAATGATAAAAATTCGCAAATTGTTCTTTAATCAATTAATACTATTATAAGATTTAATTTACATTAATATAATTACTTAAGAAACAGTTAAAAAATATTTTTTTATAGTTTTGGTATTTGCATTTTTGATATTGTGTTTTTCTTTTTGCTTTAGGTTTGTATTTTTGCATTAATTTTTGGCATTATTTTTGCATTTCTTTTGAATTTGATAATGCTTTCGCTTTTGATTTGTACTTTTTCTTTGTTGATGTTGTTTAAAAAATGTATTTTGCATGGGAGGAGGCACGACTGTTATCCCAATTTAGCCCATATATATAGCCTATGTTACCTCTGAACACCATAGTATCCTTGCGTATAAATTTATGTCAAACCGATTCGGCAGTTCAGGCGTGACGCTCGAACCAATAGTCAAAATGACAAGGGGAACTTCAGTTATATATGATAATATAAAATAAAATGGCACAGCTGTTCCGTAGAATCTAGGCCGAGCTCTTTCTAGCCATTTAAGCTGAACAATATGTACTCAAATGGTAGGTCCTACAGTTTAAAGCAGTAATGGTTACAAATATCACAGCCCTGAACTTGAACTTACTTGGAAATTATTAAAATTATACTTCAGAAAAACATCTTTAAAATATGAAACAAATTCCACAATATATTTGACTAAATTCGTATTTATTGAAAATACGAGGAATTGAGGAATACTTGGAAAAGGTACTCCATTATAATTCGCTAGGTAAATTTTATTTAACTGAAATTAAAGCAGTTTTCTGGTTGTACTTCGTCTTTGCATATCCTTCCCCGCCTAAATTGTCAATGACGTGAGATTTTAAGTGCGAACAATGAAAGAATTTTTTATATACGTCAAAAAATCTCCTTAACTAGTAGTTTTTTTAAAAATATACCTCGAGTCTTTTCATATATTTGCAGTGAGTATATTGTAGCTCGATTGGTTAGTGCCTTGGACTATGAATAAATTTTTACCACGCCGTTCGGATCCGGCGTTAAACTGTAGGTTCCACCACTATGAGTACGGCTTAAGTTCTTCAAGACGGTAGCGCAAAACTATTATATTGTAAATAAAACAATTTTATTTAGACGTGTGGCAAACATCCAGTCTTATTTAAAATATAACAAGAAATTTTTTGATGGTCAATACTTCTAGTATATTTGTACAATTGCTACAAGGCATACATTCAAAATTATATGATGTGTTTCATAATAAACAATTTATAAAACTAGTATTTTTCACAAAATATACAATTAATATGTGAGATATTTGCGCTGGTAAACCTTAAAAATCTTAATACAATTTTATGCTATAATTAGTTAAACCTTTAAAATGCTCTCCTGAAAAGTAGTAAAAAATGACTTATGTTATTATGGCTTGAGACCACAGAAATATATGTCGAGATTTACGATTTTATATTCTATCCCTAAAAATATAAATTAAAAAAAATGTACAATGATAGTTAGACAATTCCCAAAGTAACCCAGTATGTCATTCGTATCGATATCGTTACGAGATCATTGAGAGTAGATGGAGAAATCACACGATATCGAACCCATTCTCGTTACGATATCGAGCGTCATATTGGACTTAGATGGTATGTAGATATCGGAACGTTCTGTGGGAGTTTTCTCGATACGAAAAAATTTTCGAAATAGGAACCAAATCGAAGAAAAAAATGATCCGAATTCGATATAGCTGCGAAAAATATTGCGATATCTATTTGATAAATGTTTAAATATCGTATCTTGTCAAAGAATATGAATGTGCGAAATGTTTTAAAAATTAGAACCGAGAAAGCAACGAGATCGAACTTTTTTATCGAAGTTATTCGAGAAAGTTTCGAGATATCGAAGGTCTTCGATACATGGCAGACTGGGAAGAAATCGGATAAATTTTAAAGTCATATTTGTTTTAAATAACAGAGTTCGGATTTGCACGCACGCCCGCGCCCGCGCCCTTAAGTAAATGAGAAGCAAATTTGTTTACGCATACTCTGCACTCGGGCATCACATTTTTTTTACAACACATCCCGTCGCAACGAGTGATGCTTTGCACTATTCTCGGTACCTGCCCTCGTGCGGGCTACGAAACTAAAAACTGCAGCCCGCGCAGACGTGGAATGAGAAAATAGAGAAACATATCGCGCAAGTGCTATGGTATTTATTTCGCGGGGCAACTCCGTGCAACAGCGAAAACCGACTGCCCCGAGCAGCACGCGCATTTTTCACAGCCAGTTAATTTTTTCTTGTATGACCTTCTTATGTGGCGCAAGAGTACGGCACTGTTATAATAGTCTGCGCAATGTTTTAATAATTTTTAAATAAAACTATCGTTAATACAGAAAAGTTTGGCAATACTCAAATACTATTTTAATCGAAGTTTTAATTTGGTTTATAAAAATTGTATAATTTAGTACTAGTTTTTCAGTGCAAGTTTAAACTTAGTGTAAATTTTTACAAATGAGGATATACATTATTTTTCGAAGCCTATCATGTAGCTTTTTTATTAAAATAGATTTTTGCACATAATAATTTTTGTATTTGAATAAAAATGTTGATTAAGATTTCATGTTAAATTTATTTTTCTGTTCAACGAACAATTAAAAGATACAATTTTTATAAACCAAAATAAAACTGCGATTAAAAGTGTATTTGAGTATTGCCAAACTTGTCTGTATTATCAATAGTTTTATATAAAAATTATTAAAACATAGCGCTGTCTAGTAAAACAGTGCCAATAAAATTTACTGGCTGTGAAAAATGCGCGTGCTGCCAGGGGCAGTCTGTTTTCGCTGTTGCACGGAGTTGCCCCGCGAAATAAATACCATAGCACTTGCGCGATATGCTTCTCTATTTTCTCATTCCACGTCTACGCGGGCTGCAGTTTTTAGTTTCGTAGCCCGCACGAGGGCAGGTACCGAGAATAATGCAAAGCATCAGTCGTTGCGACGGGATGTGTTGTAAAAAAAATGTGATGCCCGAGTGCAGTGTCTGCCTAAAACAAATTTGCTCGTCAGTGTATGAAGCATGGGGCATGTGCGGGCGCACGCACACGGGCATTTCCGATCTCTGTTAAATAATACAAACTATTAAACACGAACTATTAAACTATTTTTTTATAATTAAGTATAGAGAATACTAAGAATTACAAAATTTCACTAATGAAAAAAAATTAAAAAACCCCTGTAATTAATATTCATGTTTTTGAAATACGAACTAAGATTGAACGTTAAAATATGTTTAAAAAAAATTGAATAGCTTCAGTGTTCAGACTTTTCTCCTCTTCAGATTTTCCTTTTGAATAATTGGCATGCTGTATGACCCATATAAAAACCATTTTATCGAGAAACATGTTTTAATTTGTCAAAATTATTAGTGTTTGTATTACGTATTGTTAAATTTATAAACACATTTAACTATTTTAAAAAAAAATATATCGGAAATTTTAACATTACTGGGGGGTCAGAACCCCTACAACCCACATGGCTACGGGCTTGATCTGACCAACATTTGGATCTATTTCAAAATATTAGCTGAGGTATTCTCAATTGAAATAAAAAGAAATCACAGACAATTTAAATTGCTAAGAAGTTTAAATCCAAAATAAAAACATTAAGCTATATTCCAAAAGCATGTAAGAATTCTTGATTAGAATCATAAATTCCATCACATTTTTTTGTGGTACTGTGTAATCACGACAACAAAAAGACATGTAAATATGAAGAAAACTTCAATATTTCCGTTGAAATGAACTGAACACAATAAAACCTTAAAAATTTCAAATGAAATAAACATTGAGATTTAAGAAACTTGTAATACTTAGTTATAACAACATAAAAACATATTCAGTTCAAGTCAAACATTTATATTAAGCAATATTTGTGTATAAATATTTCATATATGCAACAGCATCGATGCGAAATAAATTCAAATTTTAAACATACACCAAAAGTAAACAAAATGTTGCATATTTTGTGAATTTTAGAATAATTATTATATTTAGAGAAAATACTATTTTGTACGAGATGATATCATGGCTCACATATAAGTTACATACTTTTAGATGCCTAAAAGGAAACTAAATGAAAAACGAATATGCAAACGTAAATCAGCAGTAGCACCATTCATATGACATGAATCCCTCGAGGTCAAATCATAACCATATGAACTCAGGACTTGGACTAGCCTGATAGTCGACGGTTGCCTCTACCTACTGACAGATGCATGAATATAAAACAAATACATAGCATCGTACTATACGTACGTACAGTGGTGGTCATAAAATTAGAAACGATACTAAGGCATACCATTTTGCACATTTCGTCTATATTTAATAACTTTTTATACTAAATTTTATTTTTTTTTAATTTGCTTCAGATTTTTCTTTCATAACTGAGTCTGTCATGTCTCGAAGTTCTTCCATGCCTCGAAGCTTTCTCGAATAACTTCGATAAAAAGTTCGATCTCGTAACTTTCTCGATTATAATTATTAAATATGTTCATACATTGAAATTCTTTGACAAGATCCGATATTTAAACATTTATCAAATCGATATAGTAATATATTTCGCAGCAATCTGGATCTTTGATCATTTTTTTCTTCGATATCGTTCCGATTTAGTATAATTTCTCATATCGAGAAAACTCCGACAGAATGTTTCGATATCTACCTATCATGTAGGTCCAATTTGAAGCACGAAATCATTACGATAACGGGTTCGATATCGTGTGATTCTCCATCTACTCGCATTGATCTCGTAATGATATCGAAACAACTGGCACACTGGGAAAATATGTTTTAAATCTTTTTTAAGCTTTAATCACACGATTGACTAAATTGTATCTATTTCAGTTTACATCAACACAAAAGTATAACAGTTCGCCATGTCTCGGAGTCGTTCGATGCCACGAAGCTTACTCGGTTCTATTTTTTTTAATTTCTCGTACATTCAATTTCTTTTACAAGATAAATCACAATACTTTTCGAAGAAATCTCGAACTTTCATCATTTTTATTGTTCGAAATCGTTCCGATTTCAAAAAATGCTTTCTACCGAAAAAAACTTCGACATCGATATCTGACTACCATGTAGGTCCAATTTGGTACAATTGGACGCGCGATATCGTTCCGATTTAAAAAAAAAAAAACAAAAAGATACGATGTAGGTCTAATTTAACGATTGATATCTCTATTATATAGTGTCCGATATCGTGTGAATTCTCCTTCTTCTCTCATTGATCTCGTAATGATATCGAAACGAATAGAATACTGGGATGTTCTTGATGATAGAATAGTCAACAAACACAAATCGACGCAAAGTGACAAAAAAATAAAATTCCCAGTTGATACAATTTTGCGTGAACACCCATCATTTATTGGTATTCGACAAAATTGTGTTGATTGTTTATGCTTTACATCAATCGTGTGATTCTAGCTTAAGAATAATTTTTAAACATTTCGTTTCTCTTTTCTAGTTTCTCTTTTCTAGTTTTTCAGTTTAATTTAGTTTAATTTAGTTTATCATTTTTCATATTTTGAAATCGTTCAATTTTTTTTTTTCTATTGTGAGATGTTAGAATTTTTTTAGGCTTATTATACCCTACACTAAGAGTGAAAGGGTATATTCAGTTTGGTACGCCGTTTGTAACATCCAGAAGGAAGCATCTCCGGTATGGAAAAGTATATATATTCTTGATCAGCATGACCTCCTGAGTCGATTTAGCGATGTCCGTCTGTCCGTCTGTCTGTCCGTCTGTCTGTCTGTCTGTTGAAATCCCTACTACTTTTAAAATTGAAGAGCTAGATAAATGAAACTTATAACTTAGATTACTAATATACCTACGCTGTATGTGCGAAAAAATTGGCGAGATCGGTCCATTGTGACCTATGATCCGACCACTTATGTTCAAATACCTCATATAAAATGTACATATAAAGATCAATTTTTATGTATACGTGCTTAGGTAAACTTTTTTGGTCAAATATATATTGATATCATGCTCAAATACATTATAATAATGTTTTCCGGCAAAAAGACTTGTGGTTTACAAAAAAAAAAATCGAAATTCGGTACACCTACCCATCCTATTAATATAATAAATCTGTTTGTTCGTTTGTACGTTTGTACGTTTGTACGTTTGTACGTTTGTACGTTTGTTCCGCTTCTCCGTCTAAACGGCTGATCCGATTTTCTTGAAATTTTTACCACAGATGCAGTATGGTCTGGAAGGAATGATAGGCTATATATGGGCGGGATTGGACAAAGAGGCGTGGCACCTCTCATACAACCTTAACTTTCAATACGATATAACTCGGCACTTTCACCAGCTACGAACATGAAACAAAAAACTCAAATACAAAAAAAAAATTTAAAAACAAAAAGCAAAAGCACAAAACAAAACAAAAGCAAAAATACAAAAACAAAAGCAATCACGTTTGTTCCGCTTCTCCGTCTAAACGGCTGATCCGATTTTCTTGAAATTTTTACCACAGATGCGGTATGGTCTGGAAGGAATGATAGGCTATATATGGGCGGGATTGGACAAAGAGGCGTGGCACCTCCCATGCAACCTAAAAACGATATAACTCGGCACTTTCACCAGCTACGAACATGAAACAAAAAACTCAAATACAAAAAAAAAATTAAAAACAAAAAAGCAAAAGCACAACACAAAACAAAACAAAAGCAAAAATACAAATACAAAAACAAAACCAATCACATAAAACCACAATCCAAACTAAATGAAAAACAAAAAAAGGAAAGAAAAAGAAAAACAAACTCACCACACTAAAACTAACCAAACTAAAACTCACCACACTAAAACTCACCACACCAAAACTCACCACACTAAAACTCACCACACTAAAACTCACCACACAAAAACTCACCACACTAAAATCCCACCACACTAAAACTCACCACACTAAAACTCACTACACTAAAATGTCACCACATTAAAATTCACCACTTTTAAACTCACCACATTAAAACTCACTACACTCAAATTTCGATACACTAAAACTGTAGCCGCGGTAGCTCAGTGGTTAGTGCGTTGGACTGCGAGTCGAAAGGTCCCCGGTTCAAGCCTGGACTGGGGCTAACAACATCTTTTCATAGAAACATTTTTCTATACCGCGCTACCTCTCGTCAGTAAATGGCAAACCTACGAGAGTAAAACATTGCCTATGAAAAGCTCTCACCCGCCGTTCGGATTCGGCAATAAACTGTAGGTCCCACCACTTTGAGTACAAATATAACACGCACAGCTCAAAATGGTGAGAGAGCTCGGCCGAAGTTCTGTACAGGACTGTAGCGCCAAACTATTATTATTATATTAAAACTCACCACACTAAAATTCACCACACTAAAACCCACCACTCTATAATTCACCACACTAAAACTCACCACACTAAAACTCACCACACAAGAACCCACCACACTAAAATTCACCACACTAAAACTCACCACACTAAAATTCACCACACTAAAACTCACCACACAAAAACTCACCACACTAAAATCCCACGACACTAAAATTCACCACACTAAAACCCACCACACTATAATTCACCACACTAAAACTCACCACACTATAATCCACCACACTAAAACTCACCACACTAAAATTCACCACACTAAAACTCACCACACTAAAACTCACCACACTAAAACTCACCACACCAAAACTCACCACACTAAAACTCACCACACTAAAACTCACCACACAAAAACTCACCACACTAAAATCCCACCACACTAAAACTCACTACACTAAAATTTCACCACATTAAAATTCACCTCTTTTAAACTCACCACATTAAAACTCACTACACTCAAATTTCGATACACTAAAACTCACCACACTAAAACTCACCACACTAAAACCCACCACACTAAAATTTCACCACACTAAAACTCACCGCACAAAAACTCACCAGACTAAAACTCACTACACTCAAATGTCGCCACACTAAAACTCACCGTACTAAAATTCACAACACTAAAACTCACCACACTTAAACTCACCATATTAAAACTCACCACACTAAAATTTACCACACGAAAACTCACCACACTAAAACTCACCACTCTAAAACTCACCACACTAAAACTCACCACACAAAAATTCAACTCACTAAAATTCACCATACTTAAACTCACCACACTAAAATTTCACCACACTAAAACTCACCACACTAAAACTCACTACACTAAGATTTCACCACATTAAAATTCACCACTTTTAAACTCACCACATTAAAACTCACTACACTCAAATTTCGATACACTAAAACTCACCGCACTAAAATTCACCACACTAAAACCCACCACACTATAATTAACCACACTAAAACTCACCACCCTAAAATTCACTACACTAAAACTCACCACAATAAAATTCATCACATTAAAATTCATCACACTAAAACTCACCACAATAAAATTCACCCTAAAATTCCCCACACTAAAACTCGCTACACTAAAACACGCCACACTAAAACACGCCACATTAAAATTCACCACACTAAAACCCATCACACAATAATTCACCACACTAAAACTCACTACACTAAAAATCATCACACTTTAACTCACCACACTCAAACTCACCACACTAAAACTCACCACACTAAAACTCACCACACCAAAACTAACCACAATTAAACTCACCACTCCAAAATTCACCACATCTAAACTCACCACACCGAAACTTACCACACCGAAACTTACTACATTAAAACCCAACACACTAAAACTTCTACTGGGAAAAACTCTACGGGGAAGAATTCTACGGGGAAGAATTCTACCGGGAACAATTCTACCGGGATGAATTCTACGTGGAGAATTCTACGGGAAAACGTTCTATTTGGATTTTGCGGGGAAGATTTCTACTGGGAATAATTCTGCGGTGAAGCGCAGTCTGAGAAATAATTGTCTTTGAGAAAAGTTGTTTTGGCGGAGAATTATTTATTTATAAAACCAATAAAAAAACTTCAACAGCTAAGCACGGGCCCCTCATATAAATAATAAAATGTTTTTTATCAAAATTATAGTCGGCTTAGACCGACTATAATTTTGATAATCCTAACTATCATAATTACACCTACTTTAAAATTTCCCATGTGATCTAACCTTCCCAACTGGTTTTTTAATTGCTAAAATCTCTGTAGAATTTGAATTTTCGCTGTGAGAAACACAGATTTTGGTGAGAATTGGGGTTGGCACCAATGTTGATGGTATTTAAATAGTTTACTATTCAAATTGGTCAATAGGATGTATACCATTAGTAGGTACATTAAAAGCAAGGTCTATAAGTATTATGGAAACGTATGCGGAATAAAATTGCAACACATTTTGAAACGCTGTATATAAAAACGAGTTGGGAAAGTTAGGTCACATGGGTAAGTTCGGTCACATGGGGCGGATTTTTATAGTCGGTCGGGCCCGACTATGGAATACCCTACACCTTTGGTGTGGATATTAATGTGGGATATTTAATTGCATACCTTAATTTTAAAGTTTTTAATTATGCTGAACCTCCCCACCCTCAGAATATTATTCATGTATCAGAAATTTACGTCTTATATCCCCATAAATTAAAAAAAAAACTTTAAAAAAAAATTGAAAAATATAATTGGGCTTACCACGCATATATTTAAAATTTTGAAAGGCTAATAATTCATAGATTTGATTTTAATAATTTACGGATCAAATTTTCACTATGAAAACCCGGGAAATAATGAAAAAAAAAAAGTGGGCGGATCACGCCCCTTTTTGGACCACATATTTTTAGGTGAATTATAACAATATGTTTTAAATTTCATACCTATATCTTGAATACTTTTCGAGTTATTAGTTCCTAAAGAGTTAAATAAAAGTGACTTGTATGGGAGGTGGGCGTGTCCGTTGACCGATTTGGCTCATTTTCAAACTCAGTTCCTACTTTTGGCTAAAATATATTGAGACGAAATTTCATCGCATTCTGATCAGTATTTCTCAAGTTATTCTGTATTCGGACAGCAAGACAGCAAGACAGCAAGACAGCAAGACAGCAAGACGGACAGACAGACAGACAGACAGACAGACGGACATGGCTAAACGGACTCGGGTAGTGATGCTGATCAAGAATATATATACTTTTCCATACCGGACACGCCTCCTAAGGGGCGTTACAATATATGCACAAAGTTAATATACCCTGTACCTCATAGGTGTAGGGTATAAAAAGTACAAAAGCTGTCAATCTTATACCATTATATTTCGATTAGTACATGTTTTGTGATATTGGTTAATAATTTTTGTTAAGATTGATAGTTTATTTTTTTTGCAATGAGAACAAAAGAAGTAGAACTTCGAAAAAACATTTGTAATTTTTTCCATAATTATTCGCATTGGAAGAAATCGAAGATAGTTTCCCATTTTGTTGAGCAAGGAGAACATCGTTGAGTGATTTATGGAATACTGGATCGGTATAGAATAAAAAAAAAATAACAAGAGAATGTGGCTCTGGAAAAAAGTGTTGTTTGTGCGACCTATCAATGAGACCTTGACTTAGAAAACTTACCGATGGTAACATTGCTAAATCAAATAGATACCTTGGAAAAAAATTTCACTGCAATGGAAAATCGATTAAGGAGTATCTGAATGAAATAAGAATTCATAAAAAGTTCAGAAAAAACAAGCTAACTGTTTCTGAATCTCAAGAAGTCACACAAAAAACTCGATTGAAAAGTTTTGTCAAAAATACATTTTACGCCTAAAATGATATTATTTGCATCATGGAAGTTGAGTCATATTTAACATTGGATGGAAATGAATGGCAGGGAAAACATTTTTTCAAAGGAATAAAAACCTATATATTTATGATAAAGTAAAATAAAGTAAAATATGTAGAGCATTTACATGTTCATAAAAAAGTATTATTGTGGCTTGCAATCGTTACAAATGTGTTTTAGACGTTCTGCTCCTTTTGTTGTCATTGCAAAATAACTAAACGACCAATGTTAACAATGAATTCGAATTTCGGTAGTAAATTTTAATAATTTCGACTCGTTGTTGGCTCGTATATCTTTCCATCATGAAATGGCAAACCTTACTGAAGAGAAATGTCAAAAGAGCGGCAAGAAATATGGCGTCGTTTGCTGTCCCTATCGCTCTTCTTTTGTAGCGTCCCTGTTGAAAAACCCTTGAAAAAAAAAAACTTTTGTAGCGCTCTTATTGAAAAACCCTTTATAAAACAATATCACAAAACATGTACTAATCGAAATATTACGGTACAAGCTTTTGTACTTTTTTTTACACAGCGTTGCAAAATTTGTTGCAATTTTATTCCGCATACGTTATGCGTATTTCTATTTTTGTGGTATTAGTAGAGTTAAATTACTGAAAGAATAATATACAAAATTTTATTAAAATGTCAAATATACATTTTTAACACATCGTAACAACAGATTGTACCACATTTCATGTCTATTTCAATTTCCAATAATTTAGCATGTCTGTATTTATTCTTGAGACCGTTGCCACAAAGTGTAATTTATTTAAAATAAAAAAAAAAATTAAATAATATGAATTTTACATTAAGAAATTGAATTCTTAGCTCTACCCAGAATGACGCACAAAACGAACGTGTTTCTATTCCAGTTTAAGGTTTTATATGCCACATTGTGAGATATTTATTATAATTGGAAAAAACATTAAAACAATAGTATTTATACCTTAATATTCAATAATATTGAAATTATAAAATTAATGTTACTGAATTTTTGAAATACTATCAAATTCAGTAAAAAAAAACTTATGAATTACATGAACCAATTAATATATCGTCGTTGTAGAATGAAAATTCACCAAATACATTTTCATGAAAAACTTAATTTTCGAGTTTGTTGATTAATATTATAAAAAGTAATTGATGCATTTTTAAAGTTAAAATATCAACTGATAGATTTACATTTTCTTATCATGTGGTAAAAAAATTGAGATCATCGATTAAAAATTGACAGATTTATAAAGGTTTTTGTAAATAAATATTTGGCATTTTGAAAATGTATTTGGTGACTTTTCTATCTACAATGACGATATGAACCACAAAATATATGGTCGTACCATTACGTACTTAATGTGACATATTCTTCAGAGTATAATAGAAAATGTCAATCTCATTGTATGTCCACCACTGTATTCATACAATTCTAGTATAAAATGCATGCATATCTATTCATTTACAAAATGTCAGCTGCAGCATTTAGCAAAATATACAGCGAACATTTTGCGCATTAATTCAACGAAGAAACACCGACGCCTGTCGTATTTCAAAAAATAAAAATGGCTGCTGTGTGCACTCAGAGATGACGTTTCAGCCTCGCTGACAGTTCGTTATATGTGATGATATTGCTCATTTTTATTTGATTTTATTTTATTATTGTTATTAGTAGTTGTGGATGATATTAAGTCAATTAGGTAAATGCAGGTAAATAGTGAAGAAATATCAAAATACGCGACTAATGAATCACAGAAATATCTTTAAAAAAAAACAAACCAAAATTACACAAAATATTGCGAAAACATATCCGCAGGTATTATTCAAAAAATTCTGCAATGATGAACAAGTCGAGTGGAAAATTACAAGTCGAATGCAGGTGGTTCTAGCATTTGTGAGTTGCAGTTACAGCTAAAAATATAGTTTTTTTTGAATAAAAATGTAAGTTTGAAAGTGCTTGTATTTAATCATAAACAAAAAAAAATGTGTCGGTATTATGTAATTTGAATGAAAAAATAGTATACGAGAAGAAATAAATTTTATAAATTTATATAAAAATAAATAAATAAATATAAAATAAACATATAAATGATGTGTGACAAAGTCGTCATTATTGTCGACAGTGTCATGTCGAAAATTTCTAAATGTTTGAATGAATTATAATGCAATAATAATTGCAATAATAACTGGAATTAGAAATAGTATGACATGAAAGAAATCTACAAATTTAAGAAGCACAATTTGAAAATCAATGAGTGTCACAAATTTTCACGATGAGCAGAATGGAAAACGCACAAATAAATGTTAAAAACCTAAAACATATATTAATTAAAAAAAAAAAGATTTGAAAAGGGTTCCTTTTTGAAATATATACACGCTACAAAAAAAGTATTCTCCCAAACATAATTTTGCAGGCATTACATATATCTTTGGAGCTGTATGCAAACAAAAGTAATTTTGCATTGCAAAACAATTTTATAATAACATCCAAACATTTTTTTTGTTTTCGTTTAAACATATTTATTTTCAGGATGAATAATTTTTGGCGTTCTTGCAAACATATATATTACATATCCTATTAATGGAAAACAATTCAAATTTAATGCTTATAATTTTTTTACACATTATTAATTGTTTTCTCTTTTTTTATATTACATTTTTTTATTTATATTATAGGTGTGTGCGAGTTCGACTAAATTGCTGACTAAACTAAATTTTGTCGGTAATGCAGTTTTTACGAATTCAATTTAGAAAATTTTCGAGCAAACTGAATTTGATAACACAAAACAGACATATTATAATCTTTTTATTACGGACTTTAACAATTACCGGTTACCGAATGGAGATCGAATGAAAACCCGTACAATTTAGCTTAGTCAGGAATTTATCCGAACTCGCACACACCCTATATAATTATAAATTTAAAACTATTTTTATTTCTTTTATTACACATATTTTATCTATAGTTAATAAATTTATTTCCATCTGTTGTTCTTATTTTGAGTTCAGAGCATTACGGATTAATTGCATTAGTTTTTGCATGATTAATTGGATATTTCACAAACAGCCACGTTCTGGTATTAACATTGTTTGGCGGTACTTCACAAACTCATTCACCAAAATTAACTTTTGAACTATATAAGAAGTATTAATGTGAGTGTTACCCCTAGTAGAAATTTGCCCGATGCGCCATCGGGAAATGATCGGGTTTTCGTTGGGTAAGCCCTATCATGCTTACCATAGCAGGGTTTCCATTATCTAAACAGTCAATGTTCCCGATCATAGCTACATTATTTGTTCCTCATAACAAAATTAGCATCAGGCAATGATCGAGATTAATGAGAGAAACCCTATTTATTTTATGTTGTTTCACCATGCTTTCGAATTTCAGTAAATTCTAAGATGGTGCTGCCAAAATTTGAATTTTTTCGATTTATGGTATGGAATTACTCATAAAAATTTTTCAATAGTTTTACGAATGATATAAATGAGTTTGTTATATATACACACATAATATATCGACCCGTCTTACGAAGACCCACACGTTTCCCAAGAAAAGAAGCATATACGTTTTTTAGCCACGGAACGAAGCATATCTTCATTTTCGCCACGAAAAGAAACACTTTTATAATTAGCTACGAAAAATAGCACATCTATCATATACCAGTAGACTGTTTTGTGCACAGTACCAAATATAATTGGAAGAAAGTGTTCCTTCGGGATTTGGTCAGAACACATTTGTGTCATAGGACATTTTTTTTGATAAAATTTGTTCCTTTGGGATTTGGCCAGAACCCACTTACGTCATTGGACATTTTTTTGGAAATTTGTGTTCCTTTGGGATTTGGCCAGAACCCACTTGTGTCATTGGACATTTTTTTTTTTGAAAAATGTGTTCCTTTGGGATTTGTTCAGAACATGCTTGAGTCATTGGACTTTTTTTGGAAATTTTGTTTCTTTATGATTTGGCCAGAACCCACTAGCGTCGTTGGAAATTTTTTTTTTTTTTGATAAAAATCGTTCCTTTGGGATTTGGCCTGAACCTACTTGCGTCATTGGACATTTTTTTCGAAAAATTCCTTCCTTTGGGATTTGTTCAGAACTTGTGACTCAAAAGATTAGTGTGTTGGAATACAAGACGAAACGTCGCTGGTTCAAACACTAGCGAATGCAACATCATAAAATAAATAGAAAATATTTTTCTTCACCGCGCTACCTCTTGGTAGATAACCTTCGAGAGTAAAAACCATGAAAAGTTATGGTTCGGCGTTAAACTGTAGTACAATATAAGTACAAATTTAAGTACAAATATAACATGTTTAAATGGTGAAACTGTTCAGCCTAGATTCTTCAGAACTATATCTCCAAACTAGTATTATTGTAATTTTTATCATTATTGGGATCGTAGGACATGTTAATTTTTATGATTTTCGAGGTCATTTGTTATTGTCTCCTAAGAAATCTAGACTGCTACATTAAATGTAGGTTTAATTTCAAGACTGATATATTTTTCCAATGGTCTGTGGTCTTTATAAAACGATTAAATATATTTATTAAATGCTATAATATGTACAGGTTTTATATGAAGGCCCCAATCATAAATGCATTATTCATGTTCAACAAAAGATTCCAATTTTCGTCGCAAAATTTGAATCATTTTTATATTTGTAGATACACGGATATACATATGCATATTCTCGGAAATATCAAAAACATAATAGAGTTCCTGGAAAAACCATAAAACGAATTATTTTGTTCATAAAAAACAATAACATACTTTTATTCTGAACCTCAAAAATAACGTATTTATTTTCGTAAGGGAAAAAATATATAATAGTTTTCGTAAGAGGCGTCGATATATGCTTTTATTCGTGGTGAAATTAAAAATGTGCTTTTGTTCCTAGATAAAATATAAATGTGTTTCTATTCGTGGGAAAGGTGAAGTAATGCTTCTGCACTTGGAGAAAATGAGAATCTGTTTTCGTGGCTAAAATAATTTACAGTTTCTTTTCGTGTATAAAATAAATTTATGCTTGTTTAAAGAAACATTTTTTTAATGTGTCGTTTTTCGTAAGAAAATTGAAACGTGTGGGTTTTCGTAAGAGGCGTCGATATATCAAAATACATTTTAAAATTTAGTTTAATTCAAAATCGATACAAGCTAGAAGCTAATTGAATAGATGTAAAAGAGCATTTTTAAAATCAATACTTGATACCAATATCTGATCCCAACCTGATTCATTTTCAGAATTTTCTGACCAGGTACTTTTCTCATTCTGAGCTAAATTTCCACTCAGGATGTACTAAATTTAAAACTGTCTAATATAAATAAAAAATTAATTTCAGTATTTATGCCACCCATTCTGACCAATAAATATTTTTAATAAGCTTTGGGCCTGCGGCAGTCCATTGACCATCAGCCCCAAATAATTTTGACTTTAGGCTGAACTCGAAAAAAAGTTAATGTATTGAGCAAATAATAAAAAAACAACGAAAGTACGTCAAAGAAAACACCCCCACATTTGCTAAATATTTTCTATTGTATGCGTTGATACTTTCTTTTTATATATTTTTATTTTTTGCAGTCTTTGTCGTTATATTTAATATATTTCATTTGGCAATGAAAATTCATGAACAATTTTATTTCATTCACTGTTAATTTTTTTTTTTTTTTGTGAGCTTCGGTGAATTGACAAAAATGAAGGTTTCAAATAAATAAAATTAAGAATTATGAGTGAGTGTTGCAAGTCATCAAAACATGCAGCTGTGTTCGCAATATGTGCAATATTTTAAAAATAAATTTCTAATATATAATTTGCGTTTCTATAATGAACAAAAACATTGACCATTGATCATATATTAAAAATAAAATTGTAGGTGGGTTGAACTGTTTCATGTAGAAGCTATATAATCAAATAAAATAAAAAAAAACGAATAAAAATAAAGATACAATAAAAAAATAGAATAATCAGTTCAATGTCCTTCGGTGAAAGAAGAACACAATAAACAGCCCACACTTTGATTAAAAGCGCACAAAGTTAAAGAAGATAAAAATGTATAAAATGTTTGATAATATTATTTATTTTTCATAAAATATGCCGTTTATAGTTAAATTAACATAGACTGTTGTGCTTTTGCATTAGCCAATATTTTATCAATTATAAAATCTAATAAAAATGGCTATGCAAATATTTAAGATAAAATTTTATTAAAAATATACGTAATATAGTGGGTACTAAATTGCGCAGATTTACTTATTGATAATTCCATAGAAAAAAACGACGTCGTACATTTTGCTGAAGCACCAAAAAATATGAAATTAAAACCCAAAAAGACACTTTATCTAGTACCGAATTATTAAGTGATGCATACAAAAGCCAACTCAATAACTGGGTGAAAGTGAGATAGAAAGACCATTGATGGAGAGAGGGAGACATGTAGATTTTGCACAGTACCGAAAGAATGGTCGTTCGTTAAGAACATAGCAAACGAAGTAATAATAATGAAACCCAATAAAATCTTTTTCGATAAAGAAATAAAAAAATAAAAAAACGCTACATAGTTTATAGAGAGATGATGCCCCAAGTGTATATGAATTGCACCGAGAAAATTGAAAGAGAAAAATTAAAAAGAGAAAAGTGTGCGAACAGTACATATATACTGTATAAAGCTGCCTGAACAGCACACAAAGCGCAACGCCATTGAAGTGAACGGAAGACCCAAGGCTATCGCACAATATGATCAGAATAGAGTGAGCGGGTAAAATAATGAAGCATCATTTTCATTTTTCATTATTTTATTTATCATAATTTAGATATATTTTATTTTTTATTTTTGTGTAATGTTATTTTAGTGGAGTCTCCAGCAAAAGTAAAAAAAAAACGGTTGTCTACTTGAGGGAAAGTGTTGGCATTTTTGTGAGCACCCATTAGAGATTAGCATCATTATGTAATTGTATGATTATTCTAATTTATTTAAACATTATTTTTTGTAAATTTTTGTCGTCTTCCAACCTCTGTCTCTGAATCCTCTTTTGTACCTGATCAAACAATAACACGTTTCTACAAAAAAACCATGATCTATGCTATCATTTATTTTTAATCTTACATATTACGAGCATTCATTGAATATTAAATTTTAAATGTTTGAATCTTACAGTTTGAAAGTTTAGCTTACTGAATCCTACAGTTTGAAAGTTTTGCTCCCAAAAGTGTGCAACATTGAAGTGAAATATAAAATTCTAAAATATACGAATGTATCTTAAGATAACGATGTTTAAAGTATCACAATAAGTCTATTTTGCATAATTTCAATTTACGTTCATTGTCACATTGATTATTTTCAGTGCATAAATAATTTCATTAAATTCTAAATGCTACATTCAAAAATAGTCTTAAAAAATAACAAATAGTTCGAATTTACATTAAAATATCTTAAAAACGAGGAATATAAGCAATCATTGGATTAATTAATTAGTTAAAACAATTAACAGAAAAATTGCGTTTAATCTTTTTTTGGAATTGTGTATTGAACACTACATTTGTATATCATACACCATGACGAAACCATACAGGTGGCCTATTTATTGAGAGGACATCTTAAATTTTAATTTTGAAATCATATTTTTATTTTCAATGCTTAAAAACACATCCGCTCGTATCAAATATTCAAAAGCGACTAATTGCACATTTTTTTGATTTTGTATTTATAAATATGATTTCGTCTCCTACCTTCATGACTTCAACATGTCCAACACAAAGAGTGAAAGGGTATATTCAGTTTGGTAGGCCGTGTGTAGCATAACGAGGTCTGTCTGTTGAAATCACGATTACGGGAAACTAGAAGAGCTAGATCAATGAAGCTCCCCTAAGGTAGATTACACTGTTCGGCAAAAAATTCTCCCTGTCTTCATTCATATCATTTCTATATAGTTTCAATGTGCTGATTCGAACTGCATTTTTAGTTTTTTCCCTATACGTAACGTTTTTGAGAAAAATACATTTTATATTTTCTGCATTTTTCACTGCATTTTACAAACACATTTTTTATGAAAAGACTATACTAATCCCGTATATCCTGTTTTATTATAACATATTTGGATGTAACAGTAAAACACTGCTATAATTACAATTTTTTGTCGAAATGAGTAGAATCTCTATTAATTTTAATAATTTTAAATAAAAATAAAACATGTTTTTTTAAATATGCTTTTCCGGTGATTTCACAAATGCATTTTAACCGGTTATTGTAACCAAATCTGAAATGATATTCAAGTTGTCTTAAAGGCATAACATTCCATGAGTTGTTCATGGACAATAACTGTTTTAATATTTATTCAATGGCTGTTCAATCTTTTCATAAAAAAACATTTCTTGAAAATGCAGTGAAAAATGCAGATATCATAAATTGCGTTTTTCTCAAAAACGTTACATATAGGGAAAAAACTAAAAACGCAGTTCGAGACAGGAAAGAACAAAAGTGCTAATTTTGCAGAATAGTGTTATTTACACATCTACGCTATCTGATATGGACAATAGGTATGATCGGTCGATTCTGACCTATGAATCGACCACTTATGGCGAATTTTACTTTATACCGGCTTAGACCTATTATAACTTTCATAATTCTTACTAATTTCATCACACCAAACTATCACAATTTCCCTTTTTTTGTAATTTTACATATGCCCTAACCTTCCTTACTGGTTTTAAAGTGATAGAAAGTGCCTAACCTAAAAATAACAATTGGTATGTAGAAAAATTCAGCACCCACGAATTATATTAACATTACGTATAGAATGGATATCCATCGGGACAGGGCCATTCAAATAACAGTTTTCTGACGAGACCCAAAGAAGGTAACAAATCAGGTGCATGAAGTCCTTGTAACCCGATTACATCATCGCACGTATTTTCAAGGGCCATGATTAGATCCGGGTTAGGAAGTTTCACATTGCCTTATTTACCCCGAACATTGCATTGATACGACCCGATCAAACGAGTATTTTTGAAATAAAAACAGTATTCAATTTAGTACTATAAACGGGTATTGTCTACTCTAATAGGGTATACCAAAAGAAAACCCCATAATATTCCATTAATGCATCTAGAAAATATCTACTAGGGTATATTGCTTTTTGCTTCAGTTCGGTTTAATGCTGTTGTTGTTCATCGCTCCCACAGGTCCAGCGAATATTAATGATATCATTTCATACACAATTAAATTTGAATTCATTCTTTTCATGCGCATCGTTCGTCGTCTTGGTATTGGTATTTTTTTTGTTTGTTCTATAGTCGATTTTTTTATTTTCAATAGAAATCCTTATATACGTTTTTGTTCGTTTTATTGGCGAAATTTATAGATTTTTCGTAAAAGAAACAAAAAAAAAATACATTTTTCGTTTTATATAAGTTGGAAAAATATCAGCATGAACGGAGTGAGTGAATAAATTAATTTGAGGTTGAGTATTTTTTTGTTAAATTTACAGTATTGAAAATGTAATAGAAATATTTGGCACTGTTCTCAAGTGTTGGGTGTTGTAAAAATGTAATAAAATCAATTTTATATTTTTTTACTGCATCAAAAATGCGCGTGCAAAATATTAAATGTGTTTGGAAAAACATTCTCAGATTATAACGAAGTGCCAATGTATAAAAAATGCTGAAAAATAGGACTCATAAGACTCAAGTGAGATGAAAATTCATTTATAAACGAAATAAAGCAAATTTATGAAATGAAGTTATTTGAATATAAATGAGATTTTTGCGCAAAAATACCATGGCAGATTCTTGGGTCAACTATGGCATGGCAACTGCGTGTCACTTGATGGAGACCATAATTTTGGGCTATAATAACAATAAATGTGGCTGCCTTTTCAAATTTTACAGTTGGAGATGACAATGACATAACAATAAAATTAGAAACACCGCACCCCCTTCGCTACAATAAATGTGACCTAGCAGACTGACTGGCAACCCCACCCCGACAGTGTTAATGTGGCCTTTTGTATGAAATTCGTGGAATAAATGTCTTCATTTTGTTTTCATACATTGTATGACAGGCATTTTACAAGATGAAAACATGAAGAAATCATCGCCATCGTTTTAAACATCAAAAGCACACACAAAGGATACTAACAACAACAACAACAAGAAGAGCGAGCAGTCACAATAGGCCACATGGACTGGGCCATTATTTTTATAAATTTGATCACATTAATTTTGAGCACAAATGGATTGGAATGACCGCAGGCATTTCAAGCATTAAACCAAAAAGAGAAAAAATAAACAAACAAAAAATGTGGCATGATAACCATTTCTCAAATGGTCGAAAGTTATGAGGGGAAAATTTGACGGTTAACCCTTCGAATTGTTGTCCCTTTGACTGCGGGCACTGGCAACAACTTAAGCTAATGCATGTGAATTAAGATAATTGTAAGTATTGAATTATTGAAAGCAGATAAAAATGCCGGCAAAAGGGGCAGCAAATTTTGGGTGAACCTCTACATGTTGATGGTCGCCGTAGAGGTTAAAGTTACGAGCTGCATTTTAAAAGTTTAAATAAGTTGTTTGACCCGACGTATGGAATTTGCATTGACGTTATAAAAGAAATTTGAATAATGGTTTGTTAAATACGTGGTATATATCGTATCAGCTCGTTGTCAAAATTTTGTTTAGGTAGATTTCAAAAAAACATTTAAAAAAAACATTAATTTAGAAGTCAAATTTTGCAAAAAAAAAAAAAATACAACTGCTAATAAGAAAAATGCATTGTTTTCATTCTTATTCATTCGGAGAATGGATTTTTAAATAAGCAAGTTTTTTCTGACCGAGAACAAATTAATTTAAGTATTTTCACGAATAAATTAAATATAAATGAAAATGAAAAGATGGTTTAGTACAATATCTAATGCGGCACGTGTTCCCGTTGTTCAAATTCAAAAATATTTTGCATATCTTTTTTTTTGTCCCTAATAAACAATCCTAGGAGGTGAGAAAACTAAAAATCGAAAAAAATGTCAAATAAGTGACACACTATTCAACATCCCATTTAGGAAAAATGAAGGGCCCAAGGTTCGGCCAGTCCTGCGCCAAGAATGCATTACTCTGGGCCAGGTCTAGTACCCAGAAGGGCCCAAGACTGGCTCTAAGTATTCGGACAAGACTGGCAAACAACTTATATCCAATATAATATAACCATGATACAAATATTTACAGGTACGATCACTCTGACACTAGGCAAGTTTTTTTGACAAATTTTGAAATATTTTGTTTTGATTCAAATTCATATTTTTCAAAAATTGAAATTTATGTTCAAAGAAAATATGAAAAATAATTTTCATATTTTGTATTGATTATAAAAATGTTTGTAGACATTTTAAAGTTATCTCAAAGCATACCTTGATAATTATTTTTCATTTCTATAGAATTTTATATGAGATTTTTTTTAATTGTCGATTTTGTTTTGATTTTAAAACTAAACTTCAAAAAACTTGCCTAGTGTCACCTAAAGTAAACATTGGAAAAAAATGAGAGAATGATCGTACCTGTATATATTTGTATCATGAATATAACAATAATGGGACTGGACCATTTTAAAAATGCAAAAAATATAATTTTTACTCTCCTTTTCTTTTTTTTTTTCATTTTACTTATTTTATTTTTCATTTATTTTATACAATTTCTAACATTCCCAATTTTAAGTAATTTAACAATTGTTGAAAAAATTTCAGTTGTCACAAGCTGGAATCGAACTCTTGACTCCGAAGTTAACATCCACTTCTCACCCGTTAGACTACGCATCTATCTTATATTGTCCGAGATTGTTGCTTAAAAAACAAATTTGCTGAAATTTTTTTCTAATTAGACAATTTTTTCTGATGTGACAAACATTTTCAAATTCTAAAGTTCAAGATTTTGAAAAAAAGGATTTTGAAAATATGCTCTGAAACGGGTAGAGCTCCGGACTTGTATGCAGGAAATTCGGGTTCGAGTCCCAAATAGACTTTTTTATATATATTTTTTTAATTGAAGTATGATTTGGGTATACCCAAGCATATGTTAGTTCTGGCTGAGCCTTGGGCGAAGGTACTTTACCAAGCTTCAGTTTGTCAGTTCTGACTGAGTCTTGGGCGAGTACTACTTAACCAGGCCTTGGTTTCCGACTTCTGGCTGAATCTTGGGCGAAGGTTTATTAACCAAGCATTGTTCTGCCAGTGCTGGTTGAGTATTCAGCCCGTCGTTAGGCCTGGCAATTCTTACATGGGATGCTGTGAATTTAACTACTTTAAATTTTAGTTTGTTTGTCTGTGTTTTTAAATTTCGAATTCGTGAATTCGTGAAATTATAGAAATGTTTTATAACTTTTTGAATACAATTTACTACTTCTGAACGTAATCTATGTGTGATATAAATAAGGGAACATTATAACCTCAAAAAAAACGCGATGATTACAAACAACAGACAATGAAAAACTTAGACAATACCAAAAATAAATAAAAATTTCCATATCAAAGCGGTTAAGGAATTTTCAATTAAAACGTATCGCCGCACATGCGATGCACGTACATTTTATTGTTTGTAAATTTGCGCGAAAAATTAGGAAAATCGCAAAATGAAAAAAACACAAAAACCATGAAAAAGAGTTTCCGTCATAGCAGCAAATATTAAATCGTTTTGGGTGTGTGTGTATGTGTGGGGCATTGTTCATTCTCACCCTACAAACGGCATCGAGAAATCAACAATGAATGCACGAAATGTAAACAATTGAAAATGAAATTGAAATAAATAACACGAATTACACCAAAAAGAATTTCATTAATTTTAGCTTTGTGCTTGCACTTGTTCGTTAATTATCTTATTGTTACACTTAGAGAAAAACAAAACATTTTAGTTTTTTTTTTAATACACATATATTTAAAATTATTAGTATTTATAAAGTATTTAACATTTATATTATTTAAATTTAACATTTATACATTTTTTTAATACAAACATTTAGGAATCAAACATATCATATTGATGAGCAAATGCAAGAACAAGACTTGGTAGCAGGTTTCAGACTTTTCGTTAACGTAAATAGAGTAGATTTGGAAAGTTCAGGGTGTAAAATGAGTAAAAGCAAATAGATTAGAAAATGGTCCACAAGGTAGTAGTATTAGTATAGTTTTAGTATTATTTAACATAATAATAATTATAAAAGTTTGACGCTACAGTTCGGAAGAACCTAGGTCGAGCTCTCTCATAGTTTCTGTGCTTAAGTCCGCCACTAAAATAAAAGATTACCTCGTTAATGTGTAAGAACATATTTTTTTTACCCCGCCAAAAACCGCAAAAAAATCGTTTTTTCATCATAATAGCTTCTTTATTTGATGTCCGATCATTAAAATTTATATATCGTTGGAAAGATCTCGGCACGTTTTTTAGACATCTTAGGGGGTAGATGTCTAAAAAATGTGCCGAGATGCAATTTTTTTTATCATATAATTAAAGATTTCGAAAAACTATAAAACTTTACCATAGAAAGTATTTAGTTTACTTCATAAACTAAAAAGTTACAGCTCACTTATTTTTAGGCGAAAACTTTATTTAAAAATAATATATTTTAAAAATATTTTAAAGTTCGTCCCTAAAATAAAAGCTTAAATCGAAAAATGGTAAAAACCAAAAAAACTATATATCTTTTGGAGCCCTCCAAAAACCGCCAAAAACGTTTTTTCGTCATAGCTTCTTTATTCGATGTCCGACCATCAAATTTTATACAGGGTGTTTGGTTCATAGATGTCAATAACTCGGAATGTGATTCTATGATTTAACCCGTGTACGTCTATTGGACCAATTTGGTCCAAATTAAATTTTGTTTGTACACTAAGAAAAAAGTGACGTAATAAAATTAAATAAAATCTATTTAAATTTGATTTAAATACTAATAATAATAATAATAGTTTGGCACTACAGTTCTATAAGAACTTAGGCCGAGCTCTCTCACCATTTTGAGCTGAGCGTGTTGGGACCTACAGTTTATTGCCGAATCCGAACGGCGGGTGAGAGCTTTTCATAGGCAATGTTTTTACTCTCGGAGGTTTGCCATTTACTGCCGAGTGGTAGCCGTTATAGAAAAATGTTTCTATGAAAAGATGTTGTTAGCCCCAGTCCAGGCTTGAACCGGGGACCTTTCGGCTCGCAGTCCAACGCACTAATCACTGAGCTACCGCGGCTACGATTTATTTAAATACTTTTGTAATAAAAAAAAGTAATACTGTATACAAACATATATTATGGGCGTATTTAATTTCAAATTAAATATAAAGTATTTAATTTTATTATGTACACCCAGAAAAAAATACTATATAAATAATAGTTTTTTACCATTAAAAATAGTCAATAGGATAAATTATTATTTTAATCGGAAAATACCATTAAATACTAGAAAATACTATGACATTGCCATTGAGGAGATTTATTTTTTGTATACTATTAAACCAATAATTGTCCTATTGACCAATTTTAATGGGATTTGGGAGAATTTTTTCTGGGTGTACGCATTTAAATTCATTATTTGAAAAAAAATATATTTTAGAAATATTTTTAACATTATTAAAGTTTGTTTTTTGAAAGTAATCACGATAAAATTATGTAATACGTGTTAATGTGTCCAACCTATTGATAAAATTTTCGAAATAAGTAAAAATATAATAATTTTATCATTTCATAAACTTCTTTACATGAAATAAATAGTTTTAAAATATGAATTGACATGTTTATGATATTGTGATTAAATTAAAATTTTATTATCTTAAAAAGAAGTAATAAATAGTATTTACATCAAATTTTATTACCGACGTAATAAATTTAAATAAAAAGTATTTACTTAAAATTGTATTACGTACGTAATAAATGTAAATAAAAAGTATTTACTTCAATTTTAAATAAAAAAAGTTTTTAATTTAAATAAAAAAGACAACGAGTGCAAAACGTGTCGAAAAGTATTTAAATGTTTTACTTTTTTATTTAATTTCATTACTTTTTTCCCTCAGTGTATATATCTTCAAAACGGTTAAAGGTATCGCTCTGAAAATTTTTGGCGGTGAATTATTTCAGTAAAGGGATATATATTCGATTTTGAAATAAAAATATAACGGCTAAAAATGCCTTATTTGTTGGATTTTTTTCGACGTACTCGGGTTAAAAAAATAGGAAAATGTAAAATAAAATTATGTCATATTTTGCACCAAGTTTAAGATACATAGTGTTTAGTAAATGCATATTACTGACATAGTCTATTCAAGAAAATTGATTATAAAATTTAATCTGCTGATAAATGAATATCAATTTTTCACTTTATTTTAGACAATTAAATTACCTTTCCAATGGCATATCAC
Organism: Dryomyza anilis; assembly: GCA_951804985.1. Lineage (NCBI taxonomy): Eukaryota > Metazoa > Arthropoda > Insecta > Diptera > Dryomyzidae > Dryomyza > Dryomyza anilis. Next base: position 22,574,757 of record OX638132.1, on the reverse strand, counting down.
ATCCTCGAATCCCATGATTTCTTCCTTTTTTAAAATGTACTTAAAGTTGAAATTTACAAAAATAAAAATACAAATTTTGACTTTGTCATCGATTTTCTCAAAATATTTTTATCTATTTTCTAATTTATAATAATAGACCAGCTCATTCCCAGTACTTTGTAACCAATAATCGATGTCAATAACTCGGGATATTGACATCGATTGGAAAGATCTCGGTAGTTAATATGGAATTATTTTTCTTTTTATTGCAGGGTCATATTTATTTTTGCTAGTAATGGTAATGATAAATTTCGATCCTTTTGGGTAATGGGTACCCAATACTTTTGGTCATACTTTTTTGATAATATATATCGCTTTTATATTTAAAAAAATATAACTTCAAATAAATATATAAGTCGTTGTAGCAGTAAAGGTCACCAACTACATTTTGCCAAATATTAATTTACAAAAATCTTTATAAATAATAGTTTTGTGTAGTTTTTATTTTTAAAATAAATTTGCAATAAAAATTCAAAGAAATGTAAAACAATTCTACCAAACTAACTACATTTACAGTGTGTAAAGACTGCCAATGCGTTCGTTGGTTGCAAATTTTGAGTATTTGTTTTAAAACAAAACAACAACGAAAAAGTTTTCCGCATTTCATTTTAGAAGAAATAAGAAAAAAACATTTACATGTGAACCAAAAAGAAAAAATATATACATTAAAAATAAAAAGAAAGAAACTTTTAAAAGTCAAAGCAAATTAAAGCAACAACAACAACAAAACCGACATGAATATTTCCACAATTATTGCCAAGTTTTTGTGTTGAAATTAAAATATTCGACTGGAGAACTTTCACGGTCGGTGGGTGGAAATAAAAGGTGGCAAGCAATGTTATGCGTTGTGCGGGTATTTAACAAAGCGTTTATGTGTTAAAACAATGCCTCAAAAGTTCGCAAAGAAAATGAAAACAAAGGAATTAAGTTAAAAAGAAAAAGTGTAGGAAAATAATATATATTCCACGGTACAAACACATGTGTGTGTGAGGATTACAAAGCGCAATTAGCAGATGCTTAAAAGACATTTTGCCATCCTAAGTAACAAAACCAAAAATCCTATCCCACTTCTTCACAATCAGTATATTTAAGTAGATAAAGCGACTAAATGAACGAAAGGCATTTCAAAGAAAAATAAAGCAATAACGACGACAGAAAGAGGAGTAATAGAGCGAGTAACGGAAACGGAAGTAGTGCAAAGTTTTCTCTGATGTGTTAATTTATTTCAACTTTGTCTTATTTGTACTTAAAGTTGAATGATTATAAAATATTTTTTTGCACAGTGTTCCAGAATTCAAAGTTAGGCGGCCAAAAGTGTAATAATAAATAACAAAATTGATTATACCCTCTTAAAGGTACATAGGGTTTGAAATTTGAAAAAATGTCAGATGAGAAATTTTCAAGTAGGGATATTTTGATAGTTGCTGTAAAAGGATAAATACAAGAATTGTGAAAGTTATAATTTGTCTAAGCCAAGTTCACTTCGGCCGAGAAAGTGATATGCTCTCGTAGACTTTAGTGATATATGAGTTCACAATCGACCGAATAGTCCATTTTTCAATAGCCTACAGCCAAGAAATATAAAAAAATCTGTAACCCAAGATCCATTGCGCTAGCTCTGTTCCTTTTTTGTAATCGTGCAAGGAAGCGGATCGCTAAATCGAAATTATTAGGTGAAACCAGTGACGCCTTCTTCTGCGTGTATCAAGAATTAACAAATAGTGAATGAATTTTTAAAACATAAGGAATGCGCACGAAAACATTGTAACATAGAAAAATAAAAAAATTAAGTAACCCTTGAATCTAAACTAGGCGAAATTTTGTTTGTATTATACCTCACACTCTATGTAAATTCTTTACCAAAAAAAATAATTATATATAAAAAAGTTTTAAAACTTCTCAAGAATTCCTTCATCAAACCCTTTATGGTGATTTCATTCATATTTTGAGAAGATTCAGCCTTCGATACAAATTTCTTCTCCTTCAGTTTCCGCTATTTAGAACCCAATAACGTTTCATTGGCCTCAGTTATGGGCAGTTTGATACAATATTTATATTATTGCTGGTGTACCACTCCTCGCCTTTTTTTCCATAGTGGCATAATGCCACATGAGGGCAAAGTAAATTGGATTAATGCTGGATTTTAAGTGGTGTTAACATCTTTTGCAAGCATTCAGCAATATAACTATACATGTTAATTGACCCAGAAGTTAAATACGACTAGCTTTTTTTAGTACAGCTGAGTTTACCACACACAAAAAAATTTCGTTTCCTGTAAATACTTTCTCAAACAAACACTAAAGTGTTTGCAAGCTCATTTGTAGGAAATATTCGAAGTGTTTCCCACAAATAATTGTAGTGTTTCCCACAAACACGAAAAGTGTTCCCCACAAATACGAAAAGTGTTTCCCATAAATATTTGAAGTGTTTCCCAAAAATATTTCAAAATTTGGCAGTGTTTGCCAATAAGACTTGAAGTGTTTCCGGCAAATATTTGTAGTGTTCGCCAAATTCAGTCATGCAAAAGGTTTTTTTTTATTGCGGCAGTCACTCATTTACGCGACATGTCGAATAATGCAAAATTTCAGGGTAGATTATTCGACAAGTCGCGTAAACGAGCGACTGCCGGGAATAAACATTTTATTTCGACTGATATTGATGGACACTAAGGAAACACTACAACACATCGATGCATTATGCCTGGGACCAGGTGACTCATACATTGGACGCGTCTTAAAAAGTCGTCTAAACTGACTGGGTTTTCGTCAGATGATTTGTACAGAATTGCGGCAGTGTTTCTGCAGTCATCTGTTCTGGATGATTATGATGAATTTATGGCAGCGGTTATAGATAATAATAATTAGCTTCAGATGTCGCACAATAAGAAAATTTTGCTTCTTATTCGACAAAAGAAGCTTATCCACGTTTATTCGTGGAAGTGTTACATGACACGCATAAGTTCAATTGTTCAAGTGGTGCATCTTTTGTGACAAGCTGTACGATTTTTGGGGCAAACACTTTCAATGTAGCATTTTTTCCGAGAAGCTATTAGTATTCAGGGCAAACACTTTTACAATATATTGCGTTCTGGGAAACACTTAGTGTTTGCCCCAAACAAATGTCATGTATTTATTACTTTTCTTAAACACTTTCATTATTTACTGGTAACAAATGAGTGTTTGGGAGAAATAATTGAAGTGACTTTTATAAAGTGTTTTTGGGAAACATTTTAAATGTTTTTAAGAAATTAGATATTGTTTGCAATAATCCATTATTATTTACGACTAACAATAAGTATTTCTGGCAGCCAATATGTATTTACCAGAAGTAACCGATAGCTTCTCACAAGTATTTTATAAATATTCCTTTTTTAGAGTGCAGCCACGCGAGAAATTTCTTAGGGATTTGGGTTTTTTTCTATGTTCTGTACATTTCTTTGTACATTTCCCCACTGATACGCTTTGGAAAAGTCGTTGCTGGAAGCTACGACAAGTCCGCCAATACATATTTTTTGTCAGCCATATTGCAACACTGATATTTTATTTCAAAGAATGCCTGCAATTTTCTTCGTCTTCTATTTCTTGCGTCAATGATTTTCGTGGCATTCCGATTTGGAACTTTCTGAACTTTATACGATTTAAGGCCAACTTTCTTTTGACTTTGCGGACAACTGATTCCAACAACTGCATTTTCAGCAACTTTTCAGTCCGAAGCATTTGGATTTTTTTGAAAAATCTCCGTTACACATTTATTTCTTTGTAGGTCTTCCGATCCACATTTCCGCCAGATATCACCTTTCGATCAATGTTTAGATTTTCATTAATGTTTTTCAAAACACGACTAACATTTTGACGGAACATTTCAACAGTTTTGAAAATTTTTAAGTGACTCCATTTCGGATTTCGTTGATAAAATTTCACAATGATTTTTCGAATTTCAGCGTAAATACCCATTTTAGCTAACAATTGCGTGAAAATAAAAATAATTTATTTTGGGTTCATCTGTCATAAAAACGAAAGAGGATGATATGCTCATTTATTTATCAGACCATCTAACAAAAGTAGGAAGTAAAACACTATGTTACAATTAGCGTATTCACAGTTTCATGGTATTGGTACGACATTGTACGAATACGACAGTATGGCAATTGAACTGCGAGCACCACTTTTCTGCTTGTTAAAATATATCGTCAAATAAAAGCATAAATGCTCATTCTTTTTGAAATTATCATTATATTCCTCGATTTTAAAAGAAAAACAAATAAATAACATTTTATGTGCACTATTTGTCTTCAATTTCACAATTTTTTTTCATTTCACAATATACGACACCAAAAACATAAACAGGGCTACTCTCAAATACAACACTTCTGGTATTTCACTTTTATATGGGATGCAACAACAAAGTGACGTTTCTGTGTTATTGTATTGTATATATACTACATGGTACGAATACCATACTAAAATACGATGAACTGTGAATACGCTAAATTTTATATTTGACTTCCACAACCAAATTCTAAAACCGAGTATGAGATTGAATTAAATTCGGCATCCCTAAATACAATAAAAATGATACAAAATTCGCGGTCTAAATTAGCATCCCGGAACACTGTGTGATGCGATGAGACAACGACGAGAGCATATAAAGTTTTAAATTACTTTGTAAATCTTAGCAGCACATTTTTTTATTTATAAAGAAACGTCCCACATTGACATTGATGATATTGAGTTACTGCAGGTGGCAACACTTCAAATGAGCAAATAGAAATTGCAAAATGTTTAATAAGTTTCTTTTAGAAAAAAATAGTGGGTTGCATAGGAGATCAATGATAAAATAGAACACTGATTGTTATATTCAATCAAACTAACAAAATTTAGCTAATTTCAAATGATACATTTTTTAAATAAAGGAATATCGAGGTAAGATTAAAATATTAGAAAGTAATGACAGACAGAATAGTTGCTTGAATATTTCAGCTGTTCTTTTATAATTCGTTCCAAAAACTAAACTTAGCTAAAAAAAAAATGCTAAAAAATTCTACTATAAAAACGAAAATAATCCCAAAATCTATTAAAAATGATACAAAATTCTCCGTCTAAATTACCATTCTGAAACACTGTGTGATGCGAAGCGACAACGAGAGAATATAAAGTTTTAAATTACTTTGTACATTTTTTGCAGCAAATTTTTATTTTTTATTTATTAAGAGACGTTACATAGTGACATTGAAGATGTTGAGTTACTGCAGGTGGCAACACTTCAAATGAGCAAATAGCAATTGCAAAATGTTTAATGAGTTTCTTTTAAGTGTTTGCATAGGAGATCAAAGATAAAATAGAACACTGAATTTATATTTAATCAAACTAAAGAAATTAAGCTAGTTTATAATGTTATATTTTTTATATAAAAGAATATACATTATAGATTAAAAAGTTAGATAAATAATAAGTGACCAAATTAGTTGCTTTAATTTTTAATAATGTTTTTATATTCAATTAAATAGCTGCTCTTCTTGCAGTTCGTTGAAAGCATTGACGCATTTAAGACCCAAGACCAAACTTGGTTACAAATAAAAAAACCTCCATAAACTGAAGGTTTTTGCATGCAAATTAAATGTTTCCCAAATGCGTTGCAATGAAATAGAAAAGTTTCACAAGAAAAATAAAAACTTTTTAGAGTTAATTTGTGAATTTTAATTAGAATACAAAAAGTCGAACGGTTCATAGAAAAAGCAGAAAATTATTTAACTTGAATAATTTAAATTTTCGTTGAATATAAAACTTGACTAACAAAAATTGTGATGTCTTAAAATAGAAATATTATTTCTTAAGAATTAATATAAAATTTAATACATCGATTGGATTTTCGATGAATTTTCACATTCGCCTTATTTCACACCCGTTCCTTATAAGAATGTGACAAGGCTTCCCTAGCAAAAGCCTCCAAAAATAATCATGATCAGAATAAGACTTACAGCCCTATTCTAACGAGCAATAAACATAGAAAATAAAATTAACAGAATACGAAATTGTGGCAAAGCGCACTATTGTGACCCATTTGAGTTAGTGTGACTCGTGCCAGAATAGTGGTAATAGCCTAATTTCAAATTCGCGTAAGGCAACAATGATCCAAAAAGAATAATATCAGGAAAACTGATCAGAATAGTAACAATAAATATCGTTCTTAAATCAGGATTTGAGCTGGAAACATATTTGAAGTCAAATCTACCCAGACAATAGGTATTTTATGATCAACCAAATTTTGTAATTTTATTGAATAGAGAAATATGGTAGAAATACGTTTATAACATACAAGTAAATCTGATCTATTTCAAACTCCAATTTTTAATTTAGAGATATTTTACAAATTTGTGTTTTAAAAAAATGAGTTATAAATCTGAGCAAAATTAATCACAGAAACGTTTTTAATATTGTTATTTATTATCTCTAAATAGTTGTTGAATTTTCCAATTAAGAAATCATGACAAAATTTCTATTAAAAACATGCCAACAACATAAAATGTGCAGTCAGTTTAATAGTCAGCAAATGAAATGTATTGAAATTTTATTAGTATAATTCACAATTTCAAACCGTAATAAATATTTGCATAATACACAGCACAGTGTGAGGTGGGACGAATATATGGGTGGACTTTATAGACGTTTAATTAAAATATAAACTGTGCCAACTACAATAAAAGTGAACAAAAAGCAGCTAAATGCAAATTTGATGTTTGCGGTTTTAAGGGATGCTGACAAATATTTTATTGTGATTAAATTTTGTACAACGTGAAAATGTAAATTTCTAGAAACTATAGAAAGCACTTTTGAAGTTTTGAGAACGTGCCACTGCATCATGTTTGAAATTTAAAACAACAAAAATAAATTTTTAAGCTCATTTCTAAACAACGCAACTTCATAACACAAATTAAATTTTGTATGATTTCTTTTTGGGCACGGAAATAAAAAATTATTATTTATTGAAGGTTTGGTCACATGTGAAATGTTGAAGTATACTATACCCTATATACCCTATAGGAAATTCTGATAATTGGTGTGATGAAGTTAGTAACAATTAAGAATGTTAAAGACGGTCAAAGCCGACTATAAATACGTAGGGCATCACCAAGGTTCACTAATCCTGAAAATAACTACAAACTTGCAATGGGTAGATGTACCAAAATTAGATTTTTTCGGGAACCTAGCTAGTGAAAAATTATTTTTTTTATATATTTCAGTATAAATTCTATATAAATTTAACAAAAAGCCACACAGAAATAAAAAACTGTGTACATATAACAAAAATGTTAATCAATGCAATTAATTTTTAATTCAAACTCAGCCGATATAAGTTTTAATTCTATTGAAATCAATATTCGTAATAATGAGAAATGTTTAATTGAAGAAATTTTTTTGTTATATTTTTGTTATATTGAAATTAAAGTTGTTATATATATTAAATGTTTTGTTGAGAATTAATTTATCATCAATTAATTAATTAATTAATTAATTAATTAGTAACATTTTCTTTCGTCGACACGTTTTTTAATAGAAATTTATTAAATATTTAGTAAAACCAATTAAAAATTGTTTTACAATGAAATCATTTATATTTTATGATTTTTTTATATTCAGGCCATTTATTTAGTATCTCCTGCGTCGAATTTGCAGAATCCGATTTTGGCTACATCGTTTCCAATTTTCTGCGAATTCATCAGCGGCTATTGATACGGCCAAACAATACTCCACCACATGGCGTTGCGAAAATATAAACACAAAGCAAAATGAAAAACACAAGAAAATAGCACACATCCCAGAGTTGCATTTTAAAAAATAATTAGATCAAAAGCAACAAACAATAGTTGTAAATACAATTAATTATTTAATTGTATTCACGTGATATTAAATTTATTCCTATTATTTTAATTAAAAAAAGTGTGAATACAATTAAATAATTAGTAAATACATTCATTTTAATAATATCAGTTGTTATATATACGTACAATATTTTATTTCTGTTTAGTATATACACGCTGCAAAAAAAAAGGATCTCCCAAACATAATTTTGCAGACATTAACATGTATGTTTGGAATTTTATGTAAACATAATATATATGTGACTGATAAATCATTTGTAAACAGGGTTGTATTGAGACTTGATATTATAATGTAAGCTCTGACTTACATTATAATATCCCGGAAACATTTTAATGTTGCCCCTTAAAATGGAGTATGTTCTAATGGAAAGATAATTATTACTACATCCAAATAAAATAAATATTTGAACCGAAACATAAATATGTTCAAAATAAAACATGATTTTGAACGACCTGAATATAAATATGTTTCCAGTGAAACATATCAGTTGTTTCAGTTCAAAAAGTAGTATGTTTGCAAAGAAACATATTTAAATATTTTTGGAAAGAAATCCTGAAAATAAAATAAAAATAAAATGTTTTTTTATTTATTTTTATTAAAAATCTTTAAACATGCACAGTGGGAATTTATAATAATTGAATTCATATACAAATTTTTAAATGCATAAATAAATAATTCGTTTAAAACTGCAAGAAATTCATGGGGGCTTTTGTAAAAAAACATGCCAAATTCTGTTTGAAAATCGAAACACAGATTTTTATTTGTAGTTTTTTCACTTTAGTTTCAGAAATTATATACTGCACTATATTATACTCTGTTACTATTTGTACTTTTTGTAACACAATTTATATATTTATTTAATTTACAAATAACAAAATTATTACCGACGCGAACACGTTTTCTCAACGAACAACAAAAGACACCGAGTGTCAACTCGGTGATCGTAGGTAGAAAATTCTGCATAACGAGTGCCAACTTCGTATACAAGAAGAATGTTGCAAGAATACACTTATTTAAATCCAATTACTTTTTTGTTTGTTTGTAAACATCAATATGTTCAAACGATGGCGTCGGTAGAAAATGCTGCTCAACGTTGCCAACATCGCCAGTCGATAAATTATCGAATTAAGACGAGCGTTGCGAACATACGTTGTATTTAGATTTGATTAGCATTTTCTGTGTTTCGAAACATAGTTTTAACCAAGTAAATTGCCAAGAAATAGTTTATTCAAATGCAATTAAAATTTTATGTTGGTATTGTAACATATTTATGGTAAATTTGACAGATTCTGCTGGACAATATAATAATGTTTACACGTGAACAAAAATAAATTCAATTTCGATTATAATTTAATTACACTTCACTCCTAATACATGTATGGTAATTTCGTATTACTTTTTAATTACATTCAAACATATTCAATCAAATCTTTTCTATCCGTGTAGTAATATTAAAATTGTATACCAATTATTTGAACATAAGTGATCGGTTCACGGGTCACAATTGATCGATTATGCCTATTTTCAATACCAGATAGCGTTGATGATTAAATAATGTAACTTAGGAGTTTCATTGATCTAGCTCTTCTAGTTTTATTGTGATTTTAACGGACATACCTCGTTATGGGTGCTATAAACGGCCTATCAATCTGAACATATGTGGTCGGTTCACAGATCACAATGGACCGATCATACCTATTTTTAATACCAGTTAGCGTAGATGTATAAATAATCTAACTTAGGAATTTCATTGATTTAGCTCCTCTAATTTTTCTGCAATCGTGATTTTAACAGAAATACCTCCTTCGGGGTGTTACAAACGGTCTGCTAATCTGAATATACCCTGTATAAGGTACAACAAAAATTAAATTTCATGGTAATGTAGAATATTCCTGCAAAAAATTAATAATTCTCTGACATTTGTTCAATTTTTAGAAATATGTCTGACTGAGTAAGCAGTCCAAATCAGCATCGTCGAACTATATAGAAGTAATATAGAAAACGCCTATAGGAAAATTGAATTATATACGAAAATATATCAATTACCGCGCTGATATGTATCTTTGTTTGTCTGAGAATATACACAAATTTTAGCCACCTGTTGTGGAAAACAAGAACAGTTATTTATTTCGAAAAGCTCCTCCATAAGATATATTTTTTTGCTCTAAGCTAAAAATTTGGCAACATCATGGCCAACTTCATCACCGACTTGTTTATTAGCCAAGTCATTCGGAAAAAACAAAAAAAAAACGTAAAGCAAACAAAATCATCATCATGTGGCTTAAGTCATTCCTGCGGCAATGTCAAAATAACCGCAACAAACAACGGTTGCATGAATATAAATGAGTTAATTTCAAATTATAAAATATTTAATAATCAGAGTAGCATAAAGAAGAAAGCGCAGCACTCAAGCGGTCCTAAAATCCCTTTAGCCGCTAAAGAAAGACCACCAAAGCAAAGTCCTGAATTATTCTAAGAAAAACTGTAAAGAAACCTAAAACAAAACCTGAAAATGAATATAAAACTAAAAATAAAAATACATAAAGTCAGACGGATCCCGCAGGAGGGCTGCTTTTAGCTAATTCCGGCACAAAAGTGTAACGGAACTTAATTAGAAAATATTTCAAAAAAGCGGAACTACGTCGAAGCAAGAGTTAAGAGTTATTCACATGCAGTGCGCGTGAAGGCGCTCGAAAGGTAAAAAGTTGTGGGTTGGTTAGTTAGTTGTAGAGTTGTACAGTTGTACAGGCATTAAGTCTGGATCTGGTTATACTGGCAGGAAACACAGAGGGGTTGGATTTTCGGTCGTGCAAGGTGCTGCTATAGAAGATCAACTGTAAAGTAAGCCAAGAATTCATAATGAGTCAGCAAGTGGGAATAATAATAAATGCATAAGAACAGAAGTCAAAAAAGACAAACGAACCGAAAAGTGTGGCAATGAGGGTGAGTGATATAGAAGCACATGAAGGACGTGCGCGCTGAAACTGGGTAAAAACAATTTGCATGTTGGCCACAAAGGTATTTCTGCTCAAAACTGTTTACAAATAAATGACGTATACTGTAAAAAAAACAGTGACAACTAAAGACTTTAAGTCGGTTGCTTAAAAAAGAAACTGGAAAATAAACAATACGATTTTGTTGTGCATACACCGAGAACTTAATGTAGAAAAATTTTCTACAATTATGAATTTGTGTCTGTGGCTTAGTGGTTAGTGCGAAAGGTCCCGAAAGGTCCCATAGCACAGGTTCAAACCAAGACTGGGACTGTCAACATTTTTTTAATAGAAAATGCTACCTCTCGGCAAACCTCCGAGAGTAAATAATATTGCCTTGAAAAAGCTTTCACTCCGCCATTCGAATTCGAAAATAAACTGTAGGTCCCACCATTTGAGCACAAATATAACATGCTCAAATGGTGAGAGAGCTATGCCGAGGTTCTTCAGAGCTTCTGGGCCAAACTATTATTATGGTGCATAAAAAAACTCCAATTTCATTTAAATTTTGCTGAAGTGTAGCCTGTGTTTTTTTATTTATGGTCTATTATTTTCCCGGGGCTGAATATGCAATATTAGTGTTTTGTACGAATAGTAGTTACTTTAGAGATTTTTCACTGCTTCGGTAGGAGGAATAGTTAAATATTTTATGTAAGTTTTAACTTATTTTATAAATTAAAAAAAAAATATATAATTTCAAATATGCTGTTCAAATATAAAAACTTTTTTTCGCGAATTTTTTGTTCTTTATTATTGTTTTTTAAATATCTACAGTTTTTGCCTATAATCATCTTATACATCATGAAATGCGATCTCCACGTTTACTAAGCGAAAAATTTGCAAAATAATAAATTATAAATATAAAATATATAGGGTGGTCTGCAATGGCCGATTTCTTGGATAATTTTATAAAAAAAATGTGCTGGAGTTGGAGTGTATCTGCAACACATCCCAGCAGGAAATGGCCTCATTGACGACAAAGTCATCAATGATGAATGTAGGACATTAGAAAATGCACATTGATAAATATGTCTTCAACAATTTCATAAATGACATTGCACTGAAGATGTCATACACCATATGTCATATATACATATATCAATGACATTGTGAAAATCTGTCATTGATGAAATGTTAATAATGACGTCATTGATGAAAATTAACATTCACGTCGCATGCCCCCAAAGGTATGCAGCATTTCCGTTGTGAAATGCATAGAACATACATCTAGGGGTAGCATTCACGTGTAAAACTGAAAATTTGCGTTCGATGCACCTTGCCATATTATTCATAGGCCTAATTTGAGAGACCTATTTTTTATAAATGCGGGATAATAAGCAGTAGTAATGTTGATAGATGATGGCCGTTGGTAAAGTACGTTATTGACATTAGCAAGTACACAACCATTCCAAGCGAGAACAGATGAAAATAATAAAATTGTAATAATAAAATAAATAAGATAAATAAAAAAAATATAAATTAAAAATAACTAAAATAATAAAAAAATATATTTTTTTACAAAAAGAAAAAAATATGTATGACAATCATTTGTGACTTCATTGATGAATGACTTGCATGACATCGTTAATGCTACAACATGCATGAATCAGTGGACATATGTATGAAAATGTCATCAATGCTTTGCAGTGCGAAAATGCTATCGGTCATCGATGTTTCTGACCTGATATAGGGGAATCATTGAAGAATCATTGGTGACATTTCCTGCTGGGATACTGTTATACAGGATGTTTTCAAAATCCACTTTATATAAAAAAAAAGATACGAACAAAAATTTAGTTGAAAATATTATATTATATTAAATCCGAGTAGAAAAAATTACATTTATTTTACAGATAATCCAGCGGAGTTATTTAAAAATTTTAATATTGACATATTCTTTGGGTTACTAAGAAAAAAAAATACAATTTGTTTTATTTTATTTTTTAATTATTTTAATTTAATTTTTGATTATTTTAATTTAATTTTAAATTAATATAATAAATTTGAATGCAGCATAATATAATAAATGATGCATACACTAAGAAAACAAAGATGATTACCAGAAATATCACATACAATATTTTTATCTAACACTTACCATTTTCATCGTGAAGTACTTTCATGAAATGTTCCATAAAATGTTAGTATTTCGAAGCAGAACACCCTGTATATTTTATATATATAATTTATTGTTTTTTTCGCATATTAAAAGTGGAGATCCCATTTCTTGATCTTCTACAGAAGATCTCTACTAAATCCTATATTTTTTCACGAATTCTTATTTTTCACATAATAATTATAATAAATTATTAAAACATATATTGCAATTATTAAAAAAAAAAAAAAATCGAATTCGATTGATTGAACTGCTTTTATGAAATTGTGCTTTTAAAGAAATTTTTTATTTTGACTAAAAATCACAAATAATTTATGTTTTCAAAAAAAATTCACTTGACTGATCGCTGCTTCCAAAACGAATCCCTTTACAACGTTCAAACCTTCACCATTTGATACATACACTAAGAAAACAATGATGATTACCAGAAATATCACAGCCCTAAATATCACGATATTTGCAAATTATTTAGATCGTCTTTGAGACAACCATCTCGCAAATCTCAGACAAATACGATACATATTGCTGGCAAATATCTTTCAAATTTACGATAACTTGTAGCAAACGTCAATTAAATATCTTACAAATATCAAAATAGTTGCGGAATTTTTGGATAAAGTACTCCATAAGAATTCACGGAGTATTTGTTATTGAAATAAAAGGAATCAAAATAAAAGGAATCAAATCTAAAAGGAATCAAAAGGATCAAATGGAATCGGCATCGCCTTTATAAGGCCTTCGATGGTAAAATTGTTCTACGACTAGAACATTTTTTGCAGATGAACCAGGTCTGGTGGCTCAAGGTGTAGAAATCATTTTTCATCACTTGTTGAAAATTTCAATCTCAGTTATTTTTATTTTCATTAAAATGCAATTTTTGAGAAACCATTGGATTTATTTAATAATTGTTGTGGATAATTCGAGCCAAATATCAAAAAACGCCAATAGGTTTGCTGCAAATGCCCTGCAAGACTTTTATAAACATCGTGTTTTCTTAGTGTACGTTCAATACGAACAACGTTTTTGGCAGAGTGAAGATCGTCTGTAGACGGTCTTGCCGATTAAAGGGTTAATTGCATAGAATTTTTAAATATTAGAAGTTAGTGAGTTTTAATTTTTCAATATTTGGTTTGGAGGTTCTATTAGTAAAAATGCCTTCCGTTTTGTTATAGTGCAATACTTAGACTACTAAGACCAATGTTAATGGACTTAAACATATCAAAGGAAATAAACACATTTTCATGTTTTGAAAAAAAAAAAAAAAAAAAAAATTTAAAAGAGGATAAACTATATAAACGTATAACTGGTGAGACATAAAGTAGATAAATAAAGCACCTTAATGAAACACTTTATGCTGTTTGTGGCATATAACTTTAAAGAAACTTTAGCTTACTCCTGCCAACCAGTTGCCGTATTTAAAGATGTTGGTACTGTTAGCCTTGACGTAAGCTATTCGTGCTTTAGCGGAAACATTATCAAAGAACGACCACAGAATGCAATTAAATCGCTGCAATAAATTCATTTAATTTTTCTAAAGTATTGTTTAACTCTGCTCTACTTACTTACTTACTTACTTACTTACTTATAACTGAACGTAACTTTTGCCACATTTAAAGTAACACGAAAAACAAAAATGCTTATTCTATGCAGCACTTGTTAAGAAAACTTTTGCAAAACCTTCGTCCAGCTGGCTTCCTACTTCCTATAGCAATTTAAACTTTTTCGCCAACAATGTTTTTTTTTTCTTTTATCGGTAAGTCGCAACCTCATTAAATAACAATATTTAAATAAATGAGGCACAGGAATAATATTAAACGTTTATTTTTATTTTTGCGCAATTTATTTATTTGTGGCTTTTTTTATCTGATTTTTCTTAAACACCTGCATTTCAATTACAGTTCCTGCACCGCCACCGCTGCCGTCATTGGTGCCAAAGGCTCCACCACCACCGCCACCACCATTCGGTGCGCCTGCTGATAAACGCGCAATATCCGAGTCGCACAAGGCAGCGCTCGAGAAGCTCAAGTAAGTTATAAAAACTTGCGCGCTAGTTGAAGCAGCTATAGGCAAAAAGTTTACCTATGAATTTGCATAAATTATGCTAAAAATTAATTTGGATTTTTTCTAAATTGGTACAGAACGCGTCCGCGTAGACGTCCGGATTGGTCAGAGATGATGAAGGAGGTGGAGAGTGGCAGAAAGTTGCGACATGTAGAGTGTAACGATAGGTAGGCGTTGTAGGAAAACAAATCAATTGATGGTTTATTTAATGATTTTTTTTCTAGCTTTTAAAAATGTTTGGCTATTTTTAATTTTTCCTAAATATCTTTAGTATTTTTTGTGTTTATATTGCGTATTCTTTATTTGCAGATCTCAGCCAATTCTCACATGTAAGTCGATGACCAAAGTCGATGACAAATTTATTTACGAAACTGAAAAGGACAAACCGCACAATATGCTGCTAAAACAGATTCAGGGTGGCGTGCGCCTGCGTCCCACACAGACAAACGATCGCAGCAAACCGATACTCGGTGGTTTGCGCAAGTTCCGTCGCCAAATGACCATCGAGGAGCAGTTGCAGAAATCGCAATCGAAGATGAATATGTTGGGAGATGTACGTAGAAAATACAAAATGTAATCGACATTTTATTTTTATTTTATTTTTATTTAAAGGCTCCCACTGTCGTGGACGGTGCCGCCGCTTCGACTAGCAGCACAACGAACGCCATGGTTTCTGCGCTCTCCATCGACGACCCGAGTGGCGATGAGCTCGATGACATCGACAAGATACGCGATGACTTGCAGAGCACAAAACAAATGTTGGCACTTGAGCTGCGCAATCGCGAGGCGCAAGATCGTGAAAACAAGAAACTGCTGGCGAAAATCGTGACGCTGGAAGCAGAATTGGCACGTGAAAAATCACGTGAGAAGAATTTAGAATATGGCTCAAATGTTATTGTGGCCACCATGGATGCAACGCCCGCCTCGGAGGAGGCGTACGTGAATTCGCTAAAGAAAGAGGCTGAGGATGCGCGCAAGACCACCAAGGAGCTGGAGGTGAAATATCACGATACTGGCGAGCTGCTCGACCAGGCAAAGAGCGAAATCGATGAGCAAAAGCGACAGATTCAAATGCTGGAGCGTAAGTTGGCGCAAGCTTTGCAGGTAAGTGTAGAGATTTGGAGATATTTAACTAGGTGGTGGGTGTGTTCGTCTAAGAATTGTAATAAAAGCAAGATATTTCTGTTACAATTTCTGAATAAACCGCCTTGAAACTACTATGTAGTTAAAAAGATTAGAACACTAATAGTTTTTATATAATATTTAAGGTTTTTGGAATTATTTATATATCGTCGTTGTAGAAGTTAAAGTTACCGATTACATATTGTAAATTTCAATTGTAGTTTTACAAAAATCATATTATATGCGTCGGTTTTTAATACATGAGATCTACATGACAAACATTAATGATAACATGTTAATCTTTATTCAACATAATCACAAATCACAAATGTGGGTTACTTAATTGCGTTTGTCTTTTATGAACAAGATTTTAGGAGGATATTTTTCTAAGCCCCACATTTTTTAAACTTAAAAAGCAAATATGTTATTGCTGATTTTCTTCTTTTTTATAATTCAAGGGGCTATTTTTGTTATATATACTATTTTACATAATTATTTATATCTATGTAACCAAATATTCAAGCAAAGTTGTCGACTTCTATTGTCGATTTGACGTCAAAATGACGCAATTTTCATATTTTGTCGAATAATTTTGTTGACATTTGGACAATTTTGACGTCACAAAAATCGACAAATTTCAGAAAGGAGCTGCTGATATTTTTTAATTTATTTAACATGAAAAACAACATCAAATGTTGCTTTTCATCGCTGATTTTTCAATTTAGATTTTTGACAACTATGCGGTTTTTTTTTATAGTTCAACTAAAAGTGAACTCAAATGCGAATAAAACGCTTACACTTAATAGATGGCATCACTTTGTGGCGACATAAATTTGGGATTTTTTCAAAATATCATAAATATTCCTTGATTTTAAAAGAAAGACCAATAAAATAGCATTTTATGTGCACTTTTAATATTCAATTTTACAATTTTTCTTTCTTTCACAAAATACGACACCAAAAAAACATGTCACAAGGCTACTCTTAAATACAACATTTGTGGTATTTCACTTTTATAAGGGATGCAACAACAAATTGACATTTCTGTGTTATTGTATCGTATTTAAATGGTGCGAATACCATACTAAAATACAACGAATTGTGAATAGGCTAATAGTTTGAAAAGCAAATATAGCATCGCTTATAAAGTGAAAAAGCTGAGGCTAATGACTGCGCATGAAATAATAGCTGCGTTTTTTTTCATATTTCAACTAAGCGAGTGAACTCAAATGTTAAAAATACGCTTATACTACACTTAATATTTTCAGTATTTCAAAATAGATGGCGCCATAATGATTCTGAGCTACAAACATTTTATATGAAACCAGGGATCGCAGGCAAAATTTTATTTGGGCGTTAAAATTAAATTTTTCTGAAAAAATTAAAAAAAGCGACAAAATATAAACGTGGTAAATGGTTACAATTATTTGTATTTGAATATTTTTCACACCACATTCTTTTTTATGTTCTTATGCCAAAACCAAGAATTTAAAAATCTATCAATAAAATAGATGAAGGCGACATCTATTGAACAGTAGAAAACCTCAGAAAACTTTTAAGCTTATTTCACAACCACAAGTTCAATTTGAACCAGTTCAAGTATGAAAAAAAACGAAGCTAATAACACACACATGTCAACCTGCTAAGTCTCGTATATTGAGTATTCTGTGTAGCTGCGTATGTAGCTATCTCTACGCTATATACGCAATGAAATTGTCTCGTATCTCTATCAGCGTAGAATTTGGTTTGACATTTTATTTTATAAACAAAAAGTTTTGAATATTTTATTTTTTTTTATTTAATATTTCTCAACAAATACCGCGTAAACAAGCCGTGCGTGTACCAAAAATGAACCATTGTGGTATTGATTGAATCATATTTAAATCAATCGTCCTCATAAAGATGTATGTTTCGCGCCGTGTTAAAAATGTTGTAGTGAACTGCTGCCATGGATGCTGTACGATGAATGTTTTGCCTATGATATGTCAAACACCGACAATTGGTGCATTAAATCCACTAAACTCATAATTTATATAGTGAAATGTACCACCATTTTTGATTTTTTCAAATCCGTACTTTGTTGTTGTTGAACAATTTTAGACAATTCAAACGATACGGAATTCAAATACTCAGCTTTTATAAAAGGTTATTCATGTCAATAACTGTACGAGATACGCACATACGAAGTGAAATGTGTACCCCCTATTATCTTTTTTCAAAATCATAAAAAATTAAATATTTTGTATGAACCACATTGCGGAATAAATGTCAAAAGATTATATTTATACCTTTTTAGAAGTGGATAAATTCAAAAATGGCAATTGAATTGGAAGTAAGAAACAATTGAATTGGAAGTAAGAAACTTTACAAGACACTCACAGTAGATTTATAAAAAAAAATTGGCCCGGGAACTAAAATTTTACAATAATCCATATCGAGGGTAATAAATAAATTTAAATAACACCTGACCAGCACGCTGAATGCAGGTTTTGGATGAAAAAATGTTTTCTGTGACGGTGAAAAATCAAAGAAGATCAGTGACTTGTTCAAGAAAAATCTTAACACTTCAGGCATAAAATAAAAGTGACCAAACAAATGGGTTGTTTGGGGTCGTTTGTAGTGCTGAAAAATAAGATCAATTGAAGACATCGAAGATTATAAAAGTTCCAGAAAGAATAGTGGTGAAGTACACTAAGGAAAACCAACTTGCCGAACCATTCCATGATGCAATATTATTTAAATATTTAGACTCAATCATATCATGTGTAAATGGTAGAAATATATTAATTGATACTGTTTTATAATCATTGGCATTTTTTTTTTTTTATAAAACCTGTGGCAAGATGTTTTAATATCACTATCGAAGCGATTGTCGAAGCGAAAATATCGAACTGGCAGTATGTTATAACTTTTTCGTTCGACAGGCGATTTAGTTATTTCGAACATGTTTCGAAGTTAGTTGATACAGAGTTTTTTTTTGACATTTTTATTAAAAGCTGCGTTATTTTTTAATGTTACAAATACAAGAAATGTTCTAAATTAATTACGTAATTAATGAGATGCGATAGGACGATATATTCAATTATCACCATAAGAGAAAATGGTTAATAATGTGATAGAGTATGCCAACAAAAATTAATTGTTTGATTTTTAATTTACTATTTTATTTTATCATCAATTCAATCTGTCAATTTGATTGTTTTTATCAATAATTTATTTAATAAGTTCTAAAATTGAGGTTAGGAAATATATTAGAGAATTGACATGCAAATATATAAAATTTGCTTGTATAAACACTTGCAGTCTATACAATACACATTAAATTTAATGTAAAAAGTTTTTCTTTCTTTAAAATTTCCATTTTAGTTATTTTCGCTTCTCTATCACAACCTCAATTTGAAGTGATATTTTATCGAAAATATCGTCTGTCGAAAGTGCTATAACATACTGACTTTCGACAAATTGTCGAACTTCGAAATATGTGAAGTTATAACATCTTGCCACAGTATCCATATGTTCCATTATAAACGACTGGCAGATGGGCAGAATGATTGATATGAAAAACTACTCAATACACATTAAATCTGCATTCCTATTTATGAAGCTTCATAAATTGCGTTTAAATTTAAAAACACTTGTAATTTGTTGCATCTTTCTAATTCCAGCACTTTTTATTAGGCAATTTAAGTAATTTTGGGATTTGTGTTAGTTTTGCAGCCCATTTAAGGTGAACACAATGGCTTTAAATTAGGCATTCTAGTCTCGGTGAGAACATAGCATAAACTTCATCAAAAAAATTATTCAATGGTCAATCTCCCAACAAAACATAGATTTCTAATTTTATTTTAAATTTATTTAAATCAATTTAGTACCTACGCAGGGATTAACATATATGACTACTTAATATGTATTACAAATAAATTATTTTACCGCTAATTATACCTTAAACACTTAAAAATTAAAAACAATTACATATTTATAAAAATTCAAATTTAGCAATAAAAATAATGCGACAATTTCATTTGTACATGCTTGAAATGATTTTCCGATGGAATTCAATATTCTAATCACGGCCTCATACCCAGCTTTTTTCATATTTTTTCATTTTTGAGTTATTACGTAAAACAAACATATAGAAATTCTCGTGTTTTTCTATATAGTTAACTTTTTACAGATTTTATTATTCTTATTGATTTCTTTTGTATACCACTGAGAATACGTCAGCAAATATTTACAAATAAATCTTAAGAAATTCAGATAGATCTGACCAAAGTTATGTTCAGTCAAACGCAAAAAGTATAAATTTAAAGGTGTACATATTATTTATTGCACTGCACAGTGGGATAAAACTGAAATCTAGTTGGACAAAATAGCAAAAACGGAACACATCTAAAGATCTTAAAAACTAATTCCATTAGATTTGTAATATGTTATATCACAGTACTGCATATTTAGATTTTCGCAGATAGGTCTCTGTGTTGCTATGGCAATGCATAATGTAGTGTTATCTTACATATCTTATTTTTATTGTATATTAGGCTTGCATTCTAAACGTAATATAAAATGAATGAATTTATATTGGACTTAGATTATAGTTATATATCATACAACAATGAAATACCTTACTACTAACCATTATTTTATTCTGGTAGCTCTCATACAAGTGCTTCAATAACTGTTATACAAACCAACCAATTATGATTTTTATTTTTTTTTTATTATGAGATTTTAAAAAATTGTGCAAAAATGTGTAACGGCTAAAACACAAATTTGCATTTATGGATGTCTTTTCTAAAGAATTATTGAGTACATTTTGCATTTACTTGCATTTTTGTGATTTATGGACATATACAACTCGGAAAACAAGTTAAAAATAATTATTTTTATATTTTGAATGCGATAAAAATTGTTACATAAAAAATTGTTGAGTCTTTCATATCGTTTTCAATAACACAGGAACAGCTTTATGTAGATTAATCATTAGATTTAGCGTTTGCCTAAAATTTTGCCAATATATTCGAGTTTCAAAAAAAAGATAAATTCAAAAACAGATTTCTTTTATTTTAAGTTTTTTAAAGGAGTTAAGCAAAAATGTAGCCGCGGTAGCTCAGTGGTTAGTGCGTTGGACTGCGAGCCGAAAGGTCCCCGGTTCAAGCCTGACTGGGGCTAACAACATCTTTTCATAGAAACATTTTTCTATACCACGCTACCTCTCGGCAGTAAATGGCAAACCTACGAGAGTAAAACATTGCCTATGAAAAGCTCTCACCCGCCGTTCGGATTCGGCAATAAACTATAGGTCCCACCACTTTGAGTACAAATATAACACGCACAGCTCGAAATGGTGAGAGAGCTCGGCCTAAGTTCTTATAGGACTGTAGTGCCAAACTATTATTATTATAAGCAAAAATGTGTTACGTCTAACTTATATTTTCTAATATAAAAAGGACCCTTCTATCCGACATTAGAAATTGCATACACTTGCATTTTTGGAAATTATAATCGATTTTGTATAAAAAAAAATACCAAAATTCATATTATTTTGTTTTTGAAGTGTTATTAAATGAGTTATGCAAAAATGTGTAACGTCTAACTTTTATTTTCTAATTAAAAAAGAATCCTTCTATCCGACTCTATCATTAGAAATTGCATACACTTGCATTTTTGGAAATTATAATCGATTTTGTATAAAAAAATACCGACTCTGTAGATCCTAAACTAAGCGTTTTAACAATTTCAAAGTTCATAATTGTGAAAAACTATTTGTGAATGGTATTTTTTTACAGAAAATCTAATGATGCCATTAGATTAACTGAATATCAGAGATTCATACGTAATTTTGTTGTATTTTTGACGACATAAGGATTTTGTCCGTATGAAATTGTATATCTCTGCGTGCATTTCCCTCTATTTTAATCGAATATTTGATAAATTTAAAATTTAAAAAATATTCCGAAAAATGTTGACAGCAAACACATTACGAACTAATATTAAAATGTTTTTTAAGAGAGCTTAGAGAATTGTGATAAATTACTCTCTCGACACACTTTTTTTGGTAACACAAATTTCTTTTTGATTTTTTGCAAAAACTAATATCTGAACACAGATTTTTTTGCCAATTATCCGTTGGGCAAAATTCATATTTTATTTTGTGATAAAGCTTGCATCTGCAACATGGCGAAATCGTGCGATAACGATATAAAGTACTAAAAACGTCCTTTTTTGCAACTTTGACTCGATTTTGTGCAAAATCTCGACGTATAGGGAAAATTCTGAGTATGTAGCAAGAATTAGGAGACCGAAATCAACCAGAATTGATAAGTTTCATTCCAGATTAAAATCCTTGTAGAACAGTGTTATTGGTTAAATAAAATATGGATATACTGATTGCATATTTGTCTTAAAAATTTGATTGCTATCTTAAATCAAAACTGTGTTTAAGTAATCGAAAAATATATGTGATTTTAGCAGATTCCGAACAAGCAGCTATAATTTTTGGAATAGTGGAGAATACTGCCAAAATAGCGATATACTCCAAATTGTAGTTTTAAGTGTTGCATAAGTTCGGAAATATGTCATATTCTTAAAAAGGATTATGGGAAGTGGACTTAGAAGTTGACCGATCAGAACAATTTTTGGAATAGTTGTTCGTATTGCCAAAATAGTCATATACACCAAATTTTATCTTCATATGATGCACACGTTCGGAAATAAAAGGTGTATTGTTAAAAATTTATATGGGAGGTAGGTGTGGCAGATGCATAACACGATCCCTTTCATATACATCATATTGGCATTGATGTAATATAGCAATATATCATGTTATTTAATTTTGTCCAGCTAGAATTGGGTTTCATCCCACTGTGCACTGTTTGCATTTATTGAATATATGGTTTTTATATTTCAAACAAAGTATGTATTACTTTTCAAACTAGATCTATGTTTTCTATGATTTCTATAGTTCTATGATTTCCCTCACTTTGTTTTTTCAAATCACTCTTCTGTTCAAATTCACTATACTATTTTTTGATTTGAATTTTCTTTTGCGATGGTTCTTTTAACTTAATATAATTTAGTTGTCCTTCAATTATTTATAGACATTTCAACAAATTCTTAAACCTGTGGAATTCAGCTTTGCATAAATGTATTATTTTCAATGGGTTTGCCTAAATATCTTACAATAAAGTCAAATGAAGATCACATAGTTAATTTTCAAACTTTTGAAATTAAATAAAACATTTGTCTGCTTATGTTCACATTTGTGTGAATTTGACTTATTTGTCAGGATTAAAAGAGTGCTTTGAAAAAAAAACATATAATAATAGATCTAGTTTGATATAAAATATATACAATTATTTAATTATGAAATTCATAGATGTAATGCAATAAATAATTGGTACATCTTAAAGTTAATATTTTTGGTTTGCTTATTTTTTTATAAATTTTTTTTAATATTTTTTGTTATTTTGACTATCATAATATTGGTCAGATCTGTCCGAATTTCATGTCGTTTATTTCAAAATATTAGCTGAAGTGTTCTCAATGTTATGCAGAAGAAATCAGGATGGAAACTTAAATCTGTAAAAAAAGAAACATGATAATTGCCATATATTTATTTTACGTAATAACTCAAAAATCAAAAAATCTAAGTACGAATCTTGAGCATGAATACTGAGTATGAGTCGTCATTAGAATCTTAAAGTCTATCAAGAAATTATACTAAGATCTCGAATAAATTTGCTTGTCGTGCTATGTTAATAACAGTTTTAAAATGTAGTTGATGAGTTTTACTTTTACAATGACAAAATATATTTTATATACTTAAACTCCAAAAATATTTTTATTTAATATCAAGTTTAGTACAATGCTTTATAAATTCTTAATGCTTTTTTAAACGCTTTGCTAATCATGCTATAATAACAAATAACTTAATCATGCAAAGGGTAACACGACACCCGAAGCGCAAAAGCCTCGATTTAGTTTTTGCTACCCATACGATGAGCCCAATGATGCAGACTCCTTTTGGGGCTCAGGCGATGAAAGCGATGTGCAGCCAAATAACAAAATTTGGAAAAAGGTAAAAGAATATACAGTATATAAGAATTAACAAAGTGTTTTGCATGTTAGTAAGAGTAAATATAAAATGTATGCATTTTAGCACTTAATATAATATAAACACGCATATCGTATGTACAGGGTGGCGGCTCATTAAATGGCTCCAGACGTCCCAGCGATGCACACACTGGGCGCGACAGTTCGCCCGACTTCGATGTTGAGCTAAGCGAAAGCGACCCCGACGAGCCCGAGGAAAAGAAGACCGAACGACGCGAACGCAGACTGACGAAGGAAATTAAGGTATTGAAGAGTAAGCTAACCAAGCTAAAGGTGAAGCAGGAGGCAGCCAAGAAGGAGAAAATTGTGCTGAAACAGGCCATGAAAAAGAATCATATTATCCTCAAGTGAGTGCGCAATAAAATTGCAATATTTGTTTTCTTCCTTTTGACCACAACACAACGTATTGCAGGGAGGAAAATAAGAAATTCAAGAAATTAGAAAAAGAAGTGCACAAGATGGCCGCATCGATGAAGGAAGAAGAGGAAGACGAGGACGCAGAGGAAAAGGATGATGATGACGACGAGGAGGAGGAGGCAGAAGGCGAAGAAGAACAGAGCGAGGACGAGTCCGAGGAGGAATCCGAAGAATCTGAGTCAGAGGAAAGTGAGCCAGAAACAGAAAGTGAATCAGAAGCAGAGGTGAGTAGTGTAGAGAGGCAGACAGAAATGTCTCCATTTTCAACTCGCTGATGACTAATTGAAATGTCTGCATAGGATGCGACAAATACCGACAAAAAGAGCAATTATGAGCCACGCGTCAAGAAGCACGAGAGCCGTCTGTCCGCAATGAAGAAATGCAACGTGCTGCTCCAGGCCAACGTGGACAATTTGCAGGACGAGATCACGCAAGTGCGCGCAAAGGCGGCGAACTTGCAGCATGAGTTGGACTCGGTGCTGCTGGATTTGGGCTTTTAGTCAGACATTAGCACAACAGCATTGGTGGTGACCAACACCCATTTGGTGTGCTTTATTTGCAAAGCATGAAAAAGTTACTCGGCAAGAATTAGCCCTGTGTTGAATGCTTTCATGCGGTGTTGTGACTTAGCTTTGCAATTTATTTTTTATAGATTTTAAATTAAATGCATATTATTTAATAACTTGTACTTATTTAATATTAAAAACAATATATATTAAATTATATTAAACTTAATTCATGTTTACTGATTTCTTCACTCACCGTCGAATTGGGGTCCTTTACAACTAGTAGACAACGTCGTAAAATGTTTCTCTATTAAAAAATGAAATATATTCGTAACTTGATATTTATTAAAAAATAAATTAACTCACATTTTAAAAAAACTTTTGTGTTTGTCTGTTTTCTTTTTATTTTATATTTTACGTATTTCAATTACTTTGTATAATCAGATTTTGTGACTTCCAAATTATCATTTCACTTCACAGCAAAGAAACTCGAATAATTGAACGATTTTTGCACAAGCAGACGTTGTTTTGTATATTTTTTGGCGACAAAACAAAAGTCCAGAAAAATCTCGTTTGAATTTGATGCAGTTATTTTAAAACTTTGTACGTGAACAGCTGTTGGGTGGTGTTCAAATTATATTCTGGTCGGAGTAAATCTGTTACTTTTCACTCCACATAAAAAAATATTGCAAAATAAGGACAAAATTATTTAAATTTAAATTGACCTTCAATGAGTGCGCTTTCTTCGTTTAACTATTGAAACCGGAGATATTTTGCATACACTAAAAAACAAGATGTTTTTAAAAGTTTTGCTGCAACTATCAGTTTAAATTTACGCCTTACAGCAAATATTCTACATCCCATATGTTTAAAGAAAATTGCAGCAAAACTTAGTTTTTTTTTAATTTGACATATATACAGATAGTTACGAAATGTTTACTACAACAGCCATGAAAATTGAGATATTTACAATTGACTGATAGCAAACATTCTGAGTTGCGGGATATTTGCACCAAAACTAATTGACATTGGCTGCATTCAAAGCAAAGGTCGTATATTTACTGTACGCTCAAATTATGCACAACAATTGTTAAATAAATCCAATGGTGTCTAAGAAGCTTTTACTCAAAAATCTAATTTTAATGGTAAACGTGAAAAATTAAAATAACTAAAATTGAAAATTTTGACACCTGATGGAAAATTGCTTCTTTTCAGAGTAAACCTTGCACTATAACGACACCAGACCTGGTTCATAACAAGGATACTGCATTTATTCTAAAATAAATAAAAATCCACTATTTTTTCTATTTATATTGAAATATGTTTTTCTCAAAGACGTCTAACGTCTTCTAAATAACTTGATATTTAGGGCTGTGATATTTATGCTAATCATCTTTGTTTGTTAGCGCACGCAGATCTATTGTTTTTAATTTTTGACAGTATGTAATAAAATTACAAACTAATATAATTAATATATATATATATATATATATGGTCCTCAGCGAAAAGAAAGATAGCAAAACTCAACTGTTATGTTTGGAAATTTGTATATTAATATCGCGAAAGTGTTATACAAGGTTAGGTTTAAAGATACCGACTGAAGCAGAGAAACTTTTGAAATTTCTTGGCAACGTATTCCAGTCTCGTACTCTTCTGTTTTACATACAGTTCGTAGTGCGTGTAAATGGTTATCCAAATCGTAGAGTAACGTAGCGGTACGTATCGTAAAGTAGAAATCTGTTGAAAATAGAATTCTTCGCTACATTACGCAAATTTACATTTACAAAACAGCTGTTCAAATGAAAACATAGCTAATAATTGCCCTCGAACCGATGGCGAAGTGAAAAAGCGTCACTATTTTAACAATTTCAATATAAATTACTACACCCAAAGAATGAATCAGTTGGGGCAATCGTCTTTTTTTTTTTGCCAACCGATTTATTTAGTTCTGTCAACATTCCACTGATTCAGCTTTGGCTTCGCAAAACAGCTGATTCCGCAGTTGAATCAAATAAATATTAGTTGGTACAACATAATGTTATATCATTTAGTCAATATAACCAAATATCTGTTGAGTCAACTAAATATTGGTTATGTCTCATTTTTAATTTAGTTGACGTAGCAATGGCAATAAAAAATTCAAAATTGATAATGAGTGTGTTTCCCTAATCAATGTTGCAGTTGCTTCAACTAATAGTTGGTTAAGCTTCATACTATTGTTTACCTCAAATGAATTTCAGTAGATGCTGACTACATTTGGAAGATGCAAATGAATATTCTTTGAAACAACTGCACGCCAAGCTATTATTTTTTTGTGTGTAAAATACATAAATAGTAAATGTATTAAATCATCGTTTTGGTTCCATTTTAATTGAAAATAACTTTCTGCCAGCTGATATATTTCTCCGCAACTTTACATGTTAGGTAATTACCATACTAGTTTGCTACGATCCTCTACGATTCGTTATGCCACGTTGCGCTATGTTTGCATAACTGAATCTTTGTTTTAAATTGAAATGTTTGCTGGGATGTCACAGTTTGACAATAACTGATATTTTGCAAAATTTTACAAACTGAAATGTAGGAAGGAAGTGAAAAATAATTTAATTTAATTGTAACAAATTTGAAAAGTATTCACTTAAATGGTAAGCGGAAAAGGTTTATAGGCGAAACAAAAATGAGTCAAGTGGCGAAAGTGCGGTACAGTTAAAAATTGTGAATAGAGTATATAAATAATTGTATATAAATAATTGGCGGTGCCCGAAATAAACCAATGTTAGAAATCGATTTTTCCTGCAAATAGTGGCATACGTTATTTACAGCTGAACTACAAGACGAAGGTAACACTAAATTTGTATTGCTTTAAATTGATTTATCATTAGTTTCTAATTAAAGGAATGCAAACTGCAAAGGTGTCCAAACAACGAATTTTCTTGTGAATATTTAGTCACCAGTGTGTGTCTTAAAATGCCTGAAAATCTGGAACTGTATCAATTTGTGGATGGACTGCGTCATGGCGACACCTCCAAACGTTGGATAGCAAGACTAAAGACGAAGTTGAACTGTCCCTATCTGGGCATCATATTGGCCACAATGTCGTCCTTGTTTTTTTCGCTTTGTTCGGTGATAGTCAAGGGTCTCGTCGACGTAAATCCAATGGAATTGGCATCGTTCAGGTGAGCAGCATCATTTCACATAGCATATAAGCTTTTTTTTTAACTTTTCTTTGTTAGATTCATAGGTGTGCTTTTGCCGACTATACCAATTGTCATATACACCAAGCAGCCCGTCTTTCCCGAGGGCAAACGCATCATACTGCTGCTGCGTTGCTTTATGGGTACCACTGGCCTAATGCTCAGCTTCTACGCCTTTCGTCACATGCCACTAGCGGATGCCAGTGTTATTATATTTTCCACTCCCGTATTTGTGGCGATATTTGCGCGCGTTTTTCTCAAAGAACACTGTAGTCTATTTAACATTATTACCATTATACTGACATTGGTGGGTGTAGTACTGATCACACGTCCTCCATTTGTATTTGGTGATGCGGCGCCCTCGCTGGAGGCCGAACGCTATCTGGATAAACGCTATGAGATCTGGGGTCCAGTGGCGGCCATTTCATCGACACTCTTCGGTGCCAACGTCTACATATTGTTGCGAGCTCTCAAGGGTCTACATTTCTCTGTTATTATGACAAACTTTGGAGCCTTTGCCCTAATCTACACGCTGATAGTTTGTGCCTCAATTGGCGCCATATGTTGGCCTGCCTGTGGTCGCGATCGTTGGCTGGTCGTTGTGCTAGGTCTCTTCTCGTTTTTGGGCCAAATACTACTGACGCTTTCGCTGCAACTGGAGCAGGCGGGACCAGTTGCAATAGCGCGTTGCGCCGATATTGTGTTTGCCTTCATCTGGCAAATGATGTTCTTCGGTGAGACGCCAACTGGTTATTCACTGATTGGTGCCATGTTAGTGGTCAGTTCGGTTGTGTTGACCGCGCTTAAAAAATGGGCGATGTCGTTGCCACGCGAGTCGACGGCACGGAAACGTTTAAGATTTTTAATAATCGAATAATTGACTAATAAATAATTGAAGTTGGCTGGCGTAGTAATACCGAACGCGCGCTCTGTGGTTTCTCTCATAATAATAGCAGATAATTAAATAAACTAATTGTATTTTTTTTTAATTTTAGAGGTATGAATACTCAAGTCACATAGAACGATATATATACATTTTAATTCTATTCCCGAAATCATTTAAGAAGAAAAGATGTATTAAAATGCATTTATGTATGGCCTTGCTCAAAAGACGGATGACTCAATGTTAAAGCTAGTTATTTGTGCTCAGTTTTGGCATTACTTAAAAACTATGAAGTACTTGTAACACAGGTGAAAGTATAGATATTTAATAATTAAAGCCTGATAAATTAGTAAATTTAAATTTATAAATAACTTAAACTTGAAACTTAAGATTTCGTGCTAATATTAAAGTTTTAAACCAATGATAAATGTAGTTAATAAATACTAAAAGAAAAACATAAACATTTTTAATAATAATTGCAATTGTTTTAGTTTGCAGTGTAGTAAAAATTTTAAGAAAGTTTAAATTTCATGCAAACACAAAGTTGATAAATTGCAAGTATCGAAATTAGTTCTGTTCCAGTTACAAGTTTCGATTAATGCTGTTTTAATTTGTTACAGATAGAAAACAATTTTTAATGTTTGCGGTTACAATTTCAATTTAAAACAGTTTTACGATGGCTGCACACAACATAAATGGGTCTGGTACGATAAGTCGAAATTTAAAATATCGAGACTAAAAATACCGAACACAAAAATGTACAAAATAAAAATGCCGAAACCTGAAAATGTCGAAAACAAAAATGTCGAAAACCAAAATGTCGAAAAAAAAATGTTGAAAACTAAAATGTTGAAAAACAAAATGACGAAAACTAAAAATGTCGAAATTTAATATGACGAAATCATTTTTTGCCGAAAAATGATGGAAAATGTCGAAAAAACTCGAAGATAAAGATATTAGAAAAGAACGAATTCTGATTTTTAGCTACTCTAGGATTCATGCGGAGATTTTTAAATATGCTGCCTTCAAAATACCATCTTGGAATTTAGCTTCAACACTTATAAAAAATCAACATAAATTTCGATTTTTTTTTAAATACTTTTTTTAAGGACATGCAATTCCAAGTTCAAGGATAACGACCATTGGTCATATGATAATGTTAAGAAGAATTTTCCAAAAGATTGTTTTATTAGTTTTAAAACGAAACCTTATCAAAGTTTCTAACATCAAGGGATATTTCAATAGATAGGAACCACCATACAAAAGTTATCATTGACAATTTTTTAACTTTGGACTGTATCTCTGGAAAAAGTGATATCTTTGGCAATAGTGGTCGGAAAAAAATGGTGAATGCAGATCCCGATACCCTTTATCAGTTGGCAAAATATCATTGAAATCGAAGAGAGTGAGTTGCAAATCCTACGAGATTTGGTGTGGACTTGCTCATATAGGATTTGAAATTTGTATTTCAACATTTTAATATTTCGGCATTTTAATTTTCGACATTTTTTGATCCTATAAAAAAAATGTTTTTGTATTTATAGTTTAAAAAATTTGTCGACATTTTCTAGCTTTAAAATATTTTTTGACATTTTGTGATTCGGCCAAATATTGTTTCGGCGTTCTAAGGCTATTATAATTTCGACATTTTAAGGTTTCGACATATTTTTTTCGATATTTCGTACGGATCCCAACATAAATTTGTCACTTATCTATTAAAATTCCATCAAATGAAGTTTTATACAGCCACACTTTAGTAATACGTATGCAGTATCAAATTAAATGCAATCGAACTTATTTTTCATATATGATTGTACATGAAAATCTCCAAATATGCCATAAATATTGTGCACAAAATAAAAACAAACTTTAAAAATAACACTGCTCAGAAAATAACTATAAATATTTTATTTTAAAGTATTTTTCAAAAGCAGGTACTTTAAAACTGTTAGCATATTCACAGTTTAGTAGGATTGGTACAACATTGTATATATACGAAAGTATAGCAATTAAACTGTGAGCACCATTTTTTTGTTTATTCAAGTGTTTCATCAAATAAATGCAACTGATTCTTATAAATTTAGATTTCATTTTCAAATTATCATTAATATACCTTGATTTGTAAAGAAAAAATAAATAATTTAATAATTTATGCGCACTATTTAACCTAAATTTCACAAAATGAGACTTCAAAAACTTGCTTAAGTTCTACTCTCAAATACAACAATTGTGGTATTTCACTTATATAGCTAGCGTATTCATAGTTTCATGGTATTGGTACGACATTGTTCGAATACGATAGTACGGCAATTGAACTGTGAGCACCACTTTTCTGCTTGTTAAAATATTTCGTCAAATAAATGCAGCTGATTCTTATAAAATTTTGATTTTTTAAAATTATCATTAATATTCCTCGATTTGAAAAGAATAACAAATAAATTAACATTTTATGTGCATTAATTGTCTTCAATTTCACAATTTTTCTTCATTTCCCAAAAACTACACCAAAAAACATGCCTCAGGGCTTCTCTCAAGTACAATAGTTGTGATATTTCTATTGTGTCGTATATACTAGATGATACGAATACCACGTTAAAATATGACCAACTATGAATACACTAACTGTTAATATGTTTATTAATGTTTAAATATGTAATAAGTGATTTATTTGTTTGCGTTTGTATATTTATGTAATTTTTAACACATTTTTATGTACTACACATATGTAATAAGAAGAGTACATTTCCATTTAGTGAATAAAATAAATAATTGGAAAAATTATGTTGGATTTTGTTTGTTTTCACTGCTGTTAGACAAATAATTATTTGAAGAATTTAGTAATTTAAAAAAAAAACTGTAAAAAGTATCGAATATAGGGACTTAGTATTGGCTAAATACTACTGTGTACTCAGAATAAAAGCATCACTAACTCCAGTCAGTGTCGTCATATTAGGGTTTTCGAAAAGTGTCTAGGTGTTTTTTAAAATTGTTTTGTATTATATACATTTATTAATGTAATCGGTAGCTCAGAGGGTAGTGTGTTGGACTGCGTGCCGTAAGGTCCCATGTTCAAACCTGGACTGGAGCTAACAACATCTTTTCATAGACAACATTTTTCTATCAGACGCTACCTCTCGGAGTCAATGGCTGCATTCAGCGACCTCAGCAGTTGCGATACTGCTCAGTAACTAATCGCTCACTGTTACTGAATGCACCGCTATCTCAGCTGTCAATTTAATTTATTAATTTATTATTAATATTTTATTAAATTTACATACAACTCTTTAATTGATTAAAAACATATTTTCAATCTAAATTCCATTTTTGTTTATAAATATTTTAGTTAAAATGTCATCGATAACAAAGGCAGCGCAAATGTAGCATGCCATTCAAGCGAAAATTACTCAACAGTTCCACAACTGCTGAGGTCGCCGAATGCAGCCAATGGCAAACCTTCGAGAGTAAACACCGCCCATAAAAAAGGTCTCACCACGCCGTTCGGATTCGACATTAAACTATAGATCCAGTGTTCACACTTTTCGCTAATGCAATAGAAGTAGATTTGAAAATTTTGGGATATTACAAAATGGAGTAGAAAATGAAATATAGGGAGTAAATTTATTGAAAATGGATTAGAAATATGCATTTCACTAATGTGAAGATTTCAAATAAATTAATAGATATGTAATTTTGACATTTTTACTCACTCTTAATTTTATGATAATGTGATGTGGTCTGTTGAAGAGTTGGGGTGTATATGAAAAACCATGAAATACATGGTGTTTTCAATATTTTATTTATTAAAATGGATACAAACGTATATTTATATATATAAATTCTGCAATTTTAAGACCATGTCGAAAATATTACATTTATTTTACTGAAAATTGATCATAGTTATTTGGAAAATTATAATATTGACAACTTATTTGGGGCGCAAGAAATTGTTCTCATCAAATTAAAAAAATGTAAGTAATTTTTGCAAAAGGGGGTAGATTTCAGTAAAAGGGAGTATAAACATGGTGTGAAGCAAAGCGATGTGACTTCTTGAACCACTAAAACATTGGAATCAGTCACGTCGAGTGTGTTCTAAACAACCGAGGTATTTATTTTTATTTTTATTAAATGAATTTATAAATATTTAGTGAGGAAAAAAATATACATTTTTTTTTCGAAAATTAAACGAAATGGGTGATCAAAATGTTCAAGTTCCATTTGTTATATATGAAATAAAATTGTGGGTGATTATCATTCATTTTTTATTCATCAGATTTGGGCTTCGAAATTTGAAAATGACGGAGATGGTGTTAAAAAGCATATGCATACCATCAAACTAGCTATAACGTTTTTCATTGCCTCCTTAAAAAGCAAGTATAGAAAAGGCATTTTACATATTAATCATAATAAAAGATAAATAAAAAAATAAAATATCTATTGAAATGGCCGATTGTATTCTACGCGCTCGATTTATGCTATTTGAATACGGTTGCACTTATTCTGAACAAAGAGACGATATGTTACAAATGATAAAATTTTAAAAATAATGAAGAATTTAACTTGACGATTTTAATATTTGTAAAATATTTGACATATTATTAAAAAAAAAAAATTGGGTTTTTTTTTGTTAAAAAGACTCATTTTGGGGGCTTTCTGTGATTTCTAGGGGATATTTTTCTTCGAGTCTGGCAACACTGCTAGAATTTCACCATCTTTCTTCATCAAAAATAAATAAAATTATTTTTTTAATTTTTAAAATTAATAAATAATAAATTTAATGTTTGTTCAATGTAAAACTTTAAAGGAAAATTATAAAAAAAAGGAAAAGAAAAAATGGATTCAGAAACTAGTCGCATAACAACACGAGTGCTTACCATTACCACGGCCGGAGTGGGTCTCCTGTTTTTTGTTCTTCGTCATAAGGCAGCTATAAGACAACGGTTGCGCTTTGCATTTGGCGGCGACAACAAAGCGCTGCAACACAGACGTATCGAAATTATAGAGACCGCGGATGAGTGTCACCGCGTGGTAAAAACACTAAAAAGGTGAGTCACTCAACTATTCTGCGAAATCGTTAATCAATTTGGGTTATTTTCTTGCAAATTTTGGTAGGCATTGCGACAGCTATAAGGTACTTGGCTTCGACTGTGAATGGGTGACAGTTGGCGGCACACGTCGTCCAACTGCGCTACTGCAACTCTCCTCTCATCAAGGGCTTTGCGCACTGTTTAGACTCTGTTGCCTGCAACATATACCAAAGTCGCTGCGCGAATTACTCGAAGATGATGAAGTCATGAAGGTGGGTGTTGCGCCGCAAGATGACGCACAAAAGTTGTCGCATGATTTTGGTGTTGGTGTCGCCAGTACTTTTGATTTGCGTTTTTTGGCCGCAATGACCGGACACAAGGCTGAGGGACTGGCAAAGCTTTCAAAGTCGCTGCTACACATCCACCTGGATAAGCATTGGCGACTGGTCTGCTCCGACTGGGAGGCAAAAGTGCTTAGCGACAGACAGCTGGAATATGCGGCCAACGATGCACTGGTGGCGGTGGAGATTTTCAAAAAATTAACTGATCAGTTAGAGCCCAAGTACGTAATGAGACAAAGTTTACCATTTTAAACAGAAATTGAGTGTTACTTTAATTTTTTTTTTTTAATTTAATTTTAAGCTATTTGATTTCAAGTTTCTTGGTTGATTAAAAAAATGTATTTCTCATTGAAAATTTCGGCTAAACCGTAATCCAAACTGTACCTAGACCCGATATACCAAAACTATTTTGTTATACAACTTAGCTCTTGTAATATTGGTTTGAGTGATTTTAATTTAAAATTTTATTTACAGACGTTTTTGGCAATTTCGCAAACATGATTTGTCACCGTTGCTTAAACGCATTGAACCCTTTTTCGATGTACGCTTTAAGGAGGGCTTTCTCAATAATATGCCGATTAATAAAAAACAAAAAGGTGCTGGCACCACAAACAAGAAGGATGCCAACGCTTGGCAAGCGCGCAAAACACAATCGCGTGGCATCAGTACACGTTCCAAAACACTTTACGACAATTGTTTGCTGGAGGCGCCCGATGGCGAACTCCTCTGCACCATAGATCGCAAGAAAGCTAATTGGTATTTAGGGCAAAACCTGGGCGTCGAAATAAAAGCGGACCCTTTTACGGTGCGCCTGAATTTTGAACCTGCCGGACGCGCAGTCGGTGAGGTAGGTCGCTACTATCAGTTGCCCAAGGAGAATCGTTGTGTTGTGTGCGGCTGCCGTGATGCGTATATACGAAAAAATGTGGTGCCGCGCGAGTATAGAAAACATTTTCCAGGTTGGTATACAATGCATAATCATTATTTAAAACAATTATTATATTTAATAATATTAATTAAAATAGTTATTATTAAAACATAAATCGTAAAATTAAGTATAACCATTATTTGTATGTGACTTTATTTTTATAAAAATCTTTTAGTGGTCATGAAATCGCACACCTCACATGATGTTCTGCTCCTCTGTCCTCGCTGCCATCAGCTCAGCAACATCTCGGACATCAAGATACGCAACAAGTTGGCCAAGCTCTGCGACGCACCATTTGCCAATGCAGATGGCGCCATCAAAGCTATCGAAGTGCCTGAATTAAAGTAGTTTTTATAATTTAAATAATATAAAATCATAAAAATTAATTTTACCTTGCAAATTAGACAATTAAAGTCAGCGGCGCGCGCTTTACTGCACAATGGCCACAAAATACCAGAGGTCCGCAAGCAGCAGCTCCAACAAGTGCTACTCGATTACTACAAACAGGAAGAGAATGAAGAAACAATAGAGCTGTCGATGCAACTGCTGCAGGAGGCCGCTAATATTGATACAACGTATGCATTATTTATTACTGCTAATAATACAAGAACGTTTTAGATATATTAATTAATTCCACAGCGTGGAGAACGAACACTACTGTCAGCATGGTGAAAAGGTAGTGCGTTGCTTTGAGGTCGCACACGGTGGCCTCGTTGAACTGGAGAAGCAGTGGCGCGAACATTTTCTGCACACAATGCAGCCCAAGTTTATGCCCCCACTTTGGAATGTCAATCACAATGCTAATCGGTAAACATATTTACATATTTCATATTTACTTGATACTAATTTAGCTTTATTGTAAATAGTTTGGAGATACGCGCAACCGAGGGACGCGTTAAACAAGATGATCTAATAATTGCTGGTCTCAATACGATGTCAGTGAGTGAAGCCCAACTGCAGCTTGGAAATGTATTGGAAAATAAAACCGATACCAAACAATTATAGCCTTATATACCAAGAAAATTCATATTCAATTTAATATATTTTTATTAAAAATTAATAATTATTTATATAAATGTTGAGTGTTATCAGTGACCATAACCAAACAGAGACAAAATTTAAATGTCGCCTAATTTTATGTTCGTTATGTTATATATCTTTATAAAATAATCTGCCAATTTTCAGTACGTGCTTGAAATAATATTTCTTTGTACAGCTATTGCAATGCAAAAAACTTTTTTTTTTTTAAATTTTTATTACAAATAGTCGTGAACTTAAACATACATTGCAATATTTTACTATGTTAATTTTCATTAAATATCACCCTTCATTGCATAAAACCAAACACATATTTTGATCATATTTACTATTCGACCTTTTGCTCCATCTTGGTAAATCATTTTTTAAATGTACCTTGAGATAATATTTTTTATTTTTCAGATAAGAGCTAAAGGTTCAATAGAAATTTTCATTTGGTCAAAATATTAAGTTATATTATATAATATTACTACATGATAATTTGTTTATGTGGTTTTGTTTAATGAACTGAAAATGTACCTGGCTCTTCTTTCTAATAATTCCAATATGAAAATAGCTTTCAAACTAAAACCAGTTGGGAAGGTTAGATCACATGGTAAATTTTAAAGTAGGGACATTTTTAAGTAGGTGTTATTATGATAGTTAGGATTATCAAAATTATAGTCGGTCTAAGCCGACCAGAAATAACCTACACATATGATTGGTTACCATTTAAAGTGGTATATAGGTCACCAGGGTATATGAATCCTGAAAATAACTACAAACTTTCAATCGCTGAAGAATTTCCATTCATTTGATACCCATATGTACAATCGGGTAGGTGTACCGTATTTTGATTTTTTTTTTAACTACAAGTCATTTTGCCGGAATATATTATTTTCATGTATTTGAGCATAAAGTCAATATATATTTGACCAAAATAGTTTACCTAAGCACATATACAGTAAAATTAATCTGTTGATGTAAATTTTATATGAGGTATTTGAATATAAGTGCTCAGATCACAGGTCACAATAGACCGATCTTGCCAATTTTTTCACGCATACAGCACATACAAATCGACTCAGAAGGTCATGCTGATCAAGAATATATATACTTTTCCATACCGGAGATGCTTCCTTCTGGGTGTTACAAACGGCGTACCAAACTGAATATACCCTTTCACTCTTAGTGTAGGGTATAAAAACGAAACCAAAGTGTCCCGAATTTTCAATTATTTTTTTTCGATCTCTACAAGTCTTCGTAGAAAAATATTATTTTTGTGTATTTGAGCATAAATTGAAAATATATTTGAGCAAAAAAGTTTACTTCATGCGGTGTAAAGCTACATTCACCCGTAAATGTCAGTGTTATATGAGGTATTTGAATATAAGTGGTCGGTTCACAGATCACTATCAACCGATCTTTCTGACAGGTTTCTAAGGCAGGTATATAAGTAATCGAAATTAGGAGTTTCATTTATCTAGCTCTTCTAGTAATCCTGTACTTGTGATTTAAACAGATAGACGGACGTAAAATAGACGTGCTTATCATGAATATACCTTTTCATCGAATAAGCCTCCATCTGGGTGTTACAAACGGCGTACCAAATTTAATATAACCTTTCACTCTTAGTTTAGGTCCTTAGGGTACAAAAACCTTAACTACGTCAGATAAACAATCTTCTGGTCTCTCTTGCTAAAATGAACCCATTCGTATTTGCAAGTCCCATTTCAAAAGACATTGGTAATGTGATATTATTCTAAATGATTTCGTCATAAATTACATCGTGCTAATTTCATTACTCATAAAATGTAAGGAAACGGTTACAATTTACTAGAAATTCACATTGGTCAGACATAACGGCGAAAGAAATTGCTCAATAATTTATAATTGCACAATTTTTTGTTATTTTCATAAATTAATAAAATAATTGCTTCTGGTAGATATTTATGGAGTATTCGCTTTTTATTCTTTTACAACATTTTTTTTTAATTTCCATAATTTTTGTTCATTCCCTGCAGTGTAAAGGACTAGTTGAATACTAGTATTGGTCTAGGTCTCGAACCCATTTTCATACAATGAACTGTAATGTTTTCAATGCTCCTGTCCTACGATGTGTCAATTGTCCCCTCTTGCATTACGTTTATGTAGTTTTTAAACTAGTTTCATTTAACCAATCTATAGACTATTTTTT
Organism: Dryomyza anilis; assembly: GCA_951804985.1. Taxonomy (NCBI): domain Eukaryota; kingdom Metazoa; phylum Arthropoda; class Insecta; order Diptera; family Dryomyzidae; genus Dryomyza; species Dryomyza anilis. The sequence continues at coordinate 22,535,927 of OX638132.1, read as the reverse complement.
TACAGTCAGTCTATGTACTAGTTCCTATGTACTAATTCCTTCTTTAAACTGGTTAATATTTACCAATTGGAACATGACGATATTCAAGCGCATCAAGATATAACGGTTTTGCTGTCTAAATCATGTGGGACGAATGGACGAAATTTCTCCAGTCAAGAAATATCTTGAAATGAGACTTGATAGTGGACAACGTAAGAAGAACGACTGGCGCGGTTTTCTATCAATGCACGGTTGTAACGACCTTTCAAATAGGTTATTTGTTAGAGTGTATGAGTCCATGGCGGAAAGAAATAAAACAAATCAACCGATGGAACTACAAAATTAAAAAGAAAGATGTTTCCTACAAAATAAAGAAATGAAATATAATTTGTATTTCAAAATGTATTTTGTTTTTGACAATTTTGACACGTTCCTCTACGAACAGGTTCTGATCTAATTTTTCTCTGCATCCATTTTAACTAGTTACCGATCTAGAAACATGGTTGTTAATATAAATACTACATGTTTATGCTACTAGTTTAGATTTCACTGCAGGGTTATATTTATATTTTCTATATCGGCGTTGTAGAATGAAATGTCACCAAATACATTTTCAAAATGCCAAATATTAATTTACAAAAATCTATATATCTGTCGATTTTTAATCGATGATCTCAATGTAAATCTTTTAGTTGATTTTTCAACTTTAAAAATTCATCAATTACTTTTTATAATATTAAACAACAAACAACAAATCGAAAATTTAGTTTTTCATAAAAATGTATTTGGTGACTTTTCGTTCTACAACGACGATATATTCTGTATGTATTTAAATTGTTTATGTTGTAAATAAACTTGTAATAATGCAGAAATTTAAAATGGAACATTTACCACATTACCTCAGGATATTTCGGCCGTCCGAAAAAGAACTGTTTTAAAAATCGTCCACACATTAATCAAAATACATAGAAACTGTACTCTGATTATGCAAACAGTTAGATCATGAACCATTTTATAGAATATACACTTCAAAAGAATTTTTAAAAATAGTGTACCTTTTGAAGGCACATCAAAACGTGTCCCATTTTACCGCAGGTTCCGTTTAATTAAACACAACACATTACTTAAAATGTAAATATATATTTAGTTACAATTATTATAATAGAGCTAAATATATATACAACGTATTATCTAAAATAAACAAAATAAAACATAAGCTTAAAAATTATTTGTGATTGCATAAAAGTGAGTCAAAATTGGATATAAATGCGGCAAAATAATAATATACACAAGAACAATTACACATTAAATGGCAACGATGTTCAGAATTTCAATACATATTTGGTAGCAGTTAAAAATTTCGCTAAATAAAAACTAAATTATTGCTATTGCTAAATAAACTCAAAACCCTCGTATTTAAATTCGCTGTCTATGCGCTGCTCGTGCAGCAACGTTTTGCCCGTCGTATCGAAGGCAGTTATGAATGTAGCGGTCTTGCCGTTCAGCTCCTCCGACTTGAGGGCCACAATAATGCGATCATCGGTGCCGGGTACAAATTTGAAGCTGGAGAAGCCATGTGTAGGCTGCGTGTTCAGCGGATCTAAAGGAACTGTATGGATTTTGGTAAAGCGCTCATCGGCTGAAATTAAAACATTGCAGCCGTTGTACTCGTCGCGCGTTTCGTTGTATCTGATCAATAGTAGAATTAGTAAATTCAATTTAAAATAAATAAAATTTGATTTTTAATACTTTTCTTTCGAACATCGCCGTGGCAGAAAGAACCACCGTTGATGCAACTCCGACCAGACACCACTCTCGTGCAGCATGTAGCCCGGCCAGCTGATCTGCTGCGACTCCTCGCGCAGCAGTTTGTAGTTGAAACTCCAGTCGAGTGAGCGCACAGCGCCGTCGGACGTTATAGCCTTCACAAACATTGGATTCTCGTTCTCAAAGTCGCCCATACACGTCGTCCACTCTTTGCCCATGGAGCCCACGTAGAGCGTTTGTCCCTTGACTGCCGCCCATTCCGCCTTGAAGCCCTTCGCATTGTGTCCATTGCCATCGAGCAGTATGACCCACGGCAGCGGCTTGTCGTTGACCAGCTCATAGACAAGGCCCGTGCGATCATCGAACGTGAGTAGGCGCCCATTGAAGGTCACCAACTCGGAGAGCTCCATGCCACGATCCTTGAGCGCAAAACTAGACTCGAGCAGCGTCGGTTCACCCGAGTCCCACTTGATTTTGAGCTCGCCCGCCGATCCCGCATACTGTAAGTAGCCCTTCTTGAGGTAGCTGCGCCACACGGTGCTGCCATCGGTTTTTACAAACTTGGAGCCGGTGTCCAAATCGGCGACCATGGCTATGCGATAAGAAACAACTCCATTTCGCGCCACCAGAGGCGGTGTCAGCGGATAGGTCGCATTAAATACTGAGGCATCACCATTTCGAATGACGCTACTGCTAGATGTTGAGCCTACAGTGTTGGCCTTAATCCAGGCTGCATCCGAAGACGACGCCGAATCGGTCTTCACGTAGAAAAAAAAGACGAAAAGACCAAGGATGCCCAGTATGAGCAGCGCAAAGTGATAATTGAATCGAAAAGTGCGATTGCCTATGCGATATGTGGGAGGCGTTCGTAACGCTGTGCGCCAATCGCGCGTATACATCACGGAGGACTGATGCGGGTGACTGCTTTTGGGTGTGTTTATGTCCAAGCTCTCAAGATTGCGATAGTTGTATTGACTCGAGCTTGGTGTCGTGCGACCGAGGAAACTCATTGATTATGGACTACGTGATGGTCAGCTCCCCAAGAATGAATAAATGTTATTTGCATGGTATGTGGACGGGTATTATGTGGAACGGTAATGTGTACTTTAAAATATACTGAATTTTAGCAATAACTCCGAAATTTAATTAATTTAAATTTGAATAGCTTTCAAGTAATTGCAAAACCGTGTCGCAAAAAAAAACATTCGATTTTAACTGCAAACGTCAAAAGTCACACGTCACAACAAGCAGCTGTTTGCCTGCAGTGCTTCCAAAACTTTTTGGGACAAGTGTAGTGATGCATTTTCGAGTTTACAGAAATTTTATATTATGATCAGACACAATTCAACGTATCACATTTCATTGAATACAATTCACCGTATGCACTGTTCATGAATTATGATAAGATAAATTGCGTTACGATGAAATGTGCATACGATGAATTGTGATATTGTGTACACCGAGAGCAAAACGTAGTTATTTATAACTACGTTTTCCACTACGACGTGAATGAAAATCCTCCGACAATGAAACGTAGTCGATTCTAACTACGTTTGGAAATTTACTTCGACGTAGTTATGTTCAACTTTGACATAGTTATAAAAAATATTTTTGATCAACTACGCCATAGTCAGTTTTGATTAGTTCATAATTTAAAAAATTAGATGTCATGTTTTTTCTATTTATTTTTTTTCTTATATTTAAAAACAAAAAACTTTTTACGAATATTTACAAAATTATCAAAACAACCGCGATCCACATTTCATTTCACATTGCGAGTAACACATCGCAAGTGCCGCCATTGAAACGCCAACCGTTGAGTAGCCCATTAAAGGACAAACGTTGTAGTGTTCAATACAAGTTTGCAAATGAAGCTGCAGTCATTTATATTGGCGTCAAGCTGCAGCTCTTTACTGCACACACCTTTGGGAAATTCAGTCAGCAGTTTGGGGCCATCGATGATGCCCTAGTCGGATTTTAAACAGTCACCTGTAGTAAGATACGCGCTGCTCTTTGCGGCATCTTCTATGCGGCTGCCTCTACTGCTGAAGATTACTAAAAGCTTCTTCCACCTGTGGAAAAAAAGCCCTGCAAACATATATGCATTAATTGTCGGCATCACGCCATTATATTTAATTTTATAACTTACTTGAGACGTTGCTTGAGACCAACGTTGATTTTGATGCAACAATCATGACGGTTGAATAATATAATAAAAAAACAATTGTGACAATTTGTATTTTCGATTTTTAAAATGTGTTTTTTATAACCTACGTCGTAGTTGTTAAATTGAAACGTAGTCGCTTAACTTGAATTTTCAATTGATTACGAAAACTAGGAAATAGTTAACTACGTTTTTCTCTCGGTGTAGCAATGAATTGTGATACATCGTATCCCCAATTTATCGTACGGCAATTGAACTGTGATCCCCAGTTTTCTGCTTGTTAAAATATTTCGTCAAATAAATACAGCTGATTTTTTAAATTATCATAAATATTCCTCGATTTGAAAAGAAAAAGAAATAAATTAACATTTTGTGCACTATTTGTCTTCAATTTCACAATTTTACTTCATTTCACAAAATACGACACCAAAAACACGCCTCAGGGCTATTCTCAAATACAACATTTGTAGTATTTCACTTTTATAAGGGATGCAACAGCAATTGACGTGTACTAAAATACGATGAACTGTGAATACGCTAAATGATACACAAAAAATACACAAGGAGATCAAGAATTCACTGTTTTTGAGGAAATATACTAATAGTAGCAACACGGTTTTTGACAATTTTCTATTTAGTGGCGTACACGATGCAACTCATTGTACAACTTAGTTGGAGGGAAAATAACTGAACTTTTTGTTTTGCTTTCAGACGGTACAACCTGCTTGGCAGACTTCATTATTTCGCATCATTCAAGGTCGATCATTCAGGTCGATCGCGATGGCTCATGAATTTGTACAATACACTAAAAAATCTCGCAAAAAGGCAGCATTTGATGTTTGAAATTTTCCTACCTGCGTTGTGCACTCGTCAAAAACTGGGCTCTCATCACGTAACTTAAATACGATCGATAGTCATAAAACTTTATCGTTTTTGATTAAGTAAGACTATCGTCTAAACGATATCGTAAGACGATTATCGTCATACGTGATTAGAGCCCTGCTCTCGAATGAAAAGCAACCCGAATTTGAACGGGTTTGCGTCCACAAGATACAATCTGCTCGACAGACCAGCGAAAAAGTCATAATTTTTTACTTCATCCAATCTGTCGTCAAACGAATCGTTAGTAGCATCCACACGGTACGATTTTGGTACAATCCAATCGAGTTGTACTACATGTAGTGCCGTGTTGATGCCGCTAAACGAGTCATTTGTAGCATCCACACGGTACGATTTTGGAACAATACTGCTGCATCGTGTAGATGACGCTATTTGCTATTTGCCATTTGTTTTTTTTTTTTTTAAGTAGTTCTTTTAACTGTCATCGTTCAGAGAAGAAAAACACACGTGCACGCGCTAAATACATTTTTGTTGAATTTTATTAAATTATTCGATAAAATTCGGCAAAAAAAATGCGCATTGAAACGTGCTATTTTTGCTCCAGCAAAATATATCCTGGACATGGAATGCATTTCGTAAGAAACGACTGCAAGGTAAGTGAAAAGAAAAATGCGTCAATTGTTTGTTGTGACGTCACGCGTTACTTTGCTGCGTAATTTCTGCATATTTTTGGAAATTTTTCATTTGGTTTTATTTTTCAGATTTTCAAGTTCTGCCGCGGCAAATGCCACAAGGCCTTCAAGCGCAAGAAGAATCCACGCAAGGTGCGATGGACCAAGGCTTTCCGTAAGGCAGCCGGCAAAGAGCTCGCCATCGATCCCAGTTTTGAGTTCGAGAAGCGACGCAATGTGCCCGTCAAATACAATCGCGAAATGTGGCAGAAGACGCTGGAGGCCATCAAGAAGGTCACAGACATCAAGGAGCGTCGCCAGGGACACTTCGTCATGGAACGTCTACGCAAGGGACGCGAGGTTGAGATTCAAATGGATGTCAAGGACGTGCAGCGCAATATTTCACTTATACGCTCGCCGGCTGCTGGTCTGAAGGAACGTCGCGCCAAGGAGGAAGCCGAGGCGGAGGCACTCATGGAGGAGGATCTGCCAGAGGAGGAGATTACATATGTGGATGCACGCGAGTTGGAGAAGCGTCTCGAGGCGGGCGACATGGACATGGAGGATTTGCCAAAGTTGAAGGCGTAAATGATGGACGTGTTTTTAGTTATAGGTTTTCTTTTTTTTTTTTAGTTAAAATGATGTTTTAAATTATTTTCACTAAGTTTTCATGCGTGTGTATTTTTCTTTCTTGGTTTGCACATGTGTTGCACCAGCAGACAACAATATAAATTTAATGTGATCTTTAAACTAAATGTTTGTATTAATTTTTGTTCAGTAGATAATGTGGCTTATTTTGCTGGGTGCTTGGTTTTGCTTGTATTTTTCTAACTTAATCCGTCACGAAAAAGCCACCCTCACCATATCTATGTTGTCACTTTAATTGGATTTGTGCATGAGTTGTCAGTGGGTAGAGTGGTTTCGTGGCCAGTTTTATCTACGTTCTTTCATTATTTAGTTCTGCGCAAATTTCGTATTTAGATTTTATAATAATTGTTAAAAGCGTTCAAAACAACGATGCAGTTTCCAAGTTTGTATTATTTGTTTAAAAAAAAGAGCATTTAATTGTTTTTTTGAACTACAGAGATCTTAATAGTTGGATCGATAGTGTGCGCCTGTTCAGCTATATTGTGGCTACTGCTCGCTGCACTGCTGCAACAACATTTACCCAATGAATTACCTCCAGGCGACGATTACATATTTGACTATGTTGTAGGTGAGTGCTGACTATAATTCAAAACTGCCAAAAGTTGTGCAACAATGTTAAATTACTATCGAATTTGTTTTCAATATTGGGTTTGAAGTTGTACTATACAACGACTGAATTCTGAAATAGAAAGTATTAAAACATATGTTTTCTCCCTCGTCTCGACTTTAATTTTTTAACAAAGTGGGTTAGGTATTCCGGTCCGAGTTACGATTTTGGTTTTTGTATACGGTTTCTTTTTTGAATGTCTTAAACAGAAAATATATTGTTTACTCACACAACAAATAAAAACGAATTACTTAAAAATTAAACCAAATTCGGTTTATTTCTGATTTAGATATCAGTTATATATTTCTGATTTTAGTTTAAAAACTGTTTTTTTATTGTGGAACTGTCCAAAAAATTAAAATTCATGCATTCAGAAAATAGTTATATTGTGAATGGTTACTTCTACAGCGACAATAGCAAAATAATTTTGTTTTAAATTAATGTTTATGCAATGTTAATGTTTATGCAATTTTTCGAAACGCTAAGTAGTTATTAACATTAAACCGACTTTTGAATTTTTAAAATATTACAGAACCTTTAAAAATAAACGTTATGCTTCAAATGTATCTGGCAGTAAACAAGTTGCGGATAGATTTCAATTTTTTTTAATTCATGTTAGTGTAAAATTTTTGCAACTGCAATGATTTTAAAGGCTCTAATACTTTCCAACCATCTCTGGTTGTTCTTGTTTTAAAACAAATGTATTAAATATATTTTTGATTTTTATAAATTTTAGTTGGTGCTGGCACTTGCGGCAGTGTTGTAGCCTCACTGCTGGCCAAACATTCAAATGCGACGGTGCTACTGCTGGAGGCGGGCAGCCAATTTGGATATCTGAGTAAAATACCGCTGCTAACAACCTTTCAGCAGAAAGGTCTCAACGACTGGTCGTTTCTCTCGGTGCCGCAGCGGTACAGTTCGCGCGGACTCAATGATCAGGTGGGTGCATCAGTCGCAGCCTTCATTTAAATATCTAAACACTTCTGCACACAGCGTCAGTGTCTGCCACGTGGCAAGGGTCTCGGAGGATCTGCGCAACTTAACTACATGTTGCACTTTGACGGCGAACCTTCTGACTTCGACAAGTGGGCTGTCGACTACAATTTAAGCGATTGGCGTTGGGCGGCCGTGAAACCCTTTCTGGATGCAGGCTTTGCGAAGTCGCACGAAATGCTGGAAATAGAAAAAACCTACTCAAAACTTGCAGCGGCTTTCGATGAGGCGCACAGCGAATTCGATCAAAAATCCTGGCATTTTCGACGGGCACGCTATAACATCAAGAACGGTCAACGCTGGAGTGTTTATCAACGCTTTTTGCAGCCGCTGCTAAAGCAACGAAATCTCAAGATTATGACCAATGCATTGACCAGAAGTCTCCGCTTGACCGTTAGTCAAGCAGGCGTCAAACGCGTGATCAGCGTCAACGTCGGTATCAAGAATGCTGATGACGGACAGGAGCGACGATTTGAAATTCACGTGCGACGGGAAATCATATTAGCGGCAGGCGCTTACCAAACGCCGCAATTGTTACAGGTCTCCGGCATTGGTGACACCAAGTTGTTACAGCCGCTAAAGCTAAAGGTGCAACATGATTTGCCGCGCGTAGGCTACAATCTGCACGATCATCTGAATCTTCCGCTGTTCGTGTCCATCGACGTCGTCGGTCCGACCCTGAATCAACGTGCGCTGCTGGATCCTATTAGTTTGTTGGGTTATGTCTTTGGCGGCGGCAGCGGTCATCTGGGCAATTTTGGAGTACTTGGCCATGTGGCGGCAGCACCAATTTCTTCAAATCAATTTGGTGTGACGCTGTTCGCTGCCGGCGCCATAGACGAGAGTGCACTCATGTCCATTTCCAACTTTAAACGTGCCGAATTTCGCGCGTTATTTCCGCGTTATCATAACGCCACGCAGGAGGGTTTCGTAATGATCTCGACCTGTCTGCAACCACGCTCACGCGGCACTGTTCTCATTGGCAGTGCAAGTATGCGTCGCAATCCGCTTATCGATCCGAACTACCTCAGCATTGGCGATGACGTCAGCTGCATGATTAGAGGCGTGCGAGCAACTGTACAATTGGTGACCTCGCATGCGTTTTCCGCACTACGTCCACGTATTCATTGGCCGCGCATTATCGCTTGCGAGAACTTTGGTCCTTTCGAGCGGGATTTTCAGTTGAATGCGCCGTCCGATCGATATCTGGAATGTGTCCTGCGGCATGTCGGCTTATCGTCGCATCATCCGGGTGGCAGCTGCGCGATGGGAAACTCTACGGCAGACAGTGTGGTGGATGAGCAATTGCGGTGTGTGTTTTAATGTTTTAACATTTATATTTGTTTTTGCTTAAGTAGCTATGCATGCCTTAATTAAGTTTTTTATGAAAGTTTAAATTCAAAATTATTTTTAAATTTAAATCCGTTCCGAATTTCGTTTTTTTTTCATAAATATTTTAATTTTAATCGAATGTGAATTATTCAGCCCTTGCCTCAACAATCACTTATTTATTACAATTTTATTAATATTGATTGTTTATCCTTTCTTTAGAGTACATGGTATTGAAAACTTACGCATCGTTGATGCTTCGGTGTTACCCACGCCGATATCTGGCAACCCCAACTCTATATTGGTAGGCGTTGCAGTACGAGGTGCCACAATGATATTAAAAAAAGGAACAAGAAAATCAAGTTAAAAATAACGACTAATAAAATAATAAACCAATACTATTCTATACATCTATATTTGGGTTGTCGACAAATTTATTTAATTTGAATAAAAAATGGTTTTTATTTTCTTTTTTTTATTCGTTATGTATTTTAATTGAACAGAATTCTCATACAACGTACCGTCAGAACACAATTGGTTCGAAATACGTTTCGATGTTCCGCTTTATTGTATCGTTTTCAGAAGAGCGAATCGTATTCCCTAATTCGGTACCGTTAACGGTAATTTTGTTTATTGGGAATTTTCTCAATAAAAGTATTCGATATCAATACACGAACAAATATCGAATACAAAGTATTGGGTACCCATAAAAAAGCCATCACTATTTTTACGCCCGTCGTTCGTGTTCGTTGATGGGTCTGCGATCATTGTTTAAGAAATATTTTTAATTTAATGTTTTGCTTATGCAGACGATTAATTATACAATTAAAAGTTTTAATTAAATGCTCAAATTATTGCAGTTAATTTGTTGACAAAGAAAGTGTTTTTTTGCTGTTTCGATTGCTGAATATTTCTTTGTTGTTGGTGATTTCCTGTGAGAAAACAGGAAGGAAATTTCCTTTTAAGGCAAGTATTAATATTCTATATTATGTACTTGGTGCGTGTACCAATATAATTAGTATATAAGCATGTGTGTGTATGTCAGGCTGTCTGTTTATGTGACCCTAGTAGATGGAATGATAAAGAACATTGCACGAAAATTATAAACAAATTGTAGATGCACTTTTTATTGTGTGTTTTATAGAGATAACATAACCACACACTATTTTAGGATATTTCCAAGTCATGGCTGGAATTAAAATCAATTTGATAAATTAGTTGTCAGTTACAGTTGGCGTTATGTTTTCGGCTAATGCAGTTGTACAACGTGTATGGTTGACCTTATTGGAAACCGCATTATATGTGCTCTCGCATTTCCACCCCTGTCAACGCCACTCCTGTGACCGCAACATGTCCACACTTGAAATTGGGTCACAGTTTATAGAACTAAATCTAGATTTAGTGAGACCTGCTCAAACTAGTTTTGGTTATTGAATTATAGGGCTTCTGCTTTGTTTTGTGATTACTAAATTGTTCAGTTCATTTATAAAATTATACGGAGAGTCATTAAATAAATTAAACTTTGTCGGCGGAAGTGAAATTATTTATTTAATTTGTACATTTGAAACTTAAGAGCCTAACAAAGTAGTTTTAAGATGGTAACTCTCCGGGAAACGCCATGTTTGTGGGCTTATTTATGGGATTATAAATGATTTTCAATTTAGGCCATTTTTAATTGTAGGCCTAGTTTATGCATCTGTGGAACTGATTTTTCATGTGTTTTCAGAGGGTAAAGTAAATTAATAAAAACTCCTTTTTTGAAAATCCTATTTTAAAAAAAAATTGAATATTAAAAATGCGCATGCATTGGGCTCACAAAAAATGTGTTGTTTTGACTATTTCAACAAATTTTAAATAATTACAACATTAAAAAAATTTATTTTAACTTAAATAATTTATTTAAATCCTCTAATTTATAATGTTCCATATCGATTATATTCGATATTTTCATTACCACCAATAGCTATTGCTGATTTATAAAGTTTTTGTTTCAATTATTTTTTTAAATCCCAAAATAATTTTATAAATACTAGGTATTGGCTCATTGAGCTGTTGCGTACTAGGGATGTCAATCCCGGGATCCCGGGATCCCGGGATCCCGGGATTTGAGTCAAATCAGTCCCGAAAAACTCATCCCGGGATCATCGTTAAATCCCGGGATTTTCGGGATTACAAAAAACGCTAGTAGATCAATTTTTAATAGTTTATTCAAAAGTCTTTCAATGTTTGTGTACACATTTTGTGAAAAAGTAAATCTAACATTTAATCAAGGTTTGAAACCTAAACGAATAACGGTTTCGATTTCGGTTTTTTCCGCGTTTTGGTTTCAGTTTTAGGTTTTTATTACGAAACGGTTTCAGTATACCGGTTCCAAGTTACGGTTTCGGTTTAGATTTCGGTTTTTGTATAAAATTTCTTTTAATTCCATATTTTTCAAATAACTTAACATTGCACTATGGGACATAAGCTTAGTCTAGCTCGCCGAAAATTGTACAAGAAAAAATTTTTATTTTGGGAATTCAAAATTTTATTAAATTACATTAAACATGCCTTGTACTTAAGATCTTCTATATAAAATAAAACATGTTTTCCTGTTTCTTTTTATGCTTTTTTAAAAACCGTTTTAAACTGGTATAAAACCGAAACGGTTTATTTCTGATTTTCGTATAACGGTTTCGATTACGGTTTCAATCCTTGGATTTAATGGACTAAAATCTTAAAACACTGACGTAAATAATAATGAATTACATGCTTTTTGACTTTGAACAAATTCACACATTTTTAAAAATTACGTCACTTTCGACTAATAACACTGTTCGGCAATCATTTTCTCATATCATGCCTATATTATTTTAATGTACTGATTCGAACTGCGTTTTTAGTTTTTTCCGTATACGTAATGTTTTAGAGAAAAATGCAATTTATTATTTTTGCATTTTTCACTGCATTTAAAAACAAACTTTTTTTTATAAAAAGACTAAACAGCCATTGAATAAAAATTGAAATAGTTATTGCCCATGAACAAGTCAACTTCGTCGTTTGAGATTTGGTTGCAATAACCGGTTAAATCACATACAACTTAAATAATTTTGAAATTAAAAGTTCAAATATTTCAAAATTTTTAAAACTATTTATTTTTTTAAAATTATATTTTTTTTTATAAAATATTGTTTTCCACAAAAAACCAATATCCCAATAACAAATTTTGTTGTTCATTCAAAATTTTAATTTTCTTATATTTGTACTATTTTTTTATATTTTGTACTAATTTTAAATAAAAAGTATTAAAAAATGTTTAATGATCAACTGGTATCGCGGATTTAGTATACCATATTTGAATACCCAACCTGAAAACAGATGCATTTGAAAATATGACTTTTGTTTGACTTAAGCATTATAATTGTTTATTATTTAAACACAGATATGGTTATTTTATGTCTTTGCTATTATTTTTTTAAATCCCGGGACTAATCCCGGGATCCCGGGATTCAAATTTTTTAGTCCCGAAATTTCGGGATTGAAAAATAGTCCGGGATTGACATCCCTATTGCGTACTGATTAAAAATTGCGTAACTTGGTTTTAATATTTGCAGGATTACTATGCTCTATAAATATGTTTTTGAAAATTGTTTCAAATACACAAGTGTATTTTTATTTATGAACTTAGTAAATTTCAAAATTAAAGTTCCAAACGAAACTTTTTTTCTATTTTATAAAAAACGTTTCATTTGGATCAAAAACTTTGTTTTTATTTTTTTCGTTCCTTGTGAACTAAATGTTTGAAATTTCAAAATTCTTAAAATGGGCGTTTTCGTTTATTAGTTCTGAACTGAGCTCGAACTGTCAAAAAGAGATCTGCATTTGTTTTTTAACTCTGAACATTCAGATTCAGTAAATTGCGTTTGTTTATTCGTTCAGATTTTCGAAGTCTGTTGTTCAGAGCACACTCGACGTGCTCGATTTTAATTTATCGAGCTGGCTGAACAATACTGATTTTGACGTTTATTTTACTTGACAAACACAAGTCTTAATACGAATTTGACAACTTCTTCTCAAATTGTTTGTTATTTAAATCAGAGTCTTCAGGTTGAGTTCAGATTGCGTTCAACTCTGACAATATTCGGAATATTCATATCATGTTCAGAACTCTGCTCTGAAATGATTTACGAAAACGCCCAATGAAAACATTTATACATAACAAGACAAGAGGTGTTTGTCCAAAACATTGGAATGCGGCATATTTTAATATAAATAAATAGCAATTATTTGCCTTCTATGCATGTAAATGAAGACCTCATACTTTATGCATAATCAAACCTTTTGCCATTTAATCTACCGACTGCAAAGGTATTTGTATAAATGTTTAATGTGAATTTAATTCAATGCGTCTTGTGTTGTGCTGTGGACTATTCACACTGCAGAAATAAATAAATAAAGGAAAATAAACAAATTTTTAAATGAATAGACAATGCCATTCATGTATAAATCACCATCGGCCACATCATGCACCAAGACTCATTTTATCGCCGTTGGAAACCATGTACTAAAATCTGTTACCTGTTCAACGTTTAATTGCAGGAAGCGCATTTCCGAAATATCTTCCTAAACACTGCGATGTCGTCGTCTGCACAACGCAGTTGCTATGATATCTTAAATGCTAAGCCGAATGCTAGCTTCGAAGAACTGAGAAACAATTACAAGCAATTAATACTGCAGTGTCATCCAGATAAATTACACGAAAATGCCGCCAGCAGCACAGTGACATGTGTAACTACTGTCGATAATGACCCATTTGCCAGAGTCAATAATGCTGATGCCAAATTTGTTGAAATAAACCAAGCCTGGCAAACGCTTAAAGACCCCAATCAGCGTAAGCTCTACGATGCCGAATTGCTATCACACAGATTTCAAACGCACAGCAACATTTACGAGCGGCTGCAATTGTCGCAGTTGCATTGCGTAGCGCATGATGATGATGACGATGTTGGAGGCAGTTCGAAACTCTACACGTACGACTGTCGTTGCGGCGGACAGTATGTGGTTGATGAGTCAGTCGACAACGAAATTTTTGATGGCAGCCATGACGACGAGGTGATCGTTGAGTGCAGCGAATGTTCTTTAGTGATTATTTTAAATGGTTGACGATGCAGCGCATCACCAGCACACAAAACGAATATAATAAAAAATGAACATAAAATAACAGATCGCAGATTGTTGTCGTTCGTTGTGCTTTAGTATTGATTTTGTAAACAAAAGTTATGTCTTTTTCGTTGTTGTTGTTGTCGTTTTTTTTATTGCACACATTAAATTGGTTAAATCGTTTGTGGCCAAGTTGTTAATTGTCGTAGAAGAAACTGTATGCTTTCTTCTTCCGGTTGGTGAAAGTGAAACGGCGTGAAATTCTGGCGGATTTTTTAATTGTCTTTGAACGGCCGACTATTTCGCTTAGTTATTATTAACTGGTTTTTAAACAGCTTTACTGAAAGAGTAAGTCTTCGTTGTAGCAATTAAAAATTTAATAATTTAATGTAACGTTTGTAATCAGGGATTGAAACCGTGCAAAAACGTTTTTTTTTTTTTTAAACTGCAACCGATATCTGTAAAGTAAAAATCTATAACTGACTTATATTATTGTATTTTTCTAAATTCTAAATCAAATTGATAATAATGTTTTTGTTCATGATATTGAAAATATGGACTAATATTAATACAAAAACCAAAATAGTAACTAGCTACCGTTATAACAAAAACGTTTCGTTATAAAACAAAACGATAAAACCGGTTTCTAATCGTTCTTTTAATAGCTAACAACTGTCGATCGATTCGATTAATATTGGTATTAATTCATGTCGTATATAGTGGTTTTACGTATGACTTTTAATTTTTTAAAATAAAATAGTAATGTAGAGGCATTCATTGTTTATTTTTAAAGCACCTATTTATTGGCATAATTAATTAAAAATATTTTGTCAAACATTAATTTGCCATTTGTTATTTGCAGGAAAAATGTTTGGCGAAATATTTTTAATTGATGATGCAGAACGATAGGTGCTTTGAATACAAACAATAAATGCCTTTACACCACTATTTTATCTTATTCCAATAAGAAGTTATGGCGAAAAAACGAACAGATTCGCCCTTTTGGCATGACAAGATTTTCAATTTTTCAAATTCGCCCTTTTGGTTTTGTCTTTTGTGGCTAGAAATATTCAACAAAATGATACGCGATTTTGACAAGCATACTTGAGGATAAACTACATTCAAAAATGTAAAAAAACGCAAATGTCAAAAATTGCACATTCGCCCCTTTGGCATGATAGTGACGAATATTCTTTGGATAAAATGTTATCAATTCATAACATTTATTAATCAGTAGCCCGTGATTAGAAATATTATAATGCAGTTAATTGTCTTAAGCAGCCTTTACTAGTTGTTTTCTGGACTTGCATAGTAATCGTTTGACGTTTAATGTGGGCGCAAGCAGTAATAGCTCATTGATATGCAAGCGGCATTTCATCGGAAACAAACGGATATTAGTCAGTCAGGCATTGTCTATGATACGCGTTGAATAAAAAAACAAAAAACAAAAAAATTGCGAAATAGTCAGTGATGTAATATTTTGGCAAAGATTATGCAGATGGATTTGCAATAGAAATACGACAGAGAAATGAGGGCAAAAAATATATGAAAACTATTCCATCACAAAAGTGGGGTTAAAAAATTGGCAGTTTGTTTAAAATTGAATTTTAAATACAAAAGTCGTATTACAGTCGAATTCAATACAACGAATATAATTCGATTTTTGTTGTTAATTATTTAAATTGCGATCGATAATGATTTTCTGTACAAGCCCCATAATAAAAATTATGATTTATCTTTTGTTTCGAAACCATATTATTTTGCCAAAATTCACTTTCGATTGAAATTAAAAATCGTATTATTTATCAAACTCTGTAAAAGCAAATTACATTTTCGATCGAATTTAAACAGAACTGTTGTAATATTTTTTACCCCAAAATATAAAGTCTTAACATATTATTCCCTAGCAGTCTATGAAAGCCCATTAAATATTTTTGAATGAATCATTTGATACATTTTTTTTTTGGTTAAACACATGAGTTATGTAGGTCACTTAAGTTTCTTCTTATTTGTAGCTTGTGATTCTTGTTTTAATTCCCGCAACGCCTACCTTGACGAATGCATAACCGTGAATATTTAACGCTCCATAAATGTAACAACTACATTTATAATTAAATTGTATTTGATGTTCTCAATTTGTCAAGTTACCTACAATGCACAGTGTGTTAAAATATAATTCTAGCTGGACAGAATTAAATAACATGATAAGTGCACTTTTGAATTTTTTACAATGCATATACGAAAATGGACTCTGTTTAGATCGTTGGATAAAAGTGTTTCGCAATTATTATTAATTATTTCTAACTATTTAAATATGTGCATTTCGACAGAAAAGTCCAAATTAAAAGTTAACAATTCTTTCTGACTTGTATTAAGTATTAAACAAAAAATACTTCAATTTTATTAAATTAAAAAATCCTAAGCTTTTCTCAGTTAGCATGTTGATAATACTGACTGCAAAGTTTAGTTCAGATTTTGGTCACTTTTTTTGTCATTTTTTATAACATTTTCTCTTGAATAGTTTCTTCTTTAAGTTCGATCATACAAGTGCACTGTTTTCACTAAATAATCGTTAAAATAATAATAAACTTCGAAAAATACGATGAGAGTAAATAAAGATCAGTAAACGGTAAATTTTTGACTTGTTTCATTGACTTTTTAATGTCACGTTCGTGGCTGCGAAACTCCACTAATTCGCATTACTTCTTCGTTAGTAGTAAGAAATGTTTAAATTTTTATTTTTTAGTTAAGTATGCCAATTAAAAAAAAACTTTTTTGAACAAAATTATCAAAACTAATACGTAGATTTCATTAACTTGTTTTACGCAATTAAAAAGATGTATTCTTATGATACAAATATATACAGGTACGATCACTCTCTCATTTTTTCCAATGTTTACTTTAGCTGACGCTAGGCAAGTTTTTTGAAGTCTAGATTTAAAAGCAAAACAAAATCGACAATTAAAAAAAAAATCATATAAAATTGACATCTGATTTCTCAAAATCCGGATCGAATATTGGAATGATTTCTTTTTACTACATTTATAGTGATTAGAAATAAGTTAGTGTGAATGGAGAAATTCGGTCCTTGGAATAAATATATAAAGAAATACACAAATGTGTGAATTTGGAATAAAAATTCTTTCTCAAAATCTGTAGCCGATATCGCCCATTAAGCAATTTAGGAGCGCTCTGAAATTGGAGTCATAATGGAGACCAATTTTTGAGTGTTTTATGAGCCCTTAGTAAAATGACTATTAAAAGTATCTCATTTAAGACTGTTTTCGGAGCTCTAAAAAATATTACTCATAAAAGATTCATATTTAGGAGTTATTTAGGAGCCCTCATAAATTAGACTCCTAAAAGCATCAAAAATAAAATTGTTTCTGAGCGCTAAGAAAATAGACTCATAAAAGTTCTATATTTTAGAATGTTTTAAGAACGCTCCAAAATTTGACTCATAATATGAAGATTGGGAGTCTTTATGGGTTCTTTTAAGTGCTCAGCTCATATATGATTATTTAAGGAGTAATAAAAGTGTCGGAAATATGAGGGTTTTTGGCTCATAAAATGGGTCCCTCTACCCAGGGGTTGGGAACCTTTTGCGCACTTTTTAGTGCTCAAAGTAAAAAAGTCAGAAATATGAGGTTTTTTGGGCTCATAAAATGGGGCCCTCTACCCAGGAGTCGGGAGCCTTCTTGGACTCTTTTAAGTCCTCATATATGAGGGTAACACTCATAAATATGACACATTTAGGAGTCTTAAAAGACTTAGAATGTTTGCTGGGTATGTGTATACAAAAGAAATCAGATCGAAAACACTCGAAAAGTACGAGCCATCGTTGTTTACGGGCAAAAATGGATTGTTTTAATTCATTGACATTAGCAGCATCCAGACGGTACTACAAATTGTACACCTTGGTTGGGTTGTAAGGAAATCGTACTGTGTGGATGCTACGAACGACTCGTTTGACAACAGGCTGGATGAAATCAAAAATTTTTGACTTTTTCGCTGGTCTGTCAAGCAGGTTGTATCGTGTGGACGCAAACCCATCCAATTTAGTGTTTTATTTAGTGTAGTGAAATTTTTTTAGTGTATTGTACCAATGTATGAGCCATCGCAATCGACCTGCACTGCTTGAATGCTGTGAAATAATGAAGTCTGTCAAGCAGATTGTACCGTGTGTACGCAAATCAAAAAAGTGCCGTTATTTTCCCATCTAACTTGGTTGTACAACTTGTAGTTCCGTCTGGATGACGCTATTAATCATCGTTTTGGAGGATCAAAATCCTCGAAATTAACGTTCGTAATTTCCGATAATCATAAAAAATCGGTGTCGAATGGTATGGTATATGAAACCTTTAAATGATTTTCATTTGTGCTTTTTTTGTCCAACTTGATTTGTATTTCATCCCAATATGCACTAAGAAAACAAAGATGATTTCCAGAAATATCACACAGCCTTAAATATCAAGTTATTTACAAATTATTTAGATCGTCTTTGACACAACCATTTCTCAAACATCCGACAAATAGGATAAATATTTCTGGCAAATATCTTTCAAATTTACTTTTATTTTTAGCAACCATCAATTAAACACCTTACAAATAGGAAGATAGTTGATGAATATTTGGAAAAGGTACTCCATAAGAATTCGCGGAATAATTTTTATTGAATTGAAATAAAAGAAATCAAATGTATTTTTATTTATTCTAGACTTAAAACAGTATCATGGTTATACATCGCCATCGTCTTTATAAATCCTTCGAAGGTAAAATTGTACAACGACTTGAGACTAACGACCAAGCCCGACCGGCGATGCTGTCATCAAAGTAAACTCTGAAAAGAAATATTTTCCATCACGTGTTGATAATTTTAATCCCAGGAAATTTTATTTTCACTTTTACCATTAAAATGTAATATTTGAGTTGACACTTTATTCACCATTAGATTTTCTTAATTGTTGTGGATAAATCGAGCGTAAGGAAAAAGTACGCCATTTTCCTCTTTTATAGTAGTCAAATGTCAAAATACCTCAAAATTTTTACTGCAAATGTCCAAGAACTCAGGATGTTTGCTATCAGTCAACCGTAAATATCTCAATCTTCGTTGCTGTTGTGGCAAACATCTGCGTATATGTCATATTTAAAATTATTAATAGTTTTGCCGCAACTTTATTGAAACTTACGGGATATTTGAAAAGACGTAAATTTAAACAGATAGTTGCAGCAATACTTTCATAAACATCTTGTTTTCTTAGTGTGCAATATAGTTGATATTGGCTGCATTCATTGACCTCAACAGCTGCGAGAATGCTCACTAACTAATCGCTCACTATTATTGAATGCACCAAAACCTCAGCTGTCAATTTACCAAATAATTTATTATACATATTTTATTAAAGTTACATACAACTCTTTAATTGATTTAAAAAATATTTTCCAATCTCAATTCCATTTTTATTTATAAATATTTGAGTTAAAATGTCATCGATAACAAAGGCAGCTCAAATGTAGCGTAAAAGTATCTTGCTGGAAAAAATGGCGACCGCTCACTAAACATGTTGAGAGTATCATGCCATTCAAGCGCAAATTGCTCAACAGCTCCACAACTGCTGAGGTCGCTGAATGCAGCCATTGTTTTATCATTTATTGTATTAGTGCTAAAGAAATAAATCTTGATATTTATTGTTAAAAAGTTAAAGTACTAAGAAAACTAAGTGCTTTAATAGAACATGAAATTTTTGTGCTTATTCGATTTATGTTTTTTTTTTTAATTGTTAATTGATAAAATGGATAACATTTATTTTATTCAAAAAAATAGAGCAGACATACTTGTCCAACCGCCCACTGCGCAAACATCATAAACGTGGCTAATCGCGGAAGCAAACGATTTTCCACCAAAATGGCCAGCACCGGTGACATTTGGCTGCAATGGTTTTCCTGCTGCTTTCATCAACCGCAATCGCCTGCGAGGCGGCGTCACCATCAACGTTTGCGAATCGACCGTTCGATGATCGGACAGCCGACTAACTTTGTGCATACGGGACACATTGGCTCCGCCGACGTGGAACTGTCGACGAATCATTTGAATGCAATACAAACGCAAATGCAGAGTAAAGGCGGCTACGAAATGAACTCGATACGAGTGAGTAGAGTTTGGTTTTTCATTTTTAATTATTAATTGTGATTCTATTTAATTTTGAATTGTTATTCTATTCTCCTTTACAGGCCTGTTGATTGCGATCGTTTTGTGTGCCACTCTTATTTACGGGGGCGCACCACAAACATGCTGTGCTTCTGAGAGGCGCGCGACTCTAGTAGTTAAGCCAGCAAATTCGTGCAATTAATTTGCAATTCATTGATTAACTAATTAAGTGTTTAATTAAGTGTTTTATGTTGAACTCTTAACCAAGTGCTGGCAAATAGATGCGCACCACGAGCCACACGCAGAACACGAACCGCAGTGCATCTAAAACTTAACCGAAACAACTGACTTTTGTTTGTATTTATTCTAAACACTAAGAATTGTTAAAGCCGCCAATATGCAAAAATACTGAAACGTTTTGCCAAAACGTTGCACATTTTGTATTCGTTTTCAAAACACTTGATGATCTTTATACTACATTTATCAAATATTTACCAAATTTAAATTTAATTTCTTTATTTAATATTCTACTGTATTTAAGAATAAAACAAAACAAAAAAAAAATGCCTTGAATATTTAACAACAAAACTTTATTTCTGTTGTTGTCGTAGTCTGAGCAAAAAATTGTTGCATTTACAAACATTTTAGACTCTTTTTAACTAATTGCGCACATTTACTATTATTTATGAGAAACAATCTAGTATTAATTACTGTATTTAGTTGTAAGTTATTTAACTGAAATCCCAAATGTTTTTTTTTATATATTTACATATTAAATATTTAATGAGAAAAAGCAATGCAAAGCATAAACAAATGTGTAATGAATGATTTACTTAATTAACAATTAAAATTGTAATAATGTACCTTTAAATAAATAAAAAAAAAACAAATAGAATGTGTTGCAAGTTTAAATGTTTATATAACAAGTATAAAGTAGTTAAGCAATAATAATAATAAAAAACCAATACTTGAAATCAGAGAGTTTAATTTAATTTTTATATTTTTACCCATCAAATTATATTTATGTACTATAGTACATTATACTTTTAAGGAATAGTTTTTCTTTACTTTAAAACAATTACATTAATCTGCAAAACTAGAAAAATATTCTACTGGTTAATCTAGCACCATTTTATTTTTGGTTGCTTTTTTATTTACGTAAAGATTTTAAGAACTTTAGAATAAATAGAATTCAGTACTTTACAACACAACAATCGAAACGATATTGTTTGAACGAATATTAATATCGCTTTCGACTATCGTTAACGATTTGAGAACGATAGCGTTCGCGAAAAAATGATTCTATCAAGGATATCGTTATTGTATAAATTCTCGATATCGAAACGAATTCGAACAAAAATATTAAATTTCGATATCGAATTCGAAAAGTTATTCAATTTCGATAATTGCCTTCAAAATATCTTTAATGGAGCAGTGCATCAAGCATCAAGATTACCTAGTTTGGAATTAAAATTAGTTTATTGAAACCCGCAAAAAATGTTCATACCTACTAAGTTTTAAAATTTTCTAACAGTTGCGAAATTTCTTCAAATTTTAAAATTTATTAAATTGTTTCATTGAACAGATTTTTTTTTGACAAATAATTCAATACTATAGAAATTTAACGATATCGAATTCGAAACGTTATCGAAATTGTAAACTATCCATCTTTCGATTTGATAACGATTTTAGAGTAATACGGGGTCGTTTATCTCGAATCTGAATTCCGATTTGTTCCACGATGTCTGTGCTGAATTGAAATTTGCAGTCAAATATGAAGTATTAGGGTGTTTGAAACAGGGACTAAATCGGTTCTGGTTCCAAGATTTTTATCATTAGATTATAAATGGTTCAACAATATCATTGCTGTGTTATTTTAATGTGCTGATTCGAACTACGTTTTAAGATTTTTACCTATACGTAACGTTACCTTGACTAAAATATACGTTACCTTGACTAAAATGCATTTTATGTTTTTTGTATTTTTCACTACATTTTACAAAAAACATTTTTTATGAAAAACTAGAACGCTATTAATTAAAAATTAATACGGCTAATTGCCGAGGAATAAATCAAGGAATGTTATGTCTATAAGTCAACTTGTAGCGCAGCACTAATTATACTTTAACTAATTTTACTAATTATACTAATACTTGTTATTATTGTACTTTGTTATATTAAATTATGTTAACATAGCTTTTAATATTTTGATGTCTAAAATATATGTCGGAATGAAATTATTCAAGAATCGAACGGGAAGCCTTAGCAATTGTTTGGGCAGTTAGCAAGTTTCGTGGATATTTCGAGGGATCAAAACTCATGTTACTCACAACCATTAAAGTGGCTAATGAAGTTAAAATCACCTGCCGGTAGATTGGCAAGGTGGGCTTTACAATTACAACCTTTTGATATCGAAATAAAATATATCAAAGGCAAATTAAATAATGTAGCGGACACCTTATCGCGTTGTCCAACATCATATGAATTATGTATGTTTGAAATGGATATGCCTCAAATAAAGAAATTAAATTACAACAACTGAAAGATGAAGAAATTGCAAATATTATTCGCAGTCTAGAATCCTTGGACACAGAAAATTCAGATTTGCTAAAAATTTATCACTAGCTGGTTATTTAATTAATAACGGCGTTTTATATCGTTACGCGAGTTCAGATAAATATTCTGTCCAATTGGTAGTTCCGAAAAACGAGAGAAAAGAAATAATTGAAGAGTTTCAATGTGCAGATATAGCCGGACATTATGGTATTGAAAAAACTAAACTAAAAATTAGAGAACATTTTTACTGGCCAAAAATGTCAAAGGACATTCAGCAATATGTAAAAAGCTGTGAAAAATGCCAACGATACAAGCCCACAAATTTGAAACCAACCGGACTTTTACAAACGACTCCTATTAATCAGCGATTCTAAGTATTAGCCGTAGATCTTTTCGGTCCTCTACCACCTAGTGATAATCGAAGATACGTCAACGCGATGGATCTAAATGTTTGCGTTGCAAACACTTCCAAAGATATTCCATTTAGCTGCCAGAAATTTTGTCTCGGGTGGTGCCCGAAAAAAAATCGAAATTCGATCAAGACAATCGAAACGCTAGTCGGCTTGGTCCGACACCAACAATCAATATTTCTCTACTTCATAATATCCCATGTGATCTAACTAACCTTCCTTGTTGGTTGTTGAAATAAAATTCATTCTACAATGAGCATAGACTAACAACTAACTTGAATGTCGTTTAAGGTTTGGTTGAAATAAAGTTTTAAAGTTGAAAATTTTAGAAAATAAGGACAATTTATCAAATCATCGGATAAGCATATCTAATAAAAAAAAACTTTTATATTTTAAATCACTGGGAATACTAGAGAGAATACCTATTTAGACAATGGTATTGAGTTTTCCGTGTCATTTCTACTGTTTGAATTATATGTATTTAAAAAACATAACTGAGCATTAATTTAATTAAAACGGTTCTTTTAAAATTAAGATAAGAAAATATATTTCTTATATAATTTTTATTCTGTAGATATTACATCAGAACCGATTTACGATATGAATGAAAGATATGTTCGATGTAAGGTTTTAAATTATGTTATTTGAAAATAATGATTGAAATATCAATTGAAAATAATTTGGATATATACCTGGACATTTTTAATTTGATTTCTGGGGCCCTATTCTCGAGTTCATGCGTTGGGTTCTGGTTCCCAATGGAACCAATTTGTCCAAAAAAATGTCCAATGACGCAACCAATTTGTCTAAAAAATGATCAGTGACGCAGTTGGGATCTGGCAAAATCCCAATGGAACCAATTTGTCCAAAAAAATGTCCAATATTGGACAGTTAGGTTTTAGTTTTTTTTCCAAAGTATGTCTCAATGACGGGAGGGATTCACCAAAAAAAAGTATCTGTGTCTAATTGGTACAGAAAACTGTGTCTAATTGGTACAAACCAAAATGTGGTGTGTGCCACTTCAATATCAATGCTTTTGTATTTTAAATAGAATTGATCAATTCCAATTCATGTTTGTTGAATTAAAATTGATCAATGCCAATTTATAAAATTTGAATTGAATTGAATAAAAGTATTTCACTTCAAATTTTTTTAAATTGGAATTTGTTTACTCAATTCAAATGAAATATTTTTCGAATTGAAATACTTTCTTCAAATGCCATTTAAATAAATAAAAAAGAAATTATTTGAAAACAATTTCACTTAATGAACAAATTTAATTTGAAAAATAATGAATTAGTCCCGTCTCTGTACTATAGAAACTTAACGATAACATTAATCGAAACGTTATCGAAAATATGTTTATTGGGTACTTTGAAATGATATACATTTGAATATTTTGCTTTTAGTTGGCGCTCTTTTCAAAGCAATATCTTTACTATTTGTGTTATAATTTTACAACATATTAGAAACTAAACTCCTCTACTAATCCTCCTCCTCCTCGCTGTGGCTGCCACTGCCGCTGCCCGTCTTGCTGCCACCAGAAGCGGAACCACTGTCACTATGACTGTCTTCATCGTCATTACCCTTGGCCGCCTCCGAATCACTGTCAGAGTCACGCAAAGCCTTGACACTTTTTGCCTTATCCGTTTTCTTACTACGACGACCTTCAAAATCAGAGCCGTCATCTTCGTCAGAGGAGTAGATGGCAGCTCCTTTGTCGGCCGTCGATGATGTGCTAGCTGCGCCACTAAAGCCACCCCCACCACCGCCGCTACCACCTCCACCACCACCTGCTGAAGCGGAGCCGCCCTTCTTATAACGATTCTTGATAGCACTTAGCGAGATAACATTCTCATCATCACTGCCATCATCTTGCTGATATGATGAATTGGCGCCGCTATGCAAATCGGCGGCCTTCTTCTTCTTGGGCTGCGGTTTGTTTTGGGTGCGCATGGCCTGACGCAGCTTCTCCTCCTCCTTCTTGAGATTGTAGCGCCGATCGGTGTTGGGATCTTTGCCCACTTGCGTGAGTATCTTGATGCCGCTGGTCTTCTGCGAACGATCGGCCAACGACATAGTCATCTTCTTGTGTGTAAACGATTCGGTGGAGTGCGGTCGGAAGGTGAGCTTGGTACGGAAGACCGCTTGTCCCTGTAGACCGGTACCCTGACGTATAAACATATGATTGTGGTCGCCGTGCAGCGGCTGTCGATACACATCGAAGGTCTCATTGCCCAAGTGCAGCGTTAGGCTCCCGTCGGACCAGCGCACAAAGCGCGCGTTCGACTCTTTAACCAGTGCCCCCTCATTGTTGAACAGCTCGCGCCAGCGTATGGTGTTGCTCACCTTGAGCTTGATGCGTTGACGACCCTCCTCGTCCATTGTTTCTTCGTCATCAATTTCGTCCTCGTATGTGTCATTGT
Source organism: Dryomyza anilis (assembly GCA_951804985.1). Lineage (NCBI taxonomy): Eukaryota > Metazoa > Arthropoda > Insecta > Diptera > Dryomyzidae > Dryomyza > Dryomyza anilis. The sequence goes on along the minus strand of OX638132.1, from coordinate 22,510,250 downwards.
CAAAGGGACGCGTGTCGACGGACAAAAAGTTGGGCAACTTGATGAAATGTATTTCTTTGCCCAAATCTGTGACAATGCGTGGTATTTCAACATCGATGCGCGTCTCTGGTATAGGTTCGGGCTCGTCTTCTCTTGGCTGGGGTTCGGCGCGGTCTCTGGATCGTGAACGTGAACGTGAGCGTGACCTGGAACGCGAACTAGAGCGTGAACGCGAACGTGTCTTGGAGCGCGAACGACTTTTACGTGAGCCATGCTGCGACTCGACATCCGACTTTTTCTCCTCGTCGTCGGAGACACTGATGTCATCGGCATCGCCAAAAATGTCATTAGCATCGATCTTTTTGGACTGGGGCTGTGAGAAAACGCAATATTATGTAATGACGATCTTCCAAAATATATCAAAATCTGATTTTAAAATATAAAGAAATCAAACATATGTATACCTCCTCTTCACTGTCCGAATCTACTATCCGCGACTTTTTCGCTTTGGTGCCTGCGTCTTCACCTTCCGCGTCGTCTTTAGCGCCCACCTCAGTCTCCGAGCCACTTGACACCGCTTTGCGCTTCTTTTTAGTACCGAAATCACTGCCTGAATCAGAACCACTGCCCGATTTCCGCGGCGAGCCTGAACCAGAACGCGACCGCGATCTGGACTTACTGCGCGACGCAGAGCGTGATTTAGCGGAACCGCTGCGCGATCGTTCACGCGTTTTTTCGGCTGGAGTCTGCGACTTGGAACGCTCACGTGAGCCTGAATGCGAACGGTGACTGCCGCTGCGTGAGCGTGAGTTAGCTCGGTCATCTATTTGCAAGTTTGGTGATTGCGAACGTGTGTCATCGTCATTTGTAGGTGGTTCGGCCACAGCTGCATCCGCTGTTTCCTTTGGTGATGCGGGTGGCGTGCGTGAGCGACTCCTTTGGCTTCCCGAACGCTTACTATGTGGAGATCCAGAATGATTGGATGCAGCATTTGATTGTTCACTGGCTTCAGAGCCTGATCGACGACGGTTGTTCGAAGCATTTGAATGTTGACTGGCAGCGGATCCTGAGCGCCGATTATTGTTTGAAGCATTCGAATGTTGACTGGCAGCGGAACCAGAACGACGACTTCTGTTCGAAGCATTCGAATGGTGACTGGCTGCGGAACCAGAACGTTGGCTATGAGCAGAGCCGGAGCGTGAGCGTGCGGATCCCGAATCGGAACCTGAACCAGATGCAGAACGTGATTTTTGACTATGTGGAGTGCCCGAACGCGAACGTTCGCTACCGCTGCCAGACTTTTGACTACCAGGAGATCTTAAAGCAATATATTAGAAATGAAAACATTTAATTGGTCGCGTGCTATATTTACGGTGGATCGTGATGTTCCAAAGTGTAGCCTGGAGTAGGCGCTGTTTGTGGCGAGGGACTGCGACTGTTGCTGCCGCTACCGCTGGAATCCGATTCTGAGCCTGCAGTGGTGTAAAATATATTATGGTTCAAAAACAGTAGGAAATAATTCTCACCACTATCCGAATTGTTTTCAGCCATGCTGTTTATTTTTTTATTAACTAAAGTAATTGTCCAATGGAAAAATAACGAAATCTAATGCTACCAAGCATTCCAAAACCATTAAAAATCAAAGAGCTGTCATTTACTTAAAATGACTGTAAATTGTAAAATCAGGGCTGCCATTTAATAATCATGCAAATATTTAGTGATGTAAATGTATCGAGTACGTGAGTACTCAATATTTGATTTAAAATATGTATTTGTTTAGTTGAAAATTAATTTTATTAACAACAATTGTTGTTACTTTACATTTGGTAATTTTTTATGAACACAATTTCTTTTATACTTTTTCTTACTATTGTAACATACCCAGCAAGATAATAGTCGTTCATTTTATTAATCATTTTAGGGTAAGCAATGATCAAAGTTTTGATCATTTTTTTCGGTCACTTCCCAATAAACGAAAAACCTGGATATTAAGTGATTATTGAATGTATATTGAACATGGATATCGAAACTTTCACTGGAGAAAAGAGTTTAACTTTTTGTAATTGTAAGTTTGAAAACCATAACGTTCTCCAGCAAAACTGGTAGCTTTGTACCCTAAACTTGAATTCCGACATTCAATATACATTCGAGGTTTAACTTAATTGTTAGCTATAAATAAAATGTGATTCGACCTTCAAATTACACTTGAATTCAAGCGCATATATTTCCCTAATTAAAGATTTAAATATAAAATAAACGAAAACGCATATAAGTTATAACACTATATATTAAAAGGAATTAAAGTATGTTCAACAGCTGCAACAGCACCTGCACCGGTGGCAGTTTACAGGAACTTCTTGTAAAATCCACGACGTGCCACGAAGATGAAACCAGCGAATGCGCCACTGCGATGTATAAATTTGCCAGGTTCGCGTAAAATATCAATGTTGTCTGCGTATGAATGAAAATATATTAATATTTTTTAACGTATTCGTAAATCTTGGCCACTTACATTGTATAACAACTCGTCGCATTTTCCGTGTAGTAGAATTCTCGGGATGACTTTCGTGTTTGGATCTGCAGTTATAAATTAATTGATTTATCTGTTTACTTATTCAAGCGAAAAACAATGATCTCACTGATTGTGCGAATGCAGTGCATATGTAGTGGTGAAAAAAATGAAAATTTCCTTGTTGACAAGAACTTGTTATCACGTCACTGGGTTGCCACTGAGTAATTTTGTGTAGTGAATTTCGTGTCAAGTTATTTTAACTTCGAAAACCAACCAGTTTCGGTCAGCAGTGTCTTGCTGAACAGGTAGTTTGTTCGTTGTTCGAAGTATTCAAATTTGTTTGAACTACTTGGGTAGCTCGTTCGTTTGTAATTTGCCTGACTGTTCGTCTGCTTGATGTGGGAGTTGTTCGGAAGTAGTTGAAAAAATGTGGGTTGGTTTTGCGAACTATCTACGAACTGTTAATACCCGGGTTTTACGGGTATTTTAAAACCCGGGTATTAACATAATCGAGAGCTCTGACTTGGGTACCCAAGTAACAATTCCTACCAGTTTCCTACCAGTATCTAGCCAGTACAACTATTCACTTGTCTAGTTTCTGGCAAGTAAACTTACCAGTTACTCGCAAGCGATGTCACGCACTTTCCTACCAGAAACTAGCCAGTAAAACTCTTTGGTTTCTGGGCGGTAAACTAGCCAGTAACTGGTCAAATACTGGTCAAAAACTGGCCAACAACTGGTCAAAAACTTGTCCAAAACTGGTTAGAACCCTACCAGTTACTGGCAAGCGATGTCACGCACTTTCCTACCAGAAACTAGCCAGTAAAACTCTTCGGTTTCTGGGCGGTAAACTAGCCAGTAACTGGCCAAATACTGGCCAAAAACTTGCCAAAAACTGGCCAAAAACTTGCCAAAAACTTGCAAGAAACCAGCCAGTAAAACTCTTCGATTTCTGGGTAGTAAACTTGCCAGAAACTGGCCAAAACTTGCCAGTAACTGGCCAAAAACTTGCCAAAAACTGGCCAAAAACTTGCCAAAAACTGGCCTTAAACTTGCCAGAAACTGGCCAAAAACTTGCCACAAACTGGCTGGAAACTGGACAATAAAAATAAATGTAAAATTTTAGTTTCTATTGATTTAAAAGAAAAAATTCTACATAAATAAAAATATGAAACATGAATTACAAAACACAAAAACGCGGCTCCGACGGTGTTTTCGTGAATAGCTTTGCGTTCTAATGCAAACACGAACGTCCCGCGATTCTTGCCACACACAGAGACGCTATTCGACACTGAAATTAAGTAGCAATGAAAATATATTAATATTTTTTAACGTATTCGTAAATCTTGGCCACTTACATTGTATAACAACTCGTCGTGCATTTTCCGTGTAGTAGAATTCTCGGGATGACTTTCGTGTTTGGATGTGCAGTTATAAATTAATTGATTTGTCTGTTTGCTTATTCAAGCGAAAAACAATGATCTCACTGATTGTGCGAATGCAGTGCATATGTAGTGGTGAAAAAAATGAAAATTTTCTTGTTGACATTTAATTCATCACGTCACTGGGTTGCCACTGAGTAATTTTGTGTAGAGAATTTCGTGTCAAGTTTTTTTAACTTCGAAAACCAACCAGTTTCGGTCAGCAGTGTCTTGCTGAACAGGTAGTTTGTTCGTTCGTTGTTCGAAGTATTCGAATTTGTTTGAACTACTTGGGTAGCTCGTTCGTTTGTTCGATTGTAATTTGCCTGGCCGTTCGTCTGCTTGATGTGGGAGTTGTTCGGAAGTAGTTCAAAAAATGAGGGTTGGTTTTGCGAACTATCTACGAACTGTTAATACCCGGGTTTTACGGGTATTTCAAACAACCCGGGTATCCGTGTAATCGAGAGCTCTGACTTGGGTACATTTAATGGTATCGATAACGAATATTTTTGTTTCAATTAATTGAAAGACACACAGCAAAAAAGGTAAATGGTAACTAACCGGTTAGCTAACTGGTAATTGCAAGTTATTCTGCCGGTTACCTTGGTTCTACCATCGGGAGAAAGGTAACCGGCAGATTCCTTCTGTGTGAAGTACATGTGACAAGACATCCCTTTCTAACTAAAGCATTCCGCTCATTTAAAAATAATCTTGTTGTCTCTTATGCACCTCTTGCTATTTTTATGTCACATTGCCAGACCAAAAAAAATATTTTATAGAAAAATAAAACAGTATTGCCATAATATTTTTTTTATATATATTTTTATTTAGTATACTAAATTAAACAATTGTTTTAAAAAGTAATTAAATTAATAAAAATCATAACATAATGTCCACATCATCGTTAAAGACGCCTTTCTGATCCTTGTTGTAAATTTTTTCACGAATTTCCTGTTGTGTCGCTGGAGATCAGCACCAGGTAGTCGAGTGTGCGACCTTCGCAGCTCATCTTCGGGGCACTGTACGAAATGTGTATGAGCGCCGATGGCATCATAAACACGTGCACACGTGAAGCTTGATAATTTGATTTTTTCCTTCTTGAAGCACTTAATTATTTTGTTGCCCAGATCTTAATTAGTTGTCATTCCTGAATTTTCAAAGTGTCCTATGACAGAAGTTTATGATCAATGATGTACCTAAAATGCCTTGGAAGACTGCACGAATGTCCGCCAATGCGCTCGATGTGTGTCACGAATTTAAATTTTGACTATTTTTTATTTTTTAACCATTGTTAAAATCACTTTAATTCTTTTCCCTTTATTTTTCTTTGGCTTTTACCTACTATTCAACAAGACATTTTGTTTTGATGGAAAACATAAACAAAAATCAAACCTATTGCTATCCCTTTCCCACCTATGACGTTGGAAGAAAGTCTGCTTCTGTGTTTGTGAACATGCACATTTCTTTGATAGTGTGCGAACCAGTTCGAAATATCGATGACTATCGGTTAGCGATTTTTTGCTGGGCAAATATTCCACATCGATATATGATTAAATTTCGAATATAAAATATTGGGTACCCAAAAAATAAATCGTCCCTAATTCACTCAATAACTTTTTCCAAGAATTTTACGAATATTTGTGAAATTATGCAGTGAAACAAAAATGTATTTGTTTCACAAAATGATATCAGTGATGAATCGAACAGTTGGTTTTGGTAATGATTGGAAAAAGTCAACAGTGTACAAACACAGCTCCGTTACCCATCTCTGGAGTGATTTTTGTCCATAGAAATATTGAATAATTTAATTTTAAAATTTCGTATACAGTATGTCGCAGAATGATGACTACTATAACATGAGTCATAAGAATCGTGGACTGGCATTGATTTTCAATCACGAATTTTTCGACAGACCCGATCTAGATGATCGCATCGGTACTAACGCGGACTGTGCAAAACTGGAAAGAGTACTAGAAAAACTATACTTTGAGGTAATGGTATTCAAAGACTGTACGCTTAAGGAGTTATACAACCAAATAGAGTTTGCAGCTCAGAAGGATCATACTGATAGTGATTGCATACTTATAGCAATATTAACACATGGCGATTTAGGTCGTTTTTGTACTAAAGACAACGAGTATGCACTGGATAATGTGTGGAACTACTTTTCTCCCGAAAACTGTCCCACTTTGGCCGGCAAACCAAAGATTTTCATTGTGCAGGCCTGCCTTGGCAAGATAGATAAGGCTTCCAATGTAAATGCACCCAATACATCAAATACAGAATTCGATGACGAATTGCTGTGTTATACAAAGCCAATGTACGGCGATATGTTCCTGGCGTATTCAACTATAGTTGACTTTTATTCGTCGCTCAATCCTGGCTCATGGTTTGTGCAGTCATTGTGTGCAGAATTGGAGAAAAATGGCAATTGTTGTGAATTTTACGCCATGCTTTGGTCCGTGATAGAAGATGTTGCGAAAAAGTCTGAACCCACATATGAACAGTGGTATGGACAAAAGGTAAGTCCATGTGCTACGAGAACGGTTTGCCGAAAGTTGATGTTCACCGATAAGTGTACAAAATCCGTAGATTGACCTATTAAAAAAACTGTAAATAATGTGAAAGATATTTTAAACAAAAATAAAGTTTATATAAAAAAAATAATTTATTTTTTTAAATACTTTGGAAGATTAGCAGCACCTTCAATTTCATGAAATGCAAAAGGCACAGATTCAATTCCGCAAAAAAGGTAAAATAAAAAAATGTTTTTTAAATCAATTAAATACTAATAATAGTAATACGGTTGCATATTTATTGTTGCAGTTGCATATATATCTTCAAAAGAAAAAAAATTAAATATTTAATAAAAATAATAAAAAAAAAAAAATTGGCAGCGCTGAGATTTGAGCCGGCACATAAAAGTTAAGAGTCAGACACTACCACCTGAGCTATTGGGCCATATTAATAAATAAAAGTATTTACTTTTAAGCAAGCTGATGTATTTTTGAGCAATTTTTTTAATTTATTTCATAATTTTTATGGTAAATGGTCAGTTTAACGTTTTTATTAGTACCTACCAATTTAAAATTTTATATTTTTGAACATTAGCAAATAGTTTTTAGTATTTTAATTAAATGAAATGCGAAACATTTTGACAATACGGACCATTTGCTTCAAGTTTTGAGTAAAGTCGATTTTTATTAATATGACCCACACTTTTTTTCTGGGAAGTTTGCTTATTTAAATAACATTAGCTGTATTAGGGCTGTATAAAGGTTTTTATAGTTTATTATACAGCTTTAAAGGCTGATTAATAAGCAGGATAAACTCTTATTGTGCTGTTCAATAGCCAATAGGCATATTGATATATCGTTAGCTGTTTAATTAAACCAAAAAGATTGCATAAGGGTTTGAGAGTTTCTACTACAGCATTATTGATTTTTTAACAAGTTGTACAAGAAATTCCACAACCCATAACCATCTATATTAAATAGCTAATTGTTACTTGATCAAAGGGGATAGTAACGAAAGTTTCATGCATTCATGCGTCCGACGAACTGTCAAAAGTAGAAATACATGCAAATATATGAGAGCGAGTACATGCACAGACGCAATCGCCGCACAAAAGTTCAAGTAATTTCAACTTTTGTGTGGCGATTGCGGTGATTTGACAGTTCGGACGCATGAAAGCACGCATATCTTCGCTTATGGAACTCGCGCATTACCGATTTTTCCTCAAACTATACTTAAGTGTGAAAACTATACTGAAGTGCGAAAATTGCCCGATATCGTCTCTTATGTTTTACTTAAATGTGCTTTCTGTCAACTGAATATTTGACAGAAAAATGTGGTGTGCTCTTTACGCTGACAAACATGGGGGCGATTTGGGTGGTATTAAATCGCCCTGGGCATATCCTCCCCACCATGGATCATCTTTGCCCTTTTTACAACGATCGCCTATTAAATTAGACTGATTACATTCATGATATTCTGACCTGTTTGAAGTCGACACGCCCTTCAAATAATTTTAGACCATCATTTTAAAATTCAACTCAAAACGCAAAATGGAGAATTTTAGCAAATTTCATGGTTTAAACGAAACAAAACAAATAAAAACATTGAACGCAACTATAGAACAAAAATTATATTTAATGAAACTAAAATATAAAACCTAAACAAAATTTGTAATTAAAAGTGAATTTATATTAATAAAAGTGGTCTTGAATGAGTCTCTTTGTAGGGTGCAATGTTTAGTGATGGACGGTTATCAGCCAAAAAGCCAAGACAATTTTGCATCGTACATTTTCCGCAAACTTTATACCACATTTTCAGGAGCTCTTAGATATAGTCCTTTTTGAATTGAAAGACGTTTGAAGCCATCGAAGATTCTCAAAATATGGAAATGAAAATGTATGTAAATTCTGCAAAGATGTTTTGAATAAATGTGTATTTCATTTATATTTTATTCACTTATCTTGTTTGGTCTTCGAGAGAGGCATTCTCCAACTGTAATCCTCCGAGCTTATTGTTCATGTTCACAAAGTCAAATGAATTGAAATGTACACCAATAACGGAAGAAAATCGGTGCCGTTGAGTTGGAGTATAAACGGAAAATTTACGGAGTAAACCGTTTCAACGGAAACATTACAGAGTACTCCGTATAAACGGTACCGTAAACAACTACAACAAAACGCAAATCTTACGGAATTATTTATAAATACGGAGCAAAACGGAATTCTAACGGAGTCGTCCGATTTGACGGTACGTTAACGGTGCGTAATCGTATATGCTACGACGGATACAAGCTCAATGATCCGTAAATATGCCGTCAATGATGGTATTGTATTTCCGTGTGTGTCGTATGCTCCGTATAAATGTTTCTTGGGTATTATTATTACTAGAACGTAAAGAAATAAATAAAATGCAACAACCTCATAACTATTTCTTCCTAAAAAAAAGAGCTCCATTTAAAGGGACAAAACAAAATCTGGCAAATAAAATATTATCTATAAATCTAAAAACGCGAAAATAGGTAATTGCTGAAATAAATATTATTTTCCGTATTCGGCACCGTTTTATGTTTGAGAATTAATACAATTTAGGGCCGTTTTCACAATATCCAGTTTTCAATCATCCGTCCATATTCTGTTTAGACCAATAATACGATTTAAAATTCAAAAAGGTGGCACCACCTTCATTGCAATTTTTAAATTATCAAAAAAAAAAAAAAAATTGCGAAATTATAAGAACAGAATTGAATTCGGCTTGAAACTTTTCAAAATGCCAAAAGAAGATTGCAAATATTGGGACAAATGCTATCAAAAGAACGAGAATCATTTGCAAAAATACAACCATCCAAAAAAATTAAACACTGCAGCAACAGAACCTACTTGTGAGAATTCAGATGAAGAGGCGCCAAAAGCTGACAATGCTAAACCTTTAGCCAAGCCAGTGGAAAATTTGTCTGAAAACAATGATATGCCTACCGCATCAACGGCAGTAGACCCAGGTCACAACGAGTATGACACCGAGGCGTTGCGCAAGGAGGCCTTGGGAAACATTGCCGGAAAGAATTACATGGAAATAATGCAGAAGCGCATCAGACTTTCGGTGCAAATGGAATACGATGAGCTGCTGCGTAGCAATGAGTTTATAAGACACAAATTTCTAGTACAGATGCCTGAAGAATTCTATGCTTTTTGGAAATTTCTGTGTGCGCTGCGTCCAAATGCGACGGGCAATGAATTGCTTGATTATTTCGAAAAACAGTTTCAGCTATTACTTGTGGGCCCCTTTGAATTTTTAGCTGAACGTTTTCACAAAGCAACCATACGCGAGCCAGGCGATTATCTGCGGCACTGGCGTTTCTATTACGATCCGCCAGAGTTTCAGACGGTCTTCGTAAAGAAGGGAAGCGGCGTGCACTACGGTTATTGGCGCGATGAGCCGCAGCAGAAACAACAACTACTGATGGCGCGCAATGATGCACGCAAAGGGTGTGAGTTCGAATTCATTGCAGGCAGCTCATTTGATGCATTTATATACTACTTGGATAATGATTTTGCAGGCACGCCCTTTAGCGCCGCCACTGTTGCGAGCACTAAAAAGGCGTTGCAGAAGTATTTGGAAACACAAGAGTTGCACGTTGAAAAGCTTGAAACATTACGCAAACAACGCAACGTTAAAGTAGTGACCAAAAGCTTTCATCGCGCAGGCATCGTGGTACCTTTTGTAAACAAAACTCAGCTAGGATATCGACCGTTGATTGTGAGTGATGCGGAGCTTAAACAAATTATTAAATTATTCGAAACCGCTGGCGGTAAGGCGACCAAACCAAAGCCTAGGGATGAGGACGATGACAGTGTGAAAATAGCAGTAATTGAAAAATTGCAGCCAATCGCAACGGCTGCGAGCATTGCACTGGACGAATGTGACTTTGGCACCAGTCTGGAGCTGGGCATTGATCTGTTCTGCAGCGGACGAGTAGAATTGCACAACTTGGTGCAGTCGCTATTGGTGCCGGCATATACACTACTGGAACGTCCGCAATTTATAGCTATCTCAAAGGCACACATGGAGAAACGTAGCAAGGAGTTAAATTTAAGCATATTCGATTTGGATACCAAATAGATTTTAAGTGCATTTTTTTCTATATAATCATGTTTGATAAATATTGTTTTTGTAAAAAAAAATTAAATGCATTTTTAAGCCTTCACTACATAGTATAATTAAAAGAAATACCACCGCAACCATTATAACCGCACATTCGCTGTCTACGAGTATAAATGCGAGTCATCTTTTCTTTTAGGTGTGTAGGTTGAGGCGCACCTTAGTCCAAGCTCTTGCAACAGCTTTAACACGGGTTCCGACACCTGCGCGTCCAGCGCTACGTTGTCTACGTATGCCACATAGGAGCTCACGGCCATTTTGCTGTTGTCACACCAAGAGGCAACTGCAAGCAATTACTAGTAACTTATTTAGATAATACATACAAAGTGAACACCTACCACCCGCTGCAACACCTGTAATAAAATTAGGCGCCTGCAATTCGCGCACATGCTTCAGCTGTGCATTGATGCCGCGCCAGAAGACAATTTCATCGCGCACCTTGGCAATATTTTCACTTTTATAGTCGACCTTTGCCTTTATGGTTACAGTGACCACTTGTTGCGCCATTTGCGCGAACGACTGCAACAGCTGAGTCACTTCACCGCTGCTTGTCAGATCCTCCTCCAATATGGCCAGCAGCACTACATTGTGCTGTCCATCGGTCAGTCGGTGCAGAGACGAACGCTTTGCTGGTATGTCACATATCTTGCTGCTCATCTCGTTTAGCAGCGCCTTCTCGGCAAAGTCGGCTATATCGGAACCCTCGATAAGCAGCAGCATGTCGCTAGGGGTGGGAGCATCTGCAACGCCCTCAGCATATTTTAATTGTAGCCTGTAATATGTTAGAAATTATTTTTAATAAATTAAACAAGATGCAAAATACGCAGCTACTTTTCGACGACGTTTGGATTTCCGGGTTCATCTTCGTCGCAATCATCCCAGAAGGCGCGCGAGGATGGAATATTTAGTTCGCCGAAACCCATAGGACAGCTCATATTAATCGGTTTATAAAATTTAGCTTGGCGGATGCACAATTTCAATTGAGCACAATCACTAGTTGTTTTGTTTTTAATTTTTTAATAACCTGCTAAATTGTCACTAGTCATGGAGTGTGTTCAGTGTAACTTCTTGTAGATAAAACGACAAATGCGTTGCCGCTGCACTGTGCAAAAATTGTGTGTGATTTTGTTGGATATTTTTAGCCACACAAAATATATTGAAGATCTTGTCATTAAACAATATATCAGCAACACTTGATCGAGGAGAGTCTGCAACGAAAATTTGAAATATATATACATAGTGTTGTAGTGTTAATACAAACCTTACATTGAATTGAAAAGAAATTTGAAGCTAATTTTGTTTTTCAAATAATTTCACAAAGTGAAATTTGTTGTTTGATAAGCCAAAGCTGTTATGTTTTGTTTTATCATATATTTGAAAATACAGTTTACTCTTCAAATCCATACACCGAGAGAAAAACGTAGTTAACTATTTTCTAGTTTTTGTAGTCAATTTAAAATTCTTAAACAGCGACAACGTTTTAATTTAATAACTATGACCTAGTTCATAACATTTCTTTTTTCTTTGGTGAAATTTAGTTGCATCAAAATCAACATTTGTCTCAAGTAAGTTACAACAATATAATGGTGTGCAGATCAATAATTCTAATACATTTTCAGAGATTTTTGCATGCAATTCTGGACTAAAAACGAAATAATCGATCGCCAAATACCCGGAAAGCGTTGCAGTGTTCGCATCGACCGGTTAAGTGTGCATTTTAATTTTATCGGTCATCTCACGTACTCCACAGGACGTCCAACAATACTATACCACACATATTGAATTGGATGAGGGACGTGGATGAGAAAGTGCGACAAGACTAGTATCTGTACATGAGCAGCTACCGGGACAATTCAACTGACGCTGATAGTGCAGAGGCTCAACGATCGCACAGACATTGTGCGTATTGAAGACATGGCCATCATGCTGTAATAATGGATCAAAAGAATAGCGTGTTTTATTTTTTAAAAACTTTTTTTTAATAAAGAAAAACAAATAAAAAATATGACATTTCATTTTAAAAATTATGAACTCATTGAAACTGACTATCACGTAGTTGCTCAAAATATATTTTTATAACTATGTCGAAGTTGAACGTAACTGTGTCGAAGTATTTTTCAAACGTAGTTAGAATTGATTACGTTTCATCGTCGGAGGATTTTCATTCACGTTGTAGTCGAAAACATAGTTATCAGTAACTACGTTTTGCTCTCGGTATACACTGTTTTGACTGCTTTTACTTTTAGTACTTTTTTACTACTCTTCAAATCCCTACCAGTAATCCTACCAGTTTTTGACTAGTTTTCACTGGTGAGTACATACTATTTCAATTCCAACCAGAAACTTCACAGGAGTGGAATCGCGTAACTCGATATCGAACAAAAACGATAGTTTTTCTATCGTTTTTGCTTCACGTATCTCTATACGCAATCGAACTGACGATAGTAGCTGCTCGACATCACTTGAGGTATCGTTTTCATAGAATTTTTGATTTGCGTTAGTTGACAAAAATTTTAATAAATAGCATGTGGATAAAAAATGTTTAATCTAAAATTATTTTAGAGTTCGAAACATACGATTTAAATAAAAAGAAAATGTTTTGCGGAAAGTTTAGTAAAGAAATCTAGTATCAAAACGATGGAATCGCTTAAAAGTTACTTGAAGCAAGAATCTGCAATCGAGCAGTCGATATCATTTACAGCTCTCGTTGAAACGATTGTTGAGTATCGACTTCCGCGATTCTACTCCAGTATTTGGGCTGCCTAGTAAATCTACCAGTTTTTGACCAGTTGTACTGGTGGCAGACCAGTTTTTGACTAGTTTTTACTGGCGAGTAGTGTACTTTTCAAAATCTTACCAGAAACATTGTATTTGAGCTGCCTAGTAAATTGTTGCTTGGGTTGTTTTTAATTACAACTTTCAAAATTATATTTTTTAAATAATTATAATATTTTTTTAAATTATGATGTAACTTCTCTAAATAAATAATGGTGCGAGTTTCCGCATAATCAACGGAAATTTGCACCAGTTCGGATTTCATAACTGAGTACAAATTTCCGTATATTAAACTGTAATTAGCACCGGTGCGAATTTCCATTCATATAGTATAAATAGTGCCAAACAATTATTATTATAAATTTGGAAAACTATTCGAAATTTTTAAAATTTATTTGATAAGTTTTTCTAATACAACGATGATTTTGTAAAATAATTCAATATGTTAATGCAATCAATGACTAAAGTATCAACTGTTAATGTTGTTTAAAAGACCAAAATATTCCTACGATGTAATTCATTCCATGAACACATGATTATTGTTTTTATTATTAAATAATTATGAATTTGTTGACATTTAAATTACAAAAGAGAATAACTGACCAAACGTGAAATGCTAATCGACATCAGCAAACCAATTTATTCCTCAACGGCAATGCCAATAACCGAATGAATGCACTCCTCCTTATTGATCAGATGACAGGTTTTGTTGACCAGCGACATCAGTTGGTTCACATCTTGTGCCCAATTGTTCAATATGTCGGAGGGGCTCTTTTTCGTTGTGAAGTAAACGATCTCGGCGGGCCGGTCGATTTTGACGCGTATGGTGTCGCTGTTAGCCAATTTCGAGAGATACTCCTCGCAACGTGCCGAGGGCAAATTAAGCAGTTCACTCATGCGCTGCAAGTGCAGTCGTGAGTAGTAGCTGGCAATGATGCGAATGTTCTAAAAATAAGAGTAGGATATAACTAAAAAGTTTGATTATTTCGTTAAAATGTCTGCGTACATGTTCCATCAAACGATCCTTGAGTTCGCCAATGCATTTGCGGCCATGTTTTCTGCTATCTTGGAACATTTCGTTCTCGGCTAAAACGGTGCCAAAGTCCGAGTTGAAGGTCTCAAAGTTGATCAACTCCTTGGACATGAAGAGACGCAAAATTTCTCTTTAAAACAAAGTTTCTAATTAGCTTTTAATACAACATAAATTAATGAAATGCGTTACTTGTAGACGGGAATATCCTCCAGTTTCTTGTTCTTGGCCAAATGAGCCATCATATCGCTTTGTTCGTTGTCGTACGGCGCCAAAACGCAGTAGAGTACGGCACAAATGAGTTGTTTACGCAGTTCTTTTTGCTGCTCCTCCGTTAATACCACCTCTGGCTCTGGCACAGCCACTGGCGCCTTGGCCTCCTCCTCCTTCTTTTTCTTCTTCTCCTCTTCAGCGGCCTTCTTCTTCTCGCCTTCCTCTGTGGCCTCTTCGACGACCGGTTTCGCGCGTGTCGGCTGTGCTATTGCTTGATAGTGACGTGAAGTCTTCAAGAACGATGTGTCGCGATCCAGACGAATCATCAGATCGTAGAACTTCAACTTGAGATCATGCTGTGCCGGATCATCGAAGAATTTAATGCTGATTTTCTTTGCTATAATTTGCGTCGATACAAAGTCTTCCTTCATTAGGCAAAGGCGCATCTGTTCCAATATCAATTCGACCTTCTCCCGCTTGTCCATCGATCCGTACGTCTCAACCTGCAGTTCTTCCATGACGGCGGCAGCGCCAGCAACATCGCCATCTGCTTCCTTGATGTCGGCCAGTATCTTGGTGAGACGTGCGCGTTCGATCTCAACATAGATCTTACCCTCCGTTACGGATCGCAGCGTATCGATGAGTTTCAATTTGGTCTCCTTGTCCGGCGTCTTGTCGACGTACGAATAACATTCCTGAATCATTTTCGACACGGCCTGCTTTAACTGTGAGCGCCGGCGCACCAGCATGGTGACGTATTCATTTAGCGCATTCCAGTTGTTGGCCTCGAAACAAATTTGACAGATGCCCACTAAAACACGCGAGCAGGAGACCATGTCGGCGCCCTGCAGAACAAAAAATTTTAATTATCTGCAAAATAATATAATTTTATTCTCTTGTTACATACCAGCCTTGACTGCTTCTCCAGCTGCAACAGTATCTCGATTGCCTCGTGGAACGAGTCTGGATTTTTCTTGGCCATGTCCTTGGCTAACGGTATCTTCTCGTCGCAGGCGGGCGCATAGTCCACCTCCATTTTGGTAATGCGACCACCGTCAAACAGATAGGAATCCATTATATATGTTCGCTATAAATTATTAAATGTTTAGCGACAGTTGAAAAAAAAAAACGACAACAATGACTGTGCATATAAACAGAGGTTATGCCGTTGGATTTTCAACATTTATATTATTTCAACACAAACCTTGAATGTATTTTAAATTGCTATATTAATATTTTGTTCTTAAACAAATTATAAATAAATTTGTCGCACTATTATTTTTCGCAATTATTTAGCAAAAGCGGCCTTTTTTGTAGTACAATTCTGCTTACAAATGCTGTGAAGTTGGTTGCACTTTTTTGTTTTTGCATGACAATCGATGTAAGAGTAAAATTATCGATAATTTGTTGACATTTGACGGTACTGCCATATTAAAAATACGGCATTGGATGTAAACTACGATTCGCACTCTATTCATTGTAAACAATTCATAGTATCACAATTCATCGATTACAATTCATCGTATGCACAATACATCATATGAACAATTTATCGTATCACAATTCATCGTATGCACAATTCATTATATGCACAATTGCATAAATGCACCGTATGCATAAATGATTGTTCCACAATTCATCGTATCACAATTCATCATAACAGCATTAGATGAATTGTTCATACGATGAATTGTGATACGATGAATTGTATAACGATAAATTGTGATACGATGAATTATGCATACGTTCAATTGTTATACAATGAATTGAGCAAACGATGAATTGTACATTCGGTGAATTGTGATACAATGAATTATTTAAGATGAGTTGTCCGGTTCCCGTAAACTATAATTCATAGCATCACAATTCATCATATGCACAATTCATCGTATGCATAATTCATCGTATCACAACCATCCTATCACAATTCATCGTACTCACAATTCACCGTATGAACAATTCATCGTATACATAATTCAACGAATACACAATTTAACCACAAAAATCGTTATTTTTATGATCCGATAACCCAAAAATCTCAATTTTTTAGAAAATTTTTCATTTTTATCTAAATGGCACAACAATATTACATTTACAGAGAAAGTGATAAATGAATTGTGATATGATAAATTGTGATACAATAATTGAGCGTACGTTGAATTGTGTATACGATAAGTTGTGATACAATGAATTGTGCATACAATGAATTACCTGGTGATACGATGAATTGTCTGGTTCCCGTAAACTACTATAATTCAAAGCATCACAATTCATCGTATCAAAATTCATCGTATCACAATTCATCGTACCCACAATTCACCGTATGAACAATTCATCGTATACATAATTCATCGAATGCACAATTTAACCACAAAAATCATTATTTTTATGATCCGATTATCCAAAAAAATCGCTAAACTTGATTGGAATTTTTTTCATTTTTATCTAAATGGCACAACAGTAAATATATTTCATTTACAGAGGAAGTGATACATGAATTGTGATACTGTGATACGATGTATTGAGCATACGATGAATTGTCCGGTTCCCACTTTTTTCGAAGTGGACTTTTGAAGTTTCGAAATTCGAAGTGTACTTTTGACATCTGCTCCCTTCGAAATGGTAACAAATTCGCGAAATAGTGCCGAATAGTTTATTAATTATTTGTATTGTTTTGTATAACTGCAGATTGTATTAACAAATGATTTCTAAAAATAAAATATTAATTTAGGAAATACTTCAAATTTGAATATCCGAAAATAATTAAACAAAAATAAAAATAGAAAAATCGAAAACCAAACTTGATCAATTTTTTGCGCGCCAATTTAGCACAAACGCCAAGCAGTTGGAAATTTGGTGAAATGGCACGTATTCAAGATTTCCAAGACCTGGTGTTGGACGCATTGGAGGTGGTGGAATTTAAGCTAAGTAAGTAATTATATAATCGTATTAAGCTCATGTTGCTCACACATTTTACATAGTACGCACGAAGGGAGATCTCGACAATGATGAACTAAGTTTCGCACCATTGATGGCACATCAAATCTTCGGTGAGACGGAGAGCATCTTCGGGTATGCGGAACTTAAGGTGCAGATGCTGTATACGGCGGGGCCGTTACAAATCTATCTGGGCACCGAGTATAAGACGAATGTGGATCAACTGACTAAGGGCAACGTCAAGGCCGACGATGTGGTGGCAACAATTGCACAAAAACTGCCCGACGGTTGCTATTTCGTCAATATGGACGAGTTTCTGAAGACACTCGATAAAGCGGATAAATTTCGTCCTTTTGGAGAAAAGGTTGGCGAGTATACGCACTGCGATCAGGAGGGTGTTGAACGCACATTTGAGCTATATCATTGTGACTACAAAGTGACGTCCTTTCTTAAGTTTTTCGCGCGTCTACAGACGTTTATACTGTGGTTTGTGGATGCCGCATCCTACATAGATGTTGACGATCCGCAGTGGAGTTATTTTATATGGTAAATACGATAGTATATTTAACATGAAAAGGGATATGAAGTAAATAAAACGCTTTTAATATGACTTAACATACTTCAAAATTGTTGTTAAGACATTTTGGATGATTAAAAAAAATAATAACATCTAGGAACTTTTCTGATATTTGGAAATATTCAGACCAATTCTAAATAAATATTTCCTTATTTTTGCAAATTTGCATTCAACTTCCATAAAAAGTTTTAATTTTACTTAAAATTGACCTGATAAAAATTTGTATTTTTTTTATCTTTTACAAAAATGTAATAGTTATGAGAAGTATAAAAACGACACAGGCGATTTTCAATATGCCACCGCTGGCTACACCACCGTTTACGAATATTACGCATATCCGCAGAACATGCGTCCGCGCATCAGCCAAATGCTGGTGCTGCCGCCATTTCAAAAACTCGGCATTGGTACAAAGTTCGTGGAGACAATTTACAAATATTATCAGTCGCAAAAGAATGTCATCGACATAACAGTTGAAGATCCGTCGGACGAATTTCAGCGTTTACGCAATTTTGTTGACTCACGCCTCTGCATGGACTTGAAGAGTTTCGGGCGCGCTGTTATCAAGAAGGGCTTCAACAAAGATATGGTACAGGAGGCGCGGGATACTTTCAAGGTAGGTACATATGACATAAATCCTCTATATATGTACTCTGGCGTCTGGAATAATTTCATATTATCGAACGAGTTTAGATCAATCCGCGCCAATGTCGCAAAATTTATGAGATACTGCGTCTGTTTCATACCATCCTGAAGGACAAGGACGACTATAGGGCCTATCGATTGGATGTCAAGAGACGACTGAATGCTGTGTATCACAAGCAACTGGGCGATATTAAAAAAATGGAAAAGGCCAAAATGGACACGCAGTTACTGCGCGCACGATTGCCCACGATGGAGGAACGTATCGAGCAGCTGCAGGATGAATATGAGCAAGTTGAGTCTGATTATAAAATAATTATTGATAAACTGCGAATCGTCTAGATGTTTAGTGTCTCTATAATATAAATTTTTTTGTATCGTTATTATTTCTCGCTTAAATTATTGCTGTTTTAATTTTTTAAATATAAACTTTTGAGATCTGTATGAAAATGGGGTTTCATTTAGACAAAGTATTTGTTTTAAAAACCTAAATCATTTTAGTAACTTTAAAAAAAAAAATTATCAAAAAGTAGAACAGAAAGCAGAAATTTAGATTTTTTTTTCGCTAGTTAGGATTGTTTTAAACATCTATGGATCTTTTTATGTTATTATAGATTATGTGAAAATAGCTTTCAACCAAATAAATTTCTTTCTTACAAATACAATTTTCGTTTATCAAACCTCAGCCAAAACAGAAATTATACATATGATTAACATTTTACTATTATTTTGGTTGATGTGATAACCGCAAATTGTCAAAAATTTAACCAACAACAAGTATTTAATTCACACAAATAACTACTTCTTTCAACCATCTCAGCCAAATGAAAATAGTTTCGTGTGTTGGAATAGGTTTGAATCTGCACAAAGACTTAGCTAGAACTGAATAATAACATGCATAAAGAAACAACGAATCTTTGCGCTGTGCAACGCTAATAAATGTATTTATTAATTTATGTTCTATGGAGATTTTACAATTCACCATAATAAATGCTCTATACTGTCTACCTTGTGGTGCTTAAAAAATATAGATTTTATTACTAAACGTAGTTAATATTTTTCTTTAATGAGAGTACAAAAATTCCAATATGCATTTAATTATTTTGATTTGTTATTAACAAATTGTGGAAGTATATGCTTTGCTACTATAGACTTCATTACATCCATTATATTCATAAAATGAGCAAATTGTTCACTTAAGTCACTGCTGCGCTAGGAGGAGTGCCGTGGCCTAGCATGAACCATATTCCTCCATCCACTTCTCGAAGCGGCTGACATCGTCTGCCGACACCGACTTTTTGGTGCGCAGCATAGCATCCTGAAAATCTTGCAGCGTTATGGGCCTGTCCACATCTTCGCGTCGGATTTGCTTGATTTCAGCAGGTGTGCGTCCTCGAATTTGACGTCGCATCGCCATCATGGCGGCATCCCGGCACACATTGCTGATGTCGGAGCCGGAGTAGCCCTGCAGCTGGTCGCCTATTAGACTGGTGTCAAGGGCCGTGTCGAGGCTGACATCTTTGAGACACAGATTAAGCAGCGCTGCACGCGTTTCCTCTGTAAATCGTATATTTAATAAATAGCTACGAGCAGTTTTGCTTAGGAAACTCACCATTGGGCAGTGCAATGTAGATTCTCTTCTCGAAGCGTCTACGAAACGCTTCATCGATATCCCATGGATGATTGGTGGCCGCCAGCACCATAATGTTCTTCTCATCCTGCAGCGTTGTTGCATTAAGTCCGTCCATCTGTATGAGCAGCTCCGCCTTGAAGCGTCGGCTGGCCTCGTGCTCCGAGTCAGTACCACGTGCCGCACACAATGCATCAATTTCATCGATGAAAATGGTGCTGGGCGCATGGAAGCGCGCCATTTCAAACAGCAGGCGCACTAGTTTCTCGCTCTCGCCGCGGTACTTGGAGGTCAGTGTTGACGAGGAGACATTGAAAAATGTGGTGCCACATTCGGTGGCTACCGCCTTGGCCATCATTGTTTTGCCAGTGCCGGGCGGTCCGACCATCAGCACGCCTCTCCACGGACGCCGAATTCCCTTGAAAAAGTCCGGCATTATTGTAGGTAACACAACGGCCTCTTGCAGTATGGTCTTAGCTTCATTAAGACCGGCCACATCGCTCCATTTGATGCCAGGATGACGCTGCAGTATATCCTTGACCAACGTATCCACCAGATGCGGTTCGTAGCCAAGTGGCGAAAAGATTTTGTTCTTCGACTTGGGTGAACTTTTCGGAGTGCACAGTGACAAGGAGTTTTCCTCTAGTGAGGTACCCTCCTGATCGTCCGAGTTAGAATTCTCGTCAATTGAGTTTTTCTTCGGCTTTTCCTTGAGCTTAAGCTGTGTATTAAGTTTACGTGCGCGCACGCGCTCCACCGAGCGACTCTTGCGAAATGCCGCAGAGGCAACAGCTGTTGAAGCTTTTATGCTACGCGACGAACGTGACTTTTCGATACCATAGTTACCCCCCACGTTTTGCGAGCTGCCATGATGGCTGAGATTGATAGAGGGCAGCGTCGGCTGGAGCTCGGGATCGCGTCGACGCAGCGATGATATCCAGCGATTATCCGTTTGAGTCTGAAATGAGCTTGTGCTGCTATTGTTGGTATTAATATTGTTGTTGGCGGCTGCCGGTAGATTTGTGCTCGGTCTGGGCTGTGGCGGCACCTCTGCAAAGAAAACTTGTTTAAATTGTTTACGGCGCACTTTGTGTCACAAGTCATTTGTGGTACCTTGTGTTGGCAGGCGATTCTTCATACGCAATCCGCCCATGGCTGTGGTCGGTGGGGCCATTGTAACATTGGGTCCTGTGTTGCTGGCCAAGCCACCTAATGAGGTTGTTGTGGTCGTGGTTGTAGCGGTCTTCTTAATACTGCCGGTACGCGTGGGCCTGTGCGTGGTAGTGATTTTTGTGAAGGCGAAAGGATACTGATCGAGGATTAGCGAGTCCATCATGCGAGCCATGTGCGAGAGGCCAGTTGGGGGCGTCGAAGAAGCGCTATAAAAAAATAACATTGAAATGAAGCGAAATTCATAAAAGGGTTTCAATTGATTTATATGTGCTGCGAACAGTAATTCAATATAAAGCAATTAAAAAAAATGATCATGCATTTAAAAGTTTTTATAATTCAAGCATGAAAGAATCGAAATTCCTATTATCAAACTAAAATACTATGAAAAATTGTTGTACCTTTTTATAATTTCTGAAACTGGACATACGATTTTCAAAATCGTGAATTATGACAGCGTCAATTATGGGTCTGCATAATAATTAAAATTTTGTGAATTTGCGATTATGGAGAGCAAAATTGGTATCGACTGATGAGAAAATGCTAGTCTTTCGAATGGCAATTTAAAATTAATGAACTGATATTAACATTATAAACTAATAATAACCTGCACCTTATGATATTAATCAATAAATATTGAAAAAATAGATAGTTGGTTTTATTTCTAATGCGATTAATAGAATTATTAATAGAATATTGGTTACAACATTTATTTTTTTTTTATATTATTTATGAATTCTCTTGGTTTATATGACTGATAAATTGTAGTTTAAAGGTAAAGTAAAAAGTTTGACGAATGCTCGTGCATTGATTTCATTAAACAGAAAAAAAATAAGGCGTGTGTGGCAACAATTTTCATTGTCAGCGTGGGTAGAGCGGAAGCCAATGTCTATGCGTGATGTGCCTATAGTGCAAATATTTGCATGATAAACTATAATAATACTGTCAAGTACACGGGTATCCACAAACAAATGCAACTACAACAATGGCCGTAGCAAGTATCTAATTATGCTGTCTAGCCTAGACGTATGAGTGACCTGTCAATTGCTAAATTTAAAAAACCTAGCTGGAATTTGTGAAATGAATAATTTTTACTGAATTGCAAATTTAAATTAACTAGAAAGGAAGTACGGAAGCAAAACGACCATTTAAAATTTATTTTAATTAAAAAATGGATTGATTAAAATTTTATTTTGTTCCTTTTGCCTACTTAAAACTAAACCATTTATATTTTTTTAGATATCGTTTTATTTTTGAATAACGGTTGGTTTTAAAAATTTAGTTTTATAAATGCTTTTTTAAGATTATCGATTTAGAAGAAAGTGTAGTACATTTTATAGGTTTAAATTAATACCATTTATAAATAAATTTAAATCCCTTATATTAATAGAAACTCTAAAAGTTCATTAAACCCAAGCACAAGCAGCGGGTTATTGAGCTTAGCATGAACATTTAGTTTATTTTATTGAAATACGTCAGCCATGTCACGATGGTCACGAACACATTGTCCGTTGGACAGCAATCAATGTTGTTAAAAACCAACGTAATTACATACGAACACAAAAAAGAACACATTCCAAGGCGAAAATTAAATAAATATCAACGGTGTAGGACATTGTAGTGTAGCTTATATTGTGGTTATGCAAAAAACTACTAAATTTAATTACAAATATTTTCCCATACAAATAGTATTCTGTGCAATATCCTGCTACATAAATAATTGTGATTTAGTTTGTTAATTATACTGGTCGGACTGATTAGCAGGAATATTTCTCTTAACAAATACTTCTTGGAGGTCATTTGGAATTCGAGGTACCATTTGTTTGATTGTTCCCACAATTGGGTTAATGATTTTCTCGCACGTCTTTAGTGTACAATTGTACAATTGTACGCCAATGTACAGTGCACGTTTTTTGTGCCGAAACTAGGACATTGTTATAACCATGCCGCCAGTCATACCGCAATAGTTTTATGCTGGTTAAACCAAGCTTCTTAGCTGGTAAATAATTGTGGGTCTTCCTGTGGCTTCGCGCCGCTTATGTAGAAAAAGAAACACTATTTAGTATGCAAGGAAAGCAAGGACATGTACTCGTTATATTTTCTATGTTTTCATTAGCTTAAGAATCAATTTTCTGATTAGTAAGAACAATGAAGAAAAAAACAAGTACACTACTGGATCTTATCGCAGCGAGTTTGGTTTTACGATAAAGCGCTTTCAGTAAATTTACTATAGATTTAAAGTTCTACTTTATTTGTATATTTGTTTTAAGTGTTTGTGTTTATTGTTACGCCCCTTAGGTGGCATTGCCGGTATGGAAAATAATTTATAAGTCGATTTAGCCATGTCTGATTGTATACACCAAAATACTGGTTTGATTTTAATAGGAAAAAAGTATGATAAGTTGGGTGTTAAACAAAATCGACTAACACCATGAAATAAAAGATAAATATACCATATTGTTACGAAAATATGTAATTTGCCCCATAGTGCAAGCATTCAACAATAATAAATGAGACGCAAGACAATTCAGCGCACTAAGCAATGCGTAAGAGACGGAACATTCAGCACATTCAGCAATGTGCGAGGAAGAGATGGAAGATCAGCACATTAAAACACATGAGTGCGAATGAGATGCCAATAGCATGCGTCATTCACGAAACGAATAGAAGGTTCTCGAAAAAAGTCGAAGCTAGTCGAAACGTGTCCAACTGATGCCTGTAGTATATAAGGCCGCCGCATCTGAGGCACAGCACTTTAGTTGTCATTTGATAGTGAACCACACCATTTCTAATTGAAATTGAGAGCTTTCCATTTAAAATTGGGAAAATTCCAAATGATATTGAGATTTTCCATTTGAAATTGACAAAATTCCAAATGAAATTGAGATTTTCCATTTTATATTGGAAAAATTCCAAAAGAAATTGAGATTTTTCATTTGAAATTGGGAAAATTCCAATTGAAATTGAGATATTCCATTTGAAATTGAGAAAATTCCAAATGTAATTGAGATATTCTATTTAAAATTGAGAAAATTCCAAATTAAATAGAGATCTGAAATTACGAAATTTTCAAAAGATATTGACATTTTCGTTTTGAAATTTGGATATTTTTCATTGGAAATTAATCAGCCCAATCGAGGTTCCCGATGAACGGAAGCTCGTCGGATTGTTCTCCTTCTGACGGAAAATAAAATTTAATCAAGTTTTCCGAGGAACGGGAAACATTTATAAAACAACGCAACATTGTTTTCCTCTCAAATTCGATATTAAATGCCAAAATTCGAAGTAAACATTAAATTTGATTTCAAACATTAAATTTGTTTTCAAAAACGTACTCTATTTGACATTTTAAAATGACTGCAAATACAAAACGAATGTAATTTTATTTTTTAATTTATTTTTTAAATGCTAACGACAGTAGGTACTTAAATAGTTAAATTTTCATAGCAATTTTAGCAAGTTTCCAACATCCAAGCAGTCGAAATAACTCATTTTTTAACTATTTGCTCAATTTAAACTACTTTATTTCTGCAATCAATTACTAAAAATCTAAAATTTCATGTTTTCACATAAAAATAAAATGTGACCAAATTTGACAAAAAATGTTCACACGACGGGAAACTCGATTGATATGTTTCCGATGAAAATTTTCGAATATACGTCGGATAACTGTGAGTTGCTCGATTGCTTTTTATTCAATTCCGTCGGAAATGTCTCACGACGCGTTTCTCGATTGGGCTGAATATTTTTTTATATTACGCCGACGATATATAAAACGTTTACCCAAAAACGTTGGAGACCAAAGGGAAACGAAGCCGTTTCGATTTTTGGAACTGGAATCGGAACCAGAAATTCATAAAATGTATGTGTGGAACAAGGAACACTAATTTTTAATTTCTAATTTTAATTTTTAGGTTGAAACCGGTACAGGAATCGGAATCTTAAAGCCAGAACCAGAACCGAAACCGATTCACTGATTTAATTTTTAATGTTCTCAATTACAAATGGAAAATATCAATTTATTTTGAAATTTCCTCAATTTCAAATGAAAAAAACCTCAATTTAATTTGGAATTTTCTTATTTCAAATGGAAAAATCTCACTTTCATATGAAAAATCTCAATTTCATATGAAATTTTCTCATTTTCATATGAAATTTTCTCAACTTCATATGATATTTTCACAATTTCAATTTTAAAATCCCAATTTCATTTGTTGATGAGATTGGTCGACTGAGCGTGGCACCTCCATTACAACCTACATCTTTAAAACTTTATGATGTTAGGGATTTTGATAAAACATATCTCAATTTTTAACGGCGATGAAAATAGAATTTACCAGGGATGAATTGATTTTGGGAAAAACTATTTTTGAAGCGATTTTTTGGTTACTACATTTATAACTCGAATAAAAACGTGACCCCACACGAACTCCTGGAACAAATTCAACTTAATAAACAAAAGGAAGTCAATACAGAGTTATCATGTATAGTTGAAATTGAAAATTCATGGGTATATCGAAAAAAAAAATGTGTTCTATGTCCATTTCTATGAACGGTCGTATGAAACCAAGCAAAAACTATTGACATGACCCCAAAAAAATTGAAAATTTTTGGGATAGATCAATTGTTGACTGAAACCTTGCAAATTATTATCGGTCGGTTAGCAAGGGTTCGATTTATTATAGTTTTGAAAAGTGAGCAGCCGCCTTCCGCCGCCTTCAGCAAAAATATAGAAAAATCGCAAAAAATTAAAAGTCAGATTTTTTTATTTTATGAAATATTCGAAACTCACACTCACTCACGAAAAAATTGTATTCACGCACACTCACTCACGGTATTTTTTAGTCTACTCACACTCACTCACAATCACGTGATCAAAATTAGTATTCAATCACAATCACGCGTGATTCACGTTAATCACGCTCACATGCCCATCTCTAGTTAAAACCAAATATAAGTGTGTTTTTATTTTGTACACAATCCAGCGATACGAACTCGTAGAACAGTTTTCTGTAGACTGAATTTTGGTAACAATATTTTAAAATTTAAATTTTCAAATGTTCATTATGATTTTAACCATAATTTTAAACAATTAAGTAAATTTTTAATAAGAAATTAAAAATTTTACTAAAATTATTATTTTGACTAAAAAATATTATTTTTACAAAACCCTTACTAAAAATTAGGGCAAATAAATTTTGTTTTTAAAAAAAAAATATTGTGAAAATTTATTTTATAGGTACATTGGACTGACAATGGCTTCGTAAGTAAAAATAGTATAGAGTTTGATTTAAACTCCTAAAAATACTATATTGCATGAAGAAATTGATGTGGAGATTTTTTTGTGAAATCTGAATATATTAAATGGACCTTAAAGTTCGCATTTTGGTACTAAAATCGACAATTTTAAAATTGAATCGAAATGACGTCTCCCAAGAGTAATAAACTAAAAAAGTGAATATGTCATCTGTTAGGAAATTTAATTAATGTTTCCACAAACTAAAAGCGAATAAAAAATATAGCAGCAGTGATTAAATTCACTGGCTCTCTTTGTATTTTTATTTTGTTCAATATAGATGTCTCTATATAAATTCTATATATGTTTGAATCTATTTCAATATATGTTGCATATATATGTTGCATTCTGAACATAAATATGTTTAAATGAAAACAAAAATTTTTGCAATGCAATAATACTTTTGTTTCCATAAAGCTCCAAAGATATATGTAATGCCTGCAAAATTTTGTTTGGGAGAGCCGTTTTTTTCCAGCGTATAAGTATTACAATTTGTATGAACATTTTATAACTAATTTACGTTACGTTCCGCATCGACGTTCTGAAAATAGGACCTCTAAACTAAGAACAATACTTTGAAATGATTATGCGCAAAGAGGTTAAAGGTAATTTTTGAACTTTTAACGACCATTTAAACAAAATTATTATTATTCTAAGTATAATTTTAAAACTATTACACTAAAATTGTGGTTTAAATTAAATTTTATTTTAGTTAACCATATTGTATTAGTAACAACAACAGTCAACATAATTTAAATATTTACTAGTAACTGGATATCTAAAAAGATAAGTGTGACATATCTTTTAATCGATAATTGTACGTGAAATAATACAAAAATGTAATTATCAACTCGCTAGAATAAAATAAGTAAATTTGGACAGTTAAAATTACAGTTAAAGAAACAGTAAAAAAAAGTAAATGCATAATTTAAAATTAAGTAAAAAAAGAAAATCTGGTGATATCTTTTTCTTACTTAATATAAATTGATTGATAATAATTTGATTGAAAACGATCGTTAAAAGTTCAAAAATGTCCTTTATGCTCTTTGCGTATGATCATAGGATCAATTAATTTTTAATAAAAAATTATTACTTGGTAAAAAAAATACTAAATATGTTTGTAATGCATTTTTATGCAACACAATGTATCCGATTTTAATGTTATAAAAGATAATAAATTACTTTGGTTAAACATTATTAAAACTTTAGTCTACATTTAAAAAAAATTAATTTTAAGAAGTTAAAATGCTTAACTTTTTCTTAAGCGAAAACAATAATTTATATTTTATATATCATTTTATAGAAGACACATTTTGCTGCGCAAAAATGCATAACAATCATTTTTATTAATTTTTTTACCGACTAATAATTTTTATTTAAAAACAAATTGAAAAGTTTAAATTTTCTTTTGCCTATTTCTCGTAAACATATTTTTGTTTCAAATTTTTGTATAACAGCGTTAGGTTCGCCGTGTCTTATGCAGAACAAATAATTTTATTCTTATCATATTCTTGGAATATTAAAAAATAGAGAGAAAAACTATGAGTAAATAAAAATAAGCTATAACTACAAAAAAAAAAAAAGAAAATAAAGCCAATTTGAAAAAACAGATTTGAAGAAACAAGAACTGGTTTAATGTGCACTTCACCAAAATTATTGTAAGAACATATTTAAGGCTTTATTATACCCTACACCTATGAGGTACAGGGTATATTAACTTTGTGCATATATTGTAACGCCCCTTAGGAGGCGTGTCCGCTATGGAAAAGTATATATATTCTTGATCAGCATCACTACCCGAGTCCGTTTAGCCATGTCCGTCTGTCTGTCTGTCTCTCTGTCTATCCGTCTTGCTGTCCGAATACAGTATAACTTGAGAAATACTGATCAGAATGCGATAAAATTTAGTATTATTATATTTTAGCCAAAAGTAGGAACTTAGTTTGAAAATTAGCCAAATCGGTCAACGGACACGCCCACCTCCCATACGAGTCACTTTTGTATAACTCTTTAGGAACTAATAACTCGAAAAGTATTCAAGATATAAGTATAACATTTAAAACGTATTGTTATAATTCACCTAAAAATATGTGGTCTAAAAATGGGCGTGATCTGCCCACTTTTTTTTTCATTATTTCCCGGGTT
Source organism: Dryomyza anilis (assembly GCA_951804985.1). Lineage (NCBI taxonomy): Eukaryota > Metazoa > Arthropoda > Insecta > Diptera > Dryomyzidae > Dryomyza > Dryomyza anilis. The sequence goes on along the minus strand of OX638132.1, from coordinate 22,481,254 downwards.
TTCATAGTGAAAATTTGATCCGTAAATTATTAAAATCAAATCTATGAAATATTAGCCTTTCAAAATTTTAAATATAGACGTTGTCCGCCCAATTATATGTTTCTATTTTTTTTTTATTAGTTTTTATACTATTATATAATTTTTTTAATTTATGGGGATATAAGACGTAAATTTCTGATATGTGAATAATATTATGAGGGTGGGGAGTTCAGCATAATTAAAATCTTTAAAATTAAGGTATGCAATTAAATATCCATCATTAATATCACCACCAAAGGTGTAGGGTATTCCATAGTCTGGCCCGACCGACTATAAAATCCGCCACATGTGACCGAACTTACCCATGTGACCTAACTTTCCCAACTCGTTAAAAATAAAGTTAGGACCAATATTCGTTATTATTAGTCTTATATTTCAGAAATGGTTCGTGACGGGAGATTTAATTGTTTGAGGACCCTTATTAAAGACAAATATTTTCTCCGAAGAGACTTTTCAGAATTCTTTTACTTGGTATGGATTAATAGAAAAATAATTGATTTACTATTAACATATCTTTAGTTAATCAGTTTTCACATTCGAAGAAAATTGGAAAACAATAAACAATAGATTTATTTTTCAAAAGTTAAATATGTAAATAAAATTATCCTACTATACGTTTGCATTAAGTTCTTATAAAATAAATAAACCTTAACCCTCATAAGCCCACTGGTACTGCCAAAAACCAACCGACTAAAATCAAAAAATGATTTAATTAATTTTATTTTAACTACCCGCTGATACTTTAAACAAGTACCACCATTTGCGCCAACCATCGCATGAAACGAAAATCATTGGGGGGGAACCAACCTCAAAAAGATAATTTTGAGAAATTTAGTATATTCAAGAAAGTATTTTTGTGGTAAATTCTTCAAAATAAGAGCAGAAATGTGTTCGTGGACGTTGTACTGTCTAGAGTCTTTTTTTATAATTCACTTTTTTAAATATAGAACTCTGGGTCACTAGCGGTTCCATCAAACAGTTTCGCTAAACGATCAGTTTTTATCACATATTTAAGTGTCACCTATGAGTAAAGTCGTAGAACAAAAATAATCAAATACGTAAGACGCATTAATTTAGGCTGTAGGGTTAAGGTATTTGGGATCTTTTAAATAATTCATCGCGCTTATTAGTAGGATATCCAGGGTTTACTATAACAACTAATAATATAACGAAGGTAATTATTTCCGAACTATGTATGTATTTATAATCGATTATAAAAGTTACTCGTTGACATCGGTTGTTCATGAATTATTAATCTAGTAATTTAATACTTCAAGGATCAAATCCGTTCATTAAGTCGCCAATTTTACACGCATATTTACCACTGATGGAGATCCCAGAGCGAATGGTACGGCGTGTGACGGTAGGAGGAAACAATCGGCACTGCTACTTCGTACTCCACATGGACATCAGCCGCAGGTGGGTTGCGCTCCAGCGCTGGATTCGAATTTGAGACGCTTCGTTTACGCAGATAAACATTTTGATTAGATGGCGGTGGCACGTTTCCATTTGAGTCCATGTGCATTTGTACATGCGACGCACTACTCTCACTCATGCCGAACCAATTTTGTGTATTTGTATTAAACATTTTGAACAGTTTATTTCAGATGTGAGTTTATAATTTGATTTTTTTTGTATTTATGAATTGCATGATTTTTTGCTAAATCAGCAGCTAATAACTCAGGGCTGCATCACTAAAACACACAATGGGAATTTTGTAACGAAACACACGACACCCTGTAACCTGTAACCGCGCCAATCAATTGTACGTCCGTGCTGGCTGAGGGTTGATTTAGAACTAAGTGAGCGACAAAGTGACCACGAACTGGACAATATTCTGTGAGTACTTTCTTCGTAAAAACAAACCGCGTATTCGTAGTGCCACAACAAAAGTGACCACCACTGCGTATACTTTACTTCTTTGAATTTCATCTTCGTGCGGGGTTCAAAGGTGTTGCCGGCGTCCACTTGTGTTTTTTTTATTGTTGAAACATTAAAATACAACTGAAATGAGGTTAAAGGAAGTGGGCTTCAGGAGACGAATGTGGCGTTCGACGGCAATTTGGGATGGCGCAGGTAGACGTTGTTATTGTTTGGTCCGATTTGGCATGGTCAACGCACGCCAATAGAAACAACACGATGCATAAAAAAAAACATTAAAAATCGATTTATTTTGTTGGGTGTTTTATACACTCTACACATTTTAGAGTAGGCATTAAATGTTCATTGAACGTTACCTCAACAATCACTGAAGTTTAAAAATGAGCGTTTTACAATCTGATCTCATTCAAAGAAGAGTTTGAACTTGTAAAGTACTCACAAAAAGGTTTCCTCATATAAGATTTTTTTTATTTAAATAGTACCATATGCAAATTTAATTTAACATACGATTCCTATATATGTTTTATCTTAAAGCTATTTATTTTTTCTTATTATTAAAAGTGTTGGTTTCGAGTAAAATTCAATAAATTCTTTAAAATGGTCTAATTAGAATCAAGAAAAAGCCTATTCCGTTATTCGTTTAAAATCATTTAATTTTTTAACTGAAAATATTATGCAAAAACTAGAAATTCGATTAATTGAAAATTTGAAAAAGTATAAAAATTTATTAGAAAAGCAAATTTAGATTTAAAATCAAATTGATGTACATTTAATGTAAAACAAGTATGTTGTTCAAAATATTAAAAATTTGGATATTAAACATCGTTTTAAAAGCGGAACAGTGGGACAAAACACTTGGAACCAAAATACCCAAACCGTTTTGTTATTAAACCAAAACTGTACCCTAGACAGAAGAGTATATTAGGTTATCAAATTTTGTAAAATATTTATATATTTTGGGTACATACAAAAAATACAGCTTTTGCTTACAATCATTCGAAAAAAACTGTTTATTTTCAATTTTAATTTCGATTTAAGAATATGCCTGAATAATGTTTATTTTCGCTGATTGTCATTTTCGATATTAAGCGAAACAATTCTGTAAAGTAGCACGTTAAAATATAAATTAAAAATGATAATTTTTAATAATGATTTTAAAACCAAATAAAATTAAACAATTCAAATTATGCTTTCTTCGCTATTAAGTCGCATCCGTCGAAAATCGAAATAACATTTGGGCTCTTTTTGTGATATTGTTGTGGTCATGCAATTCAAATGAGAAATGTTAATAACTCTGAAATTACGTATGGGTGGTGGATATTTTCCAAATAATCGTATAAATCATCACGCGAATTTTTATTAGTAGTTTTTATATTCTTTGAAAATATATATATACGTATATATACACGCTGCAAAAAAAGGGCTCTCCCAAACATAATTTTGCAGGCATTAACATGTATGTTTGGAATTTTATGTAAACATAATATATAATTGACTGATAAATCATTTGTAAACAGGGTTGTATTGAGAATTAAACAGTGTTGTAATGAGCTCTGACTTATATTATAATATCACGGAAACATTTTAATGTTGCCCCTTAAAATGGAGTATGTTCTAATGGAAACATAATATTACTACATTCAAATAAAATAAATATTTGAACCGAAACATTAATATGTTCAAATTAAAACATTATTTTGAACGACCTGAATATAAACATGTTTCCAGTGAAACTTATCAGTTGTTTCAGTACAAAAAGTAGTATGTTTGCATAGAAACATATTTAAATATTTTTGGAAAAAATCCTGAAAATAAAATAAAAATAAAATGTTGTTTTTTTTATTTATTTTTATTAAAAATCTTTAAACATGCACAGTGGAAAATTATAATAATAGAATTCATATACAATTTTTTAAATGCATAAATAAATAATTGGTTTAAAACTGCAAGTACAAGTGACAGCATCAATGAATGCACAATTGCACCTGCAGACGCTAAGCCAGGCGAGCCGGGCTCGGTTTATATTTGGTACAGTTACAGTTGGTCTCAGTACAGCACATAGCGTGGGCAAGGAATTCACGGAGGCTTTTGTAAAAAAACATGCCAAATTCTGTTTGAAAATCGAAACACTGATTTTTATTTGTGGCTTTTTCACATTAGTTTCAGAAATTATATACTGCACTATATTATACTCTGTTATTATTATTATTTTTTATAACACAATTTATATATTTATTTAATTTACAAATAACAAAATTATTACCGACGCGAAATCGTTTTCTCAACGAACAACTAAAGAGACGTACGCAGACAATGCCGATCAACGAGTGTCAACGCATTTCATTTTTTGTTTTTTTTTCGAACATCAGTATGTTTAAAATGACCCTATACATACTTCAAACGACGACGAAAGAGACGTAGGTAGAAAATTCTGCTCAACGAGTGCCAACTTCGTATACAAGAAGAATGTTGGAAGAATACATTTATTTAAATCCAATTCTTTTTTGTTTGTTTTTAAACACCAATATGTTCAAAAGATGGCGTAGGTAGAAAATGCTGCACAACGTTGCCAACTTCGTCAGTCGATAAATTATCGAATTAAGACGAACGTTGCGAACATACGTTGTATTTAGATTTGATTAGCATTTTCTGTGTTTCGAAACATAGTTTTAACCAAGTAAATTGCCAAGAAACAGTTTATTCAAATGCAATTAAAATTTTATGTTGGTATTGAAACATATTTATGGTAAATTTGACAAATTCTGCTGGACAATATAATAATGTTTACACGTGAACAAAAATAAATTCAATTTCGATTATAATCTAATTACACTTCATTCCTAATACATGTAATTTCGTATTACTCTTTAATTACATTCAAACATATTCAAACAAATCTTTTCTATCCGTGTACGTAGTGTAAGTTGACGTAAACCTGAAAATTTAAATTGATTTTTTTAAAACTATAAACAGAGAGTATATCGTCGTTGTAGAACTAAAAGTCAACAAATACAGTTTTATAATAATCTTAAATTTCAACTTTGTTTGTAATTATTACAAAAAGTAATTGATACCTTTTAAAGTTGAAATACCAATTGATAGATTAACATTTTATTATCATTTGGTAAAAATATTGAGCTCTTCGGTCAAAAAGTGAAAGATATGTAAAGATTTTTGTAAATGAACAATTGGCATTTTGAAAATGTAGTTGGTGACTTTTAGTTCTACAATGACGATATATTTGATATAGAATTTCCATACAGGTGGTTTCACAGCCACTTTTTTCAAATAAATTCAAACATTGGTTATGCGGAAATTGAAACGAAAATGTTGTCAAAAATATTCTGATGTTTTCTGCCACGTTTTTGGCCAGAAAAAAAAAATGAAATTTATAAAGCGTTGGATTGCAATATATCTTGGTAAGTTTGGTTGCAAATTATCCGCGGGCAGATCCAGTTTTGTGCACTGTTTTCCTCTGTTAACTTCAATCTGTAAAATTCCACTTCCACATAACCAATATTTTCTGCAGCGACGCCAGCAAACTCGGAAGGAATCTCTATTAAAAATGTATACTACTCTCTGGCTATAAATACCATTTTTTTTGTTATGAGATGTCTGTATCTAATATTTATAAAGTATTTGCAATATTATTGTTTTTAATATTTTACTTGTATTAATTTTTAACGACCTCTTTTATATATTAAGTTATTTGTTTTACGAGCTCAAGGTCCAATTAAAAATACTCTTTATTTGTATGTAAAGAGTATTTTTAATTGGACCCATAAAACAAATCGTCATCGTTCGGTGAAAAGTCGTTAGGTCCATTTTTCGAAAATATCGAGGACATCGAGGACATGGACATTCCTTATTTAAAAATACTATAATATTACCATAATCGCGGCGAAATATGGTCGTCGAAATATGGTTAAAACGGTGCCGAGTCCACAAAAATCGTAGAATTTCAACGATTTTTGGATTAAATGATAGATAGAATGCAGTTCTTTCATCTCCCATTCAAACTAAAATCCGATACAATTATTTGGATAAACTGGAGCACTGTTACTGTTTATATGGGACTTAGTGATTTTTCACTGAACGATAAAGAAAAGAAGCCAATAAAGTTAATGTGTTTTGTCCAAACTATTTTTTTTTGTTTGCATTTTGTAGTGGAATGTATTGTCTATAATACAAGCTAAGCACTATTTGAATCCAAAAATATTCTGATTTGTTACGGTAATTTATATCTTTAAAAACATTTATCTCAATACTAAATTTATGGACTTAGTGACTTTTCACTGAACGACGACGAAATAACTTATTATTTTTCATACTTTAGAAAAAAATGCTGAAGCAAATTCACTTTAAAAAAACATTAACATTTAATAGTACTTGGATATGCGAACTTAATAGTGCTATTACAATCAAACCAATTTACAATACCAGTCTATGAAAATGTTCCTAAATTAAAATTATTAAAAAATGAAGTTCAAGTAAGATTTTATAATGGTAAACTTCATATCTATCAAAGGATGCATTTATATTTTTTGTCTGGAATTTATTCATGTCCTTCATATGTTTCAAATTGATTTTTGTAATGATTATTATTGTTGCAACATTGTTTCTGTCAAGGTTTCACTCACGACAAATTCGTTTTCATCTCAAATATAAAAATATATCTAAATGTTAAAGAATACATATTGATTTTTTAACAAAGACTTATAAATAAATAACAGAGATTCCACTCAATGACATAATGCACTCACCCGGGCAGCACGGGCAGGTAGGATGTCGTGGAGTCCAGCGTGCGTATAGTTGTGTTGCCACGCACAACTAATTTTTCGCGTGTAACACGACGAAATGTTTCTTCGGCACGCATTTTCTCACTTAAGAATCACAACACAAAATAATCGGAAATTAATTAGAAATTTATTAAAATTTAATTTGCACAACAGCAACAACTATATTGATCAGTTGCAGACGATGTTCTGTCAAAAAGGAATTCATCCCTCGAAATGAAAGGATGCTGTGTGGCACACACACAATTCTCGATTGTCAGTTAGTTCTTGCGCAGAAATTAAAAAAAAAAAAATAAACAATAGCAACTGCTGTATGACAGAAAATAGCAGTGACTAAACCCGGCACTTGACTCTGATGCAGTGTTTGCTAAATGTCTTCGCTGTGGTGCTCAATGCATTTGCCCCAAGGTGTGCAAAAGCATAAAAACTTTGCCGGCCAAAGGGGGCAATGGTTGTGGTCAGTCAGTCAGCCAACATAACATATAAGCATTGGCAAACGAATCAATAAAACATCCCCTGAAGCAGAATTATTAACATAGAAAATAATAAAAAAAATAATTATAAAATATTTTAGACTAATAATACTTGCAACAACTTAAATACTCGATGATTGAATAATATTCCGATGGACTTTAAGATTCTAAAGAAGATCTCATACACAGATTTTTAACATTACCTACACCCAGAAAAAAACATGCAAAATTAATAGTATTTCAATAGAAAAGCAATAATTTATACTATTAAAATTGCTCAATAGGATGCGTCTCATTAATTCAGTAATATTGGAACTGTTAATACAATATTTTGTTGTACCATAAATTTTATAATGTGATCCTTTAAATACAATAACCGAAACCTATAAATATTTTATGATACGTTTTATTAATTTTATAGTATAGTCGAATTACATTTTCCTAATAATTTATTAAAACAAAAATGGATTTTAGTTAATTTACTGTATAATTTATTTTAATTAAATGTCGAAACTGAACTTCACTTTTAAAAAATCACACACATAAATGGACACTTCTCGTTGCAAAAGGTTATAGCACAATCAATGTTCGCTTCAGTTTTCAATACTTGAGTCTGCATTTAGAGTCCGTCGCCATAACAGAAGTTCGATTTATTATTTATTATCTGTAATAAATAGAAAACGGTTGAATATAATGAATTTACATTAAATACATTAATTCCTTACCAATGTCGCTATTAATAATGTGGATTATTACAAAAAATACATGCGACCATTTTGAGCAAACACAAACACGCAGAATAACGTACAAAACGAACAAGTTTATATTCGAGTTTATGTTTTTTATGCCACGTTTATAATTATAGGAGGAAACCATTAAAACAATAGTATTTATTCTATTAAAAATAATAATATTGAAATATTTAGAGTTATGGTACTGAATTTTTCGAATACTATCAAATTAATTAGAATACTTTTTATTCAAAAAGAAAAAACTATTAATTCATTAACCATAAGATTGATGGTCGTTCCATTAAGTACTTAATGGGACATTTTCTTCTCAGTGTATAGTCAACACACAGAACATAAAAATTATGGAGGCATGATTAAATATACTACACTAAGAAAACAAACCATTTTGAGCTGTGTGTGTTATATTTGTACTCAAAGTGGTGGGACCTACAGTTTATTGCCTTGTCTAAAAAGTCTAAAAAAATGAATGTTTGAGGAATATTTAAATTGACCATAAATATGATAATTTTAGGACTCTAAAAAATTTGTTCTTTACCGACGTTTTAGGAGTCAATAAAAGTATAATAAATATGATTTTTTGGGTATAGATCCAGGCGTCGGGAGATTTTTTTGACTCTTTTAAGGGCTCATTTATGAGTGTTTTAGGAGTAACCCAGTAGTAGAGAGCATTTTTTTTTGTACTCTTTTAAGTATTCACATATGAGGGTAAAACTAATAAATATGACACATTTATTTATTTATGTTTTTTTTTTATAATTTAATAAAATTTATATTTTATGTCAAACCTTTTTTTTTTTTTTATGATATGAACATTTTTTCAGAACTTTCCTATTCGTTTCTCAAATAACGGAAATTGTCATCAATCAATTGGCGCTTATTCTCTAGATGGTGTGTCGGAATTACATTAGCTTCAGTGATGGCACAATGTCTATTGAGCTTGCTATGAAGTTGTTATAGCAGAACCTGGACATTTTTACAACTGGACATCCTACAGAGGAGAATTCTACAAATTCCCACCGAACAAGAAATTTCTACCAAATACCTCAAAATATTTTCGTACCTCAAATGATCACAATGTCTTGCTTGTAATTTTTGTAATTTTCATTTTGAGCACATTTTAATTATTTTTCATATGACATATTTGCTTTTTTATTTAAAACCCAAATTTTACTTTCAAATTGTACACAGATTTCGTTATTTTTTCTAGGATGTATTGGTATTTGAGAAAATATTGCCCGCAAGACAGAAAATTCTCATAAACTGTATTTTTCCTGCTATACTGGCTTACTGGGATCAAACATGAATGACACAAAATTACATAGTGCCTTCATTTATTGATACATATTTTACAAAATTGTGTTAGTTGTTGATACGTTACAGTTAAGTCATTCATTGAAGAAAAATTTACGAATTCAATTATGAGATTTGAATGAAAAACACAAATTTACGTCATATGTTGTGTAATTTTAGAAATTTGTCTAAATTTGTCGGTAATGCAGTGTTTACTAGAGATGGCCATGTGAGCGTTATTCAGCGTGATTCACGTGAATCACGCGTGATTGTGATTGAATCTTAGTTTTGTTCACGTGAGTGTGATTAGACAAAAAAATACAAACATCATAAAATAAAAACATCTTTCTTTTATTTTTTTGCGATTTGTCTATATTTTTGCTGAACTACAGAACAAGTAGGACCACGCCTTGAACTCTGAAGGTTTTGGGAAGGCGTCGGCTCACTATTTAGAACTATAATAAATCAAACCCTTGCTAGCCGACCGTCATCTATGCACCCCTTCTACAACTCAGAATAAGTTGCAAGGTTACAGCCAACAATTGATCTAACCCCCCGTACTTAGTATGGGCTAGTCAATTTTTGTGGGGCATGTGAATAGTTTTTGCTTGGTTTCATAGAAATGGACATAGAATGCGTTTTTATTTATTATTATTATTTTTTTTTAATATACCCATTTTTGTAAAAAGTTTAATTTTCAATATCAAATATACAAACTTCGTATTGACTTCCTTTTGTTTATTAAGTTTACTTGTCCAGGGATTCGTGTGGGTCCCGTTTTTATTCGAGTTATAAATGTATTAACCAAAAATATCGATTAAAAAATAGTTTTTCCCAAAGTCAATTCATCACTGGTAAATTCTACTCCGGACTATTCTTTTATTTATCATTCTTTTTCAGAGATAATAATTTTTCCCAGAGACAATACTCACAAATTTTACACGAATTCTTTACGAATTCATTCTTCGAGGCAATTTTTACCTTTCTATAGGAACAATGTGATGTTCCTATAGAAAGGTAAAAATGTCTTCCACATTTTCGTCTCCGTTAAAAATTGAGATATATTTTATGAAAATCCCTAACATCACAACATCATTATTACGTTTTAAAGATGAAGGTTGTATTGGAGGTGCCACGATCGGTCGACCAATCTCTCCAACATTAAAAATGAAATATGTATTTTTATGCATTCTGAAAACAATAGCAAAAAAACACGTGATTCACGTGAATCACGCATGATTGTGATTGAATCTTAATTTGAGCGTGAGTCTAAACTGACTCACATGTCCTCCAATACAGCCTTTAGTGTTTACTATTCAATTTAGCCTATTTTCATGCAATATAATTTGAACTAAAACGAATGTCAGCAAAAAATCAGATGATTATGCAACTGATTATCAAGTTTACAGATTAACAATTACCGATCCATTGAAAATTAAATTTTTAGGTTGTTTAATGCAGTGTTTACTATTCAGTTTAGCAACTTTTTGAGCAAACTAAATTGATTAACAAAGTGATAAGGAAAGAGATATGTGATAAACGATTGATTACGGAATATAACCGAATAAAAATCTTTTAAATAGAGCGCCCAAGAGGGGTCAAAGTAGGCGCAGTTTATAGTGATTTCAAATAATGTTTTTGATTGTAAAATTCAATTAATTCCCTCAAGGCGTTCCAGTGATACCGGGCGATGAACTTAGTTTTTATTAAAACCTTCATAGTTTAGTCTTTAAATTAGACACACACACTTAGATTAATCTTCAAATTTAATATCCCAATAAACCAAAAGTCACGTAAACGTGCCGTATACGTTCCGTATTTATGGGCAGAAACACCGTTGACGGAACGCAGCCACTCGTTTTATATATGAAATGAAATTTAATATACGGCCCATTCCCATTGATACGAACCATTTTTACATTTCATTCCGTATCTGTCTTTATTGGGATAGCATAATTTTTCAAATTTAAATTAACCTAAAATAAAATAAATATTAAAAAAAAAAACGCATTTATTTTTTATAACCCACTCAGAAGAAAACAGTTTTATTCATAAAATTCTTACAGCGCAACAAATTGTTTTTCGTTCTCTCCAACCAATGAATTTGTTGTTGTTAGCTGTTGTTGCTGTAAAGGCAGTTCAAGAGTAAAACATTAAAATAATTTTATAAATTAACTAAACAAAGAAATATCGATTTTGAGTTTTTACGTTTTACATATAACAACTATAGGCACATTGAAAAATAAGTACAAATCTTATTAATAATTGATTAAAACAAGTCACAAACTACTTATTGTGTGAGTGTGTTTAAAGAAATTTGTGCTGAACACAACGTGTCATGTAATTTGTTATTTTTTTTTTTTTAGTTTGCTTTAGCGCAACTTATCATTTAATGATGTTTAGATAAATATTTGTAATTATTTAATATTTTTTTTCATTTTTCTTTTTTGTTTTAATTTAACAACATTTAGATATAACATTTTATTTTGCATAACTATAAATTCTCTTTGATTTTCTGGTGCAAACCAATTTTGCTATATATTTTGTTCTAACACTGCTGTTCATTTGTGTGCGTTTTAAATTAAATATTTACAAACACTGATATTGCTTAAAACGTTATAAATAATAAACTTTTACAGTGGCAAATTAATTAAGTATTTTTGTTTGAATAACGCGTCATATTATTGCATAGTAGTAGTAGTTAACGCGCATTTCGATTGCGAGTATTTTGTGATCTCTCAACACTTTTGTTTCTATGGCAACATATGCTGTTTTTTTTTTGTTGCTATGTATTACTGGGTGCATTTACTGGTATTTACGTGCAGCGGTTCTGGCCTTCCAGGCCTTGACCAGATTCATGGCAAAGTACAAAGTGAAGCCATGAATTTGGAAGCCGACAAAGCAGAAGGCATACCAAAGCAAACCATAAGGTAGACCCTTTAATTAAAAAACAAAAAGATTTTTAGTTAAAACATTTTAGACTGCTTGTATAATATGTGCTTACGCGCCACAAGAAGATGTCGGTCTCATCGAGTTCAATGCCTGGCTCCATTGTGACGTATTCCAACACATCGGCAAAGTAGTAGATGAAGCAGTAGATCATTGGCAATACGCTAAACACACCAATTGCGATCATGTATTTTTGCATGTCGCGTATTTTGTTGCTGCGTGCCGCCGACAAACCCAGAAAGGAGGTCAACAACGATGCCAGCCAAATGTATTCCCACCAAAGGGGCGCCGGCACTTCCAATTCCTCAATTTCCAGCACAAAAATGTCCAAACGATCCAAAATGTCCGATGTCAGCTTGGCCAGCATGACAAAGAAGAGCAGCGCATGAAAGAAGATGCAGTATTTCAGACGCGATTTATTCAGCAAACTGTGCAACAGATATAAATTCGTTAATTATTTAAGTTTATATATATAAGAAATCGAATTCTAAAATATTGGCAAGTATTAAAAGATTTGTAAACAATTTCCTACAACTTTTTCATCTATATATATAAAACTTATTTTCCGTTTGTTTGTTTGTGCGCTATGCAAACGTACACCTGTGGACGGATTTTCGTAAAATTTGGAATATATATCCTAGAGACCCAGGAGAAGGTCACTACATAGTTTTCGTTGACCACGTCCACTTTTACGCTCTTTTTTTATTTTTGGTGTATAACTCAGATTCATAACAAAACACTGAATGTATTTTTCTCATAATTTGCATTAATATGCTATAAAGTCCATGGAGTATCCTCAACCACATATAGACTAGATTGGGCAAAAGTGAGTGGCACTTCCCATAGAACCCAAAAATTAAGTACGCTATATCTCAGCCCTAATGATATCGGTTTCAAATAAACTTTAAAATTGAATGTTTTTCATCATACTTAATCACACCATAACTCACCACACCGAAACTCACCACACTTACACTCACCACACCACAACTTATCACACTAAATTCATCACACTAAAACATCTACTAGAAAAACACTACAGGGAAGAATTCTACCGGGAAGAATTTTACGGGCACGAGTTGAAACTAAACTAAATTTTGTCGGTAATGCAGTGTATGTACTATGGGACATAAGTCATTTCTAGCGCGACGTTAATACCCTTCCCTTCTAATTTTCATACAAATGTCCGCTAATTCATGTATGAAATTCCACAAAAGCGTAGAATTTTTTGTTTGCTTTCTAAGTTTGACATATTTTTCAACACATTCTCCAACAAAATTGAATTTCGAAAAAGCGGTGAGTTAGACCCATAGTATGACCCATAGTGTATTGTTTACTTTTTAATTTATTCAATTTTAGAGCAATCTAAAATTAACTCAATTGAATGACGGCAATAAAACAGATAATTGATTACGGGCTTTACAATTTACCGATTACCGAAATGTTTTTTTTTTAATAAAAACACTAATCGGTTTAAATTATAAATAAAAAAATATTTCCGCAAAATTGTCAATTTATGTTAGATTCACTCGTATATTTCATAAATATTTAACTTACTGCTTTTTTAAAACATACTTTAAATGAAACCCATATATAACTTTAAAATGAAAGCCCTATAACTATTTTTGTTATATTTTGAATTACCTATAGTGTAAATAATTATGCAACCTTAGTGTATTTTTCTTTTTTTTAAGTTAGTATTTTACAAAACCAATAACGCAATATCGCAGTCCTTTTTATATTCAATATACGAAATACGTTATCAAAAAAATATATTCGATAATCGTTACTATTTTTAAAGCAATTGCATATCTCGAATATTGGGATATCTCGTATATTGGCCGATTTTACTTTACGTACTAAAAAAAAGACCAAAAAATACACGTACAAAATTATTTTAGCCACGTGATTTTTTTTTCAATAAGAAGTTATTACAAAAAATGTGATCAGATGTCAGCGGTTTGCACATTTACATTATGGTCTCTCCTCAAAATGCATTAAGAAAATCAATAATTCGAAGATATAAAAAAGTGAAGGAGACATTTATATCAAAAAACAATAAATCCCATGTTTGAAAACACAACTCATGATTTCAAACACCTTTAGTATGGCATAGCATTGATTGAACTCCAAGAGCGAAGCATCAAAATGTTGCCAACGTCACCAGCAAGTACTTGTCACAAACTAAAACCACCGCAACCAACAGCATCAAATGTAAACAAATTCTGGCAATGTGCCCAGTCGTCTGCCTGACTGCTAACAGTGGTGCGCTAACTAGTCGGTGCTGCACTCACGTATCGGTTATATCAACCAAAGTAAATCCAGGATAAAAAAATTCCTTCCTTTGTTTACTTTAATTTAAAAACAACTATTCGTTATCACTTTAAACCTCGAGTATTTCAATATGTCGAATGTTTGAAACGAAATTCCTGCATTTGTGCTTATTTTAATTGAATTCTTTTAACCTAATTTGATGTGGAGCTGCCACTCGCTGTCTGAACTCGAAGTCGTTGCCATCAGTTCCTGTGACCATTGGACCGTTGCGTGATGCCATTGCTGTTTGGTTATTGTAATTGTTTTGGTTCGAAAAATCACTGTATCGTTTTTATGTTAATTTACTTTATAAACATTTCACGTCGGAAATAAAAATATATTTTCTCTTTTATTAAAATCGGTGGTAGATCGAAAATCAACTGACGTTTTTCAGTGACAGTTAACCAGTGTTCTCATTCTACTCTGATCGGAGTAGATCTACTCCAATTCATTTGTATTTTTAAAAGTATCATTTTCTACTATTTTTTCATAATTTTCTACTGCCTTTTACAGAAATCTACTCCCTTTGTTTTTTTTTTGTAATTTGAGGAAAAAAGTCTCTTAGCTCCCCAAAATAATTTTCCTAATAATTATGATTAATTACACTGGTGCGGAAAACTACGACATTTTTAATTGAACTCCGATTTGTTATTATTTTGTGTCTACACATGTGGATCACACCATGGGCGATTCTCCTGACCAGGTCATTGACTGCGACGTCACACCACACATGGTTTATTTACCATTATAAATTCGATTATTAATATACAATATTATATTGATAATTAATTTAATTTATGAATTTTCAAATTTTTATAAATTTTTTTATTTTTGATAGATGGTGTGAAAGAAAAATATAAGTGATGACATTTTTAACGAAGATTATTGACGAAGAAACCGGGTGACTCAGATATATTTGAAGACATTATTGACGAAGACAACCGGGTGACTCATAAATTTTTGAAAAGCATTTCCCAATGAAAATTAAAGTACTGCCAGATTAAATAACAAAATTTATTTTTCTGGTAATTTGCCGGGAAAGTAAATAAAATAATATATATCGTTATTTAAATCTTGCAAATAATTATTAATTTTCCATTCAGATTTATTCGATGACTATTTAAAAACCATTCACAAAATTGATCACATCGATTATGTCGGCGATAAATTTGTTTACACTTTTATGAAGTTTGACAATAGTTATCACTCCACAGCACAATTAAAATCTCAAATGTAGTAAATTGAAAACATTTCAGATACATGTAAGAGAACCTGGTTCAACCTTAATAGAAAAATACTGATTTTAAGTCTGGATTGGAGATGTTATTAAAAACCTTGTATAATAAAATTGGGTAGTATAATTATTCTAATAAATTTCTCAACATTTTTAAAAATTTGAAATATCTCATTTAGACTCAAAACGTTAACTTTTTGTCATTGCAAAAGTTATTGTGATAACATAGTTCACAAAACAATTTTGTGTTTGAAAGGTCTCAAATTTGGTAAAAGTAGTTTAAGAAGAATTTTAATATACATTCATGATAAAAATATTGGGTTATTTTTAAACTTTTTTGGATTTTATATATGTCTCGACCAAAAAAAGATTAAATTGTTATGATCCTAAAATATTAAAAAAGTTTGTTATACCTCTCTGCATTACATTGTAATACTTGTTGTATTACTTTGCATGTAATCTTACGGGATTAAAATTAATGCTGAAAAAAAAGATTGAAATACGGATTTGTTTTTGTTAATTTTTTTTTAATATTTGTATTATTTTAAAAATAAAATTTTTTAAAGTTTTCATTATTTTAGTTTTATAATTAATTCTCGTACACTCTTTAATTATTTTTCGTCTCTTTCGAAATTATTTTCTTCTTCTTCAACAGTGCATACCTTGCCCGCTACATTCAAATTCTCTAAAATACCGGCAACCAACATTACTGCCATTTACTATAAGCGCTACCCAGCAGGAAATGTCCTCATTGACGACAAGGTCATCAATGATGAATCGAGGACATTACAAAATTTGTCATTGATGAATATGTCTACAGCAATTTCATAAATGACATTGCATTAAAGACGTCATACACCATATATCCATAGACACAAATAGACACAAATTGAGGGACTAATTATTATAAAACCGAGATAATAAAAAAAAAAAAAAAAATTTAAATTTAATTTAAAATTTAAATTAAATTTATTAAATAAACACAAAAAAGACTATTTGAGATAAAATTTCATTACAATTGGATTGAATTTTTAATCCACTGGAATTGTTTTATAACCTAAAAACATTATAAATCCATGTTTAATTAAAAAACATAAATAATTTGTATCTAAAAAAAGTTTGAAATAAGCTGTAAACTATTGATAAGTTTAAAAATTAGTCATAAAAGTATTAAAGTTATCTGTAATCTGTTTAAAAAATATTCCAAAATTTGTTACCGTGTGGTACAGTTTTTCAACAATTCATTAACAAATTATAATTTATGGTATATATATTATTGTCTTTGCAAACCTGGTGAACTATATATAACATCCTGAAACCTACCCCTAAATATGATTTGTGTATGTATAGCAAATCAACCCCGTCTTTGTTCGAAGGATATTTGGGGTGTTTATATAGCGCAAGTTGTTGGCTGTAATTCGAGGACCGTGTGGCCTAATGGATAAGGCGTCGGACTTCGAATCCGAAGATTGCAGGTTCGAGTCCTGTCACGGTCGAAGGTTTAATTTTTTTTATTTATATTATTAAAAAAATATCGTATAATTTATTTTCCATATTAATTATGCATATATATTAATAAACATAAAAATATAATAATATTGTTGTGCAATTTATCTATGTAAAAAAAAAAAATTATATAATATAAATTCTTCTAACAAATTTAAAAAAATGTAAATAAACTAATTTTTATATTAAACAATTTTTGCTGCATCGTTTTTCCGAAAAACCTCTACCTTCAGTGGGTGGCACTTATCGTCCGGCACCTCTTCACCCACCGGAATTGAAACATCACCCTGTGGGCAGGCGCTGAGCGCGACGAGCAGATTCATGTCGGCAATAAATTCGATGAAGTCACCCTTCTGAGCGGGGCTGGGTTTGCAGAAGTACTGCTGTGTATCCTAAACAAATAATATATATGTTTTTTTAAAATGTTCAATAGTTATTTTTAAACATTAATTTAGCTGATAAGAAGTTCAAGATTAGTAATTCTTAGTGACGCACCCTAGTAAAGCCGGTGCACATAAATATGTTCCAGACATCGTGCACGTCCTGCTCCGTCATGCCGCGCTCCTCGATCACGGCCTTTGTTAATGAACTATGACAGCTGCCCACACGGTCCTTGCCAGTGATCAACTTGTAGGTGTAGTCGTCGCAGCGAGTTCCCACGACATCATGCAACGAACCGCCATCCTCGTCGATGCCGTACGCTGCCAACGAGTCGAATACAAAAGTGGCCATTGGACGCAGATGCGGCATGCAGCTCCATAGTCGATCGTAGACCTTGAGGTGCGTGCTGTGCAGCTGACGTGTTTTGCCCGAATAGAAGCGTTCCTGTGTATTCTCCAGATTCCAAAAGTTCATGTCGCCCACCTGCGACCCTTGGCTAAGAGTGATGCGGCACAGATCGCCAGCCTGCATTGTCCAAGTGCGGGTGCTGCGTCGCGGCACTACCAACGACTCTACCAATGTACCCATGATGGCCTGAAAGCGACGCTCATCGTATTCGATTTTAGAGACTTGTGCCGAGGCGGGCTTGTTGTAGCAGACAGTGGGCGAGTGTTTGGAGAAAACGCGCGGCTTAAAGTTGCGTCCGCACCAGGAACTTTGCGCCATTGATTATGCTGAACTTGTTAATTAAAAATACCAAACTATTATTGATAAGAAAATAAAAATAAGTATTAAGAGAAAATTATAGTAGGTAGTGTGTTCGGCTGGCTGGCAGTTTTCCAACTAACAAGGTCGCTGATGTCACAACAACTTGTTGATTAGTTTGGAGCTATGATTACCTACTGATCGCAGCTGTTAGTGTTTGCATAGTTTTAGCAAAGCTTTATTTAGATAGCATTACGAAAGCTTTATCCAGGGACTTATTATTTTGGACCGTTTCCAAACCGTTTGATTTTCTTAAACAATTATTGAACAATTTAGATTAAATAAAAAATGACCACCCGAAAAGGAATTTTTTTAAATCGTGTGATAAATTAGTTATATATTTTAAAACTATAGTCTACATGTAGATAATTACCAGAATTGAACCCATACATTGTTTCTGTAAAATTATTTCCCAAAGTTTGTCTATTTGAATTCCAATTAAGTTAAAAAGAGAATATTTAATAACATTTCAAACAAAATGTTTACATGTTTGATTGAATATAACTACATAAATAAAAGTTTATTCCACTTTATAATTTGTTAACGGTTTTAAGTTTATAATTTATGAGTTTATTTTTTATAAAAGTCCTATACAACTGCATTGGTTTTATGATAAAGTGTATAATCTACACCCAAAGAACGAATCTGTTGGGGCAACCGTGTTGCAACACCGATTTAGTTGTTGCAACACCGCGTATCAGTTCACACAGCTAATGAATACAATTGACACAACCAATTTGTTTAGTTGTGGTAGCCAATTTAATTATAAGAAATCGGCCAATTTTACCAAGCTCTAGCTCTCCAACGTGTTGCAAACACGAAGTCAGCGTCACAACAGCGTTCCCGAGATCGAACATTGTCGACGATTCGTTGTGCTGCTGACTTCGTGTTTGCAACACGTTGGAGCGCTAGGGCTGCATATAATAGAAACACAACAGATAGAAAGAAAATAACAAGAACTCTGTACAATAGTATGCCCGTTGTTGAAGAAAGTATATTTGGGCATGAAAAAACCGAACAGTAACAACGAAGAAGCTTTAAAACAAATCCAAATTTTGTTTTGCACGTGGCACGCGCTGTCCGCAGTACAAAAACAACGTGTGAAAAATCTGAAGCTTGTGCGACTGATGTTGTCCTGCTTTGACATCGTAAAACAGCTGTTTCCGCAGTTGAATCAAATAAATATTGGTTGCTACAACCTAATGTTATATCATTTAGTCAATATAACCAAATATCTGTTAAGTCAACTAAATATCGGTTATGTCTCATTTTGAATTTAGTTGCCGTAGCAATGGAAATAAAAAAAATGATTAAAAGTTTGTTTCCCCAATCAATGTTGCAGTTGCTTCAACTAATATTTGGTTACACTTGATACTATTGTTTACTACAAATGAATATAAGTTGAGGCTAACTACATTTGGAAGATGCAAATTAATATTCGTTGAAACAACTGCACGCCAAGCTATTATTTTTTTGTGTGTATGTATAAATATGTGAAGTAAAGTCTTCAAAGAGGAAAAAATCTTTTTTCCATGTTGAAATATTTAAAAGTAAAAAGCTATTTTCTCAAGTGTGAGCCGTTTTTTCTTTAGATCATTTCAAAAACCAAATTTTTATAATCGGAATTTTTTTTACAATTTTAAAAGATTTTTGATGAAAAAATGTCAATTTTGCTAATAAATAAATTTACAAAAAATGCACAAATAAGAATAAAAAATTAGAGTTTTTGCCAAGTTATTTCTAAAATCCAGAGCCGATATTTATTTTTGACAAATTACTAACATGACCGGGGCTACTTTTTCTTTAGAAGATGTACTTCATAAAATACTAAGTATTATTTGAAGGATTTGAGTGGATAAGCAAGGATAATTTAGTTATGTTCCAATATGTATTTAAATGGGGATCCGTACTATCTGTCAAAAAATATGTCAAAACTGAAAAATGACGAAATTTTAAAAGCTAAGGCTAAATGCTGAAATAATATTTGGTCGAAACAAAGAAATGTCGAAAATATATTAAAGCTAGAAAATATCGAAATATTATGAAACTACAGAAATAATATAATATTTTTAAATACAAAATATTAAATTGTATTTGTGCCATTCAGTCCACACCAAATCGACGAGGGGTTGCTGCTCACCCTCTTCGATTTCAATGGAATTGTATATCTCTACATTTTTAGACCTTTATGCTTTTGATTTTTTTATGTTTCCGTATTTTTATTATCTACATTTTTTCCTGCGGTATTTTTAATTTCGATATTTTAAATTTCGATATTTTAAATTTCGACTTATCGTATCAGACTCATTTTAATATATTTAATGTATGGAATTCCATGTTGTGGCCTTAGACCAAAGTCTAAAATAATACCGAAATAGCTATTAGTTCCGCAGGGAATGGTTTTTATTAATTAGAAATTGTCAAGATTAGTTTTACTGCGTGAATTAATTACTTTAGCACATATTAACTATGGTATCAAATGTTTTTTAATTTCAAAGTAAATTAATTTTTTTTATAAAACTGTACCAAACAAAATAACTAAAAAATAAAACTGTACCATACAAAATAATAACAAAAAAATAATCGCCCCCGGGTGGACTCGAACCACCAACCTTTCGGTTAACAGCCGAACGCGCTAACCAATTGCGCCACGGAGGCCATGCGTTTCCATCATACAATTCGTTGATATTACTGCTTCAATACATAGACAAATATTGCAAAATTTTGCGTATCATATATTTTTAAATTGATTGGAGGGAGAAACAATAATAACTGAGTAAATATCAAATTTCATACCAAAAATGATGTTGACAACTATTTAATGGGATTTACCATCTGCAAATTTGGTAAAATTTAATATGTGTGTAGCTGGTGGCAAATTCTCAGCAAATACTAAACCCATTTTTTTGTGGGATAAAAATAGAGCCACAGCACTCAGACAGGGTTATATCCATTGTGCAGTGACCCAGTTCCCTGGTTTTTAATGATACTTCTTAGATTCATTATTGAATTTAAGAAGGCTATTGTGTGATAAAGAGTGAAGCTGATCCTCTCTCATCACGTCTGTGCCAAAGATCTGCCTTCTAATTCTAGAAAATGCTGGACAGTCACACAGATAGTGCTCTGTGGTGCCAGTTTCTACGAAGCAGGCAGAACATAAGGCACTTTCGGCCAGGCCGATTGCATGTTTTTCACATGCGTTGTGTCCCGTTAGAAGTCCCGTCAGTTTTCTACACTCCTTTCTACACACAAAAAAAATATCGTTCCCAACACTTTATCAAACAAACACTAAAGTGGTTGCAAGCTCATTTATTGCGGCAGCCTATCATTTACGCGACATGTCGAATAATGCAGAATTTCAGGGTAGATTATTCGACAAGTCGCGTAAACGAACGTCTGGCGAAAGTAATCCTTTTATTTCGTTGGATCCTTTACATTGGACACGTCTTAAAAAGTCATCTAAACAGACTGGGTTTTCGTCAGATGATTTGCACAGAATTGCGGCAGTGTTTCTGCATTATCTGTTTTGGATGATGTGAAGACCGATTATGATGAATTGATGGCAGTGGCGATAGATGATAATAATTAGCTTCAGATGTCGCACAATAAGAAAAGGTTGCTTCTTATTCGACAAAAGAAGCATTCGTGCAAGTGTTGCATGACACGGATAAGTTCAATTGTTCAAGTGATGCATCTTTTGTGACAAGCTGTACGATTTTTGGGCAAACACTTTCAATGTAGCATATTTCCGCGAAGCTATTTAGGGCAAACAATTTTAAAATAGATTGCGTTCTGGGAAACACTTAGTGATTGTCCCAAAGAAATGTCATGTATTTATTACTTATCTTAAACACTTTCATTATTTACTGGTAACAAATGAGTGTTTGGGAGTAATAATTGAAGTGACTTTTATAGAGTATTCTTGGTAAATATTTTAAATGTTTTTAAGTAATTAGATATTGTTTTGTTCAAGCACTAATATTTTGTAATTGTTTGCAATAAGCCATTATAATTTACGACTAACAATAAATATTTCTGCCACCCAACATGTGTTTACCAGAAATAACCGATAGCTTCCCAAGTATTTTATAAACATTCATTTTTTAGAGTGTACTTAAGGAAAGTAGAAACGAGGTCGATCTTTTGGTTATCGTCGGTGTCATGAGCTTGGAGAATCTGCATTTCGTCTTATTCAGCCATCTGCTCTTGTGTGCAGAGAGATGATGGCGAATTTTCCCGTAGATGCAGGTAGTCCAAGCACAGGTTCTGGTCCAAATGGATTATCCTCAGATCCAGCGTGTGCTAGTTCGTCAGATGTTTTATTGCCCAAAACTCCTTTATGGCCCGGCACCCAAATCAGTTTCAGTGTATTGTATTTACCAACACAATTGAGACGTGATCTGCATTGACGTACAATTTTGGATGTGATGACCGGGTTGTTCAAAGCCATAAGAGCAGCCTGACTATCGCTGCAAACTGATATAGCTCTGTTCTGCCATCTATTATCCGCAATGTAGTCCATAGCCATAAGTATAACATAAACTTCGGCTTGAAATACCGAGGCATTGTCGCCTAAGGCGAAGTGAAGTCTGCGGTCATCCGGTTCCACAAACACTCCATCACCAGATCCCTGATAATATTTCTGTTATCATTGCATCAGAGGGCATCTCCAGTAGACAGGTGTCTAATGGAGTGTCAAGTGCAATGTCAGAGATATTCCAGGGAACATTAAACCAGAAACCACCTCGTTTTAGTCTACAGCAGCCTTTCATGGCTTCGCCTCTGATGAAGATGTCAAGTGGTGGTACGTTTAAGATTGCATTCAGTGCTGGACCAGGTGTAGTGGGAAAGGCACCCGTAACACCAAAACATACGATTCTCTGAATCTTGGCAAGACTAGTTGTCACGCACTTTCGCGACAGCTTGTTCCACCAGACAACCGATGCATATGATATCATCGGTCTTATCATTGCCGTGTAAATCCATAAGGTTTTGCTCGGCAATAGTCCACATGTCATCCCAAAAAATCCTCTGCATTGCCAGAAGGCATTCAATGCTCGCGAAATTTTATTTTGTTGTTTTGTCCAAAGTAGTTTACTATCTAGAGTTAAGCCCAGATATTTTACTTCGTTAGACAGAGGAATAGTGACACCCTTAAGTACTGGTAGAGATAATCCTGTCATTATTCTTTTCCTAGTGAAGAGAACAATCCCTGTTATTAAACCCCTGACACGAGATAAGACTACATAAAAATATAAACAAAAGTTTGAAAACTTATGATAAATACTATAATATCTTTGCGGTAGTATTAAACTAACAAATTAATATTTTTCACATTTTATTTGTTAATATTTGTTATCACTTGCTGTAAATATTGAATTCATCGATCAGAAATTGTTGTATATATTTCTAAAAACTACAATTTGTTATGGCAACTATTTTGTAACTCTTAACAACAATTTTTATTAGTCATTTCATACACAACAATTCAACAACTTTCGTTTTAAGAATGCTTACGCTCTTGATATATAATAAATGTATTTACTGTTGAATTAACAGTTAAAACTGTTGCTTTTTTTCTTTGCGCACCCAAAAAACTATTTATCTATTTCAAGTATTAATGTAAATTATTCAGCTCCATAGAATATATGTATTTCTTTAAATAAATCCATTTTTTTTTTTGTAATCAACAAACATTTTCTTTAAATCAACAATTTAAAAGAAATTTGCGTTAACGTGAAAGAATTATTTTCTATGGAGCCATTTTACTTCAATTCGGTAAATATGTTAATCGGTGCGTGAAATTATTAAAATAAAAAGTTTTTTTTTTTTAATTTTGTGTATATTTATTAAAATTTTGAATTTTAATATTTTTGTTTTAACAATTCATTATTTTTCATTCACACTCTCAATCTTTTTTATATCTGTTCACTCCTCCACTGCTTCTTGGAATTTTCTAAATACCTGACAAACCAACAACTTGCTCCAAGAAAAATTCCAAGAAAAAGTCTATGAATTACATATTTTGCATTCGTCACTTATCAGAATATAATAACACCTCCCTACTAACGGTTACCTGAAATGATTCTGCCATCCTATTTTTTTTTATTTAGTCTAGAGTAATCCTAATTTAAAATCCACGAAAGGCAACCTAATCTATTCTTTTCAAAGAATTCTGATCTAAACTCTAGTTAAATGAAACCAAATTAAATGAATTCCAATATATATGTAAATGTTAAACATAAATGCAAAAGACAATCAAATTAATTTTTGAAAAAATTTAGACTCATAACGTTGACTTTTTATCATTGCAAAAGTTATTAATACACGCTCTCACAAACATAATTTTGCAGTCATTACATATATCTTTGAAGCTTTATATGCAAATAAAAATATTATTGAATTGCCAAACACTATTATAATAACAGCCAAACATATTTTTGTTTTCGTTCAAATATATTTATGTTCAGAATGAATAATTTTCGGCGTTCTTGCCAATATATATATGTTTGAATGTGAAAAACATTTTATTTACATGTAAACATATTGATGTTTACATTTCATATTAATGTTAAAAAAGTAAATTTAGTGCTAATAATTTTTTTACACCATATACATTTTTATATCTTTTTTTAATTTATATTAAATAATTATAAACTTAAAATATTATTTTTTTATTATACATCTTTTATTTATATTTAATAATTTTATTTTCATCTAAAGTTTTTTTTTTGTAGCGATACAAAAGTTTTTGGATATCAATGAAATTCTTTATTCCTGTAAAAGTACGTTCGATACCATTATGTATGGAACTCGATTTCTTTTGCATGGCCATCACGGGCACGCTTGCAGAAGTCCAGACGCTGAACCCAATTATCGACGGTTTTCAAGCATAAATCGGCCGATACTGCTGCAATTTCACGTTGTAACGAGCAGGTATTAATACGTTTATTTAAATTATATACTTTTAACTAAAATGCCTGTTTGTATTAAAAATGTTAAATCAAATTACTTTTTATTAATTGTTCAGTTTAAAATATTTTGATTGTGAAAATATTTTAAAATAATTCATTCTTGTACGAATCACAGCTTTGAGCACACGTCTCAAATAAAATTAAATAAATAGTCTTTTTTTTAAATATAATCTTTCATTGCGACGCAACGCGTTCGCTACAACGTTCGATATTCGTACGAAGTTCATCAATCGTTGGCATAGACCATAGACTTGACGTAGCCCCACAGGAAATAGCCTAACGGCGTCAAATCGCACGACCGATCGCACGGCCAATCGACTGGACCATTTAGTGAGATAACACGTTCTCCAAACTTGGTTTCCAATAAATTGATTGTGGCATTTGCTGTGTGGCTTGTGGCGCCGTCCTGTTGGAACCACATGTCCTCCAAGTCCATATCATCCAATTGGGGCCAAAAATATTCGGTTATCATTGAACAGTAACACAGTAACGTGCCGGTTTTGATCATCACGGAAGAAGTACGGCCCCCCACCCAGCCCAATTCATGAACATACGACGCTTCTGGTGGTCAAGCGGTTTTAGTGGCATGATATGGCAAACCTTACTGAAGAGAAATGTCAAAAGAGCGGCAAGAAATATGGCGTGGTTTGCTGTCCTTGTCGCTCTACTTTTGTAGCGTCCCTTTATTGTTCCTATTTTGAGTTCAGTGAATTATGGATTGATTGGATATTTCACAACAGTGATTGGCGGTACTTAAACAAATTCATCCACCAAATAGAACTTTTGAATTATATTAAAAGTATTAATGTGAGTGTTATTGAGTGCTAATAGTAGGCAGCGTTGGTTTTTAACTGTGATTTCGTAATGCCAAACATACATATACTTAAAATGTTGCCATACTAATTCTATTATTTTTAAATTCATTGTCAGCCTCAAAACGCTTAAAATGAAAACAGCACCATAATATTTGAATGTAAGTTAAATAAAATTGCTCCAGCTAATTTCAATATCAAAATCTTGTACCAATATGCGCTCCTATCATGCCAAAAATGGCGTTTTTAAAAGGGGAATTTATTTCAATTTAAAATGTAAAAATGCATTTCTTGAAACTTAAAAAAAACGCTTAAAATAAAAAACCACCTCGAGATTTTTTGATATTTTGTAGATAATAGGATAAACTAACGATTATTTTCAAAAATCGTACAAGCCCACTTTTTATTCAGGGTCCTTCATGGTGAAAAATGGGTCTAAAGATTGACAATTTTTCAGTCGCAGTATGGAAAAAAATGCATTTATTAAAACTTAAAAAAAACGCTTAAAATAAAAAACCACCTCGAGATTTTTTGATATTTTGTAGATAATAGGATAAACTAACGATTATTTTCAAAAATCGTACTAGCCCACTTTTTATTCAGGGTCCTTCGTGGTGAAAAATGGGTCTAAAGATTGACAATTTTTCAGTCGCAGTATGGAAAAAATGCATTTATTAAAACTTTAAAAAAACGCTTAAAATAAAAAACCACCTCGAGATTTTTTGATATTTTGTAGATAATAGGATAAGCTAACGATTATTTAAAAAAATTGTACTATTTTCAGGGTCCATCATGGTGAAAAATCGGTCCAAAGATGGAAAATTTTGCAGTCGCAATATGAAAAAAATGCATTTATTGAAACTTTAAAAAAACGCTTAAAACAAAAAACCACCTCGAGATTTTTTGATATTTTGTAGATAATAGGATAAACTAACGATTATTTTCAAAAATCGTACTAGCCCACTTTTATTCAGGGTCCTTCGTGGTGAAAAATGGGTCTAAAGATTGACAATTTTTCAGTCGCAGTATGGAAAAAATGCATTTATTAAAACTTAAAAAAACGCTTAAAATAAAAAACCACCTCGAGATTTTTTGATATTTTGTAGATAATATGATAAACTAACGATTATTTTCAAAAATCGTACTAGCCCACTTTTTATTCAGGGTCCTTCATGGTGAAAAATGGGTCTAAAGATTGACAATTTTTCAGTCGCAGTATGGAAAAAATGCATTTATTAAAACTTAAAAAAAACGCTTAAAATAAAAAACCACCTCGAGATTTTTTGATATTTTGTAGATAATATGATAAACTAACGATTATTTTCAAAAATCGTACTAGCCCACTTTTTATTCAGGGTCCTTCGTGGTGAAAAATGGGTCTAAAGATTGACAATTTTTCAGTCGCAGTATGGAAAAAATGCATTTATTAAAACTTAAAAAAAACGCTTAAAATAAAAAACCACCTCGAGATTTTTTGATATTTTGTAGATAATATGATAAACTAACGATTATTTTCAAAAATCGTACTAGCCCACTTTTTATTCAGGGTCTTTCATGGTGAAAAATGGGTCCAAATATGGACAATTTTTCAGTTGCAGTCTGAAAAAAATGCTTTTATTGAAACTTAAAAAAAACGCTTAAAACAAAAAACCACCTCGAGATTTTTTGATATATTGCAGATAATAGGATAAACTAACGATTATTTTCAAAAATCGTACTAGCCCACTTTTTATTCAGGGTCCTTCATGGTGAAAAGTGGGTCCAAAGATTGACAATTTTTCAGTCGCAGTATGGAAAAAATGCATTTATTAAAACTTAAAAAAAAACGCTTAAAATAAAAAACCACCTCGAGATTTTATGATATTTTGTAGATAATAGGATAATCTAACGATTGGTTAAAAAAATTGTACTATTTTCAGGGTCCATCATGGTGAAAATTCGGTCCAAAGATGGAAAATTTTGCAGTCGCAATATGAAAAAAATGCATTTATTGAAAATTAAAAAAAACGCTTAAAACAAAAAACCACCTCGAGATTTTTTGATATTTTGTAGATAATAGGATAAACTAACGATTATTTTCAAAAATCGTACTATTTTCAGGGTCCATCATGGTGAAAAATGGGTCCAAAAATGAAAAATTTTGCAGTCGCAGAATGAAAAAAATGCATTTATTGAAACTTAAAATATAAAATCAGCTCGAGATTTTTTGATATTTTGTAAATAATAGGATAAGCTAACAATTATTTTAAAAAATCGTACTATTTTCAGGGTCCATCATGGTGAAAAATGGGTCCAAAGATGAAAAATTTTGCAGTCGCAGAAGGAAAAAAATGCATTTATTGAAACTTAAAATATAAAATCACCTCGAGATTTTTTGATATTTTGTTGATAAAAGGATAAGCTAACGACTATTTTAAAAAATCATGCTTTTTTCAGGGTCCTTCATGGTGAAAAATGGGTCCAAATATGTAATTATTAAAAAGCCATTTATGTGGTTTTAACGATGAAGGTATTTCTTTAAAAAAAAAACAAATTTTTTGATATGTATTTATATAACTTTCAATGATTATTATTTATTTATTTTAATTATTTAAAACAATTAAATATTTTTATACCGTAATTTTTGATCTAATAAAGAAGGCGAATATTTTAGCAAATGTATGAACCTTTTAGCGCAGTTGTTATGCAATGTCGCAACCATGAAAAAGATTCAACGGTGAATCTTTTAGCAAATGTCTGAACCTTTTAGCGGTGTCGTTTTCAATGTTACAGCCATGAAAAAAATAAATAGGAGAACTTAAGTGCTCCTGATCTAAGATGGCACTATTGGCCATTTAAAAATATATCTAATATTAATTAGAAGTTGCATTTTAAATTCAAAATTCATAAATAATATATTATGTGACCACATTTTAATTTACCTATATCTAGTATATAGCGACGGTGGCTCAGATGGTTAAGGCGGTGAAGTACGAGTCGAAAGATCGCTGGTGCTAACGCAACTGAATAATTAAAAAAATAACTTGTTTTCTATACAGCGCTATCTCTCGGCAGAAATTGGCCACCTTAGAGTAAAAACAGAATAAAAGAAATTTATTTTAATTTTAAGTAACTATTTATTTTTGATAAAGATCTTACGTTTTATAGTTTTGTATGATAATAAGCTTTTAATGTAAAACAAGGCGATAGTGTTTTATATTTCTATCTGGAAATATTCATGAAACTCTTAAAATTTTGCTTTTGTAGTATAATTTTATTTTATTCTAAATTACACGAAAAAATTGTGGAATTACAGAAAATGTGGCAACACTTGGAAACTATTTATTTAAATCAAAAACAAACTGATGCTTGGGCTTGCGGCTATTACATTCTACATTACATTGAAACCAAATTTTATTTAAAAACAATAACCACTTTTAATCCTGATTCTTATAGAAAATATTTAGCTAACTTATGTTTAGAGAAATCAGAATGTTTAAATTCATTTTGCAAATACTGCAGTCGAATTATTGATTCACATGAAGTTCTATTATGCCGAAATTGTGAAAATAAAATACATTGTACCATAGCAAATTAAAAAAAAAATATAACGAAGCCCCAAGTTATATATGCTTAGTATGTTCGTCATAGATATTCAATAGAAATTTTAATTAAGTTTTATGACAATATTATTATAATTTATTACCTAAATATATTATTTGTAATTAACATTATTAGCACATGAACAATATTGCTGCTGAAAATTCAGAACGAACTTCAATGAAATCTAATGTAGCGTTCGTTCTGCCGTTTTCACGACTATTCGGAACATACATACATACATAAATACATACAAACATTCACAAATATATAATATAAAAGTTTTTATTACAATATGTATATATTAGTTTATATTAAGTAGAAAAGTATGTAAATAAAAAATATATATAATGTTTAAAATTGTGTAAAAATTGTAAAATGTAAATAACAACATAATAAATATCAAAATTATATATGTTTATCATGCTTCTTCAGATATTTCAAAAAATTATTGTTGATTGAAATTAATTACATACATATGTATATATTTTTACTAAAAAATCAAGGATTGAAACCTAAACGAATAACGGTTTCGATTTCGGTTTCGGTTACGGTTTCGGTTTTAAGTTTTTATAACGAAACGGTTTCGGTATACCGGTTCCAGGTTACGGTTTCGGTTTTGATTTCGGTTTTTGTATAAATTTTCTTTATTTCCATATTTTTCAAATAATTTTACATTTTTTATATGGTGCTAAATTATGATCAAATTATGATACTGGGGTAACGTGGGATACGTAATTTAAACAATGTTTGTTGTTATTTTAGTAAAAATATTGTGTTATATGAATTATTTAATTGATTACGTCAAGAAAAAAATTTAATTTGAAATTTCGTGACCACAAACCAATGAAAAGCAACATATTGACTTCACCTGATATATGATCTGAATTAAAAAGAACATGAATTTTGTACAATTTTCATCCATAAAAGCCAAAGAAATTAAAATTCAACAATTCTGTGAACTGCAATATATGTAAACTAGTGATGATCATTTGCTAGAGCAATGCAAGAAATGTTAATCTTAATCTATTAAATTTTAAATAAAGATCGAAGACAAATATCTTAAACTGCATATTAATTATGAAAACGAATAGAATTTGAACACTTATTGTATTTAAGTTATTTAAGTATATTTTCCATATTTTCCATATTTTCCATATTTTCCATATTTTTCAATTTCTTCAACATTTTACTAACAAAAAGAAAATCCAATAAGATAAAAATTTGAATTATATTTTAAAAAGAATTAACTAATAAAAAATAATTGTATAAATCAAGTGATGTTGACGAGACAATTCAAAAATACCAAATACATTTTCAAAATGCTAAATATGTTTTACAAACTTCTTTATGTATCTGTGAATTGATAAGAAAATGTAAATCTATTAGTTGATATTTCAACTTTAAAAATGCATCTTTTCGTTCTACAACGACGATATACATTATAAAATATACAATAAATATTTCGTATAGGCATATTTCTGTTTTCGTCACAGATTAAAAAATCCGTATGCTATACGAACCGTATGTCAAGAGAACTCAAATAATATTTTGCATAGTAACATTTTTCTTTGCGAACACCATGCGAACACAATCTCAAACGCTACAAAGCGAATACTAACAGAAAGAAGAGAATATAACAATAACGAATACGATTCTTATACACACACTTTCACAACTCTTCGTTGCTATACTGTATCATCGCATGGCAACAAACAGACGCATGACAACAGACACACGCATGACAACGGACAGACGCATGACACAGACGCATGACAACGGACAGACGCATGGTACCACGCATAGTACAGCTCTCTAGTTGGCAACAACAACGAGTTCTCTTTGTGGTACAAAAAATTTCCCGCCAAAAATTCTATCAACAGCTTGCATGCTGCTTTATTCGAATTTTGGTTGTTGTTGCACTTTCAAACGAATTAGCGGATTTGTGAAAAAAGAAAAACACAAAAAGCAATATATCACCTAAATATATCACACTGTGAAAATGTTCATATATTATTTTTTATTACTTCATGATTTTACAATTAACAAAAAAACTATATATAAAAGTAAAACAAAAATAATAATGTGCATAGCACAGTGCATATGCACTATCGATGTACGAACTAGCGTAGCGAAGAAAAGAGAAAAAAACATTGTTTTGTCTGTTTTGTCTTTCTGAAGCGACTTTTGAAGCACTTTTAAAGCTATTTACCGCTTCAAAAGTGCTTCACAGGCCTTATTTTTAAGACGCTTATATTCTTTAGAATTCGACAAAAATAAAAAAAAAAAACACACATCTTCATTAATGTTCACGTTCATAAATATTTTGCACGCTTTCCATTGTTACTTATTGTTCAATATTTAGTAATATCATGAATTCTTTTGTATATCATTATTAACTTAAAAGCATAATAAATACATTAAAATCATAAAAAAACGCAAGTCTTCCTTTTCTTGCAGTCTTAGTCCTGCACTTGCTCTTGTTCTTTTTCCTGCAAAATCTCGATTTTGTTCTCGCTTCTGTTCTTGCAAAAAAAAAATGCAAGAACAAGAATGCCTGAACAAGAAATTTTTAATCATCACTAATGTAAACAAATATCTGCCTTATACTTGAAATGTTTAAACTTGTCTAACTTGCACTTCATTTTTCGTATTTCCTTAAATATAACGGTTTCGGTTACGGTTTCGGTTTTAAAAATGAAACGGTTTTAAACGGATATCGGTTTCGGTTACGGTTTCAATCCTTGTAAAAAATATATTATAAAGAATTATGTAATAAATAATAATATTTATGTTTTCAAATTACAATTAAAAGCCTATGATCTTACAAAACTATAAAGCGTATTATCTCTATCAACAATAAACAGTGTCTTACAATTAAAATAAATGTTTTTTATTCTGTTTTTACTCTAAGGTGGCCAATTTCTGCCGAGAGATAGCGCTGTATAGAAAACAAGTTATTTTTTTAATTATTCAGTTGCGTTAGCACCAGCGATCTTTCGACTCGTAATCCAACGCCTTAACCATCTGAGCCACCGACGCTTTATACGAGATATAGGTAAATTAAAATGTGGTCACATAATATATTATTTATGAATTTTGAATTTAAAATGCAACTTCTAATTAATATTAGATATATTTTTAAATGGCCAATAGTGCCATCTTAGATCAGGAGCACTTAAGTTCTCCTATTTATTTTTTTCATGGCTGTGACATTGAAAACGACACCGCTAAAAGGTTCAGACATTTGCTAAAAGATTCACCGTTGAATCTTTTTCATGGTTGCGACATTGCATAACAACTGCGCTAAACGGTTCATACATTTGCTAAAATATTCGCCTTCTTTATTAGATCAAAAATTACGGTATAAAAATATTTAATTGTTTTAAATAATTAAAATAAATAAATAATAATCATTGAAAGTTTAAAGAAATACCTTCATCGTTAAAACCACATAAATGCTTTTTAATAATTACATATTTGGACCCATTTTTCACCATGAAGGACCCTGAAAAAAGGATGATTTTTTAAAATAGTCGTTAGCTTATCCTTTTATCAACAAAATATAAAAAAATCTCGAGGTGATTTTATATTTTAAGTTTCAATAAATGCATTTTTTTCCTTCTGCGACTGCAAAATTTTTCATCTTTGGACCCATTTTTCACCATGATGGACCCTGAAAATAGTACGATTTTTGAAAATAATCGTTAGTTTATCCTATTATCTACAAAATATCAAAAAATCTCGAGGTGGTTTTTTGTTTTAAGCGTTTTTTTAAGTTTCAATAAATGCATTTTTTTCATATTGCGACTGCAAAATTTTCCATCTTTGGACCGATTTTTCACCATGATGGACCCTGAAAATAGTACAATTTTTTTAACCAATCGTTAGATTATCCTATTATCTACAAAATATCATAAAATCTCGAGGTGGTTTTTTATTTTAAGCGTTTTTTTTTAAGTTTTAATAAATGCATTTTTTCCATACTGCGACTGAAAAATTGTCAATCTTTGGACCCACTTTTCACCATGAAGGACCCTGAATAAAAAGTGGGCTAGTACGATTTTTGAAAATAATCGTTAGTTTATCCTATTATCTGCAATATATCAAAAAATCTCGAGGTGGTTTTTTGTTTTAAGCGTTTTTTTAAGTTTCAATAAATACATTTTTTTCATATTGCAACTGCTAAATTTTCCATCTTTGGACCGATTTTTCACCATGATGGATCCTGAAAATAGTACAATTTTTTTTAAATAATCGTTAGCTTATCCTATTATCTACAAAATATCAAAAAATTTCGAGGTGGTTTTTTATTTTAAACGTTTTTTTTAAGTTTTAATAAATGCATTTTTTCCATACTGCGACTGAAAAATTGTCAATCTTTAGACCCATTTTTCACCACGAAGGACCCTGAATAAAAAGTGGGCTAGTACGATTTTTGAAAATAATCGTTAGTTTATCCTATTATCTACAAAATATCAAAAAATCTCGAGGTGGTTTTTTATTTTAAGCGTTTTTTTTAAGTTTTAATAAATGCATTTTTTCCATACTGCGACTGAAAAATTGTCAATCTTTAGACCCATTTTTCACCACGAAGGACCCTGAATAAAAAGTGGGCTAGTACGATTTTTGAAAATAATCATTAGTTTATCCTATTATCTACAAAATATCAAAAAATCTCGAGGTGGTTTTTTATTTTAAGCGTTTTTTTTAAGTTTTAATAAATGCATTTTTTTCCATACTGCGACTGAAAAATTGTCAATCTTTAGACCCATTTTTCACCATGAAGGACCCTGAATTAAAAGTGGGCTAGTACGATTTTTGAAAATAATCGTTAGTTTATCCTATTATCTACAAAATATCAAAAAATCTCGAGGTGGTTTTTTATTTTAAGCGTTTTTTTTAAGTTTTAATAAATGCATTTTTTCCATACTGCGACTGAAAAATTGTCAATCTTTAGACCCATTTTTCACCATGAAGGACCCTGAATAAAAAGTGGGCTAGTACGATTTTTGAAAATAATCGTTAGTTTATCATATTATCTACAAAATATCAAAAAATCTCGAGGTTGTTTTTTATTTTAAGCGTTTTTTTTAAGTTTTAATAAATACATTTTTTCCATACTGCGACTGTAAAATTGTCAATCTTTAGACCCATTTTTCACCATGAAGGACCCTGAATAAAAAGTGGGCTAGTACGATTTTTGAAAATAATCGTTAGTTTATCATATTATCTACAAAATATCAAAAAATCTCGAGGTGGTTTTTTATTTTAAGCGTTTTTTTTAAGTTTTAATAAATGCATTTTTTCCATACTGCGACTGAAAAATTGTCAATCTTTAGACCCATTTTTCACCATGAAGGACCCTGAATAAAAAGTGGGCTAGTACGATTTTTGAAAATAATCGTTAGTTTATCCTATTATCTACAAAATATCAAAAAATCTCGAGGTGGTTTTTTATTTTAAGCGTTTTTTTTAAGTTTTAATAAATGCATTTTTTCCATATTGCGACTGAACAATTGTCAATCTTTGGACCTACTTTTCACCATGAAGGACCCTGAATAAAAAGTGGGCTAGTACGATTTTTGAAAATAATCGTTAGTTTATCATATTATCTACAAAATATCAAAAAATCTCGAGGTGGTTTTTTATTTTAAGCGTTTTTTTTAAGTTTTAATAAATACATTTTTTCCATACTGCGACTGTAAAATTGTCAATCTTTAGACCCATTTTTCACCATGAAGGACCCTGAATAAAAAGTGGGCTAGTACGATTTTTGAAAATAATCGTTAGTTTATCATATTATCTACAAAATATCAAAAAATCTCGAGGTGGTTTTTTATTTTAAGCGTTTTTTTTAAGTTTTAATAAATGCATTTTTTCCATACTGCGACTGAAAAATTGTCAATCTTTAGACCCATTTTTCACCATGAAGGACCCTGAATAAAAAGTGGGCTAGTACGATTTTTGAAAATAATCGTTAGTTTATCCTATTATCTACAAAATATCAAAAAATCTCGAGGTGGTTTTTTGTTTTAAGCGTTTTTTTAAAGTTTCAATAAATGCATTTTTTTCATATTGCGACTGCAAAATTTTCCATCTTTGGACCGATTTTTCACCATGATGGACCCTGAAAATAGTACAATTTTTTTAAATAATCGTTAGTTTATCCTGTTATCTACAAAATATCAAAAAATTTCGAGGTGGTTTTTTATTTTAAGCGTTTTTTTAAAGTTTCAATAATGGCATTTTTTTCAGACTGCAACTGAAAAATTGTCCATATTTGGACCCATTTTTCACTATGAAGGACCCTGAAAACGGTACGATTTTTGAAAGTAATCGTTAGTTTATCCTATTATCTACAAAATATCAAAAAATCTCGAGGTGGTTTTTTATTTTAAGCGTTTTTTTTAAGTTTTAATAAATGCATTTTTTCCATATTGCGACTGAACAATTGTCAATCTTTGGACCTACTTTTCACCATGAAGGACCCTGAATAAAAAGTGGGCTAGTACGATTTTTGAAAATAATCGTTAGTTTATCATATTATCTACAAAATATCAAAAAATCTCGAGGTGGTTTTTTATTTTAAGCGTTTTTTTTAAGTTTTAATAAATACATTTTTTCCATACTGCGAATGTAAAATTGTCAATCTTTAGACCCATTTTTCACCATGAAGGACCCTGAATAAAAAGTTGGCTAGTACGATTTTTGAAAATAATCGTTAGTTTATCATATTATCTACAAAATATCAAAAAATCTCGAGGTGGTTTTTTATTTTAAGCGTTTTTTTTAAGTTTTAATAAATGCATTTTTTCCATACTGCGACTGAAAAATTGTCAATCTTTAGACCCATTTTTCACCATGAAGGACCCTGAATAAAAAGTGGGCTAGTACGATTTTTGAAAATAATCGTTAGTTTATCCTATTATCTACAAAATATCAAAAAATCTCGAGGTGGTTTTTTATTTTAAGCGTTTTTTTTAAGTTTCAAGAAATGCATTTTTACATTTTAAATTGAAATAAATTCCCCTTTTAAAAACGCCATTTTTGGCATGATAGGAGCGCATATTGGTACAAGATTTTGATATTGAAATTAGCTGGAGCAATTTTATTTAACTTACATTCAAATATTATGGTGCTGTTTTCATTTTAAGCGTTTTGTTTTTATTTTAAAATATATGCAATTTTTGTAATTATAAAAATATATGACTTTATATCGGTTTGTAGTATATTATTGATTATATTATATGGAAATGCAAAAAATAATAAGATTTTAATATGTTATATTTAAACAAAAAAAAAAAAAAAAATGCGGCGAATTCAAATTGTGCGCTAACTTCACAAATTGTGGGATAACTCCAATTCGCCGCGATGCGCTATCTTCACACCAGTGAATAAACAATTGCATATAATTCAAAAAAACCTTTTTTGACGTTGGATGTGTTAAATAGCAGAAATTAAAAACATACATATAGTAATATCTAATAAAATATTTCTGTAAAATCTAATTACATTATAATTGAATTGTATAAATATTTTGTACAGATTAAAATATTACTATGCGATATTTAAACATAAATTGCTTCAATCGCGGATTTACATGAATTTACTATATTAAAGTTTCTGTAGAAATATTTTTCATCTGATATTAATATATGTATGTTTTATATTTCCGCTATTTAACACACCCAACGTCAATAAAAAGTTCTTTGAATTATATGTTATTCGTTATTCGTGATTGTTACTGGGTGACAACGAATTTAAAAATAATAGCATTATTTTGATTATATATATCTTTGGCATTACGATATCCAAATTTTAAAACAAAGCTGGCTACTTTTAGTACTCAGTAACACTCACATTAATACTTTTCATATAGTTCAAAAGTTCTTTTTGATGGAAGAATTTGTACCGCCAAATACTGTTAATACCAAATAGTTGCTGTTTGTGAAATATCCAAATACCGTAATTCACTGAAGTCAAATTATTAAGTATAAATAAAAGATTTGTAATAAAAAAAAGTTCAAGTTTGTAATTATATACTATAAATAAAAAAAAATGTAATGTAAAAAAAAGGAAAAAAATGAATATTGTGTAAAAAAAAATATTGGCACTAAATTTACTAAATTTACTCTTTTAAATGTAAACATAAATATGTTTACATGTAAATAAAATATTTTTCACATTCAAACATATATCGACGCCCCTTACGAAAACTATTATATTAAAATTGTCTTACGAAAAAAAGTATATATCACTTTTAAACGAATACGATTACATTTTTACTTAAATAAGGAATATTATAATGTTCTCAAAATTTCACAGAAAACTAGTACAACAAGCAGTTTTCTGTGGAAAATTATTATGTTTCAAATTTTTAGACGAAAGTTAGAGCTTTTTATTGAAATATATTTTTTTCAAAATCATATTGCGTTGCTTTTATGTTTTTATATATGTCATTTGTAAAATTTGTTTGAGAAAATTTAAAATAATTACGTTAAAATATGCTTTACCATATACTATGTCGGTGACTCAGAAGGTTAGTGTGTTGGAACACAAGTCGAAACGTCGCTGGTTCAAACACCAGCAAATGCAACAGGAAAAAAATAAATAGAAAATGTTTTTCTTCACCGCGCTACCTCTTGGTAGATAAGCTTCGAGAGTAAAAACATCACCCATGAAAAGTTATGATTCGGCGTTAAACTGTAGGTTCCAATTCCATTCTTCGTCGCAAATTTGAATCATTTTTATATTCGTAGATATACAGATATACATGTGCTTATTCCCGGAAATATCAAAAACATAATAGAGTTCCAGGCAAAACCATAAAACATATTATTTTTCTCATCAAAAACAATAACATACTTTTATTCTGAACTTCAAAAAATAACATATTTATTTTCGTAAGGGAAAAAATATATAATAGTTTTCGTAAGGGGCGTCGATATATTTGCAAGAACACCGAAAATTATTCATTCTGAACATAAATATGTTTAAACGAAAACAAAAATATGTTTGGCTGTTATTATAATAATGTTTGGCAATGAAATAATAATACTTTTGTTTTTGCATAAAGCTACAAAGATATATGTAATGCCTGCAAAATTATGTTTGGGAGAGCCCTTTTTTTGCAGCGTGTTGATAATGCAATAATTGGTAAAATACCGATTAACTTTAAATATTTTTCTTTTAATTTCAAAGTAAATTTTTGATTTTAGTGTAAAATCCTACAGTGTTCAATTTTTCTTGACACATGAAATTTTGTACACACGTGACGACAACTGTAAAGTGGAATAATATTGATCTCGAGCGAAATATGGGGCTGGAATGCATTTGCGAAACATGTGCTTCGAGGTTGCAAGGCGGTTTCGTCAACACTCTCTGTCTGTCTGGTTGTCAGCCGTCTGTCTGTCCGTCCGTCTGCATGTTTTGTCTACTTTGGTCTCTTTTCTTGAGGTTCTCTAACAACGTTAAAAGCTATACAATATTTTGTTATAATTATAAATGTCGTTGTAGTTTTTATTTATTTTTTCTTTTCGTTATTCTTGTGGGACTGTGTTCTGCTTGTGATTCTTGATGACGACCAACCGGCCGGCCTCTCTCTGCCTGTTGACTGCATTTCGTAAGATTAGGCAGACTGCGTCGAAGTATCGAACCAAAAAAAAAATAATAAAAAAACAACAGAAAAATACAAAATATCTACAAAATAAAATAAATACAACGAACGGTTGAGCGCAAGGAAATCACGAAGCAATAACAACGCAACTTTCATAATCGTGCTACAAAAACACAGAGATGGCGCGCCGCAGCGCTCAGTGTTGTTGGACTCTTTGTGGCGTTGTGATCGTGGCGTTGTTGTTGTGTACGATAATCGTGTGAAATTCGACGAGTGTATCCTTCAGATAAAAATATTTATTCGGCAAACGCGTAACGTTGCGCAGCTAACGAAGAACACAAAGCAATTAAATTTATGTTAAAAAATATTTTAAAAAATTTCAAAATAATTAAAAACAATAAAATAAAATCGTATTTATTGTGTGCAGCTTTTACATCATCCAGGATTCAGCAGGATAAATTTTTATATAATTTCAAATAATCAAATTATATCAAGTAAAAAGGTGCATAAATAATTCTTAAGCATTCTAGAATTTTGTTTCGAAACAATACATTTCAGAAAAGGTCAAACAAAAAAAAAAGCATGAATTGTTGGCAGTCGTCGTTTGTATTTTCAAATTGAAAATAGAATGAAGTGCGCTGTTTTCCTTTTTAAATTTGTTTTAAATTTATAAATTTATTTAAAATAAAAAAAAATGTTAAATTACAACACAATATTACAAAATTTTAGTATTTGGCTGTAGATTGAATGTGATGAAAATTAATATTCAAATAAATTTTAACAGAAATCTCCATTTTTGAAAAATTTGCGGTTGAACAGCAAGAGATATAAATGTAAATAAAATACATATATCTGTAATTAGAAATTTTTGAGAAACTAAGAAGCACAATTTTTTTTTCAAATGACTCCCAATATTTCTGAACCTTCTGACTTTTGATTAGAAATTTGTATATGTATGTAAATAAAACCCAAAAATCAAATTGTTTACGATGTTTAAAAATTTCGAAAAAAAAATTCAAACAAAAAAATTACAACATGATCAAAAAATTTGAAAAAAAAATTTTAAAAATAATTTGCGCGACAAAAAAAACGCAATGTTTTCCAACAAAAAAATTGTATTCGAAAAATACAACTATGTCGAAAAATTTGGAAAAAACAAAAATTTGTTGCGATGATCGTCGTTGTAGAAAGAAAAGTCACCAAATACATTTTTATGAAAACTTAAATTTCGAGTTTGTTGATTAATATTGCAAAAAGTAATTGATGCATTTTTAAAGTTGAAATATCAATTGATGTGGTATCATGTGGTATAAAAATTGACATCATCGATTAAAAATTGACAGATATATAAAGATTTTTGTAAATAAATATTTGGCAGTTTGAAAATGTATTTGGTGACTTTCAATAAGAGCGCTACAAAAGTTTTTTTTAAGGGTTTTTCAACTAGGACGCTACAAAAGTAGAGCGACA
This sequence comes from Dryomyza anilis, assembly GCA_951804985.1. Taxonomy (NCBI): domain Eukaryota; kingdom Metazoa; phylum Arthropoda; class Insecta; order Diptera; family Dryomyzidae; genus Dryomyza; species Dryomyza anilis. The sequence goes on along the minus strand of OX638132.1, from coordinate 22,440,421 downwards.
GGGACAGCAAACGACGCCATATTTCTTGCCGCTCTTTTGACATTTCTCTTCAGTAAGGTTTGCCATTTCATGATGGAAAGATATACGAGCCAACAACGAGTAGAAATTATTAAAATTTACTACCGAAATTCGAATTCGTACGAAAACAAAATTTATAGCAAATATTGTTCATTCGACAAAATCAACAATGTTCAAATATTTCGTAAATTCTTTTAATGTTCGAAAAGAATATTTTCAACTAATATTTTTTATTCGACAAAAACAACAATGTTCAAAATATTTCGAGAAGAAATTATTTAAAAAAAATTTACGTTAAAAAGAACTTCAACAAATTTTCCAACAAAAACTATTATATTATGTTTCTTCTATCAATTTTGTAACAACCAAAAATTCGCTAAAAATGCGACCAAATAGATTTTTCTATCCACCAATAACCTTTAAACACAGATATATAAAATAAATATTTTAATTTAACTATTTATTTTTAGAAATAAAAAAATCTTTATTTTTAGAAATAAAATATATCTCTCAACCAAAGACTTTTATTTTTTGAAATAAAAAAATATCAAAAGCTGTTATTTTCTAAAATAAAAAAAATATCTCTTAACCAGAGGATAATTTGTTCTATATTTAAATATAAATCTCTGTGAAATAGAATGATATTTTTTTAAAAAATAACATCTCTCAGTGAAAGACGAAATGGAAATAAAGGTTAATAGTTTTTTCTGATCTCTGGTTTGATCTATTGGCTGTGGTTTTTGAGATATAACATATTTTATTTCCAGTATACAAGAACAGTGGGCGAGTTTGTCTAAATTTGAAGACTAATCTAAGTTAGAGCACCCAAAAAAAAAAATAGTATGTAAATAATAGTTATTTACTATTAAAAATAGTCAATAGGATAAGTTATTATTTCAATCGGAAAATACCATTAAATACTAGAAAATACCATGACATTGTCCTATTGACCAATTTTAATGGGATTTGAGGGCATTTTTTTTCTGGGTGAGTGTTTTCAATTGATCGGTATTTTATAACCGGAATTCGGTAAAATTATTAATCATCTGTGTTTTTGCTGTCATTCAATTCAATTTAATTTAGAAGCAAAATAAAACAGAAAGGTCTCATTTTAATGATAATCAAATTTTCAAAAAGATGGCTTACCATTTCCATACGATTTAATAGTGGTCTTTTTTAAACAAAGTATATTTGAAAATTACATACCTCAGAAAGTAACGTTTTTTTAATTTTTTAAATGAATGTATGTTGAAGGTTGGCATTTCATCTATTAATTAAGATTTTAATTAGAGTGACAGTTCAACGGGTTCAGAAGTTATGTATAAAAATGTTGTACAATGTTGAAAATTTTATATAAAAAAAGTATTTTTTCATTTAATTTTTATTTTTAATTTTTTTTTTGTTATTAATTTCAATAACTAGAAGTATTTTTAATGTGACAAAAGTTGCTCGCATTATTTTTTATCTATCTTTGAATATATTTTTCTTATAATTCTGAAGTAATAATTACAAAAAAAAAAAATCAGAAAGAATAAAGAAAATAATCAAAAAAAATATTGTCCTGTCCGAGATTCGACCCTGCGATTCTGAACTAAATTTAGTAAGTAAAGTTTACAATTTAATCTTTTATGGTTTAATATTATTAGTTTATTATTATTAAACATATTAAATAAACAGAAAAATAAACTATTTGATTACATTTAAATTTTAAACCATTGGGATTATATTTTAAACTAAAAACATTACAATTGCATGTTTAATAAAAAATATATTAAATTCAATCTGAGAAAGTTTAAAAATGGGTGTAAACTATTAATATGTTTCAACATTAGACATAAAAGTATTGAAATCATATGTAATCCAAAATTAAAAATATACCAACATTTTTTACCGTGTAAAGCCTATTTTTCATAAAATTTAGAAATGAGCTATATCTCAAAAAACGAGATCAAATTTAAAAAAACTGATGCCTTTTTCGGAAACAGCTACAAAAATACATATATGAAATGTTTGCATGTTTAACTGGATCAACAGGAATATAGGGCAGAATAAGACATATTTTAGGCAAATTTTATTATCTTAAAAATGAGACCTTTGTGTTTTATTTTGGTTTACTATAGTATAAGTTATGTTCAATTATTTAACAACACTTTTGTGTTATGTATACAGTTTTTATTTAATTTTAAAGCACGAAATCTCTGAAATTTGGCCAATATCTTAATTTTATGTTGTTTCACCATACTATCAAATTTCATCAAATTCTGAGATGGTGCTGCCAATCACTTGGTTTATTTGATATGGAATGACTCATATGTATTTCGTAGAAATTAATAACGATTTCTTTTTTAAATCTTATAACGAATCGGTTCCGATATACACAACGATACCTTACAGGCAAAAGATCGTAACAAACAAAAGCCAAATTTCACAGAAGGCGAACAAAACGTCTCAAAATCGAGTAGTTCAATATTTTATTGATTTTTTTTTCATAAAGTATCCTTCAAATGAGCTGACAATATTAACAATAATAGTGTGGCTCAATTTCCATAACATCCATTACATCGAGAAAAATTTGAAGAAATGTAGTTACGATGTTTTACCCTAGTAGAAATTTGCCCAATGCGCCATCGGGAAATGATCGGGGTTTCGCCTTGTCATGCCCTTATCATGCTCACCATAGCAGGGTTTACATTATCTAAACAGCCAATGGTCCCGATCAAAGCTACATTAGTTGTTCCTCATAAAGAAATTTTCATCGGGCAATGATCAGGTTTCAATGAGGTATGATATTTTATTTCATCGGGTATTTGTAGTGCTTTCGTATGCTCATGTTTTAACAAGGCAATGGTCAGATAAATAATGTTATGGGGTATTACCCGATCAGTATATGATCATTGCCTGAGGTGAGTACATGATCAGGACACTGCGTTACAAGGACATCGTGGGCCTCGTCATATCCCGATCATCTCAAATAATGACATGATCAATTCATGAGCATGGCCCTACCAAAATTTCTACTAGGGTACCTGTCCCAATTTATTTCGAAACATTTTTCAACTGTACTACTTACGATGCTTAGGTAAATCGTTTTATACACAAACGGTTTCGGTAATCCGTTCGGTAATCGGAAACAGGGAAATAACACGTATACGAACATTTTGGCATATGTTTAATAAAAATTGAGACTAGCCAGTGGTCAGAATTTTACTTTGGTGGAAAAATGCATTGGGGGTAAATTATAAATTTTAATATTATATTTTTGTTTTAAGGGTGGACATATTATCTACAAATACTCATATTTTTAGATTTTCTACCATTACCATAAAAGGAGTTGAAAATACTCAAAAGTAGGCACTAAAAGAAATATAAAAAAAAACATTTATAAACAATAAAAAGTGTTATTTGGCGTAATTTCTAATTTGGACCGCAAAATTCAAAAATATGACTAAGCAGGGACATTCTACTCATAAAGAGGTTTCCAAAACTGCAATAAAAATCCCCAAAATGTTGGTTACGATGTTGTGCCTGTAAGGTATCGATAATGGATTCGGTTCTGTTATGGTTTTAGTATTAATGTAATTTGTATACATATTTTGATAGTTAAAATCAATTTTTTAAAAATAAGGGAGTATAGTTTTCATTTAAAAATCGTTTTAAATGTACATATATCGTTTTAAGATATCCGTTTTACTTTAATTGTTGTATACCGGTTTTGGTTTTTATAATGAAATGAATATCTGTTTCAGTAATGATTTATCTCCCTGCTATGAATACATATCAAATAATTATAATTGAAGAGTTTTCAACCGGTGTTACTAAACAATACAAAAAAAAATACTACAGCGACGAACACGCAATTTTAACTATTTAATTATAGAATACTTGATATTGACATGACAATGACTTTTTTTTTTTTAATTAATTTAATTTAGATTTTCAATTAAAAGCGGTCAAGGTTAACAAAACTATGGAAATTTCTTGGCATAGTCGAAAATTACTTTATCAACAAAATATGTAAATCGTTTGTTCAACTAAACGCAAACGTTTTAGCATATTTTAAAAATATTCATAGGAATAGAAATTTGTTGACACGAAATCATTTGTATAACAGATATAAAGTAAAAGTGACACAACTCAATATAGCGGTAATTTGATTTTTTTTCTTCCGGTTCTAAAGGAATGTTAAAATTTCACTTAATGTTAAAAAATATTTCAAAAATTCAGATATATTTCACAAATTAAAACATAAAAAAAAAACAATAAAATAAAAATAAATAAACCAAAACAAAACAAATTGAGGCGCTGTCTAGCAACAGATATTTATTTAAATTTCGTACTCTTATTAAATATAGAAATATTTTGTAAATCAACAGCGTGCGCCGTCTTTGAATTCAGCATTCAACGAGTTAACGACACGTCGCACAGTGGAACGAAACGCAAAATATGTGTCAAACTGTAGAATTCGTTCGAATTTTAATAGTTTCCATACGAAAATTTCAATTAAAACGATTTTTACTTCGAATTCTTACAGACTTGTAAGGTAAAACGAAACAAAAACGATTTTGTCAAAATTTCCAGTGACAATATTTTTTGACTTGTTTATTTCGTAGCTGTTTTTGTTTTATTTAATTAAAAACAAAACTGTGTCACTGGAATTTCTGTTTTTTATGATGAATTCGATTTAGAAACAAATTCAAAACCGATGATATATTTGAGAAATTCGATTGAGAAACAAATTCAAAATCGATGATATGTATATTTTCATACAATATCGATAACATTTTGGAAAGTTTCCAAATTACCTAAAATCTTGCATTATCTGCACTTTAGAACAGATTGTTATCTCAAAAACTTTCAAAGATACTAACACAATATCTGAACATAGATTTTTTTAATAATTTACTGTTCAACAATTTCAATTTTTCTGTTTTTTTTTTGTTTTAGATAATTTCAGTTTGGTACACTGTGCGCCGTTGTTTTTGAAATTATATTATTCAAAAATATGCGCCCGCAATTTTTAATGTATGTCAAAAGAAAAACCATAAAATAAAAATTGTGTCAGACAATATTTTCAAATATTTAATAGAACCAGTGAATTTTTATTTATGCATCATTGTTGACAGATTTTTACGGTTATGTTTTGAGTACGTCGACTTGATATTTTAAATATTTTGAAATTTTAAGGCCATTTCAAGTGCAACAAACCTTTAGATTTCCTGTGACAAGTCAGTCAACTCGTATTAAAAAAAAAAACAAAAAACAAACCATAAAAGGATTATGAACTGACAAGAATGCTGTCAACATTTAAGTAAATAATACTGTAAATGGATAAAAACAAATAAATGGGCTGCTAGTTGCAAAAGTGAATAATAACATATCGATAAATTATTAAATCTATTTCGATAACAAAATATTTGCTTCTCTACAAATAACATTACATAGCAAAATGAGAAAAAAGTTTGCACAGTAAATGGCACTACTTTTGTATAATTGGGACTGACCCGTAGAATTCGAATATATTAATAAAAATAAATTTTACGAGATATCGGCCAATAAGTTTTGAACCGAGCTTTCAAAAAGGTGGTCACATATATTAGCAAATATTTCGAAATAACGGGTTTGATCAAATTTAATACTAAATAACAGATAATTTAAAATCCAATAAACATTTCTCTCAACATTTTGAAATTGGTTTACTGGTAAGAGAAATTCGATAGAATAACTCGAAAAATATAATTTTTCTCGACAAAAATTTTAATCAAAGATGCATTTAAAACATTGGGAAAATTCTAAAAAGCGAGATGATTCACAGTCTGTGATATTCCAAAATTAGCCTGCACCTTTTTAAAGAAAGCAACGTAAAAATAAAATAAATCTATGGAGACATTTTGAGGTCAAAAAAAATTCATATAAAGCAATAGAATTGGGTGTAAACGAAAAAAATACCATTCTGTGTTTTTTTATATCCTACACACATAGGTTACAGGTTATACTATTATATGAGGATATTTTATTAAATCTTAGAAGACGTGACCGGTATGAAAAGCATATATTTTCTTGATCAGCATTACTTTTCGAGTCGATTTAGACATGGCCGTCTGTCTATACAGGATAACGTAATAAAAACTATTCCGAATGCGATGAAATTTAATTTAAATATATTTTAATAGAAAAGTAATTTAAACATATTTTAATAGAAAAGTAATTTAAATATATTTTAATAGAAAAGTAATTTAAATTTCGAAATTATTAGTCAACTATGTCCCATACAAGATATGGGTTTACTTTTTAGAATCCCATATCTCATAAAGTATTCAAGATAAAGTTAAAAAATTTAAATTACACACAATCATCTATCAATACGTGCTCAAAAAATTGGCGTGATTGGCCCACATTTTTTTTTATTTTTATGCCTATTTATATAGCAATCAATTATAATGCTTTCACATAATTTATTTTATCCGCAAATGTTATCCATACATTTTTGTCATTGATAGCTCATTTTCTTCGAAAGAGTGTATACTAATTTGGTATATTAAAAAACAGTGTATCATCTTAGTTACTCGATTTTTAAATGAATTTTTTAATTTAAATTTTTGTTGGAAAAATACTTATTTCAAGTTCTTCTATCGAGTTCTCTTAAACTAGTAAATGAATTTAAAAGTGTTGTAAAAAATGTTTATTGAATGTTTAAATACCTTTCATTTGATATAGTTATTGATCATGTCTGTTATTTGGAATGTAAGATATTTACAAATATATGTATTCCCATTTTGAAAGTTCGATTCAAAAGTTATTGCCTGATATTTTTTTAATCTATCCAAAGAAACATTTTAACCCTATATATTCGGAATCAGGGAGTCATTTTACATAATACAAAAATAGTCTTGAATGCTGCGCAGAATGGCTGTTATGTAGTGTAATTTAACGATTTTTGACACGAAAAAAAAATTGTCGGAAATGCAGAATATATAGAATAAATTTCAAAAAGCTGATTTCAATTTAAAAGTTGACTTTAAGTTGTAATAGAATCCTGGTAACGGATGTAATAATAAAACAAATATCGATTGCGGTAATAGTTTTGTTATAAGGAATTAAAAAAAAATGTTTTTGGTTAAAAATATGCTTTTTTTTTGTTATATTTTACATTTGATATTCAGCAAAAAAAAAATGGGCAACTGACATTTTTAAGCATTTCCAAATGAAAAATTAACAAATTCTTTAAAACTTAATTTTGCTTTAATAGTAGCGAATTTCTATGTAATACGTAATACTAAATACTAATAATTATTTTTAGATTTTCAGGCTCCCAACATGTCGACGCCTGCCGAGTTAAGACGTGCCTCTTTTGCACGCCGTGCCGAGAGCCTTGTGGAGAGGGTGAGAATAATGAAAACAATCTATGAGGTATCAGGTGACCAAGCGTGAGATAATCCAAATATTAAATAATTTCCCAAAAACGCAAACTGCATTTCGAAAATTCTGCTAAATTCTTACGTTTTAGTTAAGCATCAAATCAATGTAAAAAAAATGATATTTCAAAAATACATAAATTTATTGTTATTTTAAAACATATGCAAAATATTGAACTCCAGTTTTCAGTGCAAAGTTAAACATTTCCACATTTTCTAAACATCTAAAGTTCTTAAGCAAAATGATGAAATGTCGTTGAATTTTACAAACATAAAGACAATCAGCAGTCAGTTAGTATGGCATTTTAAATATACATTTGTATTAATATTGACTATAGTCGAAATGCCATCTGGTTTAATTTATATTTAATTTGGAAATGTGACTGAAAAACTGGATCTGAGAATGCACTATTAATTCAGATCATCTTTTTAATTTATCTGATTGATCAAATTTTGTGTTCTTTATGTTTTTCAATTAAAACATTTGCATACATACATTATTTCATTGATTGCATTGATTATGTCAGGGTTATTAAATATATATTTCAATAGCAAATATAATAGCTGTAGTGATATATATTGTTTTTCGCTTAATTACTATAATTACAATAATGATAATATGTTTAGGACAAACAATTGTGGAAATAATAGAGTGATTTACATTTTGAATTGTAATTTTAATTTTAATGGTCCGATGAAATGGTTTAAAAAAAAAATAATATTAAAAAAATAATTCCAGTTAATTTAAATTTTAAATGCTATTAATAAATGCACATTTTTAATGCGCAATTGGGCACAACTGATTAAAGTCGCTATTTTCATTAAAGAAGATTTGTTCGATGACATACAACATTTAACTGATTTAACTGATAGTATATATTAAAATATACTTGGATTATATAATACAGTAAGAAATGAACCGTTAAAAAAAACGCACGCATAGAAATGATATGATTACGTCGAATATACTATGTTTGAACCTTTATTATTCTATCGAGAGACTCCTCACATTGGAGACCAATTGCGAATATCGGTATGAGAAGTATGTATGTCCCTATTCTAAATTTTCAATGTCCGAGGAAAAAAATATCGACACAACATTAAAGTCATGTTCTTCCAGTCAATCTGTCTATACGTCTCTTCGAAAAACTTCCATGGTAATAGGACTATTAAACAAAATAGTAAACTTTTCCGATATCTTTCAATGGATTCTAATACTTACAAATGCTGGAGATAATTATAAGAGATAGTATTGTTATGGTTGTGACAAATATCTTGTTAAGTCATTGCGTGTAAAGTTTTTGTGCTTGCACGCTGCAAAAAAAAAAATGCGCTCCCTAATATATTATAATTTTGCAGACATATATTTATCTTTAGAATGGATAATTTTAGATGTTATTGCGAACATATATATATATATATATATATATATATCTATATATATATATATATATATATATATATATCTATATATATATATATATATATATATATATATATATATATATATATATATATATATATATCTATATATATATATATATATATATATATATATATATATATCTATATATATATATATATATGTATATATGTATATATCTATATATTTATATATATATATATATATATATATATATATATATATATATATATATAGATATATACATATATACATATATATATATATATATATATATATATATATATATGTTTGGATGTAAAAAACATTAAAATTCAACAATTGGTATTCATGTCAGTAGAACATAGTACATTGGAACATTTTAATGAATTAAAACTAGTCAGTGTATCGATAATGTCGATGTTAAAAAGTTTTCACAACCGTAAAATCAATTTACTCCCTATACGCTGCAAAAAAAAGGGCTCTACCAAACATAATTTTGCAGGCATTACATATATCTTTGGAGCTTTATGCAAACAAAAGTATAATTTCATTGCCAAACAAGATTATAATAACAGCCAAACATATTTTTGTGTTCGTTCAAACATATTTATGTTCAGAATGAATAATTTTCGGCGTTCTTGCAAACATATATTTGTTTGAATGTGAATAACATTTTATTTACATGTAATCATATTTATGTTTACATTTCATTTTAATGTAAAAATAAGTAACTTCTTTACACAATATTCATTTTTCCTTTTTTTTAAATAACATTTTTTTTTTTTATTTATATTATATAATTATAAACTGAAACTTTTTTTATTACACTATATTTTTATTATTATATATATATATATATATATATATATATATATATATTAAAGCAATTTATGTTTAAATATCTTAGATTTTACTCCTAATATGTATATGGTGATTTCGAATTACGTTGTAATTACATTCCAACAAATCTTTTCTAACCGTGTAAACTTTGGGAGATATTCAACTTTTCCCATGAATCCAAATTACGTTTTTTAGATCGCCAAAACATAAAATCCAAGTTCGTTTTTGGAAAAAAATGCACGTGGTTGTCTTTTGTATCACCCTAATAATATCTGATGAAAAATTAATATAGTAAACAGTAATAAATATTAATATAGAAACATTAATATAGTAAATTGATATATATCTGCGATTAAAGCAATTAATGTTTAAATATCGTATAATACAATCTGAACAAAGTATTTATACAATTCAGTTTCATGTTAATGTTTTACATATGACTTATATAATATAATTATACTATATTAACCCTTAAATGCCCACTGGATGAAAATCAAAACTTTGTTCAACGAATTTTATTTAATCTTCCCTGTTCGACTTTTAAAATGATCGAAGCGCCACCATTTGCGCTGGTTTCCGTTTGAAACAAACTTCATTTGCCGGCTGAATGTCAATTAAGGGCAACCAACCTCAAGAAAATTAACTTTTGTAAAATTGCGTACTTTCAGAAAAATATTATTGTGGTGAATTTGTCAAAATTGAAGCTGACAAAAATTTTGTTGTTTACAAAGAACAGAATTCCTGATTTTCGAACAGAATAAGGGCTCGGAAATTAATAGTGTGAATATGACATCAACAATGGCCGGAGTGAATCCATAAAAAAAGAACTGTTTCATCAAAACAAACCACAAATATTCATACTTTTAAACTTTTTTTTACATTTTCCACGATTTTTCATAATAAAATTTCTTGACTTTTGCTTTAAAAATTCTTAAGTACAAAATGCACTTTTTCAATTTTAAAATTCGAGTGCCCAATGGTTCCGCAAGGAACCAACGAGGGATTTTTGATCTGGTTAAAGTAAGTAACACCTATGAGCAAAGTCGTAGAACAAACATTGTCCAGAATCGCGAGTTCTATAACATACATAAAAAAAGTAAGACTTTTAAGGGTTAATAACTCTAATCATTTACGGTGCTCTTTAAATTTGATTTTCATAACTACGTTTTTTCACCATTATTTAAGTCAAAATCTATGTTTGAATAAATGTTGACGTATTGAATATCGTTGATTATATTAATTGACTCCGTTTGACATTTGTTTTGGTACTTAGCTACTTTTGCATATTTATTAATTTTATAAACCATGCCCATCCAGTTTGGATCAGAGGCACAACCACTTGTTGCTGCCATATTTATTGGCCATTGTTGACCATAAACAGCGGCATTTTTAATTAATAAAATTCTAGTCAATAACTGTGTCTATAGGTTCCATGTCCATAAATTGTCGAGGGTCAAGGCTTAACTGATGCATAGATTAGTTGTGGCTGGAATTCGAATAAAGTGTGATGACGTGCTTGATACGATAACAAATGGGCAGCCAAATAGAGAAATATTATGATTGAAGAAATATTAAAATTGAAAAAAACTTATAAAACCTAATTAATTTATATAAACTATAATCAAATTTTTTGTACCAAAAATATTAAAATTATCTGCAAAAAAACACTATCTAAAAATTTAAACAAATATTTGCACTAGATCATGAGCATTCAATTAAAACTCTATCACTATATAATTAAAATCAATTTGCAGAATCACAATTTAAAACACATGATTAAAAATATATAACGCTTTTAAATAATAAAAAAATAATTAATATAATTTGCTAAAATTAAAGATGTCAAAAATAAACAAGTTTCATGTCTAAAAATAGCGCATGTTAATTAAGCTTAAATTAATGCGGCGCATGAAAGTGGGTTCTCTAAAAAAAAAACAGCATTTCATAAATTCGAACAAATATTTATTTCGAATGTTTGCGGTTTAAAAATTCTTAAGTACTTTATCAACTTAATGTCAACAGATGCGTTGGTCTGGCCAAAGCATTGGACGAAGACCCAATAAACGAACGAAGGAATGACCGACAAACCGTCAGAAAGTCGAAACAAATGTCAGACGGAATGAATAAACGAACGACCGACACCCACTGCGTATGTGGGCCATTTTAAAAATAGTTTAGTTTGGTATTTAATATAAAGAAATATATGTATATCTTTTTAATATTGCTGTTGACAGTGTGCTACAAACGGAATACAAAGTATGTATGTAGAATCGAAATAAAATAACCCTATTCGTATTTTACAAAATATTCTTAAATATAATATTACACCCAGAAAAAAATACTATATAAATAATAGTTTTTTACTATTAAAAATAGTCAATAGGATAAATTATTATTTTAATCGGAACATACCATTAAATACTATAAAATACTATGACATTGCCAATGATTTTATATGAAAAGATTTAATTTTTGTATACTATTAAATCAATAATTGTCCTATTGACTAATTTTAATCGGATTTGATGGATTTTTTTTCTGGGTGTACCAGTTTCAGTTTATCAAATACTATATTCATAATTAAAAAATGCTTTAATTTTAAAATGGGTTCAGTAAGGTATAACATACAAAAACCAAAAAGGAAGGGAAAGTCATGTATACCCGAAAAAAATTCCTTCAAATCCCATTAAAATTATTGATTTAATAGTATACAAAAAATAAAACTTTTCATATAAAATCAATGGCAATGTCATGGTATTTTCTAGTTTTTAATGGTATTTTTCGATTAAAATAATAATTTATCCTACTGACTATTTCTAATAGTAAAAAACTATTATTTAATAGTATTTTTTCTGGGTGTACAATATCTACACTAAGAATTATTAATGTAATATATATGTACTTCTTCGACATTTATTACTTTTTAAATACAATCGTATTTATTTATTATGATTTGACTATAAAATGTATTAGACATTATTTGCATAAATTGTAATATGTATTTGTTTTCTACATTTAAAAAAAAAATATTTTAATGCGTGCGCACTCACGAAACACAAGCAACAATGGAACGCATTGAAGCAGATCACAAATAACAATACTCAACAAAACGTGAAAAACTTTTGCCATTGACATCCCATATATCCCATATATATAATTCGAGGTTGCTGATTTTGATTGCATACTCTGTTTATTCTATTACGTTAGATTTTCAAGATAATCGCTATCGATATTTTAGGCCATTTTCAGTCACTTTTTGATGTTTATAAAAGTCTCCAGAAAACTGTAAACGCAATTTTTCTTTCAATTACACAGCACAACAAAAAAAAATATTGGCGATCTAAGTAATATTTTCTGATAATCACTACATCATACTCAGTTTTTTCAGATTACCTCAAGTTTTTGAGTTATTACGTAAAACAAATATATTTCAATTCTTGTGTTTTTCTACATATTTTGGCCTATAACTTTTTTAGATTTAAGTTTTCGATCACATTTCTCTTGTATTCTATTGAGAATACTTCAGCTAATATTTTGAAATGAACCACATGAAATTCGAATTGATCTGACCAATGTTATGACCAGTCAAACGCAAAAAAATTTAAATTTTAAGGAGAACCTATTATTTGTTGCATAACATCAAACATTTTCATAATTAAATAAAAGTACATATCTTTTATCAGACTTGATCTATAATTCTATACTTCCTCTTACTTTGTTTTTGCAAACCACTAATTCAGTCCTCAGCTTAAAGTGAAATTTACAAATTCGATTGAAAAATATACCTTTTTTTTTCGATATCAACATAAGCAGGAAAATATTTTATTTTAAAAGTATGAACATTTAGTAGGTGATCTTCATTTGCAAAGCTGAATTCTACTTGTTTAAGGTTTTGTTGAAATTTCTATGAATAATTGATGGACAAAAAAATTATATTTTTTAAAAAGAGTATCACAAAAGAAAATTTAAATCAAAAATCGTAAGCGTGAATTTGTATTCAATCTGAAGACTTAAAGAGTTATTTGCAAAAACAAAGTAAGAGGAATCATAGAATTATGGATCTAGTTTTACATACAATATATAATTTTATTCAGATATGAAAACTTAATATGTTATGCAATAAATAATAGGTACACCTTAAAATTGATATTGTTTGCGTTTGACTGGTAATAACTTTGGTCAAATCAATCCGAATGTTATGTAGTTTTTTCAAAATATTAGCTACAGTATTCGCAATGGAACGCAGGAGAAATATGATCAAAACTCGAATCTGTAAAAAGTTATAAAAAAAATATGTAGAAAAACACTAGAATTGCCATATAAGTATTTGTATCACGTAATAACTCAAAAACATGAGGCAATCTGAAAAAACTGAGTATGAGGTAGTGATTAGAATCTTGAAATTCATCGGAAAATCATACTAAGAACGTGGATTATTAAAAAAGGTCTGCATTTGTTTGTCTAGTGTTATTAATACTAATTATAATATATATTCCGATATTTTGTTAGTATATTTCAATTTTATAAATGTTATACACATTTACAAGTATATAACATATTCTTTTTTGAAAGAATAAATGCTGAATTTTAAATATATACAGAATGCAGTAAAAATAAATGCATATGTAGTATTTTTTACATTTTTCTTTGAGTTAAATCAATACACCCTTTAGTTAAAATAAATTCAGATGTAGTAATTTATTAACATATTTTTCAACTTATAAATAAATTCTAAATGTAGTTATTTTTAATACATAGTCAAATAAATACAATGGAATTACAATAAATATATTTGCCTTTGGACATCTTTCAAACACATCTGCATGATTTAAAAATAAAATGTACTCTCATTTTAATACAGATTTTTTATCAGTATTGAAATTATTTCAATGAATAATGTGAAAATAAAGTTAGTTTGGATTATCAATATAACTTTCAATCGAAATCACATTTTATAACAACATTTTACAATAAAAATCGATTTGAGTTCGGTCAGCATTTTTCTATATATAAATTTATTTTTTCAATATTACTAATATGTTCATTAATATGATGATTTATATATCGAAATAGTTATTACCAAAAATTCAATTCTCAGAACTTTTTCCGAGCGGTAGTTATTACCAAATAATACCTACTTTGTGTGCGGTTCACTTCACTTCAGTCTCAAAATACACATCAATTATATGTAGAAACGTTTTAATAAGTTAATCACTTAAGTCATGACCTGCTGTTTATTTGTCATTCCGTCTGGCAAACAATGGCGTAGGCCGCAGCACCCCCCACATGGGTTTGCAGATAAATTGTTCGATTTTTTTTGTCTTCTAAAATGTCTTAAGTTATTGTGCTTGACTTTACAGTAGCAGTTGTCTAATCAGTAAATATGCGAGCAAATAAAAAATAAATATGACACCTTATTTACGGTCTAATAAAATTGATGAGCATCAGCACACAGCCCGCCCATGCTCAATCAGACGAAATTTTAAGTACCTATTTTATTTATTTGTTAAGTTTGGGTATTTTGTACTTATTTTGCAAGGGTGATGGTAGGTGGAGTTTTCGTCATAGGGCGCCACATGAAGTAAATATACGTCATTTTGTGAAGCACACGATTAAAGTGAATTTCAGCACACTTGCAATAAACGCTTAATGTGTGTTTAAAAGCTTAAATGAACTTACACATTTTAGTAATATTTATGAATTAATAGTAAATTCAAAGAGTTTTAAAATAAGCTATGGATTGAAATTTAAATGAATTTAATGCAAAAATAGAATGCGATAAAAATTTAATGGGGGGATAATGCGGCTAAGAAGACACTAGGACAAGTACACTTTCCATTAATCTTATTATAGATCAACTAGATTAGTGGTGATTAGTCTTCGCGTTCTCAACAAAAACTTCTAGTTGTACAATAACACCCACAATTTTGTTTGATAGCGAACTTTGATGCCGCGTTATATTGGCAAAAGTCATGAATTGAATACAGTGGCATGAATTGAATACAGTAGCATGAATTGAACTCAACATTGTTTGTTGTTGTGTTCGATTTAACGCTACACAAGTGATCGAAGAAAACAACTGCAAAACACATGCAAAGTACGAAGCAAAGAAACGTATATAAATTGTATATTTATATTTGCCCTGGCTCTTGCATCGGTAGATCGATCTTCTTCTTGTGTGTAAGCCTTTGCTTGATCTGTCTTGAATGATAACGTTTTACGTACATTAGGGCTAATTTCGTATTGACGATTATGTTTGAAGCTCTAACTGTAAGAGCTGTTTTGTTGAGAAAGAAAGATGAAAGAGTGTAATACAAACTAAACATTATTGATTACTTTAAATAAGAGTTTCAAAAAATCTTCATATCCCGAGACAAAATTTCTGTCATTTTTCAAAAATATTTCCAGCAAACACACAGACAAATAGAATATTTTGCGTAGAGTATAGCAAGTTTTAAAATTTTGTGATATTTGAATGTCAGATTCACGACATATTTTGAGAACGGGCAGAAAACAGACAGCATGTGATACAAATTCTGTCTATGTCTCTTTGAAATATGTCGAAAAAAAGATTATAAATTGCCTCGACCCTGCCAAAAGTATTATCTGGGGTGATTTTCTTGTCCCGTGCGAATTCACTATAGGGTAGTTCGACTGTAAATGTATAAAGTATAAATTATAAAAATTATATCAACTATAATAATGTTTAGCATTGAACTAAATTAAAGTTTGAGTCATCTCCCACTTTCAAAAGTCGAGAATAAGATCATTTTTGAACTTTTTCGAGCTCGAGAACAAGATTTACTTACAAACTCTCAAATAATCCCGCTTGTACACATCACTAATTACGTCACTTTATTCTTAGAGTATATAAGCAAAAACAAAGATTTCATTAAAACAGAACATTCCAGTGTATATGTCTGTTGTATTGACATTACCTTAACCTAATTGCATTAAACGAGTTTTTTGGTATTTGTTTTGTATTTGTTTTGCAAAAATTAGTTAATTTAGATCTTTCCGCTTTATTAGTTTTGACTATAGTACCCACTGTGGTATTTAAAATAAGTTTTTTTTTTAACTTTATACCGGTTTACACTTCAAACGCGAATGAAAGAATTTATCTTATATTTATTTTGTAACATATATTCTTACACAGAAAAAAACCTCAATATGATGAATTTATTCATAAATATTATGAATTTTTTTACCAGTTACCAGATTCATCATGCAAAGTACGAACCGTACTTAAATGACATATTGATGTATGCATTCATTATATATATGAACTTAATAATACTATCGAACATCATAGAGAAGAACGAAATATTCAATACAATGAATTTGAATCGTCATATCGATGAATATATACATAATATTTATGAATAATTTAAAATTTTATATTTAACGAATTTTTCAAAAAAAATATATTTTTTTTAAATAATTGAAAAAAATGTCTTTAAAAATGTAGTTGGAAAAAATTTTTATTAAAAACAAAATTAAATATTTTCAAAAAAACTAACACAGAAAAAAAAAATTCCGAAATTTTTTTTTATCCAAACAAAATTTTGTCAAACTTTTTTTTTTAAATAAATTTTTATAAATATAACTTTTCATTAATAAAAAGTTGTATTTATAAATAAATATAATACATTTTGCTTAATTTATGCATGTCGAGCAAGCATTATATAAAACCAGTTGGGAAGGTTAGATCACATGGGAAATTTTAAAGTAGGTGTAATTATGATAGTTAGGATTATCAAAATTATAGTCGGTCTAAGCCGACTATAAATACCCTACACATATGTGTAGGGTATTTACCATTCAAAGTGATATATAGGTCACCAGGGTATACGAATCCTGAAAATAACTACAAACATTCAATCGCTGAAGAATTTCCATTCATTTGATACCCATATTTACAAATGGGTAGGTGTACCGAATTTCGATTTTTTTTTTAATGAACCACAGGTCTTTTCGACGGAAAACATTATTATCACGTACTTGAGCATGATGTCAATATATATTTGACCAAAAAAGTTTACCTAAGCACGTATACATAAAAATTGATCTTTATATGTACATTTTATATGAAGTATTTGAACATAAGTGGTCGGATCATAGGTCACAATGAACCGATCTCGCCAATTTTTTCGCACATACAGCGTAGGTATATTAGTAATCAAAGTTATAAGTTTCATTTATCTAGCTCTTCAATTTTAAAAGTAGTAGGGATTTCAACAGACAGACGGACAGACAGACGGACAGACAGACAGACGGACAGACAGACGGACAGACGGACATCGCTAAATCGACTCAGGAGGTCATGCTGATCAAGAATATATATATACTTTTCCATACCGGAGATGCTTCCTTCTGGGTGTTACAAACGGCGTACCAAACTGAATATACCCTTTCACTCTTAGTGTAGGGTATAAAAATTACATACAAGATCTACTTGAGAACTGAAAAGTACCGCAAAAATTTAGTGAATAATATATATTTTGATTGAAATTTTGTTTGATGAACAGCATTCTTCAATATGAAGTACATATATGTTGTATTTTATGTTTTTGTTCATTAATATGATTAAACGTATCCTTCACACACTGTTCATCATATTGAAGAACACTTTTTCGACAGTAACCAAGCGTTCATCATATTTTTGATAGCATTCATAACATTGATGTCGTTAGTTATTAATATTATGAATGGTTCTTCAATACAATGAATCATGGTTTAAAGAACATAATTCATCAATATGATGTACATTTTTTAGTAATGTGTAGTATATTATCTAGATATAGTCAAATTGAGATATTTTAATTTTTTTTTTTCTCAAAGTGTTAAAAATAGTGTTTACGTAATTTGTTTTTTTCTTTTGCCATTTATGATTCTTTGAAGTTTTTTTTCTGTAATAAAAACTAAATATTATTTGCAAACAAACTGAAATGTTTACAAACAAATTGCAAATGACCCCATATTATTTATACACACTTTCATTATCAACAAATTGAAAACAGCAAAATAAATTTAAAGCCTGAGTAGTATTGAGTTGCTAAAAATAGCATTTAAGCGAGATTAACTTGCAGTGAAATACCGAATAAAAAGTCAATAAAAAATTGTCAACAAAATATTATATAATTAAAAAAACATGAGTGGTTATAAATGTTGAAATAAAGAAGAAAATTGTATAAAAATTATAACAAATGCAAAAGAAAATAAATATACAGCTGTTAAAATATATAAAACTGATATACAAAAGTAATAAGTATTTTAAATTAATAAATGCAACAAATAAGTCAATAATAGCTGAATAAAGCAGAATATTTATTGGGTGATTCAGGTGTAATGCTTAACTTTTTGTGGGCTTTTTCCAGCTTTGAAATCAGTATTTTCAATATTATGGCCGATTTTTATATTCTACAAAATTAATTCTTATAGTCAAATTTTCTGGGATATCTTTTTGTAAAATATAAATATAGAATAAAATAAGAGTTATTCTATTGGGTCTAATTTGACCCTTTTTGAAATACTCGATTAGAAAATATTATGGGCGTAAAAGGAGCAAAAATGAAAATTTGAAAAGTTTTAAAATTCTATACGAAAATATTATTTTTTTACTATTACACACGTATCACAAGATTGATCGAAACATTTAAAAAGCGTAAATCTTATTAAAAATTTTCCCAATGTACCTACCATTGGAAAATTTATTTTAGATTCGGCTAACACCTATTATTGTTTAAATTGTCTCCTCATGACTTTATAATTCGCACATTGTGGTACTTACATTATCTAAATAGTTGATTGTTCCAATCTAAGCTATTTTATACAAAAAAGATTTTTCAATTGGGGAATAATAGGAAGCTAATCATTTATACTCAAAATTTGAAACTGGAAACTCTCGGAATAACATAACCATTTTGGGAAATGGGACTTAAAAAATCAAATGAAATCTATTGGTTTCTTTTTGTATTTGATAGTGGTGCCTGCGGTAAAGTGGGACACGTTTTGTTTTTCCTCGAAAAAACTACATTTGCATCATTTTTAAATTCTTTTGCAGGGTCTATTCCATAGGCTGGTCCATGATCTAACTTTTTGCATTAACAGAATACTATTAATGTGACTTTTAATTGATGTTTGCGCGATTTTTCAAAAACGCTCAATTTCGGACTT
Organism: Dryomyza anilis; assembly: GCA_951804985.1. Classification (NCBI taxonomy): domain Eukaryota; kingdom Metazoa; phylum Arthropoda; class Insecta; order Diptera; family Dryomyzidae; genus Dryomyza; species Dryomyza anilis. The sequence goes on along the minus strand of OX638132.1, from coordinate 22,420,570 downwards.
ATTAAAAAATGTTGGGGTAAAGTAAGAAACTTCAGAATTTTTGCCAAAATGCTATTTTCGTCTTTTTATCATATTTTGTTGTTTTCAAACAAAGGAGGATAAAAAAAGTACAATAAGGTGAATAAAAAAAGGATGGTAATGCAAGAACATACACGCTGCTCTCCCAAAGGGCTCTCCCATACATAATTTTGCAGACATTAACATGTATGTTTGGAACTTTACGTAAACATAATATATAATTGACTGATAAATCATTTGTAACCAGGGTTGTATTGAGACTTAAACAGTGTTGTAATGAACTCTGACTTACATTATAATATCCCGGAAACATTTTAATGTTACCGCTTAAAATGGAGTATGTTCTAATGGAAACATAATAATTACTACATCCAAATAAAATAAATATTTGAACCGAAACATAAATATGTTCAAAATATAACATGATTTTGAACGACTTGAATATAAATATGTTTCCAGTGAAACATATCAGTTGTTTCAGTTCAAAAAGTTGTATGTTTGCATAGAAACAGATTTAAATATTTTTGGAAAGAAATCCTGAAAAGAAAATAAAAATAAAATGGTGTTTTTTTTTTGCCAACTTCGTCAGTCGATAAATTATCGAATTAAGACGAGCGTTGCGAACATACGTCGTATTCAGATTTGATTAGCATTTTCTGTGTTTCAAAACATAGTTTTAACCAAGTAAATTGCCAAGAAATAGTTTATACAAATGCAATTCAAATTTTATGTCGGTATTGTAACAAATTTATGGTAAATTTGACAGATTCTGCTGGACAATATAATAATGTTTTACACGTGAACAAAAATAAATTCAATTTCGATTATAAATTAATTACACTTCATTCCTAATCAAGGATTGAAACCGTGACCGAAACCGAAACCGATATCCATTTAAAACCGTTCCATTTTTAAAACCGAAACCGTAACCGAAACCGTTATACGAAAATCAGAAATAAACCGAAATCCAAAACCGATATAAACGGTTTCGGTTTTATACCGGTTTAAAACGGTTTTTAAAAAAGTATAAAAAGAAACAGAAAAACATATTTTATTTTATATAGAAGATCTTAATGTTTCATGTTTAAATGTCATTTAAAAAAATTTGGAGTTCCCAAAATAAAAATGTTTTGTTGTACAAAAATTCACATGTTGTTTTTTGAGAAACGATATTTCCAAAAACAACGGTATTTGGTCTAAAATTTGTTCTTTTGTTTCATTAATCGAATTAACAACAAAACACCAGCAACTCCAAGCAAAATTTTTACGTTAAAAAATGATTCAAATTTTTATAATATTGGTTTTTTCTTTATTTTATTAGTAAAATATATAGGGGAGCTTGGGGTAAGTGGGACAAGTTTTGAAAGTTCATTTGAATATTTTTTATATTCTTTTAAAGGATCTATTCAATAGAATTCTATTTATAAGTCTTTTAATGAATTTTTGACTGATGTTTCAAAACAGCTCAATTTCGGACATAAACAAAACAATGGTAATGCAAGAAAAAATGTAAAAAAAGTTTCAAATTATTAACATCTCAGTAACTATTTAAGGAAATACGAAAAATGAAGTGCAAGTTCGACAAGTTTAAACATTTCAAGTATAAGGCAGATATTTGTTTACATTAGTGATGATTAAAAATTTCTTGTTCTTGCATTTTTTTGAACGAGAACAAGATCGAGATTTTGCAAAAAAAAAAAAACAAGAGCAAGTGCAAGACTAAGACTGCAAGAAAAATTGACTCTTGCGTTTTTTTATGATTTTAATGTATTTATTATGTTTTTAAGGTAATAATGATATACAAAATAATTCATGATATTACTAAATATTGAACAACAAGTAACAACGGAAAGCGTGCAAAATATTTATGAACATGAACATTAATGAAGATGTGTGTTTTTTTTTGTTATTGTCAATTCTAAAGAATATAAGCATCTTAAAAATAAGGCCTGTGAAACACTTTTGAAGCGGTAAATAGCTTTAAAAGTGCTTCAAAAGTCGCTTCAAAAAGATAAAACAGACAAAACAATGTTTTTCTCTTTTCTTCGCTACGCTAGTTTATACATCGATTGTGCATATGCACTGTGTTATGCACATTATTATTATTTTTGTTTTACTTTTATATATAGTTTTTTTGTTAATTGTAAAATCATGAAGTAATAAAAAATAATATATGAACATTTAACAGTGTGATATATTTAGCTGATATATTGCTTTTTGTGTTTTTCTTTTTTCACAAATCCGCTGATTCGTTTGAAAGTGCAACAACAACAAAAATGCGTATAAAGCAGCATCCAAGCTTTTGATAGAATTTATGGCGGGAAATTCTTTGTACCACAAAGAGAACTCGTTGTTGTTGCCAACTATAGAGCTGTACTAGATACATACATGTAGTGTGGTGCCATGCGTCTGTCCGTTGCCATGCGTCTGTCTGTGTCATGCGTCTCTCCGTTGTCATGCGTCTGTCTGTTTGTCATGCGTCTGTTTGTTGCCATGCGATGATACAGGATAGCAACGAAGAGTTGTCGTTGTGAAAGTGTGTGTATAAGAATCGTTATATTTTCTTCTTTCTGTTAGTATTCGCTTTGTAGCGTTTGAGTTTGTCTTCGTATGGTGTTCGCAAAGAAAAATGTTACTATGCAAGATATTATTTGAGTTCTATTTACATACGGATTTTTTAATCTGTGACGAAAACAGAAATATGCCTATACGAAATAATCCTTATATTTATTGTATATGTATATCGTATAATATATATCGTCGTTGTAGAACGAAAAGTCAACAAATACATTTTTATGAAAAACTTAATTTTCGAGTTTGTTGATTAATATTATAAATTGATGCATTTTTAAAGGTGAAATATCAACTAATAGATTTACATTTTCTTATCAATTGACAGATTCATAAAGAAGTTTGTAAAAAATATTTAGCATTTTGAAAATGTATTTGGTGACTTATCGTTCATTTTATTATGGCCTTGAGATTTTGAATTGTCTCGTCAACATCACTTGATTTATACAATTATTTTTTACAAGCTTTTATTATTAGTTAATTCTTGTTGAAATATAATTCAAATTTTTATGTTATTGGTTTTTTTTGTTGTTGTTAGTAAAATGTTGAAGAAATTGAAAATAAGTACAATTATTACAATTATTGTTCAAATTCTATTCGTTTTCATAATTAATATGCAGTTTAAGATACTTGTCTTCGATCTTTTATTTAAAAAGATTAAGATTACCATTTCTTGTCTTGCTCTTGCAAATGATCATCACTAGTTTACATATATTGCAGTTCACAGAATTGTTGAAATTTAATTTCTTTGGCTTTTATGGATGAAAATTGTACAAAATTCTTCTTCTTTGCAATTCAGATCATATCTCATGTGAAGTCAAAATGTTGCTTTTCATTGGTTTGTGGTCACGAAATTTTAAATTAAATTTTTTACTTGGCGTAATCAATTAAATAATTCATATAACACAATATTTTTACTAAAATAACAACAAACATTGTTTAAATTACGTTTCCCACTTTACCCCAGTATCATAATTTGAACATAATTTAGCACCATATAAAAAATGTAAAATTATTTGAAAAATATGGAAATAAAGAAAATTTATACAAAAACCGAAATCAAAACCGAAACCGTAACATGGAACCGGTACACCGAAACCGTTTCGGTAGAAAAACTTAAAACCGAAACCGTAACCGAAACCGAAACGCGGAAAAACCGAAATCGAAACCGTTATTCGTTTAGGTTTCAATCCTTGTTCCTAATACATGTGTGGTAATTTCGTATTACTTTTTAATTACATTTAAACATATTCAAACAAATTATTTTTATCCGTGTATAAGAAGATGTTTAAATTCATAAACATCTCAGTAGTTATGTTAAGAAAATACGAAAAAAATGGTGCATTTACACCTAGTCAGAATATTCTGAGTGAAAATGAAGAGAAGTGTAGTTGCTTTGTTTGCAGATTCACTGAATTGTTGAAATTTAAGTTCTTCGGCATTTTATACATGCAAAGTGTACAAAATTATTCTTTTTCTGACGAAGTTAAAGAATTTTTACTGATTCTTTTTGCTCCTGTTAAACATTCGCTTCTCGACTTTCTTCTGCAATTCATATCTTACACGGAGGGAAAAAAAATATAAATTTTAAGAAACATATCTACTTAGTTGTCAAAAAAAGTAACTAAGTAGAATTAATCGTATTATGCAGAAATTAATTTCTTAGGTATCAAAAAAGTAACTAAGTGGAATTGTTCTGATATTGTTGCTGTTTTCTTCCCAAAATTTAATGAACACGTATTGCTTAAATTACGTTTCCCACTTTACCCCAGAAAATGTTTCCTAATATACTCTAATATCACAATTTGGACATAACTTAGCACCATTTAAACAATGTTAAATTATTTGCAAAATCCGTTTGTATTTCAAAAGATATACATAAAATATGAGATAATTTTAATTAAAAACGATAAAATTCTCACTTTTTGATAGCAAACACTAGCACTCTAAAAAAACTTTCGAAAAACATTTATTTTCACATGTTCTCGAAATACAATAAAAAAGTATTAATTTGATTATAACATGTATGAATAAGTTGGTGCCATATTAAGAAGCACTTGACATTGGTTTTTATTTTTCTCAGTGCAAAAACATGTCCAAAAATTGCAATTTCCCATATTACCCACATTATGTCCCACTTTACCCCAGACTCCCCTACTATCTCAAATAATATTCATTTATAATATTTTTAATGGCCGTTTTCGGTTTATTGATAGTTCTTGTATGATGTTATACTTATTTTTATTAAATGAAATACTGTTTATGTTCGGGTTCTAATGTGGTAATACTAGGGTAAATAAGCAATGATAAACAGAACGACTGGGACATAATCGAGGCCCTTGAAAAGTTTTCTATAAGAAACCCAGCACAAAAAGATAGTTACTTCGTGTCGGCTTCGTCAAAGTCCGCTATCTGAATTATTGACATGATCTGCACCATTGCCATACGTAATTTTTTTTTAATCTCTTGGCGGCGATCTGTTATTTTCTTTAGTGTTAAAAAAAATTGATCTTATTTTTTACAATAATATAACACAGTTATTACGGCATATAGCACACCCAAAGTCGCGGGTGTGTATTTAAAGTTTTGTACTATTTTTAGACTACGCTCTATTCTGTCGTCGTATCTCTTGTTAGAGCTGCTGACGACGCACACATGTTGCGCATTAATTGAATAACGTCGCTCGCTGACTTGATGTAGTAGCAGCATCGTCAGCCAGTCAATCACTCAGCTGCAATAGCATCATGAGCGAGCAACAATTTGCAAAATTTCTTTCGCTCTCAATTAATGATTTAATTTCTGTCCGCTGTTTTTGACTGCATTTACATAATTGTAGATGTCGCTGTCTTTAGTGCAATTGTTGTTAATGCACTTTTCTGTGCAGTATGAAAAAATCTGAGAAGTACTACTACACTGAAGAAAAAAAAACAATATTTTTAGAGTATAAGCTCTGAAATATTACTTGGGATAGTTGAGTTATTACGCAAAATAAATATGTGGCAATTATCGTAATTTTCAGTACATTAACTTTTACATATTTGAGTTTTTAAATTAATTTTTTTTATATCCCATTGAGAATACTTTAAATAATATTTTGAAATAAACTTAATAAATTTCGGTTGGATCTGACCAAAGTTATGACCAATTAAACGCAAAAATTTAAATTTTTAGGTGTACCCATGATTTATTGAATAACATCTACGATTTTCATAATAAAAGTATATATTATACGTCCAACTACTCCCAGAAAAAAAGTGCACTTTAAATTTTAAAGTTCACGCTATCAATTTAAAGATTTGACGAATTCAAAGTGCAACATTTTAACTTGAAATGTATCACATTAAAATTAAATGTATATCATTTAACTGAATTTATCTTCATGCCAGAAGATGATAGTTCATAAGCAGAATTTGATAAACTGTACGAATAAAAGGGATGTCGGAATGATTAAGAATTACAACAAATATCAATAATGAGAAAGACAGAGGTAACGCAGGCAATGACGATACGATCTGACGCTCATTGAGAGCATTTTTTGTACTCTTACAAAAAATTAAAAATGACACTTTATATGTAAAAATCCAACTTTAAAAATTAAAGTGTCACTTTCAAATATAAAATGTATTTAAAATTCAAAGTAAACACTTTGAAATGTAAAGATTTCACATACGGATGACTTTTATAATGCACGATTTTAATTGTAAAGTGTTTTGCCTTTTAAAGTTTTATTTTCTCGGTGTAGATCTATAATTCAAAGATTTCTGATTTTCAATCAGAGTTTCTCATGAGTATCAGGTTTCCTAAGGTAGGCTTTACTTTAATTTTGCTACGTAATACCAGTGACAGACAGTAGTATTCGAAATACCAGATAGGTGACAGACATAACGCATTTGTCGAACAGATTTTTATAAATCGATACATTTTTATCTGCTCTGTGTTGTTCTCCACATATTCCTCACAAACATCGATTATTTCATTGACTCGCAATATCCTAATCATTTTCGTATTTTATTGAAGTCGCGAATTAATTTAATTTTATTTGTTTTGTATATGCACAGCTGATTATGACGTATTTGGCATAAAGCTTTCAATTTGATAGAGATCTTTTGAAGAGCTTTCAGTTTTAATTGCAAACTACAAAAATACGACGAATAGTTTCTTTGTATTTGTACCAGTCAAATACAATGTCAAAAATACAATGAAATCAAGGAATACTACAAAAAAATTATAATATTGTGAGACACACAACTGGTATTTCAAGTACTATGATATGATGGAAATGTCTGTCACAGGCATAAAGGATGAATCTGATTGACTATCGAGGATTAAAATTATCCTTACACTAGTCGACCTTGAACCAATTTATCTTTTAGCCATGTTAGTGTGTCTGTTCGTCTGTCTTGTTATCCGTATACACGAAATCTTGATAAATTATTGGAGAATACGATGAAATTTGTTTTCGATATGTTTAAACCAAATCAGTCAACGGACATGCGACCTCCCACACAAGTCACATATGATTGAAAATTGGTCAACCGTACCCGCTTAAATTTTTTTTTTTTGCTTTTGATTTCAATTAAGTGGGTCTCATTAAGTGGACCTTATTAAGGATGATGGGCTAGTATGACGAGTTGTTGAGATATTGGGGTCCAAATATGGCTAATGTGACTCAATTGTAAACTTCTATGACTGCTTTGTAAAGTATTTTTCATGAACATTACAATAAAAATATTTATTTTGGAAAATATAATTTTTTTTGAACAAAAATGATTGAATTTTAAAAACGTTTTTGTGGTTTTTGAAAAGTAGCCAGTTTTTATTTTTGTTTTTATATTTTTTAATGAAAGCTTCTCCTTTTCCCAAAAAACTGATTTATAAACGAAAGTGGGATTGCGACTATTGAATGTACTACAAACGTTTTAATAAGTTTAATAAGGACCACTTATATTACAACTTCACAAAATTTCATTCAAATCGTAAGCAAACATTTTTTGAAGCGTGTAGGGTTCATGATTTTCACCCATATATAACATTTTAGGAACCAAAAACTCGTATTGTATTCAGATTCAGTTAACACAATTAAAAACGTGTTATTAAAATTCCCTTATAAAATGTTGTACAAAAATGAAAGGAATCGTCCACATTATATTTATTACTTTTTTAATGGAAATTTTTGTAAAGTTGTAAATTATTACATACAAACCTATTAAATATTAGTCTGCACATTAGTTTTCGATAGATTTAGATAAAAAATCGGTCAATATGAATTTAATATCGTATTATACCTGTACTAGTCGGTTGTCCAAATAAGCGTTCAACGCCTAATTTTCGTATTTAGACGAAATTTTAATCTGAACTGTCTATTTAACACTTTTGAAACCCATAATTACGGATAAGAGTTTTTCATATTATTTTTATTTTTTTTTTTTTTGTATTGTTTGTAAAAAGATGAAAAAGATATATTTTTCGATTTCAATTTAAAGGCACTCAAGTTGGAATAATTCATCAAAACAGAATTCGATATTGTGCAGTTAGCAGATTCTGTATAAAATTTTTCCGTTTGCGATGAGCGGATTACTTCTAGTACCTGAAAGAAATTGAGCAAAATTATTTAATATTTTTTTATGAAAGTACAACTTAAAAAGGAAATATATTTTTTGCTAAAATATATGATTAAAATAAATTAAGAAACCAGTAGAAAAAAACCTGCTGTGTTTTAAACAAAATACATGTTTACAGAGTAATCTTTAATTGAAATCTGTAATGTATTTGGGTTAAACAAGTTATTAATATTAGATTTTTAAAGTTAACTTATTTTATTAAATAGTACACTCAAAAAATACCACGTATTAAGAATTGTTTATATTATTTCAGTTATTAAAATTAGTAAAAATGATCAATACCTTTAATAGTTAAATACCATTGAATAACACAAAATACATTTAATAAATATTCGCATATTTCAAAGCAACGCCGTACGCTTCAGCACTTTACTACATGATATAAGCAATTAGATGCAGACAAACTGCCGCTCAGCCAACAATTCGCATCGAGCATATTAACTACGACATCAACGCCCAAACAACGATTAGCCGAAAGTGATTCTTGCCGCACAATTGAAGAATTTTAATTTAAATCACGTTCTAAATGGATGAAAAAAAAAAACCAGAAATAAAAACAAAATCGAAATCGAAAACAAAAAAGGAATTAAATTAAAAATAGATTAAGAAATTTGAAGGCTTTTGCTAAAATCACCCCTGCTTCTTTGCTCCACTGTATATTTGGTAAATATTTTCGCCACTCTTGATATCGATAAAATAAAAGAAAAGACGCAAAAAGACGCGAACGTGGTGAGCAAAATAAATGAGCGATAAAAATAAAAGCGCCAGCATCAGTCAGTGGATAGAGTGGCGTAAATTTCGTTGATCCCACCCCGCCAACGCCTGCTTAGACGATGAAAACAAAAGTCGTGCGCAGTGGCTCTCTTTCTCTGTTGTTCGAACTTCGAATGTACGCCAAAGAGTGTCAAGCTTTGGCTGCCTCTAAATAGTTGTTGCAACACTTACGAATATTTATTATTTATGTTCTTGTTGTTGAATATTTCATTGGCTTTGTGTGCGTGTGTAAGAGTGAGTGGAACAACAATAGTTCAGTGTTTATTATTTGCATTGTTTGTTTTATTGCTTCATTTCATATAATTCTTTTCACTTTTTTTGGGTCAATAATTAATACGTTTTCCCATCAGTTCGCCTTGTTCCATCAAGCACAGTCTCCAAATAAATTGTATAACTTTATAGAATTGCGCGAATTTGAACTATAAACAAAATACTTAGTGATGAATTATGTATGACATTGAATGCAACCAACTACAAAAATGATTTTAAATTATTCAAAACCTTGAAAATGCAAATATGCAACTCTGGAGATGTTTAAAATAACTTTTTATACCCTACACCTATGAGGTAACTATATTAAGTTTATGCATATGTTTTAAAGCCCCTTAGGAGGAGTGGCCTGTATGAAAACTTATATACACACAGAAAAAAATATGTGTAAATATAACTAAAATGTTAATCAATCCAATTAATTTTTAATTGAAACTCAGCCGATGTAACCTTTAGTAGCATTGAATTCCATACTCGTAATAATGAAAATATGTTAATTGAAGAAACTTTAATCAATTTTTTTGTCATATTGATATTAAAGTTGTTATAAAGGGTTTTTCAACAGGGACGCTACAAAAGTAGAGCGACAGGGACAGCAAAGATATACGAATTCGAATTTCGGTAGTAAATGTTAATAATGTCGACTCGTTGTTGGCTCGTATATCTTTCCATCATGAAATGGCAAACCTTACTGAGGAGCGGCAGAAAAATGGCGTCGTTTGCTGTCCCTGTCGCTCTACTTTTGTAGCGTCCCTGTTGAAAAACCCTTTATTATTATATTTTTTATTGGGAATTTTTAAATCATTAATTAATTAATTAATTAATTAATTAGTAACATCAATTAAAAATTTCATTCGATAGAAATTGGATCAGTTAAATATTTTGTTAAATTAAATAAAATATTTGTCGAATAGAAACATATGATAATAAAAATAATTTAATTTATTATATAACATAAAATAAATATTAAATAAGTATTTATACTTTTTGATATGCTTTGTAAAATTCTTTCAACCTAACGAATGTTTTACCGAAGTCAGTTTTCACAACTTCTACAGGTGGGCCAATTAATTGAGTCAATTTTTGATATCTTTTTAATGATTCAATATGCAACAAAATGAGCATCTATAAAAGATTTAGTTGTATTGAAATTATATTAAATTAATTCCTATTAATATTTTAATTAAAAAATGTGTAAATACAATTAATTACATATACATTACATTCATATTTTTAATTGGAAATCGATTTTGTTTGCTATTAATATAAATTGTTATATATACGTACAATATTTTTGACTGTGTATATAGTTGATCAGCATCATTACCCGAGTCAATTTAGCCATGTCCGTCCTTGCTGCCAGAATACACGAAAAATTGAGAAATACTGGTAAGAAAAGGATGAAAATTTTTTCAGTACGTTTTAGACAAAAATGGTAACTATTATATAGCCATACAAAAGCAGTTATGATTAACCTTTATTAAATTTAAAACGTATTGTTAGAATTCACCTAAAAAAATATATGTATATACCAAAAATGGGCGTGATCCGGCCACATTTTTTAAAATTATTTCTCGGTTTTTTATAGAGGTTTATTATTGGAAATTATGCAATGATTTCTTTAACCGTCACTATCATACCAAAGGGGCGAATTTGAAAATTGCCAAAAGGGCGAATCTTTTCGTTCTTTCGCCATAACTTTTTATTGATACGTGATAAAATAGTTGTGTGAAGGCATTTATTCTTTGTTTTTAAATCACCTATCGATCTGAATCATTATTTAAAAATAATTTGTTTAACATTTTTTCCTGCATATAACAAATGTCAATTTGTTTGGCAAAATATTTTTAAGTAATGGTGCCAATCGGTAGTTGCTTTAAAAACAAACAATAAATGCCTTTTTATCACTACTTTATCACGTATCAATAAAAAGTTATGGCGAAAAAACGAAAAGATTCGAACTTTTGGCATGACAAGATTTTCGTTTTTTTCAATTTCTTCGTTTTGTTGCTATAATTTTTTATTGGTGCAAGATAAAATAGTGGTGTGAAGGCATTTATTGTTTCTTTTCAAAGCACCTATCGATCTGCATCATTAATTAAAAATATTTTCTTGCAAATAATAATAAAACCGAAAATTTGAAAATCTTGTCATGCCAAAAGTGCGAATCTTTTCGTTTTTTCGCCATATATTTTTATTGATACGAAATAAAATAGTAGTGTGAAGGCATTTATTGTATGTTTTTAAAGCACCTATCGATATGAATCATTATTTAAAAATAATTTGTGTAACATTTTTTCCTGCAAATAACAAATATCAATTTAATGTTTGGCAAAATATGATGATGCCAATCGATAGGTGGTTTAAAAACAAACAATTAATGCCTTTACATCACTATTTATCTTGCTTAAATAAAGAGTTATAGCATAAAAATCTAAAATATTTGCGTTTTGGCCAGGATATAGCCTCATGTTGTAATTAGTATGGTTAAATGCGGCATGTTAAACTACATTGCTAAAGATACCGGTATATTGATTTAAATACACAAATTTTTCATATTTGACTAAAAATTGTAAGTTACCAAGAGGTGTTGGAACAAAACGGACTTCAGGTTCGAGATCAGCACATATTTCCCAAAATCATTATCAAATCGGAAGACGGTTAAAATGTTGCACTGTGAAATAAAAATTAAAATTAAAATGTCACTCATACGCCTACGCGTACAAAACAATGAACTTTGCTGTTTAACGCATGAAAACAATTTATTCAGCTCTTTTACAACATGCCATATATAATGTATTTTAATGTTCTTGTTTATTTTATGCTTCCTGATTTTTGTCATATAAATGCTTTCAATTTCCTTGAAAGGAAACCGCGCTGAATTTCATATATGAAATCGTCAACAAAAGAACATTATCGCACTCTGAAAATAAAGCGTAGAACAACAAATATAAAGAAAATACTTTAAATGCTGATAAATTATGTTATAAGCCAGTCCAGCAGGACACACAAAGGCGTCGAAATGATGCCAACAAGTAAAAAATAGGTAAAAAAAAAACTATCAAGAGTTGGTTGTTGCACATCACGAGTGTCTATTGCGATGACAGAAACTAAAACCCATCGAACGATGCATCCGGTTGCATGTCCTTTTATACGCATTGCTTTAATCGTAACGTTTTCATTTGAAAATAATCCCGTTTTGTGTCAGACTCTTGCCAGCATTGTGCCACCTCTTTATCAACGCACGTACTCATCACTTAAACACAGCTGCTGCGGCAGCACCGGCTTCTCTACCCTACCACTTGGCACTGTAAATGCCATTGTCCTCAAGTCCTTCTATTCTCGCTGCTTTATGCTTCATGCATGCATTACGTTACAATGTGTTGTCGATATGGTTAACTATGACCTAGGCTAGTTTGCTGCAAATCTCGTTCTGTCTCTTTCTCAAACACTACTGCACTCCCATGTTCAACGATAACCTGCCACATTGTCGCTTGATCTCCCCCACGCCATCCGGTGGTTTACCGTCCAACACAAAAATTACAAAAACAACTAATATAAAGCTGCGCAAAAGCTTTCGTTTGCCGGTGGTTAACGTAAAGTCGACGTTTCGGTACAGTGTGGCCTGCGAGTTGGTTTATAAATTCTTTTTAGGGCAAATACCATTTTTAAGAGACATTTAGAGATTTTAATTTTTGAGTAATACTTTTATATGGCTTTGCAGTTTTTGTCTTGTGATGAATAATATTGCAACATTTTAATAATTATTATTTATACGCAATGGGGCGTAGGGGTAGACATTGTCTCTACGGAAAGTAATTTTGGGGAAAAAAAATGCATAACGTGTATTTGGTAATCAATAATATACTGTACCTACTCTAGGAGAACATAATGGTTTTGATATACAAATACGAATTAGTGCTTTTTTACGAATTATAGATACAGACTGTACCCTATATAACCATAAATAATTATACCCTACACTAAGAGTGAAAGGGTATATTCAGTTTGGTACGCCGTTTGTAACACCCAGAAGGAAGCATCTCCGGTATGGAAAAGTATATATATTCTTGATCAGCTTGACCTCCTGAGTCGATTTAGCGATGTCCGTCTGTCCGTCTGTCTGTCCGTCTGTCTGTCTGTCTGTCTGTCTGTTGAAATCCCTACTACTTTTAAAATTGAAAAGCTAGATAAATTAAACTTATAACTTAGATTACTAATATACCTACGCTGTATGTGCGAAAAAATTGGCGTGATCGGTCCATTGTGACCTATGATCCGACCACTTATGTTCAAATACCTCATATAAAATGTACATATAAAGATCAATTTTTATGTATACGTGCTTAGGTAAACTTTATTGGTCAAATATATATTGACATCATGCATGATAATAATGTTTTCCGGCGAAACGACTTGTGGTTCACAAAAAAAAATCGAAATTCGGTACACCTACCCATTTGTAAATATGGGTATCAAATGAATGGAAATTCTTCAGCGATTGAATGTTTGTACTTATTTTCAGGATTCTTATACCCTGGTGACCTATATATCACTTTGAATGGTAACCACACATATATGTAGGGTATTTATAGTCGGCTTAGACCGACTATAATTTTGATAATCCTAACTATAATAATTACACCTACTTTAAAATTTCCCATGTGATCTAACCTTCCCAACTGGTTTTAAATTACATTTTTTCCTTTTTTTTAAATTACATTTTTTTATACCCTACACTAAGAGTGAAAGGGTATATTCAGTTGGGTACGCCGTTTGTAACACCCAGAAGGAAGCATCTCCGGTATGGAAAAGTATATATATTCTTGATCAGCATGACCTCCTGAGTCGATTTAGCGATGTCCGTCTGTCTGTCCGTCTGTCCGTCTGTCTGTCTGTCTGTCTGTTGAAATCCCTAAGACTTTTAAAATTGAAGAGCTAGATAAATGAAACTTATAACTTAGATTACTAATATACCTACGCTGTATGTGCGAAAAAATTGGCGAGATCGGTCCATTGTGACCTATGATCCCACCACTTATGTTCAATTACCTCATATAAAATTTACATATACAGATCAATTTTACTGTGTACGTGCTTAGGTAAACTTTTTTGGTCAAATATGTATTGACATCATGCTCAAATACATGATAATAATGTTTTCCGGCGAAAAGACTTGTGGTTCACCAAAAAAGAAATCGATATTCGGTACACCTACCCATATGTAAATATGGGTATCAAATGAATGGAAATTCTTCAGCGATTGAATGTTTGTAGTTATTTTCAGGATTCGTATACCCTGGTGACCTATATATCACTTTGAATGGTAACCACACATATGTGTAGGGTATTTATAGTCGGCTTAGACCGACTATAATTTTGATAATCCGAACTATCATAATTACACCTACTTTAAAATTTCCCATGTGATCTAACCTTCCCAACTGGTTTTTTTGTTTAAATTAGTCCTTCTTAAAATTAGTCCTTGCAATTAAAAGCGTACATTACGATTGCCATTTTCTTGAAAACGTATCTTAATAGTAAAAAACTGAGCATGTAGTCAAAATCAATACCAGAAAATTATATAGAATTAAGGTAAGTGGCAGAGATGAGCGCTTGCCGTGTTTTTGTTCGTGCCACGTCAGAAAATCTGAGTTCGTGCGTGCAAATCTCCGTGCCTCCAAAATCAGGTACGCACCCATTAAAGATTTTTTTATAGTTTTTACCCTAATTAAAAAAAAAACCCTTACTTCAATCTTCACAAAATAAAAATTTCGTGGTATTTTACCCCTTTCTGCAAAATCTGTTTTTTTAGTATCAAACTTAATTTTCTAATTATTTATTACAGGGACTAAATATGTTGGGGATATCGATTCCAGTTCGGTTTCCAAGATTTTTAAAATTGTGGTTTCGGTTACGAATCTGGTTCAAACCAAAAGATTAAATGGATTTCGATTCCGGTTACATACATTTTTTAATAACGGTTTTGATTCCGGTTCTTTGCGTTCTCTGACAGGAACTAAAATATCTGTTCTAGTTCCGATACCAACCAGAAAAAATATATGGATTCCGATTCCAGTTCCGTTTCCACACATTTTTAATAACGATTCCGGTTCCAAAAATCTAAACGGTTCCGGTATTATATTTCACGTTTCGCCTGCTTTTTCATGTTTTCCGTGCTTTGTCGTGTTTCTTCGTGCCATTTAAATCCCGTGCTTTATCGAGCTTCTCGTGCATGCCTGTACATTTAGTCGTCGTGCTCGTGCGTGTCACCTATCGGCGTGCCCGTGCGTGTTCGTGCCATCAAAAAGAGTCACGCGCCCATCTCTATTATGGGGTGTCCATAGATACAATTATGTTGAGTAGTATTATTATAGTTGAGAATTAGTGATTATTTATAAAGTTTATTATTATTATTATTATCTTGAAGGAATATTGAAGTTGTTACACGGATAGAAAAGATTTGTTTGAATATGTTTGAATGTAATTAAAAAGTAATACGAAATTACTATACATGTACTAGGAATGAAGTGTAATTAAATTATAATCGAAATTGAATTTATTTTTGCTTACGTGTAAACATTATTATAATGTCCAGCAGAATCTGTCAAATTTACCATAAATATGTTACAATACCAACATAAAATTTAAATTGCATTTGAATAAACTATTTCTTGGCAATTTACTTGGTTAAAATTATGTTTCGAAATCTAAATACAACGTATGTTCGCAACGCTCGTCTTAATTCGACAATTTATCGACTGACTAAGTTGGCAACGTTTTGCAGAATTTTCTACCTACGCCATCTTTTGCCATCGTTTGAACATATTGATATTTTAAAACAAACAAAAAAGAAATTGGATTTAAATCAATATTCTTCCAAAATTCTTCTTGTATACAAAGTTGGCACTCATTGAGCAGAATTTTCTACCTACGTCTCTTTTGACGTCGTTTGAAGTATGTTTAGGATCATTTTAAACATATTGATGTTTGAAAACAAACAAAAAAATGAATTCAAATGTAAATAAAGGTATTCTTGCAGCTCTCTTCTTGTATACAAAGTTGACACTCGGTGATCGGTATTTTATGCGTACGTGTCTTTTGTTGTTCGTTGAGAAAACGTGTTCGCGTCGGTAATAATGTTGTTATTTGTAAATTAAATAAATATATAAATTGTGTTACAAAAAGTACAAAGAGTAACCGAGTATAATATAGTACAGTATATAATTTCTAAAACTAGTGTGAAAAAACCACATATAAAAATCAGTGTTTCGATTTTACAAAAGTCTCCGTGAATTCCTTGCCTACGCTATGTGCTGTGCTGAGATCAACTGTAACTGTACCAAATATAAAGCGAGCCTGGATCGTCTGGTTTAGCGTATGCAGGTACAATTGTGCATTCATTCCCACAGTCATTAAAAATTACCACAAAAATACCACAGAAAGTAAAATTAACTCAAAAATACAAGATCAATTTATAAATACCAAGAAAATTCTTAAATGAATTAAATATAAACATAAAAGTCACATGGCAATTAAAAAACACTTAGAAAATTAGTGCATACATTTAAAATTTACCACAAAATTAATAAAAATCCAAATAAAAATATTGAACAAATGTAGGGTCTTGAAAGAGTGTTATTATTTACAAATGCTAAATTAATTGTAAAAATAATATAAAGTTTATCAATTTATTTTAAATCATTTCATTTAAAATGTTTATTTAATTTATGTTTCTTATATTTTTCCACATTTGTCTTTTTTTGTTTTTTTTAATTTATTAAAAAGTAAACAACAACATACCACGACTTCCTAAATAATCCTGAAATGTCTTCAGGTTGTGGAGTCTTGGGAAGATTTCTACGTCCACTCATTTTTACCTTAAACAACGAACACTTTCTATTATTTTAAAATAGGCACGGACTTATTTTTGAATTAACGCCTTCACTGATCCTATTTTCACTTTGCAAATCCGTGCGTTCGGAATGTTGATAGCATTAAATTTACATTTAGTGTGATCTTAAATTGAGTTACATAAAAAAAAACTGTGGAAAAAAAATTCCCACAGCCAATAAAAATTCCCATGGGAATTACCTTTCCCACATCGACTTAAAATTCCCACAAATAGGAAATTACCCACGGAACTGGCAACTATGGCCTGCAAAATTATGTTTTGGAGAGCCCTTTTTTTTGCAGCGTGTAGACATAGTACGGTTTTGGGTGTATATATGAATATTTTTAAAGATTGGTTTCCTTGTGTATTATTTGAAAAAAAAATATTTTATAAATGCTGTTTTTTCCAAGTTTTCCAATTGTTCTAGTTATTATGATTTAGGGTTATTCCTTCAAAATATTTTTTTACATAAAACTTTGAAAATAATTTATATTTATAGAATAAGATATTCAAAAATATTTTTAAAAATTAAACCGTAATCTTTTTAAAATACTCAGATAAACCGATTTCCAAAACAGAGTTTAGGTGTTTTAAGGATATTATGAAATAATAACTGAGAACATTTTATTGAGTAAAATAAATTGTCATTATTTATATATTTTTATTACAATTATAAATCAAAATTTTATGTAATTGGTTGAAGATTGTTGCATTAAAAATAAGGTTCTTGATCCAGCTATTGAAAATATGGACAATCTGAACAAAACATGTTTCAACTTCCAATGGAAATCTTATTAATATTTCAATTCGACGATTTTGTTTAAAATCTTTTCAACGAATACTTTTCTATTTTGTTTCAATCGAAAGTGAATTTCTAAAAATCTAAACCGTAACTAGGAATTGGTATTCCCAAACCGTTTACGAAGATAAACCTGAAAGTTTTACCATTTTTTGTTTGAGTTTAAATTTTTATGCAATAGCGATAGTCTAGAAGAAATTATTCTATGACCAAAATTGGGAATCATGTCCGTGTCATAAACAGAACATACCAGAATAATCAGGTCATGGGTATTTCCAATACGGTGAAATAATACTAGGGTATGAGACCAAAATTGTTGTAAAAATTTAAAAATATATAGAAAAAAAGGGAATAAATTGCATTTCTAAGAAAGGAACAACATTGAGCTTGTGTGTGTGCGAGTGAGTGAGTGCAATGGCATTGTATTTTAGTGGGCTGCAGCCCCACTAAACTTTAGGAGCACGAAGTCTACTTTTAATGTACGCCAGACTGACTATTCTTTCGTCCGTCCCACTGTCTGTCTGTCTGTTAGACGGTGGGTCTTCCTAACCGTCTTTTTTGTTGTCATATTTTCTTTTGGTGAGGAGCTCTGCCCAGTTGCCGACTCTTTCGTCGTCGTCTCTGCTGCTAATAGTGATACCGAGACCGAAGCTGTTGTCCCTGCTGCGAAAAAGAACGTGTGTCAGTTGCAAGTGAGATTCCGTTACATTTAGTTGACAAGCATCAGAGAGCATCCGAATTTTTAGAATTTCAAATTCATACAAAAAACGAAGTGTTTTCTAGAGTGTGGAAATAAATTAGAACGCAATATCATCAGAGATTGCTTTCTGAAGGGTTCGTTGCAGTATTTCGACGAAATTGTTATTCCAAAATTTTTTCAAATTTCAAGTGCTTTTTATTATTATTCGAAATTGTTAACAAGCACTTGGTGTTTGAAACGAAATAATGGAAAAACCAGTGACTCCCGTCATCAATCATGCGGCGCACAACGATAAACTCTGCGTAAGTTGGGAAAGGCGCCATTTTATTTTGGCAGTGGATGAATATGAGAGTAGGTGTTGATTTACATTTGCACCTGTGACATTCTAAAAGAAATATTGTGCGAATTTTATTGCGATATTTTTTAATATGCAAATTGAAAAATTTAGTTTGAAACAAATTCAAATACAGGATATACTGAGTATCTTTTGAATAATTAATCTAATATTATTTAATCTGTATCTCTTAGGCTAGATTGCAGAAAACTTTTAACAATTAAATATTGAAATAGGAAATATTTTAATTTGTCATATAAAATTTTAACAGTTTGGTTATTTTGTATGCTCTTTTAGTTGCATATTTGAACTTAACAATTATAAAAAATTCAATACTAATCGGCTTATTTAAGACCATTATTATATTTCGATATCACGGTATTTTTGAATTCTGGTATATAATAATAGGAGAACATAAACTAACCATATTAGTGCTCAACCAAAAGTCATATATTTTTTTTATTTTTTATTTAATTTTATTCAACATTTAAAGCTTAAAAGCCTAACAATGTAGTTTGTATATTAATAATGGGCAGAAAAAATAATAAAATAGAAAACTTAAATATATCTGTATTTCGAAAAACATTTGTGTTAAGGTTGGGTAAGGCATCTAAAATACAAAATCTAACATAAATCCCAAAAAAAAAATCAAACTTCTTAAATAATTAAAATTTTATAAATAATGGGGCAAAATCAAAAACAATTTAAGTCGATTTTAAATTTTTTGGAATTTTCTTCTCTACAAATTTTGTCAAAAAATCGATTCTAATTTTAAAAATTGACTTTAAATTCTCTATAATTATTTTTTTAACCATTGTATTGAAAACTCCAATTTTAAATTTAAAATATAAATTTCAAAATTTTATTTACTATCAACAATTTTGAAAAAAATACATAAAGGGTTTTTTAACAGGGACGCTACAAAAGTTTTTTTCAGGGGTTTTTCGATACAAAAGTAGAGCGACAGGGACATCAATCGACGCCATATTTCTTGCCGCTCTTTTGACATTTCTCTTCAGTAAGGTTTGCCATTTCATGATGGAAAGATATACGAATTCGAATTTCGGTAGTAAATTTTAATAATTTCGACTCGTTGTTGGCTCGTATATCTTTCCATCATAAAATGGCAAACCTTACTGAAGAGAAATGTCAAAATAGCGGAAAGAAATATGGCGTCGTTTGCTGTCCCTGTCACTCTACTTTTGTAGCGAAAAACCTTTGAAAAAAACTTTTGTAGCGCTCTTATTGAAAAACCCTTCATTTAGTTTTAATATTATTGTTGGTGGAAAATATGTTTTACTAAAAATTTATTAATTTAGTATAAAGTCGTAATTGTTTGGTAAATATAATAGTAAAGTGAGTATTTTTTGTTGTTGTTTAATTCTATGTGATTTTTATAGGGAATATGTTTAAAAAATAAAACAATTAAGGAATTTGGATTAATTGGGTATTTTGAGTGATGTTTTAAATAAACTTCAGAATTTGAAAAATTATGTATTCTGTGTCTATTTCAAAATTTTTTGAATGATTTTTAGTATAAGAAATACTTCTTATTTCATATCTTATGATCAGAATTTACCAAAATGCATGGCAAATGTGTTTTTTTCTCAATTAAAGTCAATTATTTTTTGAAATTTATTATAGTACAAAATTGAGGCAATATTTAAAACACTTTTGAATTTGAATTTGAAAGGAAATTTATTAGTACAATTGAAAAGGAGTTTTATTTTTGGCAAAAAATGCCACTCATTGCATTTGTGATAAGTGGTTCAAAGTACTGACAATTAACGAAACAGTTTTAGACTTTTGAGTTGTAACGCCCGTTACAAAAAAATAGTAAAAGTTATTTTTCGAACTATTTTGAAAACCTACAACTGGGAAAATTTGTAAAAGTAAAGATTTTTGTAGTATCTATTCATTTATTATACTCTTTGGTCTCAAAGATATTCCAGATGATTGCTATATCCACCCAAAATATTGTAACGCCCGTCACAAGTAACAATTGTCTCAAAACCAAAAAAAAAAAAAACTGTAAAATTATATATTTGTTAATATATGCATTAATAATCAATTATATTATTATTTAGCGATAGAAAAAGTAGTAAATATTTCAAAATATTCAATAAGCTAAGATAAAAAAAGTGAAATTCCAAAACTTTTGTATAAATTCTATACGGTAGATGAAAATATATTTATTAAATAATGCTCGTTCATGGTCGAGGTTCATGTGGAAATTCCGAAAAGTCAGCCAATTTTTATGCAAAATACAATTATTATTTTAAATATTATTTTTGTAATATTTAAAAAAATAATTCAATTAATGAGCTTTCTTCGTATGTTTTCACTTTGTTTCCAAAATGTATTGTTTTTTTTTTCATAATAATCCGGACGGGACAAAAAGTTTCGTATAGAAATTGTCACTACGATTTTTTTTTTCTGAAAATACTTTTTGCGTACAATTTATTTTTTTTTTCAATTGCACTGTGCGCACCCATTTTACTACCAGAAATGAAAGCTACATATTCTTTTCGATTTGGACATTCTAAGAACAATGACGTTTTCAGTTTTTCCCTACACAGTTTATCAGTTTTTCCAATAATATATGATAAAAACGAAATAACACATTTTGAGGATTCTATTGGTTGGTAAGCGTTGATTATAATGTCAGACTTATTTTTATTTTATTCAAAACATGCATAACAAACCACAAATTATATGTACGTATCAATTTTCCTAATTTCTTTAACAGGACCTGAGATATGAAACAAAAATTACTCATTTTTGTGCTAAAAAAAGACCCATTTTTGAGAATTTCTTTCTCATTTCCCAGTTGTTCACCATTCTTGTGCTTTAAATTATAACTTAGCAAATCCCATATATTTAAATTCTGTTTTATTAAAAAAAAACATAAATATCAGAATTGGGCATACGAATTAAAAAATAAAACCACAATATTATTGTGGTAAGGGAGATAGTTGGGTCAAATTTATTAATTCATTGGACCTCTTTATACCAGTAATGGTTTTGTAAAGTATTTGTAAAATATTATTATGAATCAGAATTTATATTTGGTATCAATAGGTTCAATGAATTGATAAATTAGACCTAAATATCTCCCTTACCACAAGATTATTGTAATAGAGTAAACAAATACGAGTTAATAATATTTCTAGCAATTTATTATGCTTAATAGTTTTATTTTTATTTTTTTTAAACTTTTCGCTTTTTTCAATTTGTATGATAATGAAAATTACATAAATGGTGCACACCAGGGAGTTGAAAAAAAAATGCTGGTTCTTCAATTTATTTTGTTGGGGTATTTTGTAACTAATAAAGCTTTCAGTTATCATTCGTAGATAACCGTTTCATTTAAATCCGCTAGAGCTATCAGAAACTCCTTTTTAAATTGCCATTTAATTTGATAATAAATATGTATACTGTCTTTACACTAAAATTTTGTTTAAATAAAGATCCTGTTAATATTAGTATTGTATTTTATTTTTTAGGAAATGTGTATAAAAACATTGAAAAATTTATGAATAAACTCATAGCAGTAGATCAATATTAATTATTTGTTTCTTTCAATAACAATAAATACTACTTGATTTTTTTCAATTATAATTGTCGTACACTGGGTCATATTAATAAATATGCATATATGCATAAGCACATATGTACTTTTTATAATAACCATTATTTGATTTTAAATATTTCAAAACAAATTAATAAAGCATTTGTTGCGCTGATTCCGAAAATGGCATCAGTTTCGTCAAATTAACTCTAGTTTTTGACATATAGCCAATTTTTAATTTTTCAATTTCCTATTCTTTTATTTTTAAAATTCCAACAAAAGGAAATAATTAAATTATATGTTCGATACTAGGCGCAGAAAATATCGCGCT
This sequence comes from Dryomyza anilis, assembly GCA_951804985.1. Lineage (NCBI taxonomy): Eukaryota > Metazoa > Arthropoda > Insecta > Diptera > Dryomyzidae > Dryomyza > Dryomyza anilis. The sequence continues at coordinate 22,397,687 of OX638132.1, read as the reverse complement.
ACAATACAAAAATTTGATTTAATGCGTGAACAAATTTATTTGCGAGATATAAGCAAAATAAATTCAAATTTGTTCAAAAATTTGATAATTTTGGTAATAAAATACGATATTACTTGGTGAATAAAAATGTTATGTTTAGGAACTTTAATATGGCGCCAAGTATCTTCTTTCAAACCCCATTTAAGAAATTGAATTACGACTGTTGGTTAAAAAGTTATATATACAATATTATATATACAACCTACAAAATTTACAAAATCAGAAAAATTAAATTTAACAAGTAAATAAGTTGCCTTTATTTAATGTAGTAATTATAACTTTTTAACAGTCGTTATTTTATTTTCTTAAATAGGGGTTTAAAAAGTGTACATGACGCTACATAACTTGGAATTTATGTAATAACGTTTTTCATTCATAACATTATTTTTTTTTTTTTGAAAAATTTCGAACTTCTTTAGATTATATCTCGCAAACAAATTTTTTCACGCATGAAAATAAATTTTTATTTTGTGGCGTAATGGTTTTTGTGTTTAATATTTAAAATATAATTTCAGTTCTTTCTTTTATTTGAATTTTAAAAATAAAAGAACACCAAAATAATGGGAAATTAAGAATTGGGCTATATCTCAAAAACTAGAGCCAATTTGACAAAACTGATGTCATTTTCAGAATCAGCGCTATCCAACCGAACTGCTGATAGACATGAGATTGTCGTTTGATACAAAAACGTACTCAGTTGCCATAAAAAATGCACGCATGTCAATTTTGGCGGATGAAAAATGAAATCATGAGGTTACGGCAAACGAATATGCAGTTGCGCAGATTAACGTTTCGGTTATAGTAAAAGAAGGTAGGTTTATTTGATGACATGAGGTTACAACAAATGAATTTCGGTTGCAACAATGTAACGTTGGTTCGATTAACCTCATGCTGAAATGTTGAATGATTAGCAAAAGGAGACCTCGAATTCTTAGGCATGCTTAGATTCGAATATTTACTGAATTTGTTAAAAATGCCGCCACCTCGATAGACTTTCATTTACGCCTAATAAATAAATGCAGGACGTGACAAATTAAGCTGGATTTTTATTTACCAAAAAACGTATCTTATTAAATCAAACATGTCTTTTGGAAAAACATCCGGACTACATGCTGTGTCTTACATATGAAAACGTATCTGTACGCCGCAAACAACTGTAGTACATTAACAAACACCAACACACAAAAGGACACGCAAATACATACAACTTATGTGAGTGAATGTGTGTGTGTTGAAAGGACATTTTCAAATAAGCTCACTTCTACGTGATTTGCTGTTAAATCATGCAGCAAAAGTTGATGTTGCTGATGCTGCTACAACGCAGCAAAAGTGCAATGATTTCATGCTAAGAGCAACAGCAACTACAGCAGCAACATGTTGGCAAGCCTGAACAAAAACGGACGGACGGACGGACAGACAGATAAAAACCGCAATGAAAATGTGAAAAATCCTCGATTGAGGTCAATGAGTTAACAACAAATACAGCTACAATAAGAGCCACAGCATCTTTTTGTGTCAACCATACCACACCCGCTGAGTTTGAGTTCAACACCAGGACAACATCCTAGATACCTAGATACCCAGTTACATGTATAAAATAAAACACATATAAATGCATTTTTTTACTTAAATCATGTGCGCCATTTGTAAAGTCCGGATTGTGTGGTTGGTTGATGCGCATATAGAATGATTATTTCAATTTGTCCATTTATTTTGGCATTTTTCGATCATCACATCATAATGTTTGTGTTATAGTTGTATTTGCCAAAGGGATATGAAATAATAAATGGACTTTTTAATGTAAATCATCATGTAAAACCAACTAGTTTGCCTGGCAGCTATATAAATTAAAAGTTAGTAATAATTTATATTTATAGGACGAATATTAAAAAAATAGCCTAAAGCCAAATATAATAGATTCAGTAAAATGAAATTCTGAGTATCAATTAGCAATTGATATTCTTTCAGTTTCCTGCACTAACAGAAAAATATGTTAAAATAATCCACAATCGACGACAAAAAAGCCTTTAAACAATCTCATTTAAATTGAAAAGAATTGAGTCGTTGGGAATAAAAAAAAATCAATTTTTGAGGAAAATTGAGTTAAACCCAGTTTCGTACTCTAAAGTTACAAATATGGTGTTTTAAATTTACATTTCTAACCACTAAAATACATGTAAAGTTACATCGCAATTTAAAACCAGTTGGGAAGGTTAGATCACATGGCTAATTTTAAAGTTGGTGTAATTATGATAGTTAGGATTATTAAAATTATAGTCGGTCTAAGTCGAATATAAATACCCTACACATATGTGTGGTTACCATTAAAAGTGGTATATAGGTCACAAGGGTATACGAATCCTGAAAATAACTACTAACATTCAATCCCTGAAGAATTTCCATTCATTTGATACCCATATTTAAAAATGGGTAGGTGTACCGAATTTCGATTTTTTTGTTTGTAATCACAAGTCGTTTCGCCGGAAAACATTATTTTTCATATATGTGAGCATGAGTCAATATATATTTGACCAAACAAAGTTTACCTAAGCACGTATACAGTAATATTGATCTGTAGATATTAATTTTATATGAGGTATTTGAACATAAGTGGTCGGTTCTCAGGTCACAATAGACCGATCATGCCAATTTTCTTGTTCAGGCAGCTTAGATATATAAGTAATCTAAATCTAAAGTTTTATTGTTCTATCTCTTCTTCTTTTTCTGTAATCGTGATTTCAACAGACAGACAGAGTGACAGACGGACAGACAGACATACATTGTTAAATCGACTCAGGAGGTCATGCTGATCAAGAATATATATACTTTTCCATACCGGAGCTGCTTCCTTCTGGGTGTTACAAACGGCGTACCAAACTGAATATACCCTTTCACTCTTAGTGTAGGGTATAAAAATTAAAAACTCGCAAAACGCTTGCATGTCAAAATGCGCGAAATCCAGAATCTCGCTATAATTTCAATATCTTTTTCAAAATGTATGGTTTTTAATACACATTACAAACATTTCTTTAATGCACATCAATTAAAAAGATATTAATTTGCTCTTTTAGTAATATTTTTCATATTAAAAAAAGTATCCAAAATGTCCATATTTGCGAATCAGAAAAAAACTAGCTAATTCCATATTTAAAACATTTATATCTTCTAGATTATAATGCCCTGGTTTGGAAAATATGTTGTAAAAATGTTAAATTTTATTGTTTACGGAATTCTATTCGACATTTACGCCCCGATCTAAAATTGCCCGGTGACAACGATATCGGCTACAATTCGTTTGAATATCGTTTGAATATCGTGTGTTTACAATTTTTGATTCATGTATCAAACGAAACGTCGAGTACGCTCGTTTTGAGAGTGTTTTTGTTGCCAGCATATAAATCATAAGACAAAGTAAAAAAAAAATTATGTATGTGAAAAATAGTTGGCAAAACAAAAATATTGAACAAACGTTCGATTTAAAGAGCGAACCGAACGAAACGTTTGAAATACGTTATACCAATTTTAGACGAAGGGGACTGAAAACGAATCGTAGTCAGACGATAATAAAAAGATACATGATTTGGGGTTAATATCTTAAATTATCGTTTCTTAAATACAAATTATTCGAGTTTTTCTCGTCGCTTTTAAGTCGGGTAAAATTTCTTATTTTCGGAACCGCTCAACCGATTTTTATACCCTACACTAAGAGTGAAAGGGTATATTCAGTTTGGTACGCCGTTTGTAACACCCAGAAGGAAGCATCTCCGGTATGGAAAAGTATATATATTCTTGATCAGCATGACCTCCTGAGTCGATTTAGCGATGTCCGTCTGTCCGTCTGTCTGTCCGTCAGTCTGTCTGTCTGTCTGTTGAAATCCCTACTACTTTTAAAATTGAAGAGCTAGATAAATGAAACTTAAAACTTAGATTACTAATATACCTACGCTGTATGGCGAGATCGGTCCATTGTGACCTATGATCCGACCACTTATGTTCAAATACCTCATATAAAATGTACATATAAAGATGAATTTTTATGTATACGTGCTTAGGTAAACTTTTTTGGTCAAATATATATTGACATCATGCTCAAATACATGATAATAAAGTTTTCCGGAGAAAAGACTTGTGGTTCACAAAACAAAAATCGAAATTCGGTACACCTACCCATTTGTAAATATGGGTATCAAATGAATGGAAATTCTTCAGCGATTGAATGTTTGTAGTTATTTTCAGGATTCGTATACCCTTGTGACCTATATACCACTTTTAATGGTGTGTAGGGTATTTATAGTCGGCTTAGACCGACTATAATTTTGATGTTCCTAACTATCATAATTACACCTACTTTAAAATTTCCCATGTGATCTAACCTTCCCAACTGGTTAATATTTAAAAAGTTTTGTATAGGAATTGTATAGAGAATTACAGAGAGAAGTTATAGTTTGAAAAATTGGATATAGACATGCACATATACTTTTAATATTTCTACATAGATTGTACATATTATCATGAAATCAATGTATGGAACTTTTGAAAAAAATTAACACATAATTCATAAACTGACACCCGTTTTTGATGTTCTCCAGTGGTTTAGTATTCCATTCCACACCAAATCGACCAAAAAAAGTCATATTTGAGATTTTACCTTTTCGATTTTAATGAAATTTTGGCAACTGATAAATGGTATCAAGACATGCACTAACCATTTTTTTTTATTTTTTCCGACCACTACTTCCAGAGATACAGTGGCTCAAAGTTGGAAAAAAGGGCCAAAAATCACTTTTGTATGGTTGTTCATATTTAATTATCTCTTGAACTAGAAATGCTAGAAATTTCATTGATGACTCACTTCAAAGCTAATAGAGCATGCTTTTAGAACAATTAAGTTGTAAGCTCTAAACGTGAACATGTGGCCTGTGGTCATTATCCTTGCACTTCAAAATTGATGTCCTTAAAAAGGACCCTTTTTAAAATTCTGAAAAAAATCCTAAGTTTTTGTCAATTTATTATAAATGTTAATGCAAAATTTCAAGATGATATTTTGATGGTATCATATTTTAAAAAATAATTTTCTAAATTTCATGGAAATCGCAGAAGGTGAGTTCCAACCGCTGGTCGATTTGGTGTGGAATGGCCCATATATGAAATTATAAAATCGAAAAATTGTTCTGCTTTCCATTTTTTTTTTTTTTTGGAAAATTGGACTTATACGCAAATCTCCGTAATAAGTTTTCATCTTCTGTTGTATGTTTGTTATATTTTTTAATAGATAATATTACTGAGAATCTTTTAAACAATATCAATTATATTTAAATAATCTGGCAACACTGGTCAAATTTATTATTTTTTTTTTTACTATGACCCTCTGCAAAAAAGTTTTCAAAGTCTTTAGTCAAAATTTAATTAAGCGATTTTAAGGATTAATTATGTCTACGTAATTTTTACTCTACTTATTTTTTACCCGGCATTAGTTCTAAGTATTTTTCAACCTTACTTATTTTTTACCGTCGAAGTATATATTCAGGACAGCATTATTTCAAAAAATTATAATTTTTAAAAAGGACTTGTCATAAAACCGTTATATCTGCCTCTTAATTTAGATATTTCTAAATTATTTTTATTAATTTTTGAGGTATTTAAAATTAGTATATATTCGGTAAAAGTTTTATGATGAGCGTTAGATATGTCCAATCAAATTCAATGTCAATTTTGCTTAGTTTCACATACGAAATACTGAACTTCTTTAACTGTCTTATTAGAATTTTTGTAATCTTTTTACTCTGTTGTTAAATTTTAGAAGTTATAATATACGATTGTATAAAATTTTCTAAAGTATTTTTTTAAAACACCCTTTATATCATTGGGTGTTCCATCTACACTCTAATTGAAAAGTCCGTAACAGTGTCAAAAAAAGGTTGCTAAAAAAGCTAAAATGTTTGCTGAAAAGAGGAAAGCGTCTGATTTTGCTGAAATAGAAAATGAAAGTTTGTTTCTTTGAATAACTTTGTTTATGCTATTAGAGCAAATAATTTTAGCGGTTTCAACTATTTTTTTGAATCCAATTCATAAAAAAAATATATATTTTACTTTTTTATATATTTTAAATTTTCTTTATTTTACTGTATTCACATTTCACTAACGATTGCATTATTGCATACATTATTATTACGTGGAAGAAAAATTAGTTTTAAATCAATTTTTTGTTAAAAAAAAACAATCTACGAATAATATGCGTAGCTGCTTGCATTAGTCCATTTTTGCTACACTGGCAATATATTCTTAGCAGGGACATGATCCGTTCGTGTACACACTATTGTTCAAGCAAAATGTTCGCTATAACAAATACAAGAACGCTGTAATTACTAGTTAAAGTTTGCTAACATTTAGCAATCTGAGTTTGCTATTAATAGCAAAGTATTAAAAAAAGTCTGTCGATTGTGTCCTGTGAACCAACCACTTATATAACTCAAATAACAATAAAATTTACAGGTGCATTTTACTTTATACCGACCAAAGTAATCTTTTTTTGTTGTTTAAAAGTGAAAATGCGATATAAACAGTGGTTGGGCCACTCAATGTACGTATGTTGTACCACCTATTCTTTCATTCTAAGAAATAATCAAACCTATTGTTTAATATAAGTATTCACATGCATGTTACTTCATGAATTTATCTACTTTCAGTAAGTCCATAAAATCAAATAATGAAACTTTTAGGTATACAAAAACAAGCATCGAATATCTCTGTATGTAGTCTTAAAGTAACGATGTGGCAGCACGATAGAACAATAAACGTGCACATATGAACAAAACTAACAAGAATTAACTGTATTGACAAAATAACCATAATCGTTACTTTCAATACAAAACATGTAAATCGTTTTAACATTCATGCCTTGATCAAATATTATTATTCTTTGTTAATATATAAAAGGTAATATAAAGAAGTAACTTTAGTAGTAAATTTGTAGTTTTAAAATGCTTTAGATTTTCAGGTTCACACTGTTATATTGAAGATTTGACGAATTTAAAGTCCAACACATTAAATTAAAATTTATCAAAAAAATTCAATGTATATTACATTTAACATACTTTATGTTTCTTTCTTTTTCGGTCTAAGCCGACTATAAATATCCTACACATATGTGTGGTTACCATTCAAAGGTATATAGGTCGCCAGGGTATACGAATCCTGAAAATAACTACAAACTTTCCATCGATGAAGAATTTTCTTTCATTTGATACCCATATTTACAAATGGGTAGGTGTACCGAATTTCGATTTTTTTTTTTTGGGAACCAGAAGTCATTCGTGGGAAAACATTATTTTCATGTATTTGAGCATAATGTCAATATATATTTGACCAAAAAAGTTTACCTAAGCACGTATACAGTAAAATTGATTTGTAGATGTAAATTTTATATGAGGTATTTAAACATATTTGGTCGGTTCTCAGGTCACAATAGACCGATCATGCCAATTTTCTTGTTCAGATATATATGTCTTAGATATATAAGTAATTTAAATCTAAAGTTTCATTGTTCTAGCTCTTCAACTTTTTCTGTAATCGTGATTTCAACAGACAGACAGAAGGACAGACGGACAGACGGACAGACAAACAGACGGACATCGCTAAATCGACTCAGAAGGTCATGCTGATCAAGAATATATATACTTTTCCATACCGGAGATGCTTTTTTCAGGGTGTTACAAACAGCGTACCAAACTGAATATACCCTTTCACTCTTAGTGTAGGGTATAAACATGTTTAAGTATTATTCATATTATGCATAACTTTTTAGACCCTACACTAGAGTTGTTAAAATTTACTTTTATTGAACTATAAGTCAACGTACCTCAAATTATGGGAGGGAGTACCGTTGGTAACATCATGGTAACATAATGTTTCTTAAACCGAAATTTCTTTATTAATGTCAGGCCAATTTCGTTGCTTTATAGTTCATATTGTAGAATGTGTATAAATACACAAAAAAAATGTACATAAAGAATCATTCATAATATTAATGACTAACGACATAAATGTTATGAATGCAGTCATAAATATGATGTACGTTTGGTAACTGCACAAAAAAAAGTGTTCACCAACAACAAGTATTCATCATATTGATGATTTCATTCATTGAACTAAAATCGTATTTTTTCAATGTTTTTCATTTTCAATATATTGTATAACATCAAATTTCAAATTAAAATTTATTTCCATTTACACATTTAAGTATTTATAATTCTTATAAGATTTATGATATTTAAACTAATATGGTTTGAAGAACAAAATCATCAATATGATGAAATAGAGTCCTCGAATAATTAGCAATTAAATATTATAAATCCTTTAAGAATTCTAAATACATAAATGTGTAAATGGAGACTAATTTTTGTTTAAAATATGATAATAAAAAAATATTGAAAATGAAAAACATTTAAAAAATACGATTTTAATTCAATGAATGAATTCATCAATATGATTAATACCGGTAGTTGGTGAAATTTTTTGTTTGTATCGAAAAAGTGTTTCTAAATATAATGAACTGTATGTAAAGAATACGTTTCATCATATTAATGAACAAATACATAAAATACAACATATATATACATCATATTGAAGATTGCTGTTTATCAATCCAAATTTAATCAAAATATTTATTTTTCGTTAATTTTTTGGTATTCATCGCAGTTCTCAAGTAGTTCTTGTATGCTATTTCTTATAAAATGTTTGCTCGACATGCATAAATTAGTAAATTATTTTGTAATGTATATATTTATATTACAACTTTGTATTAATAAAAATTTATATTTCAAAACATTTTTGTTTAAATATTAAAAAAAAAAAAATATTGTATTTTTTTAAAATACAATTTTTTCCTACAAATTTTTTTGAGGGACATATTTTATAGAATTATTTTCTAAACACAATTTTTTTTTTGTTTTTTGAAAAAATCATAAAAAAATTACATTGTTTCGTTTTTTACAACTCTGCTCTTAGTAGGTCAGGAATTATAGCAATTTTAATGTTTTGGTTATAAGGAAGGTGCCACGCCCCGTTGACCAATCCCGAGAACATTCTACGTGACGATTGGAGTTTTAAATATGAACATTTGATTCTATTTTTCTAACTCTACTCTTAGTATGTCAGGAGTTAACGCAATTTTAATGTTTTGGTTATATGGGAGAGGCCATGCCTCAGGTTTGCCACGCCCATTTTTGTACCTTAGGGGGCGAATTTCAAAAAATCCCGTCTTAGTGCACGCCTACGTCGGGAGATGAACACCCTGTCAAAATTTCATGCTCCTAGAGCTGGGCGTTGATGGATCAGTCAGTCAATCAGGACTTGTTCTTTTATATATATAGATTATGAACAATTTACAAAACAATTTTAATTATTCATAGTTATTATGATTATATTCATCAATATGACGAATAAAATTTATTGTATTGAATATTTCGTTCTTCACTATGATGTGCGATAGTATGAAAAAGTTCATATATGTATATAATGAATGCATTCATCAATATATCATTTAATACATAGTGGTATCAATATGATGAATCTGGTTGTTGGCGAAAAAAATTCATAATATTTACGAATAAATTCATCATATTCATGAATTTTTTTTTCTGTGTATATTGATGCATTAGACAAGTTTTATCAAAACATTAGTGTCCTTCGTATACAAACTCAGGACTTAGAGACATTAGTTATCGTCGCGATAGGACAATACATATTTTGAAGATTTGTTCTGAGATCGCGAACACTTATGACCATGTTGAAATTGAAATGTTACCAAGATGTTACGAACGGCACTCCCTTCCGAAATTTTAATTACGTTGACTCGTAAGGTGTATCGAGTTTTTTCCATATGTTCGAGAACCACCCTACCCTACAACCATGGGCTATATACCCTTTAAGTCAGTGCGGCTATTGAAACGCCCATTAAATGTATTTATTGTATAGTTTTAACTCTTTAAATTATTTACTTTGTGTAATTAAATAATTCGTCTCATTTGCTATATTTGTTCGAGTGTTATTCTTATGCAGAATTTAAATTGATCACAATTGATCATATGCATTGCAACGTCATCTTGCGTTCATCTGCGATACTCATACGCGATAGTTAAGAAATTAATTAAAATCATTTTTCAATTACATTCATTGTTTTGTTTATTCTTGGTGTCACTTGTTCTGCATGGAGTTGCAAAGTGCCTAGTATTTCTCACGATGAATTGTAGAAGCTGCACATAAATTGGCGACAGCCATTATTCACAATTACCGTGAGTTGGGGCGCGTGCCAGGAGGCATGTGTGTCGTCTGTACATTTTATATGTAATTTATTTAAGTACCTACTGACGCATAATTCGAAAATACGTCGATTTTGTTATGTTCTTTCTGTCTGGCATACCCATACCTACCCTTGACGTTCTCCTCAGATGCCAGTTGGCACCTTTGAACTTTGGCACGCATCTATGTTTTCTTCGTTCGCAGTATATCGAACCTTTTGCATATAACAGGCTATAAATAACAGTCTGATGGCTTAACTTTTTATTTTGTTATTTTTTTGGTTTTCTGGGTTTCTTTGGTAAGCTTTAGAAAGTCCTAAGCTGGGTGTTAAAAAATTAAAATGTTGTGGTGGGTAATGTTTGGTACGATTTAAAACATTTATTTACTTCAGTGAAGTTTGAATTCTGTTCTTAAACATCTAATTCATTAAAATATTTTAATTTAAACCTATCAGAGATATATTTTACTTGTAAACGTTAAGCAGTTTTATTTTAAATTTTAGACATCATGTTACACAAAAAAAAAAAAAATGTATTTATATCATAGAAATTTAGACTAGATTTGAAGAAAATTGGTAATGATTTAACTCCAATGAAACTTTTCATTTTATTTAAAATAAGGATTTAATACAATTTCTTTAAATTATAAGGAAAAGGTTACCTCGTTTTATGAAATGATTTTATTAAAACTAAATATAGTTTTTATATGATTTATTGAAAATATATTTTTTTGATTTAAAAAAATGTTAATACCATTTTAAGAGAAAAAAAATAATTTAAATTATAAATAAAATATGGTGCAATATTTAAATTCAAATTATTCACACAAAAAAAACTTTTTAAAAGTAAAAAAAAAAATCTTTTTTGTTTATAATTTTTTATTTATAATAATTTGTTTTTTTACGTGATACATTGTTTTTGTTTGTCTTCGTTTGTTCTCTATCTGAGACAATCCTCCAATTAGTAAACATCCACGATCTACCAACATTACTATCATTTGTATTAGGCTAATATACAAACAGTTTTCTGAATTACAACTTGTGGATTATATTACGAACATTACATTGAATGTTACAGATTTAAACGATTGAATAACAGTTTGAAAGTTTTTTTGGAATAAAGCAGTTTGAGAGTAACATTGGTGAAATATTAAGAAGTGAATAAAACAGTTTGAAAGTTTTGTTGGAATAAAACAGTTTAAAAGTAAAATTGGTGGAAATATTAGGAAGTATTTCTTCAATTTATGAAAATTTTTCTACAATTATAAGAAAAATATTTTGCAAGAATGATAATTTTTCACTGTCATGCCAAAGGAGCGAATGTTCATTTTCAAAAATGTTGGGAAATCAAATTTTATAGTTTGAAGTGCTTAAAAAATTATCAAAATTTATATATTTTTCAATTTTTTCTCTTATTTTGGTTTATTCGTCAATTATTACAACGTATATATAATATCTTTAGATTTGGACAACCTATTGAATTATAAATACGGATTTGTAAGGCTATATCCTGATCAAAACGCAAATATTTTTGTTTTTTATGCTATTTATTAGCGCAAGATAAAATAGTAATATAGAGACATTAATTGTTTGATTTTAAAGCACCTATCGATCTGCATCATTAATTAAAAATATTTTCCCAAACATAAATTTGCCATTTGTTATTTGCAGGAAAAAATGTTTGGCAAAATATTTTAAAATAATAATGCCAATCGACAGGTGCTTTAAAAACAAACAATTAATACCCTTACACCACTATTTTATCTTACACCAATAAAAAAGAAATTGGAAAAATTGAAAATTTTGTCATGCCAAAAGGGCGAATCTTTTCGTTTTTTTGCTATAACTCTTTAATGGTACAAGATAAAATAGTGATGTAAGGGCAATTATTATTTGTTTTTAAAGCACCTATCGATCTGCATCTTTAATTATAAATATTTTGTCAAAAAAATTTCAACAACTGGCAAATTAATGTTTGCCAAAATATTTTTAATTAATGATACAGATCGATAGGTGCTTTGAAAACAAATAAGAAATGCCTTTACACTACTATTTTATCTAAAGGGCGTTTCAAAATTACGCATTCAATGAAATTTCGTAAAACACGGTTTCAAATATGTTGGTAATGGACGGATGGATTTTTAAAATTCAACCCTCTTCTAAGAGGCTACACAAATCTCTTTGCTGACTTTTTTGGATTTTTGAAAAAAAAGGTTCTAAAAATATTTTGGAGGCAATTGAAATTTTGTCAACGTTTTTATTTTTAAATCATAAAAAGTTCATTAAGTCGTTTAGAAGAGCCTGGAAATTTTGAAATCCACCGATCCATTGCCGACTTATTTAAATCCGTGATTTGCAAATTTAATATAAATTTTATAAAAATTTTATAAAAAATGCGTTATTTTGAAATACCTCCAACATTTTTCACGGACATTTTTTTTTCTTAAATTCAAAAAAATCATTAAAGAGGAACATTGTCCAATATTGTAAATTTACTTATCTGCACATTATTTTCGTACTATAAAAATAGTATCCATTAACAGAAAATTCAATTCAATGCAAACAAAAAATTATATTTCATATCCCTATGTATTCGTAAGTTTACACGTGTCTTTTTAAATATCACCAAACAACCGATAGGTAGATGGGTAGTGAAAAATAAGTTTTTAACATTGATGTGACATTTTTATAGTTTCTGTCAATTGAAGTACGATAACTTATCGATGCGCTTCAAATAGCATTTCTACAATAGAGGACGTGTGAACAGTTTACGGGGTTAAAATCATAGGTATCTATAGAATAAAACTCTTGGTCCGTCTGTCAGTCTGTCAATCTGTCAGTCTGTTTGTTCCAGCATTATGTCTAAACCGCTGAACCGATTTAACTGAAATTTTGCACCAGGATACTATGGAATCCGGAGGGTGTCATAGTCTATATATGGGCGGGATTGGCACATACACAAGCTATGAAGATGAAACAAAACACTCAAATACAAAAAAAATACAAAAACAAGAACTCAAAAACAAAAGCAAAAATCAAACACAAAAGAAAAAGCATAAAACTAAAGCAATAACTCAAAAACAACAGAAAAATAAAAAAAGGATAGAAAACAAAATCAACCACACTAAAATTCACCACACCTAAACTCACCTTACTAAAATTCACCACACTAAAATTCACCACACTCAAATTCACCACACTAAAACTATCCACACTAAAATTCACCACACTCAAATTCACCACACCAAAACTCAACACAATAAAATTCACCACATTAAAGTTCACCACACTAAAATTCACCATACTAAAATTCACCACACTAAAATTCACCGACTTAAACTCACCACACTTAAATTCAACACACTAAAACACACCACAATAAAATTCACCACACTAAAACTCACCACACCAAAATTCACCACACCTAAACTCACCACATCGAATATCACCACACTAAAACTTCTACTGGGAAAAACTCTACGGGGAAGAATTCTACGGGAAAGCACAGTCTGAGAAAAGTTTTTTTTAGCGGAGAATTAGTTCGGTTTTGGTTACTACATTTATAAAACCAATAAATAAAGTCCACAGCTTCTTTATATTAATAAAACTGCTCCATATCATTGCATTCACAAAATCTTTGCACGAGTCGTGTACGGGTCCAGCTAGTTAAGAAATAAATATTACATGTTTCAAAAGTCTTTTTTTTTATAAGTTGATGATATTTTAAAATAAATTATATTCAAACTATGTATATATGAGAAAATTATTTCAAAATATAAAATTATTCTCCTAAACACTAACATAAAAGTCATAATTATTTGTTCCTGAATTATCTGAGTTACTTGTTTAGATTCAAATAGCGGTTGTAGAATATTGTACTTAAAATAATGAAACTTTTTACATGAAATAAGAAAACTTTTCACTTGAAATACAGAAAATTTTTACTTAAACTAGCGAAATATTTTGTGCTTTTTTACACATTTAAATTCTTTAAAATAAAATAAACTCTAATCTGATTGTAATGTCACACTTCATAAACTTAAAATTATTTGAACACTTCGTAAATCAAAATCTCATTTGGTCATTTCATGCCATTATAGCTTGAAACCCACTGCTATAATCAATTGTATTTTTGTATTGTATAAATACTAAATATTTAACTATTATAATTTTTTTCCAGAAATACATTGTAAACACAGATAAGAGCGGTGAGCTCACCGTCACCGTGCAGGTATGTTGTATAATTTAATTTATAAATTTAAAGTATTACATGTTTTCTTTTAATGTTGGTTAAAAATTCAAATTGTTCTCTTATATTTTTTCTAGGGTGATTTATCGCAACAGGAGAAACGTGCTGTTTTCATCACCGTTCATGACTTGGGCTGCAATCGTAAGTTTTTTTATTACTCATTCTATTACCATGTAATAATACGTTTTACGAGACAAAAGAATACTGAAAAATCTTGTCGTCTTAACTATATTATTCATTTTTTTTGTCCCGCTATTAGCTGATAATTGTTTTTACTTATTTTTCGCACTGCAGACAACTCTTTCCAGGAGTTTGTAAATAGTCCTTGCATGACGGAAATTAAGGAGCGCTCGTGTTTTATACATATCGATGTGCCGGGTCATGCCGATAATGCGGATGCGTTTCCGGACAGGTAAATACATAATCAGTGAAGTATGTCAATAGACAATTACAGCGAAAAATATTGCAAATATGAGAATGAAAAAAATTATAAATACAAAAAAAAGTATGGAATTCTTCATGGTTATATTTTATATGCCAATATTACCGTCAGATACCATTCAATTTAAGGTTGTACACATGATAAAATAATATGTTGTCTGAAAGTATATTAAAAATAACCGTTTAATTAATTATTATTATTTTAATTTTACGATTGTAAAATTTAAAACTAATAACTATATGTTTTTGTTATAAAGCACAAAAGAACTGAACACAAAATGGTATTTCTCCTTCATTTTATATCTGTCAATTTTTAATCGATTTTTTTACTACATGATAAGAATATGTAAATCTATCTATTGATATTTCATTTTAAAAAATTCACCAATTACTTTTTATAATACTAATCAACAAACTGGAAATTTAAGTTTTTCATAAAAATGTATTTGGTGATTTTTCGTTCTACAACGACGATATATTCTTGTTACAAAACTCATAATATTTTAAAATGTATGTCAATGTTTGGTATTTTAACAATTTTCGAACAAATTAAATTTGTTTATCAATATTAAAAACATTTTCGATATTAATTCGATATCTAAATCGACAACAAAAAAACAAAGGTATAGCCAATAAAATGATATCTTTACGAAGATCCCGGAACTAACGTTATCGATAACACAGTGCAACAAATAATCAATCTTGTGATTTGATAATGATTTTAGGGTAATACGGGATGGCTAATCTTCAATCTAAATTACTTCTGAGTAACTCACAATTTGCAGTCAAATATAATAATTAGAGTGTTTAAAAGCAGTATAACTAAATGTCAAAAGATACATGATTGATACAAGTGATGGCATTTTCATTTTAAATCAGACTCTTCAAGTGATTTTCCGATGGACTTCAAGATTCTAATCACTACCTCATACTCTGTTTTGTTCCAGATTTCCTCAAGCTTTGAGGCAATGGATTCGAGAAGTGCCATATATACTTAACAATATGGCACTTCTCGAGTCATTCTACATATTTTGGACTTTCAATTTTTACAGATTTGAGTTTTTGATCTGTTTTTTTTTTGTATTTTATTGACAAGACTTCTTCTAATATTTTGAAATAAACCACACGAAATTAGGAATAAAAATCAATACTACTAAAATTTTAATATAAAAGATGTTTCATACAAGTTAAGATGTTTCATACAAGTAACGTCGTTTTCATTTTAAATTGAATAATTTTGTTGGCATTTGCACAATTTTGAAATTACATAAATCAATCAAATCATAGTGAAAGAATTATTGAATCTTTCTAGCTGTAGGTTGTCGTGTGTCTAGTGTTGCCACGACGACTGAGCGACAATGTCTTGCTTCATGTCGTGTCGAAGACAAGTCTGAAAATTTACATTGAAATAAATGAAATATACTTCGTAGCGACTTTTTCGAAGAGACAAACGTATAAAACGAATTTTCTTCAATTACAATAATAATTATACAATTTTTTACTGACTACATAATATTGCTTTAAGTTTTGTTGTCATTATTGGTCTTAAAAGTTTACATAATGGTCCTCGAATTTCCCTCATACAATTTTAGTAAAAAAAATATATCGTCCTGTACTCGCGCATAAAAAATTCCATTAATAAATGTAAATTTATGTTTAGGGTAAAAAGAATTGTGATTTGGATCAGAATAATCGTCAAAAATTAGATTTCAAATATATTACCGCCCTCACAAAATTTCATAATTTTTAAAACAAATCTTGTGGCTTCCTTGAAGAGGAAAACACACAAAAAATCGTAATTTATTTTTGATTTTTTTTTGTGAAATTGTTTGTGGTCAATTCTAGGACAATTATATTACCTTTAAATCCAATAACGCCAAAAAAATCTCAAACAATATGATGTAATAATAAAAAATGTTATTATGGGCAAAGCACCAGACTTTAGGTTTTTTTTTTTCAAAAATAGATAGAAATAGACCGTTAACAACTTTGGATTCAGTACACCTAAAAATATATATAAAAAAATGTACATGTAAAAATAACCATCCATGTCCTAATGTACATATATAATAAATACAAAAACATATTTTTCAAAATTTTTATATATCAAGTCACGACAATGAAGCCGGCAGTGTCACCCATATATTCGTCGACGACAATCTCATGGACGGCAACGCCCACATTGGAGTCAACGATAATCTGGGCGTCAATGTCGTTTAATTAGTCGCACACGATTCCCATACCCTTCAATTTAAATACCATAAACAGCGGATTATTGTGTATTTAACTCAACATTCGTAATTTTGGAAAACGTTCTGATTTTTATTTACGTCAACCAAAAAGAAACACAAAAAATAAGAAAGAATAAAACAAATTCAAACCAATGTATGTCGTGTGTAATAAAAGTATGTTAAATTAAAAAAAAAAATAAAATGAAATAAAAACTTAAATATTTTATGTTTGGACAAACGTTAGAATTTACCAGGACGATGTCGTAACGATTTAGTGCATCATTTATTACAAGAGCATAATGATATAAGAATTTATTTTTCATATGTTCGTTTTCGAAAATTACTTTCTTTAAATACACGAATAAAATACATACATTTATATCGTAACTTTAAGATAGTTCATTCGTACTATAAACGAACTTTATCGTGAATTATTTTCAGTAATATTTACTTGAATTATTTTCACGAATGTTTTCGTCAAACACACTAAGATTTTTCGTGTACTTTTTGCATGTCTTATCCCACTCTGCCATAACACGGAGACCTTCGATGACTTGAAGCTTTCTGGAATAACTTCGATGAAAAAGTTCGATCTCGTTGCTCTCTCGATTCTAATTTTGAAAAATATTCGTTGCAAATACTTTGACAAGATACGATAATTAAGCATTCATCAAATCGATATAGCAATATTTTTCACAGCAATCTCGAACTTTTATCATATTTGTCTTCGATTTCGTTCCGATTTCGAAACATTTCTCGTATCGAGAAAACTCCGACAGAACATTTCGATATCTACCTACCATCTAGGTCCAATTTGACGCACGATATCGTTACGAGAACAGATCTGATTTCTATGATTTCTCCATCTTATCGCATTGATCTCCTAATGATATCGAAACGAATGGCATACTGGGATGATTTGAAAAAAAAACTCGAATTTCGGATGTTCTTTCAAAATATAATGATTTTTTTATATTACATTATTATATTATTTTTTAAATTCTATAATCTGATACTAAATCACATGCTTAAATGATTTAAATTAAAATATAAGTGCAAATATAATATTATTTGACATAAAATCAATACAATATTTTATATTTTAACCCCACTGTAGCCTCCAATTTCCTTCACTGCAAATGCTGGGTGAGGATCTCGTTACCGTGTTGGACTTTTTGCATGTTAAGTACGTGATCGGTTTGGGCGAAGGCGCAGGCGCCAATGTACTGGCACGCTTCGGATTGGCACATCCACAACGGGTGCTCGGTTTGATCTTGATCAATGCCACAGGCAGTGCTGCCACCGTGTTGCAATCATTCAAAACTAAAGTACGACATATGACATATATTAAAAGTAATGAAAACGATATACTTGAACATTTTACAGTTTATTCAATGGAAAAACGATGAAGTTGCCCAATCGGCTGAGAGTTTCTTGATGTATCACAAATTTGGACATGTAAGTAATTTTACGATTTCTAAAGTATTTTTAATTAATAATACAAAAGTAAAAAAAAACAAATATTTATATATATTAAATGTTAAACGGTGTATTTTGTGTGAATATCTATTTTAATCTATGTTGTGTTTTTTTTTTTAATTTATTTTCTTTACAATTATACTACATTTCGGTACAAAACAAAATTAATCAAAAATTTCAAATACAATTTTTATACAATTTAAAACTTTACAAACTCACATTTATTTGTTTTTTCTAATTTCATCGTCAATACGTTATACGTTTTCACATACAAAAGGTTATGGAGGTATGCACTCGTTTCACAGTTTTTATCCTCAATCCTCTGATCATAACCTGCGTTTTCCATGCGTTTACATTTTCAAATTTTGCCTCAATTTCTTGTCTCGTTTTATTGCTAGATACTTAGATTCACCATTTTATTTTAACTTTGACTTTTCATTAGTTGAATTAAAAACAAAATTTTAAATTCACAAAACAATTGGATAAAACTGTATTGCATTTAATTAGTAATTTTGTAGAAATTTATTATTACACATTGCTTAATTTATTAGATTAACAAATTAAGCCAATTATTACTTTTAAATTAGTATATATTATGTATTTTCACGTGGAACCTATTGGAAGATATTCAAAATATATTGACTTCCGATTGCAATCTTTTTAAAATTGGAATTCAGAATAGTTTTCAATTGCAATATTCTGATTTTCAAGTGGAATGTTATGAATATCATTAGAGGATTATGAAAATTTAATAGAACATTTAAATTACAGTTGAAATGATTTGAATTTCAAATGGAATTATTGACTACTGACATGTTTTCAATTAGATATAGGATTTCTAATCGATATTTTTTGAATACACTTGTAAATCGCGTAGAATTCTAAATAACGATTTCAATTCGATTTTTGTTAAAATATTTAAATTTCGAAGACATATTCATCACATGCATTACATCCGAAAAAATTTCTGGCTTTTTTCACGAATATTTCGGGGTATTTCCGGCCAACACACGGATAAATGGAAACATTTCGTAAGTGTTAAGCAGCATGTCAAATGTTGTGGAATGCACGCCTTTGTCTGTTTAAAATATGTCGAATAAATTTTTCTAAACTGGCTCGACCCTATCATAAATTGTCTGTGTCAGTTTCCGAATTCGTTTCTTCAATTATTATACCGTTCGAATTCTGTGGAACGAATTCCATTCGATTTTTGTTCAAGTATTTAATTTTCGATTGAATGTTCAGAACATACCCGATACACACCAGATAAGTGCAATTCGACGAATGTTTAATTTTAGATTGCTACATTTAGAAGTAGTAATTGGTTTACAATCTCCTTCATATATCTGACAATTTCCGATCGATGAAATCAAGATAGAAATAGCATGTTT
The DNA here is from genome assembly GCA_951804985.1 of Dryomyza anilis. Lineage (NCBI taxonomy): Eukaryota > Metazoa > Arthropoda > Insecta > Diptera > Dryomyzidae > Dryomyza > Dryomyza anilis. The sequence goes on along the minus strand of OX638132.1, from coordinate 22,377,560 downwards.
TTTGTTATGATAATTTTGGTTTCAAGGTAATGTTGTTACGAGAAACACAAATGCGAATTCCATTTATCGATTTTTTGTTTTGTTTAGCCACCAGGTGCAAAAACGTCTACAGAAGGTCTCAACTAAACCCTATATTTTTCACGAATTTTTATTTCTCACATACAAATAATAATAAATTATTAAAACATATATTACAACCATTCCCCAATTTGAATCCGATTGAGCTACTGGAAAGTCTTCTATAAAAAGTATTAATTTTGACTAAAAATCACAAATAACGAATACTGTTACAACGTTTAAACCTTCTCCAGGAACGGGTAAAAAATTGCATTTCAAAAATAATTGGGTTAGAGTGAAGTTTTGTGCTAAAAATCTCTTTTTACAGTGATAAATAAAAAACAAATTTATTCTCACGAGAAGATACATAATAATTTTATTATTGCATGTTTATATCAACTTCAATATATGCAACTACATTATATTCTATTATTTGGAGATTACTAGATGTATAACTAAATCTTTGGAAGTACTTCGACCTATTTTCAGTATGATAAAATGGCTTTCTTTTTTTTAGAAAAAAGTACAATATAAAGTAGCTATTGCCAAAATATCAGACTTCTTAAAGTGAATATAAAAAACGTGCTGATATTTTCGATTCTATGCTTGGATTGAAATTTATACGAAGAACAGGTTCGTTTTCTATAACGAATTTAGAACCAAAAACGAATTATTTACTCACCATAAAAAAAAACATATTCGAATTATAACACTTGACAACAAATGGAAGCCATTTTAATTATTCACGATCTGAGTATGATTTGCAATGGATTTCAAGATTCTAATCACTACCTCATACTCAATTTTTTTAGATTGCCTCTGATCTATTATATATATATAAAAGAATAAGTCCTGATTGACTGACTGACTGATCGATCAACGCTCAGACCAAACCCTTAGACCTAGGAACAACGTAGGCGCGCACTAAGGCGGGATTTTTTGAAAGTCGCCCCCTAAGGTACAAAAATTGCCGTGGCAAGCTTGAACTTTTAATTGCAAATATCTGTGTACTTAAGATAGCCACAGTCATGGAATTTGGCCCACTGATGTATATTGTGGTTGTTTATTATTTTCCCAAATGTGGGAGGGAAGGGCAAAAAGGCCGTAATTCAAAAAGATATGACTTTGCATTTACAAAAACTTATCACGGGCAACGCTGTGAACTGGTCAAGCTAGTTTTGTATATTCCAGCTAATATTTGACTGGCCATCACTTTTGCGAGATAAATCCAAAGTTCATGTAGTTTATTTTAAAATATATGCTGAAGTATTATCAATGGAATGTAGAAGAAATTTGATCGATTACTTAAATCCGTAAAATGTTAAATATCAAAATATGTAGATAAACACGATAATTGCCATATGCGTAATAACTCAAAAACTTAAGGCAATCTGAAAAAACTGAGTATGAGGTCGTGATTAGAATCTTGAAGTCCATCGGAAAATCATACTAAGATCAAGGATAATTTTTTTTGTTGTGCTGTGTATATTGAATAAAAAATGAAAAATACATAAATAAAATTGTTTTTGACTAAAACTATTTTAAAACTAATATAAAACCTGTTTTGGATATCAGTTTATATCTTATTTTCATATTAGGATTTCGGTTACGATTTTTGGTTTAAAAATCATACGGTTCTAAACAAATGTTGGTTCCGGTTATGGTTTCAATCCCTGATTCTATGTTTTTGGATGAGTTTTAAATATTTCTCAAGGATCTCACTTCAAATTTAAATATGTATACATATTGCATATTTATAAATTAACATTTAAATTCATTAAACATTTAAAACGTAATCATCTTAAAGTACAAATAATAATTTTTCTATAACTACACTGTCAGAAATCTGTAACTACTTGTGTACTCAATTTCGAATATCATATTTTATGCATGTCCCTAGGTTCTAATACATTTTAATATTAATTTTTATAAATTAAAAAACTGCATTAGTTACTTGACATAGTTTTTGTGTGCTTGCATTTACCTACATAAACTATCAACTGTGCTAAAATAACATCTAATCCGAATTCTAATCTTTTAAAAACAACATATTCCATCCGTCACAAAAATACACTATGGAAAAACACACACACACTACTATATATGTTTAGCAATTGGTTGGTGATAATCCGGACAAGGAGAAGATCGTAACCGAGTATCAGAAACGTTTGCGTAGTTCGCTGAACAGCAAGAATGTGGGTCTATACGTGAAGGCATTTATGAAGTATGTTATGGGGCATCTATATTTGGAGTACCTACTATATATTTTGATTTGCAATATTTCTAATTAAAGTCGCAAAGATCTGACGTTGAAGGGCTGCAAAGTGGATGTTATTTTGATCACTGGCATGCTGAGTCCATACGCTTCGATGGTCGAGAAATTGTATCGCGATATTGAGAAGGAGAAGGTGACCATATTAAAGATTGAACGTGCTGGCGATGTCTTGGCGGATGCGGTAAGTTTTTGATGTGTTTAAAATATTCTTCAGAATTTTATTCTTCAGCATTTTATATGTTTATTATTTTATAAATTAGGACTGGCGGATTAAATTTTTAATCGATTGTACAATACTTAACTTTTTGAAGCTTTCCAGATGCTTATTATTTTTTGTAGAATGCTTATATTATATATTCAATGAATATTACAAATTTTGATTAATTGAAATTGTTAACAACCGATTTATCGTTATATTTAATGTTATTATATTTAATTTTTATATTTTTCCATAATACAGCCCGCTAAAGTGGCTCAGTCCATTTTACTCTTCTGCAAAGGTCAAGGTCTGCTCACATCCGTTATCATGCCGGGAGTCGATCGTTCACGCGCCTATTCGACCAGCTCGGGTGGATCTTTTGACGGCACCAACGGCGGCACACGCAAACTCTCCAGAGGGATTTCGATGGAGGACTACGACAAACCGAATATTCGTCGGTTGAGCATCATCAACAACGATTTACCGCCGATTAAGAAGTAAATTTCGCTTTGGAGCTATCATCGCATATTAATGACGATTAAAAATATATAGAATTTAATTGAAATTTATTTAAATCATAATATGTATTAATATATGTGCGAGAGGAGTTTCTAATGTGACCAAAAAGATTGAATACAAATTTAAATGCCAAATTTAGAACTAAACACAAAAAATATATTATTATAAACCCACCAAACATTGATAAATGTTCAACCAAATTAATGTACGCACCAATTTTAAATTAAATTTATTGAAATTCTGGTTCTACCAAGCAATTATGATTATAAAAAAATACCGATTCATATCTTCCAAAAGCATTTGAATATATACACAAAATTATATACCTCCGATTTATTAAAGTACCTAAAAAATAAAATCATTTATGCAAATTTAATCCTTCCTCCAGTCAACAACATATTATATTGTTTTGTATCGAATTAAAAAGTGTCAACTAATATTTGAATAGCAGTATTGAGTACATTATTGGTATTGAAGTAGGCACAAAAAACGTTTATCAATATTTTGAATTTTTACAAGTATACAGAACTCCTCCCCTGAATGTGGTAAAACTTAAAATGATTAGTAGCTCAAAGCAATTTATAAATAGTCACAAATTACATATTGTTCAGAAATTAATGTTTAAAAATGACAATTATATACAAACAAAAAAAATATTTAAAAAAAAACAACAAAAAAAATCATATACAATATTGTACTTTAGCACCAATGGCTTTTTTTATTAGTACACACAGGATTGAAAAACATTATTTATGAATTATATGTATATCATTGCTAAGTAGGAAAATAATATATAAACTATATATAGATTATGAGGATGTTTAAATCTATTATAAAGCTAAAGAAAAACAACACATGAAAAATATGTTATACAAATGTCCTCACTTTAAGAAAAAATATAACTTGTATGAAAAAAATAGTGTTTATTATTCGAATTTATATTAGGGTGTTTTTTTTTTAATTTACTCTACAAAGAAACAAGTTTTTAATAATTGAACTCAGATAAATGATTGCAGTATGTTTCGGTTTTAAGTTTACACTGTTCTACAATTTGAGGGTTGTGGGATTCCACCGACATGAAACTTATAATTTCTAGTAGATTTTGGCCTCCTGATTCTAACTGCGTACTCAGTATTTATCCAACACGTCGACATTTTGCAAAAAATTGAGTCAAAGTAGCAAAAAAGGCAGTTTTCGGTACTGTATATGTCAATTTATGGCACGATTTCGAAACGAAACGAAATTGGGAAATATATACTACATATTTGGTATACGCTGCAAAAAAAAAGGGCTCTCCCAAACATCATTTTGCAGGCATTAACATGTATGTTTGGAATTTTATGTAAACATAATATATAATTGACTGATAAATCATGTGTAAACAAGGTTGTATTGAGACTTGCACAGTATTGTAATGAGTTCCGACTTACATTATAATATCCCGGAAACATTTTAATGTTGCCCCTCAAAATAGTGTATGTTCTAATGGAAACATAATAATTATTACTACATCCAAATAAAATAAATATTTGAACCGAAACATAAATATGTTCAAAATAAAACATGATTTTGAACGACCTGAATATAAAGAATGTTTCTAGTGAAACATATCAGTTGTTTCAGTTCAAAAAGTAGTTTGTTTGCGTAGAAACATATTTAAATATTTTTGGAAAGAAATCCTGAAAATAAAATAAAATGTTGTTTTTTTATTAGTTTTTATTAAAAATCTTTAAACATGCACAGTGGAATTGAATTCATATACAAATTTTTAAATGCATAAATAAATAATTCGTTTAAAACTGCAAGTATAAGTGACAGCATCAATGAATACACAATTGCACCAGCAGACGCTAAACCAGACTCGCTTTATATTTGGTACAGTTACAGTTGATCTCAGTACAGCACATAGCGTAGGCAAGGAATTCACGAAGGCTTTTGTAAAAAAACATGCCAAATTCTGTTTGAAAATCGAAACACAGATTTTTATTTGTGATTTTTTCACATTAGTTTCAGAAACTACATACTGCACTATATTATACTCTGTTACTATTTGTACTTTTTGTAACAAAATTTATATATTTATTTAATTTACAAATAACAAAATTATTACCGACGCGAACACGTTTTCTCAACGAACAACAAAAGACACGTACGCAGATAATGCCGATCAACGAGTGCCAACTTTATATAAAAGAATTAATTTTTTTGTTTGTTTTCAAACATCAGTATGTTTAAAATGACCCTATAGATACTTCAAACGACGACAAAAGAGACGTAGGTAGAAAATTCTGCTCAACGAGTGCCAACTTCGTATACAAGAAGAATGTTGCAAGAATACACTTATTTAAATCCAATATATTCAAACGTTGGCAAAAGTTGGCGTAGGTAGAAAATTCTGCACAACGTTGCCAACATCGTCAGTCGATAAATTATCGAATTAAGACGAGCGTTGCGAACATACGTTGTATTTAGATTTCATTAGCACTTTCTGTGTTTCGAAACATAATTTTAACCAAGTAAATTGCCAAGAAATACTTTATTCAAATGCAATTAAAATTTTATGTTGGTATTGTAACATATTTATGGTAAATTTGACAGATTCTGCTGGACAATATAATAATGTTTACACGGAAACAAAAATAAATTCAATTTCGTTTATAATTTAATTACACTTCACTCCTACTACATGTATGGTAATTTCGTATTACTTTTTAATTACATTCAAACATATTCAAACAAATCTTTTCTATCCGTGTATGGAAATAAATTTCGTGACTTACTATTGTGATTATATTTATGTTTTAAATTGAGAAAATTACAAATGAAATTGAAATATTTCATTTTAAATTGAGATAATTCCAAATGAAATTAGGTTTTTACAATTAGTATTGCAAAAATTTCAAATAAAATTTATATTTTACCATTCGAAATTTAGAGTATTCCAAATAAAATCAAGATTTTTAAATTTGGAATGGAAAAAATTCTAAATTGAATGAAATTAAGAAAATAGCAACAGATATTGAGATTTTCCTTATGAAATTCGTAAGAATTAAAATGGAAATAACATAGAAATTTAATATTATTTAAATATTTTTTCGCACGATATCAGTCTATATTTAATCACTTTTAAAATGTATATGTGAGACCGAAATTGCTATTATAAAAGGTCTTAAAACCAGAATCGGAACCGTTGCACCAAAGATTTTTTGTCACTAAAATCATTTGTAATTTTCTCAATTTAAATTGCGATAAATTACTCTCTCAGCACACTTTTTACGTAACACAAATTTCGTAGTGGGCAAATTCTGAGTACGCAGTAAGAATCAGACGTACTAAATCTACCAGAAATGAGAGATTTCGAATGATAATTTTTCCCTTTTGTAGAACCAGTGGTCTATGGAATATGTGTATATTTCCCCTAGTACTTGCAGTGAATATATTACAAAATGTGAAGCACATACATTTGCCAATTGGAAATTCACAATGCACCTAATGAATTTTATATTGAATGACATATTGAACTTAAATAAAATTGCTGATTATATAACTTCTAACTAACCTCTAGATAAGCAATCAATGTGGTCAAGGTAACCAAACATACACATGGTGGCATGAGGCACAAATGTTGTTTGAAGCAACCATGTGTTTTAAAATAAAAATGGACGCTTAATTTTGTTGCAAAGCAAGCAATAGTTGGCAACACAGCACATATCCTTGAATCCTTGTTATGACAGGGTTGTGTAATTCAGCGTGATTTCACGACGTGTCGTTTTTAATTGACGATACGACAGTGTCGTTATATGTATCGTTCATGGCGTACATATGTAAAATAATTAACACGTATTTAATTTGATTGCAATTTATTCTAGTTCATATTGTATAGAAATAATGCATATTCAAATATTATTTTGTTACTAGCTGGATCCGTGCACAGCTTCGTCCGTTTTGTAAATAATATATCGTTACTACTTTTAGTAGATTTATAATATGGACTGAAATCCTTTGGAATATCGGTTCTGGATTTGGTTCTAAGATTTTTAAAATAGCTGTTTCGGTTCTAACCAAAAAATGTTATTGGTTCCGATTCCGTGTCCGGTTCCAAAAATCAAAACGGTTTCGGTGCGGCCCATGACAGGGAGCAGTCCATTACAGGAGCGTTACATAATGTGCACAAACTTAATATACTTTGTCACAGCAAGACACTGCTGACCGAAACTTCAACTCAAAAGCAAAATGTTTGCGATTCACTTATACATGTGAGAAAGAGCTGTGTAAACGTGCGTAAGACAGATATGTAAATTTACATTTATATTTTATATATTATATATTTTATATTTAGATCGTTTATAACGAGTATATAATCGTATTTCACGATCATAAACGATCGAAAATTTATCATATATGAGTGTTTTTAGTTCGTTTATGATACCTCGTTACGTTGGACAAATTAAGAACGAAACTGTATGTGTTTTCGAATCATTTACGATTGTCGTATACGATTATTTTATTCATTATATACGAATATTTGCTATCATTTACGATATGATAGTTTGGCCGGCTGGGAAGTCACACGTATACACAAGTTTTGATAATTTTTTTCTTATCAAAACTTTGATCATTGCTACCCCTAAAATGTTCAATGAAATGACCGACTGTGATCTTGCTGGGTATACCTCATAGGTGTATGGTATAAAAATTATATGGTTTCCGATTTCACCTATTTTTATATAATACGTGACACGCTCCCTTTCCAATTCCGTCCATATTTTACGTGATATAACAATTTTTAATACGTTCCTTTGTTTCGATTTTTACAACTCTTCTCACTCCAGTATACTGAGTATATATAGTTATAGCATTTTTCACGTTTTAATTATATGGTAGGACCCAAGAAACAAAATGTACCGTATACGTGCCGTCAAATTCCGTAAACGTACCGTAGTATTACGGAGTCGTATACGGTACAGAGTACGGATAAAACGTGACATCGAAAACGGTGTTCGAAACCGTTTTTCATACAGTATCGACGGACCGTTAACTGACCGTATTTTGAAAATAAAACGGAGTGGCCTCCGTAGTCTACGCTACGTTTCTGTGCCGTATACGTTCCGTATTTTTACTATAGAGCGGAGTGGACTCCGTTGAGTGCATTGAAAAACGTACCGTATACGGTATGTTCTAATGCCGTATTTTTTTAAAAATTACGGAATGGCATATTTTTTCAATGGCTATTTATCTAAAAAAAAACAGTCAACTAAGTTATATTTTATAATACATATATTTTTATTTAAAACACAAATTTTTTAACAAACTATAATAATTACATCATTTATCAACAATCAATTAAAACAATAACAGTAAAAATTAAGTTAAACAATAAATTATTTAAAAATTTAATATATGTTATTAAAAATGTGTCCATTGAATGAATTTACAGTCTACATCTTTGAATTTCTTGATACACGCTTAGCTCGAGCTACGCGCCGTTGGACAATCTCTTCCATTTTTGACAAATACATAAACAATGCACAGATATTTTAAATTAAAAGTTCGTTTTGTATCGCCCATTTTTGTATCGTAGGGGGCGAATTTCTAAAAAAAAATACATTTTATTTCGCGCGTTACGTCGGAAGATGAACACTCTGTCCAAATTATATGTGCCTAGGGTAAAATTTAGAATTTTCGGCTTTTCTTATGGGTTTCATTAAATTTTATTTTTACCTAAACCAGTCTTGTGTTCAGACGAACAATATATAAAATAAATCAGGCGAATCCGTCGGTTTGTTCTCTTTGTGATGCTCTGGCTGTTCATTTATTGCCATGGTAACTTATATTTGATATAAGTATCAACATGATTACCTAAAACATCGGAAATCATATTGATATTATTTTTAAAGTCATTAATAAATCGAATTGTAAAATAAATTGAATTATACCAATATCGTACCGTGTACATGCTATGAACTAGGGATGTGTGTATAGTAAAAACATATGAAAGGTATAATTAAACATATACATTTTCCGTGAGGCTAAACGCAATTTTATTATTATTATTATTATTTATTATTTTATATATCCAATACAACTACTGTATTGTACCGTATAAACAGCGCTATTAAATGATCATCGAAAGTAGTTGGCAACATGGTCTTGTGACTTTGACGTATCTAAAATATAATACGAAAAAAAATGAAAATTTAGAATTTTCACTACGAAAGAAGAAAAAATTGTTGAAAAAAAACAATTGAATTACGTGATAATCGAAAAACAAACGAATCAAATGAAAATATCGCTAAAGTGAAGCTCAAATTGTAATTGTACGACGCTAGGTATGCATTCACTGAGTTGGACGTCGAGGCTCATATCGAGGGCACTGCGCAGTGGTTTCTCCACACTGCTCGAGTCCGCGACCAACGCGACTTCAACGGCGAATGCAACCAAACCGCGGCCGCATTTCGTGTCGGTCGTGTGTGGCTTTCCCAAAGATTTGCTAACAACAAAGTCAAAATACAAACCTGGCAAGTATGGCGAGGACTCGTGGTTCAAGACGTCGACCCACAATGCAGACGTCTTGGGCGTTGCTGATGGCGTGGGCGGCTGGCGCAGCTATGGCATCGATCCGGGCGAATTCTCGTCGTTCCTGATGAAGACATGCGAGCGTCTAGTCCACTGTGTTAATTTTAATCCGCAACGACCTGTCAATCTATTAGCTTTTAGTTATTGCGAACTGTTGGAGCAGAAGAAGCCCATACTGGGCAGCAGCACAGCGTGTGTCCTGGTGCTGAACCGCGAGAATAGCACAGTCTATACGGCGAACATTGGCGACAGCGGTTTTATGGTGGTGCGCAAGGGCGAAATTGTGCACAAGTCCGAGGAGCAGCAACACTACTTCAATACGCCGTTTCAGCTATCTTTACCGCCACCCGGCCACGGCCAAAATGTGCTCAGCGACAGTCCCGACTCTGCGGACACATTGAGTTTCCCGGTGTGCGAGGGCGATGTCATACTGGTGGCCACCGATGGCGTATTCGATAATGTGCCCGAAAATCTACTGCTGGACATGCTGAAGGAAGTCGAGGGCGTCACCGATCCTGTCAAGCTGCAGATGACGGCCAACTCGCTGGCGCTGATGGCGCGTTCATTGTCCTTCAACAGCGAATTCATGTCGCCGTTCGCAATAAACGCCAGGCGCAACAACATACATGCAACGGGCGGTAAGCCTGACGATATAACTGTGGTACTCGCAACTGTAGCAATGTGAAATTAATTTTATTTTAGCTAAGAATCAATCAATTAATCAATAATGTTTGTTTCGACTTCGACTATACGTTAATCCAACGCATAGATATATTTTTGCAAACGAAGTGCGATCCTTCTTTAAAACTAAAATAATTTCCTCTAGTTAAGTTTAGTTCGCATTTGAGTTTCGACTTTTTAAGTGTAAACAGTCTTATCTCAACTCTTACGTTTAGTTTATTTTTTTATTGTTTTGATTATTATTAATAATTTAATTTTTAGTTTTACTTATACATTTTTCTACTATTACAACTACTCATTTCTATGCGGTTCTAAAATTGTAATTGTGCTTCTCCAAATGGCTCAATGGTGGTGTAATGTTTGGTTACCTCACTGCGTCGCTGTACGTCGTCATACATAACACAGTCACAACAACTACCTACTAATAATTAATTGTAATACTTTTTTGTTAATTAAAAAAAAAAAAACATTAAAAAAAAAACAACAGCATCTGCATCTTTATTTTGTGCAAACGCTGACGGAATTGCGTTTCGTGTTTGCTTTCGTCGAGTTAAAATTATCCGTGCTATTGCAAAAAAAAAAACAAAAATTATTATTAACTTGAATACAACGTTGTTTAAGCACCATAAATAGCGCACATGATTTATGACGCTTCATTGAATATTTTCGCTGTATTCAAAATGTTTTCATTTTTGTTTGTTTTTTATTACTTAAATTTTTTCAGTTTGTTTGCTGTTTACAATAAGAAAAATGTTATTTCTACTAGAATGATTAACGTTTTGTGTAAATGATTTTAGTAAACGACATATACTCAATAAATTATTGATGCGACAACAAGTTTGCGATAGCTGTTTAGATAGATATACGTTTCGAACACAAAAAAAAAAAACAATTCGTCGTTGTAGAAAAATTAACCATATACATTATTTTGCTAAATATATTTTAAGTGTTTATAGCTTAAATTCAAAATAAAGAATTCGAAAGTTCATTTTATACCCCCTCAATTGAAATTTATACCAATATTGTTCATATCGATTCGAAATCATCAGACAGACATATACAAAGCTATATCAAAATTTAAAAATGTATTTGGTTAGTTTTACTTATACAACGACGTCAATTTACTTAACAACGACTCAAATAATTAATGTACGAGGCTCGCTCGGCTTTTCGAAAAATCTACGTTACGAAATGATTAATTGGAAAACTTGGCCAAAACCATTTCGCTGTTTAATAGATTATACAACTAAATAAATAAATAAACATAAATTGTAGTGGTTACAATATATAATAAAATTAAATACATATTACAAAAATAAACTGCTGGTATTGTTTGTTTTATTGGTGGATTCTTTAGGAATAATATTTAATCTCTATAGATAACTTATCATATAAAATTCTATGAAACACAAAGACAATGATTCATTCATAAAAAAATTGCACTATTTAATTGATTGGACTGGGGGGCGATCAACTACAATCATTTCTCTTGCTTTTGTTTACATTTTAATCAACTTTAGTTGAATATAAATAAAAAAAAAATTATGTCCGCCATTATTTCGACGTCTCTTACGAAAACCCACACGTTTCAATTTGCTTACGAAAAACAGCACCTTTTTCGAAACTACGAAAAGAAGCACAAGTTCAGTTTCCCCACGAAAACAACCGCATCTATTATACCCAAGAAATGAAGCATATATGTTTTATAGCCACGAAATGAAGTATAACTCTATTTTCGACCAGAAAAGGAACACTTTTACATTTAGCTATGAAAAAACGCTCATCTATCATTTCTCCAAGAATAAAAGCATATATATTTATTCAAGAAAGTTATCCCAGTAGACTGTTTGTGCACAAGAGAAAACTTAATTTGAAAAATGTGTTCCTCTGGGATTTGGCCAGAACCCACTTACGTCATTGGACAATTTTTTGGAAAAATGTGTTCTTTCGGGATTTGCACAGAACCTGCGTCATTAAACAATTTTTTGGAAAAATTCTTCCTTTAGTATTTGGCCAGAACCCACTTGCGTCATTGGACATTTTTTTTAGAAAAATTTGTTCCTTTGGGATTTGGCCAGAATTCACTTGCGTCATTGGAAAATTTTATGGAAAAATTTGTTCCTTCGTGATTTGCACAAAACCTGTATCATTAAACATTTTTTTGGAAAAATTGTTCCTTTAGTATTTGGCCAGAACCCACTTGCGTCATTGGACATTTTTTTAGAAAAATTTGTTTCTTTGGGATTTGGCCAGAACCCACTTGCGTCATTTGAATTTTTTTTTGGAAAAATGTGTTCCTTTGGAATTTCGCCAGAACCCACTTGCGTCGCTGCAAATTTTTTTTGGAAAAAATTGTTCCTTTGGGATTTGGCCAGAACTCACTTGCGTCATTGGGCATATTTTTGAAAAAATTTGTTTCTTTGGGATTTGGCCAGAACCTTCTGGCGACATTGGACATTTTTTTATTCCTTTGGGATTCCGTCAATGACATTTCAATCAGTCCAATGACACAAGTGGGTTCTGGCCAAATCCCAAAGGAACAAATTTTTCCTTAAAATTTTCCAATGACGCAAATGAGTTCTGTCCAAATCCCAAAGTTGAAAAATTTTCCAAAAAAATGTCCAATGACGCAAGTCGGTTTTGCCCAAATCCTAAAGGAACAAATTTTTCCAAAAAATTGTCCAATGACGCAAGTGGGTTCTGGCCAAATCCCAAAGGAACAAATTTTTCCAAAAATATGCCCAATGACGCAAGTGAGTTCTTGCCAAATCCCAAAGGCGGAAATTTTGCCAAAAAAATGTCCAATGGCGCAAGTGGGTTCTGGCCAAATCACAAAAATGAACAAATTTTTCCAAAAAATTGTCTAATGACGCAAGTGGGTTCTGGCCAAATCCCAAAAGAACAAATTTTTCCACCAAAATTTCCAATGACGCGAGTGGGTCTGGCCAAATTCTAAAGGAACAAATTTTTCCAAAAAAATTTCCAATGACGCAAGTGGGCTCTAGACAAATTCCAAAGGAACAAATTTTTCCAAAAAAACAGTCCAATGACGCAAATACGAATAGAACACATTTTTCAAAAAATTTCAATGACGAAAATAGGGCCTAGCCAAATCGCATCTGCATGTTTATAAGGACTGCGTCGAATAAAATTGTCCGTTACATATCTTCCCATAATGTGCTATTGCAAGATTCAAATTAAAAAAATTTGATCATAGTAGCTCTGAATTAAATGGCAAAAAATAATTTGTGTAAAAAAAAGGACGAAGTCGAAGAAGGTTGTGAATATTTCAAAGAAAGATCCAAACATATCCGGGAGGAAATTGGCGAGAAAGGCGGATTGCTCAGAATCTTTCGTGCGCAGGACATAGAAAGAAGCTGGGCTGAAGACGTACAAGGTCCAAAAAGTTCCGGATAGAAATGCCGTCAAGAATGAAACCGCAAAACAACGAACTAAAAAGCTGAACCAAGATTTTTTAAAAAATTCGATTGCTGCATAATGGACGATGAAACTTATATCTTAGCGGACTTTTCTCAGCTACCTGGGCAGGAATTTTATACAGCAGATTCTCAAGGAAATGTCTCTGAAAAATTCAAATCAAAAAAAATGACAAAATTCCCAAAGAAATTCCTTGTTTGGCAGGCAATTTGCAATTGTGGAAAAAGGAGCAGCTCATTCGTGACATCGGGTACAATTAATAGCGAAATATATATGAAGGAATGCTTGCAAAAGAGATTGCTTCCATTTTTACGCCAACATGAAGTGTCCACATTTTTTTGGCCATGCTTCATGTCACTACAGCAAAACGGCCTTAGAGTGGATCCAACAAAATGCAGTGATTTTGGTGCCTAGAAAAGCCAATCCACCAAACTGTCAAGAACTCAGGCCGATTGAGAGATAGTGGGCTTTAGTAAAAAGATGAAGACAACAAAAAAAGTGGCCAAAGACTTTCAAGACTTTAAAAGAAAGTGGTCTTCAGCAGCTGTGAGGGTGTCGGACACTACCATTACAACATTAATGGAAGGGGTTCCGGTGAAATTCAAACTTTATATTAAAAAAAATTAATTTCTGGTTTTTTATATATTTTTTTAAATCTAAAAATAATTTGTAAAATAAAATATTTTATTCTAATTATGAAACTATTAGAATAGTTTCATTGGAACAGTTTCAGCAAATAATGTCCAGTGACACATCTGGAAACCATGTCATCAATGAAAAATCAACAAATTTACTTATAATACAATATCACCTCCATAATCAACATTGTGTGACTTCTTACCCACAAAATTGTCTATTGGGATATCTGTATCGAAAATCCATATATGCTTTAATTCGTGGTGAAATTGAAAATGTGCTTTTGTTCATAGATACAATATAAATGTGTTTCTGTTCGTGGGAAATATAAAGTTATGCTTCTGTTTGTAGAGAAAATGTGAATGAAGTTCTTTTTGTGGCTAAAACAATTTAATGCTTCTTTTCGTGGATGAAATAAATGTATGCTTGTTTCAATGAATTTTTTTTAAAGTGACGTTTTTCGTAAGCAAATTGAAACGTGTGGGTTTTCGTAGTCGGGTTGGGTAGTCTGTCTTCTCAGAGAATCAATATGGTAAGGCCTGCTATGTGTTCCTCGTTGAGAGGCAAAATGAGTAGATCTGCTGTGAACCGTACTTTCGATTGGGAAATTTTGAAAATGTTTATATCATATAAAAAATATATAAAAATCATTTAGTCAGACAGGAAGTTTACTTTCTTTACTTAATTATTTGCTCGGCTGGATTATATGGAACGGACTCAGTGTGAATTTGGTGCTTCAATTTCGACTGTTGTTAAAGGGGGCAATGATTATTCTTGATGCTCTCTTCATCGGAATGCAAATTATCAAATAATTCATTAATGAATTTCAAACAAAAATCGAAAATAAATCGGAAATTAAATTTCCTAACAGTTGATATACCCACTTTTTTAATTTATGGTGTTTGAGACACTTCATTTGAATACAATTTTGTAATTATCGATTCGGGTATTCTAATGCGATCTTTGAGGTCTCGGCAGATTCATTTTACATATTCGAATTAGGCTGAAATTTAACCACATCTATATTCGCCTCCAATAGACCTATTCTCGATTTGAAATCATGAAAATCCATTGTCAGTGTACTGTACATACGTATTGTAAGGGTATATAAAAAAATAATTTATGAATTTATCTACCCGAGTGGAAATTGGTTAAGGTACCTTAACGTTAGCCTTATTTCGCATATGTCCTTGATCAGAAAACTATAATGCGTCCCTACCAAAGACCAGCTGAAATGATCCTGATCAGGGTTCACTAGGGTAATCATAATTTCAAGTCCACGTGGGGCAACCTGATCCACCCTTTACAAATAATCCTGGTCCAAAGTATACTTAATGGAACCTAATCTGACACTTATAAGTGAATATTATAAATATACATCGGGTAGGATAATGATAAGATCAGGAAGTTTGATCAGACCACCTGTTCAGTATAGCAACTTCGAATAGCGTGACGTTTTGAATTAGCCACTGGTGGCTAATGCGATCAGGGAATGATCGCATCCTGAACTAAATTTCAACTCGTCTAAAAAAAAATGAATTTTTTAGCTTAGTATTGCGCGCAGTTTAGTAAAGAAAGATTTACGTCGGCCGGTAATATATCTTATCGGTTGACTAGAGGACAACTTTTCGATCATGCTAATAGTTGACATAACTTTTAAGTTATCTGTTCGAGAGCTAAAAATCAACAAAACGGCGGACATTCGTAAGCCTTTCAGATTCATTTTTCGGACATCATCAACATTTATAAGTTAGCATAAAGTTAGGTCTTGGTACATCGTTTGTCTGGTTGGGATATACTGGAATAGTGTAATGACGGAAAATAAATAAATAAGACGCCGAGCTGTAAACGTGTAAAAGTTGGTCTTCTATTTCACAGAAAGTTGTAGAAGTTGTGAAAACTGATTTCGGTAAAACATTCGTTAGGTTGAAAGAATTTTACAAAGCATATTAAAAAGTATAAATATATATTTAATATTTATTTTATGTTATATATTGAATTAAATTATTTTTATTTTCATATGTTTCTATTCAACAAATATTTAATTTAATTTAACAATATATTTAATAGATCCAATTTCTATCGAATGAAATTTTTAATTGATATTACTAATTAATTAATTAATTAATTAATGATTTAAAAATGATTTCCAATAAAAAATATAATATATATAACAACTTTAATATCAATATGACAAAAAAATTAATTATAGTTTCTCCAATTAACATATTCTCATTATTACGAATATGAATTATTACGTAATAAAAACCGGCTGCTTCAAGACAAAAATTTGATGAGCATGTTATTGAAATAACATTCAAGTTTCAATAGTTATTCCGAAATTCGCAGTCAAATTGATTTCATGAACTAATTTGACTGTAAATTTGTTTGAATACTTTTATATTATTTAATTACTATTTAATGAAAATCATAAGTATTATGAAATTGTTTAATAAATAGCATTTGTAATATTAAAGTACACCCTACTTCAAAATCTGTCAATGTGTTAGTAAATCTCGGCTGATAAACACAATACGTAATATTGACGAACGCGATCATCGGTTGACATTTGATTAATTTTTTGTCGTATTGATGTACAAATTCGTAGTATTTACGTTCGTGTTTTAAATCTGTGCAGCCAACCGATCAACCGACAAAGCAACGAGTGAAAACAGTTGCGAGTTAAATGATGGCTACTCCACCACCAACAAAACCTCCGCGCGGAGTAAAATACGGCAAAGATGAGGTACGGCATCAAAATATTAACAAGAATGTACTCTATTTTAAGAGTTTAAGTGCAACTTTAGTGAAAAATTATGAAATCAAATCAATTACCTGCTGGAAAAATGCATTAAATTGTTTGTGAAAATGTGAACAGTCTGGAGAAATTTTTCGCTGCTGTCATCATCATCATAATCACCAACTACAACGAGTAGCAGCTGTCAAAGTTTTTTTGTTTGTTTTTTTTTTTCTTTGTTATGATAAAATATTTATTATCATAATAAAAATTTCATGCATTCTAAATTATAATGAAAAGGGGCGTAATATAAAGTTTTTTAAGGGGCGTGAAATACACATTTTTCATTTATGTAATATCCCAAAAATATAACTATGAAAAATTACAAAGTCCCAAAGGGGGCGTGACAAATTCTCACACATGATCCAAGATTTTGTAAGCTTTGCTTAATATTGAAGTCCTGGATAACGAGTTTTTTCCAGGAGTATTCAGTACGAATTGCGTTAGATGGCGATTTCTTAATCCAATATTCCATCAATTCTTGAGTTTATTGGGTTCTGTCTTAATTTTTTGTCGTATTGATGTACAAATTCGTTGTATTTACGTTCGTGTTTTAAATCTGTGCAGCCCTGGTCCAAACTAACGAATTGCTGAAAATGCAAAAGTCAACCGACAAAGCAACGAGTGAAAACAGTTGCGAGTTAAATGATGGCTACTCCACCTCCAACAAAACCTCCACGCGGAGTAAAATACGGCAAAGATGAGGTACGGCATCAAAATATTAACAAGAATGTACTCTATTTTAAGAGTTTAAGTGCAACTTTAGTGAAAAATTATGAAATCAAATCAATTACCTGCTGGAAAAATGCATTAAATTGTTTGTGAAAATGTGAACAGTCTGGAGAAATTTTTCGCTGCTGTCATCATCATCATAATCACCAACTACAACGAGTAGCAGCTGTCAAAGTTTTTTTGTTTGTTTTTTTTTTCTTTGTTATGATAAAATATTTATTATCATAATAAAAATTTCATGCATTCTAAATTATAATGAAAAGGGGCGTAATATAAAGTTTTTTAAGGGGCGTGAAATACACATTTTTCATTTATGTAATATCCCAAAAATATAACTATGAAAAATTACAAAGTCCCAAAGGGGGCGTGACAAATTCTCACACATGATCCAAGATTTTGTAAGCTTTGCTTAATATTGAAGTCCTGGATAACGAGTTTTTTCCAAGAGTATTCAGTACGAATTGCGTTAGATGGCGATTTCTTAATCCAATATTCCATCAATTCTTGAGTTTATTGGGTTCTGTCTTACTCGATTTCGGGTTTTCACAAATGACTCCATTGACCAATATTTTTTGATGGTGATGGTAACATTTGTCATTCATATTCACTCAACAAGAGTCTAAACTTTTTCGAGATGGGGATTATAAGATGCGCTTCTATATGACTTGTTAATTCCTTTGGAGTGGTCATTTATTAGATTTGTCGGTCAAGTGCATTCTTTTTTATTTTAATTGTGTGAGATGTACTTCACAACTGCTGTCCTTACAAAACCTTCTATATTCAGTCTAAGATGGAAAACATTACATGTGTGGATTTCACCAGGTTGTGTCTTAAGCGCATCACAGATATGAATAAAACTAGGTTCCGTATTTTATATTTGCATTAAATAGAATGTGATTTTGCAACCAAATATTTTCTTGCTGGGTATTTGCTGCATTTGCTTATCATCAAATACCAGAACCCCTATACAACTGTTTATCAACAGTCACAAAATATATGCATTACAGTTGTTATGCGTCATATGAATAAACGAACTATAAACGAACTTTTGCTTTTATATTGAAATATATTTAATATGTGTCCAAGTTGAGCTTAAAACCATTTTTTGTATTGACAGGCCGGTTGTGGATTTCTGGTTAACGTCATCAAGTCGCTGGGGTTCAGCGAGACGACCGAGGAGCGTCAAAAGGAGAAGCTCAAAATCGAAAAAGAGTTCAAGAAGTCGGATCTGCGTCTCAATGAACTGGTCTCAATGCACGACAAGGAACTGACGCGTGTGCTGCCGCTCTTCAGCCAGGTGTCCACAGAGATCACGACCAGTCGCGAGCGCATACACTCGGTCAAAGAGAATCTGGTCGCGTGTAAGCAACTGCTGCAGTGCCGTCGTGATGAGCTCAAGAAGATGTGGCTGGATGCAGTGCAGCACAAGTACGTGCTGGAAATGCTGGAGCAAATGTGAGTTGAAAATGTTGCCAATGATATGAATGAAAATCTAATCATAATAATTTAATAGCAACGAGCTGCGCAAAGTGCCTCAGACCGTGGTCGCCTATACCGCCAAGCGTCAGTATCTGCATGCGAGCAAAGCCTTAACCGATGCCATTGCGCGCACCGACGGCCCGCTGCGAGACGTCGACGGCCTAGCAGATCTGCGCGCTGATCTGCAGGCGCGTCGCAATCAGCTCTACCAAAAACTACACGCCGAACTAGTGACGCAATTATACCAGAACTCGGCCAGTGAGACGCTTAGCAATTTTCAGCGCCAGAATTCGCATCGACTCAATGCAAGTTTTACGCGAAACATTGGCGCACGCAAGTCCACCGATCGCATTGAGGCAAATGCGCGCGTGCGCAAAGCGCTTGTGGATATGTCGCAAGGCTTTGAGCTGGACAAGTGTGAAGCCATCGATGATGCAGATCTCATTGATCCCGAGCTGAGCATGACCTACTTTATAGCGATCATTGTCGAGTGCTTCGGCATGTTGGGCAAAGTGCCCGAATCACTGGAGACGCTGCGTGTGCAGATACAGTCGGAGCTGTTGCAAGTGGTGCGCAACACAACTAATCAAATGCTGACGTTGAATTTAGTTCCTAGCGAGCGCTGTGCGCTGTTGGCGCTGCTCGACATCATCTTCAAGCAGTTTAAGGCCATTGCCAAGACGCATACGTTGTTGTTGAAGAACTATCTGGCGGTTGTGCAAAAGTACACGGTGGTGGCGCAGACGTACGATCTGACGGATTTTTGGGGGCAGGCACAGTCGGTGGTATGTATAATAATACGATTTTTCACAGACAATAAGTAAGAAAATAAGTTCCATGAACAATTTAACTGCAGCTTAAATATGTTTTGAATTACTCTTCCTCTTTATCTACACAAATTTAACTTAAAATAATAAAATTCTAAAAAAAACTAAGATTAGTAAGATTTTATATGGCTTATCTGCTTGCAGCTGCAACTACTGCTCACCGATTACATGGACATACAAAACGCTTCCGCGGACGAGTGCGCGCAGTCCAGTTTCGCCGAGCCCACTGCCAACATCAATGCATTCTTTTTGCGCCGCAAGGTTCACAGGTACTTTAACGAAGACTTTGCTTTAATTTATTTAAATTTTGTTCTAAATCAACTAACAGTTTAAATTATTTGCTGTTTAAGCAGGAAACGGTCGCATTATCAGCAGCGCTGGTCAGTAGTTTATTCTACGCTGTCTCTGCTTATGCTTAGAACCGCTAAACTTGCTAAAATTCAAATTATTATTTAAATCTTAACATGTCTCATATTTTCTCCTATTTTTAAGCAGCAAGAAGTCGCTTTTTAAATTCGACAAATCCACACACAACGCAACAAAGCCGCAAGACTCGCAACAGCAGCAGGATGGCTCCTTCAAAGGTCATCGTCGCAATGCTTCCGATGTTTCGAACGATGAAAATTTGGGCGCTGCACTGGCAGGAAATGGACTGGTTGGTCGTGAGAAGCAGCGTGAAAATGTGCTAATTTGCACGCCGGATCAAACGGTCATCACACAGGTATATTTGCCGCTCATGAGCTACATACAGGAGATTGAGGTCTTTATGAAATGCAAACCGGGGTAATTTATATAAGACGCAACCTTTTTATTTATATATAATAATTATTTATATATTACAGTGAGCCCTGCAGTTTGCACGATTTTATTGACAACTACATCAAGGACACGTTCCTCTCCAAAGGACACAATCGCAATTTGCAGCTGACCATCGAATCGCTGACTAAGAATCAAGATGCCTGGCGCACCATTATCACCCCGGAGGAGATGAAGACGCTGCAATTGGCTCGCCCGCTGCTGCAGTCCACTGCCATGGTGGAACGTCGTCTGGCGGAGACAAAGCGGCTGATACACGATTTGCCCTGCTACTCGGAGGATCTGCTGAAGATGGTCTGTGCGTTGCTAAAGACCTATCGCGAGATTTGCCAGGGCGCCTATCGTGGTATTGTGCAGCCGGACTCGGAGGACAAGCGAATCTACAGCGTTGCCTGGCTAAAGGATGAGGATATTAGCAGATTTTTAAAGTGAGTGACAATTAGAATTTGTAAAATCGAGTATGTTGCAGAATTCGAGTGAAACTAATCTGATATTCGATTATACAGAAAAATTAACTCCCCTTATTATGTAAAACGAAACGAAAAGTGACTCGAAAAAAAAAAACGTCAGAAATTCCAGTGACAGATTTTCTTTGCATTGAATGAAACAAAAACAACGGCGTAATGAACAAGTAAACAAAAACTGTCACTGGATTTTTTACCGGTCACTTTTCGTTTCGTTTTACATAATAGGGATGCAAGTTAAATGTTAAAAGAATTAAATTGGATGCTAGTTGTCAATAATTTTGATTTCGATCGAAACTAATTTGGGATTTTTAGTTTAATAATTCTGAATCGAGCTCGAATTGTCAAAAAGAGATTTGCGTTGTTATTCACCACCGTACATTTAGGGCCCGTAATTTGTGTTTGCGTATTTGTTCATATTATAGATGTCGGTTGTTTAGAACACACTCCACGCTCTCAATTTCAGATCGCTTCCGAACTGGACCGACTTGAAAAGCTCCAGTCAACGCGCACGTCACGGCAAACGACTGCAGCGCAGCAATTTCGAGGCCTCCGAAGAGGAGAGCCCTGCACAGGTGCAACAGCGTAATATTCGCGAAGCCGAAATGCTCACCAGCAATCTGGGTGAGGGTGGCATCACGCAGCAGGAGATACTGGCGGACATTGGCGTGCTCAAAGAGTTGGCCATACTGCAGGAGAGCATGGAATGGTTTTCGGGACGCGTTTCGGAATTTGCTAATGAACTGCGTCAACCATTGGTCAATGGACTGAATGCAGTAACGCCAGATTGTGCGGCGGCCATTACCATTAAGGATGGCACCATTAAAGTACTGACCAACTTGGCACTCGAGTTCGATGAGTTGGCCAACACATGTCTGCTGGTACTGCATTTAGAGGTGCGTCTTAATTTATAAATGGTAAGACTTTTATTTAATGCTCCCATTTTATTAGGTACGCGTACAATGCTTTCATTATCTGCGTTCGAAGCCCCACAGCAAGTCACACAGTTTCATGGGCAACAAGGACGACATACTGGAGCCCGACAGACAGGTACAAAAGCTGACAAAGCTGTTGTCCGAAATGGATGAGGCATTTGCCGCAACATTGCATCCCAGAAAGACGAGGGTAAGTTTAAAATGCATTTATATTTGAGTAAAATATTTCAATAATAAGTATAAAAAAATTCAAATGTTTTCCACTTTTGTTTAGTATATTTTTGAGGGTCTCGCCCACCTGGCCGCACGCATACTCATACAAGCTTCCAACTATTTGGAGAACATCGATCAAGTCACTGTGCAGCGTATGTGCCGCAACTCGTTGGCACTGCAGCAGACACTCAGCAACATTACGGCATCGCGCGAGATAGCACTGGATCAGGCCAAGCAGTTCTATGAATTGCTCTGCATGGAACCGGATGTATGACCATCTAAATTTTAGAATAATTACTCGTATTTAAAGTCATTTTTTGTGTTTTAGGAAATTCTCACAAACATCGTAGAGCGTGGTTTGCAATTCAGCGAGATGCAGTATTTAAATGCTTTGAATTTGTCGTGCAAAGCACGCGGCATCATCGATTCCAATACGCTGATCAACTATCAGCAAAAACTGTCCGACATACTGGGCGCCAAGCCATCCAAAGGCGTTGTTGTATAATAATAATGAACCATTTGATTTGGTCTTTATTCGTTTTGCCTTGCAGACTGGTTTTGTGGTTAACGTTTCGTACAGTATATAATGCAATTATATAATAAACATAATACATACCTATCCATATATATATATAAATATATTTATTAGGCTACATACATAATTTATGGAAATAAACTCAGTTGGTGTTTCACCAGCTATTCAACAAAAAATTGGTAATTTTTTTAAACAAAACTATTTAAATGTAGAATTGTAACTAAAATCGATAAAATTTAAATTATTACAAAAATGAAAATGGAAACCGCATCATAGAACTGGTATAACTTAGCGGTTTTATTATTATAATAGTTCGGCTCTACAGTCCTATAAGAACTAAGGTCGAGCTCTCACCATTTTGAGTGCGTGTTATATTTGTACTCAAAGTGTTTGTTATAAAACTTTGAAATTCTTATTGCAGATCAGTCAAAAGAATTCAAATGATCTTGGGTCATGCCAAATGCCAAGACTCCCGATAATTAGGAAAACAACATAGAATTATCAAATCCATTCATCTCAATAAATACAATTTGCCGTATGAACATTGTACAACAAATCACCGTATGTATAATTCATCGTTAGCACTATTTGTCGTTCACATAATTAATTCACAGTAAGTACAATTTATTCTATGCAAATTTCATGAAATCACCATGCATCGTAATCACAAATCATCCCAAGAAACCTTTTCCTGGAGCCCCGTCACACACGGAATCATAATTCCGTTACCGACGTCTACGTTCCGTAAACCAGGTATCCGTTATTGTAAATACGAATATGGAACGTTTATGTATCGCTACTGATTCGAAATCCGTATCGATGGTCCTATTTTTCCATTTACTATTTTGTTTTAGAATCTAGAAAACGGAATGTTTTCGGAATCGTATTCCGTAATTTTGTACCGTTAACGGAACGTTTTGTTTTTTGGGATATATCGTATTTACAGTTTGTCGTATTTAAGTATGGTATTCGTTTCATCTGGTATTCATATTACACTTTAAATAGTTTAATAAAGAGTGTCAGCTTTACACAAAAAACAATATTTTCATAATTCTGGAAATCTGTCTGTTAGAAAATGAAGTTGGCAACGCGAATGAAAACATAAATTAAATTATAGCAACCCTGTTCGTATGTCAAAAACAAAATAAGAAAAAAAAACGCTGCGTTGAATTAATCGCGGATAGGAAGCTAATATTTAATTGATTTTTAATTTTAATTAAATAAAAATAATTAATATAATTTAAATTACGTATTTGTTGAAAATTTAGAATACAACACAGCTTATAGACTTTGCACACATTTGGTGGCACGGCAGTGTTGCGCCAAATCCTCTCTACCACATCTACTGAGACAGGCATCAACAGGCAGCAATCATGGCCAACATCATCACCGGCATCAAGCGCAAACGCGGACGACCACGACGCGATGAGCTGCCCGAAATCAATGACTTTGATGTGTCGCTGATACGCGAATTCGCACAGCGTCCCGCCTTCTATGATCGCACCTGTGTGCACTACCGCAACCGTGACTATTTGGATCTGCAGTGGGAGGAGATGGCAACGAGCCTAGGCTACACTGGTAAGCATTAGGATTGTCTTTTTTTTAGTGTATATGTTTTAAAACATCATTGCTTTTCCGATAGTATCACTGATTAAAGAGCGCATGATACAGCTGCGAAATCGCTATAATTTGGAAAAGCGTCGCATAGACTCGCTGCAGGAGCAGTACAATGATACCAATGTCAGCTCACACTGGCCGTTGTACGAGTACATGAAATTTCTAGGCGACTATATTAAACCGCGACGTCCATATACGTATTTGAAGCAGACCGTCGACGAGGCCGTCATCAAAGAGACCAATTCCAGCTCAAGGTGTGTTTTTAGAAGTTAAAGTTTTTTTTTTGTTATTGTCTAAAAATTGTTTCTTTACCTTTTAGTGTCGATGGTGAGGAGTTTGAGGAGTCGCAAAATTATACGTGAGTATTTATGTGGTGCCTTTTTATATTTGATACAGATAAAAATTATATCGATGTACCTTATGAAAATCTACAAACAAAAATCGTACCGCAAGCTATCGATATAATTAATAAAAATAAATGGAAGGTTTTGTTTGGGATTGAATTAAAAAGGTTAAAAACCGATTCTGTTATGCAGAAGAACGAAATTATACCACTGTTTTTTTTTTATTTCGGTTTCAAATTAAAATTAAGTATACATGATATACGGGCATTTTCCAGTTTTCGGTTGAATTTCATATAAAATTAAGTAAACGGGCATTTTTTTTAAGTAAACGGGCATTTGAAATTTAATTTTTTAATTTTTTTTGTATTGAGTTATCGAAAGTAGATACATTAAAATTTCGTAGTGTTGTGTGCAATATATATTCAAGATATTGAAAATATAGAAGATTTTAAAACTTTCGAATATGAAATCAGTACATATCCTAATCTGTTTCCTGTACCTATCATTGCTCAACTTTAAAATTAATTTCAGAAGTAACGATACCGAATCAGATGTGCTGAGTCCTGAACGTGCTAACAATAGCAACAACAGCAACGCATTACCAGCCACAAACAGCAGCACACCACTGGAGCCCCAGTCAAATGGCAAGCTGCGTGTGTTGCAACTTGGTACCATCACGCCAAAATTGCCGACTATGCAAGCGGCACAACAACAGCAGTCACAGCAACAAAATCTACCACAGCAGCAGCTACAGATTAAAACGACTCAACAGCTGCAGCAAACAAAACAGCAGATACAACAGTCAAATCTACAAAAGATGCAACAACAACAGACAATACCAAAGCAACAACAGTTGCCTCCAATGCAACTTAAATTGCAGCCACATCAACAGCAGTACCAGCAGCAACAACAGCAGCAACATCAGCGTCTACAACGCCAGCAACTACCTTTTGTGCATGTGCCAACTGAGGAGCACAAATTGCAAATATCGCATGCGCACTCGCCGTCACAGCAGCACCAGCAGCAACAACATCAGCAAAGACAGCAGCACATGGGCGACGAGAAGTTCAAGGCGTTTGGTCAATTTTTAGCCGCCTCCCTCATTGAAATGAACGAGGCGGATGCGTTGCGTTTGATCGATCAGTTTACCACGGAGCTGGTCAAGTCGATGCGTGTACGCATCGAAGATCAAAATGCAACCTGATAACTTAATTAAATATTTTAAAAAATATATATTAAAATTACAAATAATTTAAATACATACATAGCATATGTATTGTCCGATCATTTTATTGTTAGTTTCTTCACAATATCAAACAAATTGTTTTCATGTTTTTATACTTATTATCTGTTTCCTTGTCATACCCTCAACCATCTATGTACTGTGCTATAATGGCTTAAATTAGTTTTTAACATTTTTTTTTTAATTAATTTTAATTTTTATTGGAATAACAATCAACAAATGTGCACGCTTTGTATTGAAACTGTATGTTGGCTTGTATTAAAAGCTTTAAATAAATAATTATATGTTTTAGAATTTATTTCTAATGTGCTGAGTTTTAATATATTAAATGATTTCTCAACGGATCAATGGGTCATTAACAAAGTAATGGGATTAATATTCTATTAAAAATAGACTAACACATTTAAGCAAATGTCTTCGAGTTGAGAAAATCTTCCGCATTTGCTTGTATTTGTATGCTAAAACTCAAAATCTGGATTGGTTTTCTTAGACCTAGGACCAAAAACTCCCGACGCACAGTGGGGCAGCGAGCGAAAATCTCAAAAGTCAAATTGACTTCAGACACAATTTTTTTTTTTCATTGTATAGTATCACTCAATTTATATCATACTAGCAGGAGCCCGTGATTCGCTGTGGAAGTTTTTATATTAGTGTTGTATTTACATGTAGTAACTAAAACAAAAATATTTCTCTGCAAAAACAATTTTCCTCGGACTGATCCCCGTATTGACTGTATTCCTCGTCGAATTCTTCTCCGGGAATTCTTCCCAAAAAAAGGCGAGACTGTTTAGAATGGATAAATATAAAACTGACCAAAATTTTATCCAAATTTTCCACACACACACTCAAACACAGACAATTTTCGTGGTTGAATGGGAGGTACCACGCCCAATCCAGATGAAATTTCGACACGTAAATTATATCAACGAAAAACTGTATATTGCAAAGCTGCATCACTGTAGCTCTATTAATTTCCAATATATCACATTTTGAAAATTTTTCTTATATGGAGGGTGCCACGCCCACTTGCCCAATCATTATGAAATTTCGAGAACTGCATTATATTAACGATAAACATTATACTATAAAGTTGCATCACTTAGGCTCTCGTAATTCCCAGCATATATTAATTTAATCATTTCAGTTGTATGCACTCAGAAAAAAATGTCCTTAGATTTAGAAAAAATGAACTAGTTTTAAGGAAAATTGAATTTGAAATAGCGTCAAGGAAAAAGTTCCTTACTTTTAGGAAAAATTTTCTTTAAACAAAGGAAATATTTTTTAATATATTAAGGAAATTTTCCTTAAAATAAGTAAATATAAATTATTTTTCTAAACTAAATTTAAGGATGATATTTCCTACAGGTATTTAAGGGATGGTAAACTCCATTAAAGGATGATATATATAAATTTAATATAAATTTAAGACATTTTCTTTATTTTAATCTTGAAATTGAATGATATAGTTGTGGTGATTCCTGGCAAACATCGTTGCGGTCATTTCTATTTATCCATTTGGTATATTCATCAATATTTTCTTTTATATCTAAATGTAGTAAAATAAAATAAATGACAAGACAATGTTTAATTTTATGACATGGAAAATACACCCAGAAAAAAATACTATATAAATAATAGTTTTTTACTATTAAAAATTGTCAATAGGATAAATTATTATTTTAATCGGAAAATACCATTAAAAACCTGAAAATACCATGACATTGCCATTGAGTTTATATGAAAAGATTTATGTTTTATAATAATATATAATAGTTTGGCGCTACAGTCCTGTACAGAACTTCGGCCGAGTTCTCTCACCATTTTGAGCTGTGCGTGTTATATTTGTACTCAAAGTGGTGGGACCTACAGTTTATTGCCGAATCCGAACGGCGGGTGAGAGCTTTTCATAGGCAATGTTTTACTCTCGTAGTTTTGCCATTTACTGACGAGAGATAGCGCGGTATAGAAAAATGTTTCTATGAAAAGATGTTGTTAGCCCCAGTCCATGCTTGAACCGGGGACCTTTCGACTCGCAGTCCAACGCACTAACCACTGAGCTACCGCGGCTACATTATGTTTTGTATACTATTAAATCAATGATTGTCCCATTGACCAATTTTAATGGTATTTGAGGGAAATTTTTTCTGGGTGTACGGGAAAATGTTTAGATAATCCTTTTTGAACGATTCAGGTTCACATATCTAACTTTCGAATTTATTTGAATATGAATTTATTTTTTATTTTGAAAATATTTAATAAAAATTACTCATATAAATCAAGAAATAAAAATATAATTTTTTGGCGTTTGCAATACCTCACAACAAATGACAATGTTGTCAACTACTCTAACGCATGGTTGAAGGTTAGACCATCTAGACGTTTAATTGACATACAGTGTGCTGAGAATGTCAAGAAGAAAATTTCAAAATACAAGAATTAATTGTCATTTTAAACTTTAATTTCAGGTTATAGTTTTTTTGCATTGCAAATTGGAGATTTTATTAAAATTTCACTGCACACATTCACTTTTATCACTTTTGCCAATCACTGTGTTTTCTTTTGGATCCAAAACAATCTTGAGAGTTGGCAAAATGTTGAAATTTATTTAATTTAAAATTTTGAATATCATTTGTTTTTATGAAGTTGTAAACAAGGCATTGATGTTTTGTTTTAAAATATTCGTAAACAAATGTTGAATCTTTCAAACAGTTTTCAAAAAAAAGTAAATGGCGACTGAAAGATGACTTAACCTTTATATACTTCAACCATGCTCTAACGTATAAAACTAGTATTTTTTGTATGAGTTTTTGAACAAAATGAACGGACTTGGCAATTCTTTTTACGAGAATAGAGAGACGGATAGTGCAAAAAATATAATTTTAAAATAAGGTAATATATAAACTAATGTTAATGAAGTAAGATTTTATTATTAACTTATACTAAAGAAATGGTTTTTTCATATAAGGAAAATATCCTAAAATTAAGGAAGTGTAAACTTAATGAAACTTAATGAAAGTTCATCACTTCCTTATTTGAAGTATGCAATTTATTCTGAGTGAATAGAATACTTTGGTGGGGGGAGTAATATTTATTGAATTGAAATAAAAGCAATCAAATGTATTTTTATTTATTCTAGAATTAAAACAGTATCTTGGTTATAGATCACCATCGTATGTAAAATTGTACAATGACTTGAGACTTCTTCGCGGAAGAACCAAGTCCGACCGCAGTCATCAAAGTAAACTCTGAAAAGAGATATTTCCCATCACGTGTTGATAATTTCAATCCCAGGAAATTTAATTTTCACTTTTACCATTAAAATGTAATATTTGAGTTGACACTTTTTTACACCATTGGATATATTTAATTGTTGTGTATAAATCGAGCGTAAGGAAAAAGTACACCATTTTCCTTTTGTATAGTAGTCAAATGTCTAAATGACAACAGTTTTGCTGCAAATGTCCAAGAACTCAGGATGTTTGCTATCAGTCAACTGTAAATATCTCAATTTGCATTGCTGTTGTGGCAAACATCTCGTAACTATCTGCATATATGTCATATTTAAAAAATATTAATAGTTTTGCTGCAACTTTATTGAAACTTATGGGATGTTTGAATTTTTTGCTCCAAGGCGTAAATTTAAGCAGAAAGTTGCAGCAATACTTTCATGAACATCTTGTTTTCTTAGTGTACTTTTGACTAAAATATATTGAGACGAAATTTCATCGCATTCTGATCAGTATTTTTCAAATTTGTGTGTATTCGGACAGCATGAATGACGTATGGACAGACAGACGGACACAGCTAAACGGACTCGGGTGGTGATGCTGATCAAGAATATATACTTTTCCATACTGGCCACGCCTTCTAAGGGGTGTTACAATATCTGCACAAAGTATATGTACCCTGTATCTCATCTCATAGGTGTAGAGTATAAAAAACGTGCGATTTTTTGTAAATAAAATTTCGTTCTTCTCATTGATGAATAAAACAAGGATATTATTTTATTTTGATATTTTTAGAATTTATGTGAAACTGAATTATATATCCAACACGATTTTTGCCATGGACATCCCATACATCAATTCTACACCCAGAAAAAAGTCATGGTAAATTGATAGTATTTCAATAGAAAAACAATAATTTATACCATTAAAATTGGTCAATAGGATGCGTCCCATTAGTTCAGTAATATTGAAACTGTTAATACAATGTGTGGTTGTAACATAAATTTTATAATGTGATATTTTAATTACAATAAGAAAGACCTATACAAATTTAATGATACGTATTATTAATTTTATGGTAAAGTCGAATTACATTTTCCTAATAATTTATTAAAACAACAATGTATTTTAGTTAATTTATTGTATAATTTATTTTATTTAAATGTCGAAATTGATATTCACTTTTACAACACACACACATAAAAAGACACTTCTTGCTGCAAAAGATTATAAAACATTTAATGTTTGCTTTGGTTTCCAATAATTGATTGTAGTACTTGAGTCTGCAGTTATTTTTGAGTTCGTTGCCATAATAGAAGTTTGATAAATTATTTTTTTTCTGTATTAAATAAAAATATAAATATAAATAAATATATAAATATAATTTATTTACATTAAATACATTAAGGCCTTACCAATGTCGCGTTTAATAATGTGGTTTATTACAAAAAAATACATGCTACCATTTAGAGTAAATACGCAGAATGACGTTGAAAACGAACCTGTTTGTATTCGTTTTATGTTTTTTTTACACCACGTTTATTATTATAGGAGGAAACCATTAAAACAACAGTATTTATTCTATTTATAATAATAATATCGAAATATTTAAATTTATGGTAGTGTATTTTTCAAATACTATTGAATTAATTAGAAAACTTTTGATTTAAAAAGAAAAAACTATTAATACATGAACCATAAGATCAATGGTCGTACCATAAAGTACTTAATGGTACATTTTCTTCTGAGTGTATATAATGTGCTGGTGCTGATTTTCACTACATACTTAGTTTTTTTCTATTACGTAACGTTATTGTCAAAATTGCAATTGTATATTTAAAATTCTGTGGAAAAACAGTTTAACGAAAAAAAAAAATATATTTATATTTGTCATTGTCAAGACTAATTTAAATATATACTAATATTCCAATAAATTTTATCTAAACTAATTCGATCTAAACTAGGAAAATTTTGATTTCTTTAGATAATTTTTTATATATTTTTTACCACTTAGGATTTAATATATAGTCCAAACTAACAATCAAAATTAGTAACTTTTTCTAATTGATCTACTTTTTAAAATATGTAATGTGAACACATTTTTTGGACTCTTTTATATAATCAATTTTCAATAAAACTACTTATCCCTTTAATCTGAAAATATTATTACTGTATATTTAAAGTATATACATATATATATATATATATATATATATATATATATATATATATATATATATATATATATATATATAAAATTTAAAAATTTTTGTCAATAGTTTCAACTATGCTCTGAATAACCATAAAAATTTTTGTCAATAGTTTCAACTATGCTCTGAATAACCACAAATAATATTCGAGTAAAAACGGCTAATTTATAATCGGATGTCCATGGCAAAAATTGTTTCTCGTTTTGTTGAGTAGTGCAATTAACCTGTTACCTTACAATGCCACGCCACTGCACGACGCAGCTATAACCAGTGTGACCAGATAGATTTCAAAAAAAGCGCCAAAACCCCAAAATTGTATAGCCCAAAATCGCTCAATAACCAAATCGACTAATAAATGAATACATAGAATTATAGATCCCGTTTGATATACATCTAATATGCACTTTTGTTATGAATACTATGTATTTGTTTTTTTTTACAGATTTTTTCTAAAGATATCAGATTTTTAAAATGTACGATTAATTTCTCGTTTATAATTAGAATCTACCCAGTCTGCCATGTCTCGGAGACCTTCGATACCTCGAAGCTTTCACGAATAACTTCGATAAAAAAAGTTCGATCTCGTTGCTTTCTCAATTATAATTTTTAAAAATGTTCGTACATTGAAATTCTTTGAAAAGATACGATATTTAAACATTTATCAAATCGTTATCGCAATATTTTTCGCAGCAATCTCGAACTTTGATTATTTTTTTCTTCAATATCGTTCCGATTTCGAAAATTTTCTCGTATCGAGAAAACTCCGACAGAACGCTCCGATATTTATATACCATCTAGGTCCTATTTGACGCTCGATATCGTTACGAGAAGGGGTCCGATATCGTGTGATTTCTCCATCTAATCGCAATGATCTCGCAACGATATCGATGCGAATGGCATACTGGGTAAATGCTAAAATAATATATAACTATTTTTTGTATAGTCAATTATGTGTCAGAAAATACAAAAAAACGGTATTATTTTTTTTAAACGTTACAGAATAGAAAAAACTGTGTAGTCAAAATCAGAAAGCGAATGTATAGAAAATATTTGGAACGTTAGTTAATAAGAATTTTTTTTTAGTTAATAAGAATTTTTTACTCTTTATTATAGTAGTGGTATTTTTATACCTTACATCTATGAGGTAATTTGTTACCATATGGTAACAGTCAAAGACATTTTTAAAACAATCTGCAATAATATTTCGACAGAAATAAGTTAACTGATAGTTTGTGATATCTATTATGAGTTGGTAAATAATTTTATATGCTAAAGAGATATACTTATGAACTGTGAGTGGATATTTTGAGCAAAATAAGAAAAATTACATATTCCAGTTTTAAAATATATGATAATTTATACTTAGGTATTTATTTTTTATTAAATAAATGTGTATTCAGTATCGAATGGATTGATTTGAATATTTGGTTATATTAAAAAAAATAAATATGTCAACACTGGACCATCTTAAAATATATTTGACAGGTTATAACTCTGCGCCAATCAACCCCAATTTCATTGGATTTATTTTAAAATATTAGCTTAAGTATTCTAAATGAAATACAAAAGAAATCAGACATAAAGTCGAAATTTTCAAACACCAAAATTTTTTAGTTTAGTGTAGTGTTATTGACTATAGATTTTTCGACACCAATCCATTTCTGATTATTGTTTATTGAATCATATCTTTGCGACTATGAGAAAAAAGAGAAAGTTCACAAAACGGCGTTCTAAAATGGCTTAATCATTTAAAATAATTCTTTAAAAAAAGCATCAACGTTTAAAAAGTGTAGCCCAAAAAAGCGCGATTCTCATAAAATATCGCCCAGTTGGCGATTAATCACACAATCTGGTCACACTGGCTATAACTCCGAATATGAGCGAATACAGACTGAAACTCCTGCAGCTCCTTGGAGAGCAGAGCACTGCGCGCAACGACAGTGTGAGCGGGCATTGGGAGAGTGGGAGTGAGCATGCACGAGAGTGCACGCCATGAGCAGGTATTAGGTACAATTCTCCGAGAACAACAGACGCCGATTCATTCGTGTGCAGTGCGTCGTAGCGTGCGGTACAAGTGACGTTAATAGATAAAAAAAATATACATAATAACTGTGAGATACAATTTACATATGGTCAAAAGTTTAAGCCACCAAAATATCATAACAACCACAAAAATAAAAAAAATGTGCATATCAATGGAAACACATATTCTGTGAATTTAAATAAAATGCTTTAAAACCAGCAAAATTACAAATAAAGTGACAAAAATTAATTAAACAAAAAGTGCGAAAAGAAAAAATAAAAAGAATTTATATAAATGTTTACAAATTGTTGGTCGGTTACCGCATAGTGTTCGCTAGTGCATCTGTGCGATACATTACAGCAGACGGACAATATATATTGTGGCGCATCCATCAAAGTGCAAAGTGCCGCAGTCCATTTGTCTGGTTGGTGTTTTTGTTGTTTATTTTATATATATATTTGCTTTAAGCCATGTTTATTTGCAAATCTTTTCAAACAAATTGAATTTATTGTTTTTGTTGCTTGTGTCTAGTTGGCAATTACAGCGGACTATTTGTATCTGCCAATTCTCGATTGTATCTGTCGATAGATAGTATCTGCATCAGTAACCGTTAATTGTATCTCCGGCAATAGTAACGCTAATCGAATTATAGTGCATACCAAGTTCCAACCCAGCAAACGCCCAATTATAAACATCGTTCTAAATACTTGATCCGCTTTAATGCATTTTGTCGTTTTTGTTGGTTTTTATGTCTATCGTCCTTCTGTCTGGTTGTGCGCAGCCAATGCCAATGTTAACAATTGTATCTAAAGGATACCAGCCAGTGTCATGGCTATGCGGAAATTCATTGTTGTCATCAGTTTTTGCTAAAGTGCAAGTATTCCAATGGAAATCCCATGGGTGCTATTATTACAAAAAAAATACAAAATTTTACAACAATAAACCAATATACAGTGTATATTGTTCGTGATGCGTAGTAAAAAAAGAAAATGTAAAAATGTCCTTTTCCTGTGTCTGTGACGCGTTTTGTGTTGCCGGCAAAATCAAACGAATTACCGTTACACACTCACACAGATACACACACACAAACCAACTTTTATACATCCGCATTTAACTGCTTCCCCAAACGGTGGCCAAAGAACTCCGCCATATCCTGTCGTACCCACTGTTCAGATACACAAATACATACTACGTATGCTGGCCAAAAATTGTGGCGGTCGCAACGACAACGCATTGTATCTGTGTATCTGCACAAATCGCAGAGTATCTATGAGTATGCAAGAGGTTGTTGTTGTTGTTGTTGCCCTCGTTGTCTGTACTGTTTACGTTGTCTGGCTGTCTAGGTTGTGAGGTTATTTTATCCAAAATCTAATTTATTAAAATTTTTAAAGTAGATTTTTATTTTTATTTCTTATACAAATTATACATATGTACATCTACTAGATACTACAGCCACAAAACTAAACATTATTTTGGCGAATTATCACATCTAGCTTTGATTATCGATTTTCTACCCTCTATCGCAGCCGCCGCACCATTATACCATTCAGTTGTGCGCCGCCATTCATCCACTCTTGCAGTCAGTCATTGAGTCAGTTTGCGGCAAAAGTTGCTGCTTTTGTCCTCTGTTTCTGTTTGCACGAGTATCCCGTATCTATGTATTTCATAGATACAGTCGGCTATAGTGCTTTAACAACAACAATTTCCACACAACTTCAGTCTAGAGGCTTACACACGTTTATAAGTTATGGTTGATTTTTTGGAATATAACGGTATACCGTAGTTGAGGCTAGCTGTAAAGTTTTGAATTGGAAATTTATAGACTACATGGAATTTATATTATTCTTCTAATATATTCTCAAAATAGAGGCATACTGACCATATGTGCCAATCGAGCTACCCTCGTGGGTTGTAAAATTTCTCAAAGAATAAATAACCAGATGTACTAATGACGACATCCGATCCTGACCTATTAATATCTACATAATTAAAAAATATCCGATATACCTATTTTAAGGTACAGCTTCGACTGATAAATGATAATTTTGTGGATCTGATATCTCGTTAAAAAAACCCGCTGAGTAACTGGAGTCGTTACTGCGTTGGACTACGAGCCAAAAGTTGCTGTTGCGTTGGACTACAAGTCAAAAGGTTTGGGTTCAATCCCAGCGGCTGTCAACATCTTTTCATAGAAAACGTTTTTCTATACGACGCACGGTGAACAAAAAAGCACTTTATTTCAACAAAATTATATAATTTCAAAATAAATCGGTAGATTTCGCTGATTTTTTTTACTTTATAAATAAATATCAAGGTATAGTTATGCTTTGCAAAATGTCTTCTATTGATTCACAAAAGTTATGTAAAAATATTTTAACTTCGAGGATTTTGTTTAATTTTTGACATATGATTTTTTAAAATCTGGAGGCGACATTGATAGTGTTCTCAAATCAGTTAGTGATAATGAAGGATATCGTTTGCAATTTCAAAAAAAGCTACATATGTATGAAATTAGAAAATAAAATGATAATTTTTGCCATGTAATTTCTCCTAATCCGGGAACGATATCGGGATGATATTATTTTCATTTTTTATCACATTGATTGTGATTAGAAATAAGTTAGTGAGAACGAAGGATATCGCTTGCAGTTCATGGAATAAATTTACAAAAAAAGAAACAAATGTATGAAACATGATAATTTTTGCCATGTAATTTCTCCTAATCCGGAACCGATATCGGGATGATATATTTTTCATTTTTTATCACATTGATTGTGATTAGAAATAAGTTAGTGAGAATGAAGGATATCGCTTGCAGTCTTTGGAATAAATTTCCAAAAAAGGCACAATGTATTTAATTAGAATAAAAGTAGTACTGTTTGCCATGTAATTTCTCCTAATCCGGAAATGATAACGGGATGATTTATTTATTTTTTACCACATTGATCGTGATTAGAAAAAAGTTAGTGCGAATGAAGGATATCTCTAGGTTTAATTGATATAAAATTATTAACTTGACATAATATTACTCAAATTGATATTTACGACATGAAATTTTGCAATATGTGGATGAATTAATGGAATTTTGGTATTTTTAATTTTTTTTACACAATATGGACATAAATTTGTGTTAATATAAACTTTGTATTATTCATCTGTGTTGAGTTATGATATGAAATACTAAAACTTAAAATTAAATTAATAAATTTCTAACGAAAATGGTAGTATTTCACTACAATTTTCTTGTTAACCGGAGCAAACCGGAAGCTACTTTTTCTTCAATTTGTAAAAGCCTAAATACAATTTTAAGAATTTGAGAGGATATGCAAGGATATTTTAGTTATGTTCTAATATGTATTTTTATATAGTTATGTATGGTATGCAATATTTTCATATCTCTTAAACTATTAATGTTATTAGAAAAATGGTTACAGATTATTCTTAATGGCTCTTTAATTTATATTCCGACTTTCGATCGAATTCCATTCGAATTTCATTTAAAATATGTAAACAAACGGTTTTGAATTCGATGTCTCAGAACAAAAATTAGTTTTTTTCAATGAATTCAGACCGTTTGCTTTGACTTCAACGATGTGAAAAACACTTTTTTGTGTTGTGACATCGAATTCAAAACCGTTTGTTTACAAATTTTATATGAAATTCGATCGGAATTTGATCTAAAGCCAGATCATGGCCGATAGTTTAAAAAAATTTAAAATTAAATTTAAAAAAATATAGTTCTGTTCAAAAATTTCGTAATTTTGTTCATCGCGCAACGCTACCTCTCAGAGGTTTGTGCTTTTCATGGACAGTGTTTACTCTCGGAGGTTTGCCAGTGTCTGCCTAGAGGTAGCGCGGTATTGAACAATGTTTTCTATGAAGAGATGTTATTAGCCCCACACTAGATTTGATCATGGGACGTGTCGGCTAGCAGTATAACGCACTAACCTCTGAATTACCGGCGCTACTGTAAAAATTAAACGGTTTCAAACGGATATTGGTTTCGGTTGCGGTTTCAGTTTACGGGTATGTTCTATCGAAATATGTAAAAATTTTCCAAATATAGTAAAATCAAGATACGAAAATCACATCTTAAATGGAAACATAAAATCAATAGAACCCTAAACTCAAAGCATTCCATGTAGATTTTAAACTTCCGTAGAAAACTAAAATTTAAACCAAGCTCACTTTACCGCATGTTTTATGTTTCACAACAAACTACGGCGGACTCTGCGATTCGCATGTCCTCTTGACGTAGCTAACGCTAAAGGACCTTACAGACTGCCTGCGCTCGCCTTCTCAACCAAGAGCATTTCGCATTTAAGCAAAGAATCATGATGCCGGTGCCGGCAAATAGTCACAACGAGGAGGACGACAACGACGACGAAAACAAAAACAAGAAATGGCTGAGGGTGAAAAGTGGGCCAGTCACACCACCCTCTGTCCTGTGGCGGTTCCTTGGCTTTGCGCTGTGCTCTTCAAAAAGCAAATACAAATATTTGAGAGTCTATAAGAGAGCATAAAAATATGCTCAAATTAAAAGGGCGCGCGTGACTAAATGGCGTTGAGTCACGTGAGTTTAGGAACAGACAAAAAGTATTCGCAGAATGAACAAAGTATTTACGTATCTAAGTAGAAGTTGGAAGGGAACTAATATAATTAATTTTACTATAGAAGACACAATATCTACGTATCAGTAGCATGTATAGCTCATGGATGTGATTAATGTATCTATGGAAACAAAATAATGTTTCAACGTCTTTATAGCTACTTAATTTATAAAATTCTTAGTAAAAGTATCTTTCGAATTAGTTGAAGTATCTAATGAAAATAATCTATAACCTATAAACTTAAATATGTTTATCTGAATAATAGAAAATATGTATAATATCGTTGTTGTAGAACAAAAAGTCACCAAATCTGTCAATTTTTATCGATAATCTTAATTTTTTAACACATGATAAGAAAATGTAAATCTATTAGTTGATTTTTCAATTTTAAAAATGCATCAATTACTTTTTATAATATTAATCAAAATATCGAAAATTAAGTTTTTCGTAAAAATGTAGTTGGTGATATTTCGTTTCACAACGACGATATGTTCTACGTATCTTTTAAATCCATAAAAAAATACTTGCACATCCGAATAAGAAATGAAAGTATATCTGTAGAATGCAAAAGAGTATCTGCGTAACTGTGAAATGCTAAACTGGTATCTGTAGAATGATAAAAATATTGGCGACAAAAAAAAAACAGAAAGAAGTCACCTAATGTGAGACACAAAACATGGGGTGATAATGTCTGACGGAGCAAGAAAGAAATCAGTAATACTGTCGCATTTAGTTTTTCCGACACCAGTGCGTGTGCCATAAATTTTTAAAGTGCACGAAGTCGTTGCGAGTCATTCACTCGTGCGCTGCCGTTCATTGGCGTCGGTAACTCGTTAACTAACCGAAAAAATTGCACCAGACCAACTAAGAAGTATAATAAAAATACAACACAAAACAAAAAATACGGCAAAACTTACGAAATGTTCGATTCTTTTTTATATATTTTATTGGTTGATGCATGAAACAAAAGATACAAATATAAAATACAGATGCAACCGCTACAAAAACAACAATTAATTTAAAAAATTTACTTTGTATTTTCATATTTTTTTATATGTTTCTTTTACTTTTTACAGCTCTGTACGAAACAATAACCTGCACAGCTTGTATTAAAATTTATGCAGATAACTGCAAAACTTCGAGATACGCGCTACGCACATTAATGCGATTGTTCTTTGTCTAGCGGCGAATTTTTTCGTAGCACTTTTGCCATAAATTGCAGTGAAAAAAAATAAAAATAAAAACAAACAAAAACGTAACACAAAATAAATATACAACCCAACAGCCAACGT
Source organism: Dryomyza anilis (assembly GCA_951804985.1). Lineage (NCBI taxonomy): Eukaryota > Metazoa > Arthropoda > Insecta > Diptera > Dryomyzidae > Dryomyza > Dryomyza anilis. The sequence goes on along the minus strand of OX638132.1, from coordinate 22,337,815 downwards.
GAGGAGTATCTTACGGATACTCAGTGCTTGTGTCTAGATAATATACGTACGCGAAATACTCATCCAGTGCAATGGAAATTTAACGCTTTAGGTGTTCATAATATATATTATATGTGTGAGACAAAGCGTGTTTTAAATTTATATATATATTATAAATAAATGCTTTGAATTAAGAAATGTTATGAATTTATAAGATATCCGAAACATATCTGCAATATACTTTAAAAAAGAAATGCAAGTTTATGAATAAAATATAAGGATTTAAATTTTTGACATTTTTGCTAAAATTTTTCGCAATATCAAATATTTGCAGTATTTATATCACAGGTGAGTTTGTTGAAATTTATATATATATTACCTATATTTTAGCAAAATGTATTAAAAAAGAAGATTTATTTATTTTTTTATTTGTGCATCACAAATAATAAATTAAATTCTAATACGATCACTGTTGTCTGTTTTCTGCCCGTTTCAAAAAAAAGCCATGAATCTGACATTAAAATTCTATAAAATTTTACAATCTGCTATATACCTTCTAAAATATTTCATTTATCTGTGTGTTTGCCGGAAATATGTCAGAAATTTTCTTTCGGGCTGTACCATTCAATCCATAAGTTTATTTTTATTTCGTATTGGACTTCTTTTTGTGTATACACCCAGAAAAAAAAAACATGGAAAATTAATAGTATTTCAAATGAAAAACAATAATTTATACTATTAAAATTGTTCAATAGGATGCGTCCCATTAATTCAGTAATATTGGAACTGTAAATACAATATTTTGTTGTACCATAAATTTTATAATGTGATCCTTTAAATACAATAACCAAAACCTATAAATATTTTATGATAGTTTTTATTAATTTTATAGTATAGTCGAATTACATTTTCCTAATAATTTATTAAAAAAAAATGGATTTTAGTTAATTTACTGTATAATTTATTTTAATTAAATGAGAAACTGAAATTCACTTTTAAAAAATCACTTTTAAAAAATCACAAATGGACACTTCTCGTTGCAAAAGGTTATAGCACATTCAATGTTCACTTTCCAATACTTGAGTCTGCATTTAGAGTCCGTCTCCATAACAGAAAGAAGTTCGATTTATAATTTATTATCTGTAATAAATAGAAAACGGTTAAATATAATGAATACATTAATTCCTTACCAATGTCGCTATTAATAATGTGGATTATTACAAAAAATGCATGCAACCATTTTGAGCAAACAGGAAGAATGACGTACAAAACGAACAAGTTTATATTCATGTTGATGTTTCTATTGCCACGTTTATTATTATAGGAGGAAACCATTAAAACAATAGTATTTATTCTATTAAAAATAATAATGTTGAAATATTTAGATTTATGGTACTGAATTTTTCGAATAATATCAAATTAATTAGAATACTTTTTAATCAAAAAAAAAAACTATTAATTCATGAATCATAAGATTAATGGTCGCACCATTAAGTACTTAATGGGACATTTTCTTTTAAGTGTAAGGTAAAATACTATAATGCCGCCCTAGTACCCATTAACATAAACATTTTGTCACTTTTGACACTCTAAATAAATAATAATATTATAATAGTTTGACGCTACAGTCCTGTATAGAACTTAGGCCGAGCTCTCTCATCAATTGAGCTGTGCGTGTTATATTTGTACTGAAATTGGTGGATCCTACAGTTAAATGCCGAAACCGAACAGTGGTTCGGCTTGATACAAACGGCGGAAAAAACTATAAGGAGTTGTCCGAAATCTATGAATCTATGATTTTGAACAAATGGTCTTGGATGGATACTGATCTCATATATGTAACGCAATTATAAATTGATTAATGTTTATCCATAGAATGTAATATTTTTATTATAACTTATATAATGAATCCTCAATATCTCGATAATGTTTCGAGTCTGAAAAATGTACGCATACGCCGTTGTCTAAAGCTATTGAATACGATTTATGATTAAAATGCAATAACTTTTAAACAAATGTACCAACCAGGTAACGTGATTAAAATTTATCCAGTAGTTCCAAAACATTTAGAAAGCAAATGAACTTATTAATACTTAATAAAATTGCTGAAACTATGTAATATAGTTGCATATCAAACTATTTATATATTAATAATACGTATTAAAAAAGTTAAAAGTTAAAATATACTGAAAATCGTTTTTCCTGATAATTGTTCTCCATTAAGTGGATGCAAATATTTTGTCGCACAGTGTAATTGGTTGAAAAAGGAGCCATAAAGTGTTAACCAAAAATCTTCCCCATAAAAAATTAGGAGGGGTCTTCAAACGATATAATAACCCCAGAGACACCCAGTAATAAATATACACAATAATATTTGTTACATATAAAATTTATCAAAAAATATATATTTTTAATCTCGTTTCTCAAATGATACTGTTTCTCAAATATCTCAGAAGATTGCAAAAAGTTGAAATATTTTTTTATTTCTTTAATACAAATTTTATTTTTTTAATACAAATTTCATTTTTTCCATACAATTTATTTAGAAATGGGCTAATTCCCAAGCAACAATTTACTAGACAGCTCAAATACTGCTAAGTTTCTCGTAGGAATTTGAAGAGTACATACTCGCCTGTGAAAACTAGTCGAAACCCTGTCGCTTACTGTTAGGGGTTTGAAGAATATATCTCCGCCAATAAACTAGTCAAACACTGGTAGCTTACTGGTAAGGTAAAACTACGTGCCTTTAAAACTAATCAAAAATTGATTGGTAGGGATTTGAAGACTTGATCCTACCAGTAATACTTGTCAACGAGAACTGGTCGGTTACTAGTAGGGAAGTGCTCAGAAACAGAAAAGTTCCTGAAAAAGAGCCTTAAATTTTGAGTGCACTATCATTTAAAACAATACATGGAAAGCAGTTGAGATATGTTGTATTGGATCGGGAAGCCCAAAAGAAATATGGCCAAAATTGAATTTTTTTAGAATTTGGGTACAAAAATTATTAATTTTTTTGTTTAATGGCATATTAATATACTCTGTTAATAATGCATGTGAATTCCGTTCGCGTGCAAGGGACGCAAAAGTTATGGCGGTTTTAAGTTGGATATTAAAAAAAAAATCTTAATACCACGGTTTCTCTGTGAAAAATCACGTTCGTGAATTATCGTGAAAACCGCACAAACGTGACTCATTTATCAAAATTATGACATATCACCTTGAAAAACGGATCAAAAAAGGAACTTTCAGAGTTGCCAACTTATCCATATTTACACATTTTAACCCTTAAAGGTTGCTGAATCTTGTCGTGTAATCGGTTTCTCTGTGAAAAACCACGTTCGTGAATTATCGTGAAAACCGCAAAAACGTGACTCATTTATCAAAATTATGACATATCACCTTGAAAAACGGATCAAAAAAGGAACTTCCAGAGTTGCCAACTTGTCCATATTTTCACATCTTAACCCTTAAAGGTTGCTGAATCTTGTCGTGTAATGCATTTCGGAAAAATTCATATATTTATAAAACGTATGAAGAGTTACCAATATATAATTAAAATATATAATTAATTTCTAATACTTGCGGATTTTTTTTTAACTAAAACTTTTTCGCTGTTTTTAGGACACATACGATTGAATTTATTTTAAATTATTAAGACAATTTAAAATAATGCATAAAAAGAAATATGTTAATATCTCTATTGGTTTAGCAATTCCAATTAATAGAAATAACATTTTATATAGTTATGGTTTTTGAAAATATGAAAATTTAAGTAGGTGCGTAAAATCTACAATTTTCAAAAAAAATTTAATGCGCCTCACTTTTTTGGTTAAAACATTGAGCAAACTTACGAATGTTGAATATTTTAACCTTTTTCGTGCAGTACTGTGTATGTGCCTCAATGAAATATGTATTGACAAAAATGTCGCGATTTCACCATAAAAGGACTTAAGATAGATTTGCAATCAATTATATGAATCAAAACCATTCTACGTAGATGCTTAAAACCCTTTAAAAACATTATTTACCATGAAAATTAACAAAAACAAAATATCAAAATTTTTCACAATTCTCAAAAAGTCCATAAAATTTTTGCATTTCAATTGTATGCGCCACTGATTTTGTGATAGCACTTAATAAAAAAACTCAGTTCACGCAATACACTAGGCTAATTCAAATAATAATGGAAATGTGCCACGCGAAAAACTGCTGTTTTAAACAAATTCATGTTAATTTTTTCGACATTTGCAGTGATCGTACTCTTTTGATCTTGATGGCACATTAACGAGATATAGGTCATACGATGCAAACTTATAACAGCTTTCAACTAATATTTTAAAATTAAAATTTCATTGAGGGGCGAAAACACAATTATTTGGAAAACGGGGGAAAAAAATGGTTTCAATTTTGCACCACCATATATGAATCTATCAAATTATGCTATACAAATTAAACATATACTAAACTGATCTCACATGTGTACCGAGTACTTCTTTCTCAGCAAGTTTGATACGAAACTGAAGATCTTGGAACCAAAACGGAGCAGAAGCAAAAAAACCTAGAGTATTTCAATGCATTTTTTTTTTCAAATTTTTAACTTTAAATTACTATAAAAAATAGAGGTAAAATTTTCTGACCCTAAAATTTTGCATTCTTTTAATTTTAGGTATACTTGATCCACATCTATTAATCATTATCATTAAATCGAAAAACTACGAAGTTATTGTTAAATTAAAGTCAGTTTCAATGATTTTAAAAAATTTCTGTTTTTGCCCATATCTTGTTTGCATACAATTCAATGTAAATTTAGAACTTACTAAGTATCTTCTAGTTTATGAGAAAATACTTTTGCTTAATTTCAAGTCATTAAATGCATAAACAAAAAGAATTAAAAAGAACAATGGTTTGTTTAGAGAATTTTCCATAAAATTCCTTTTAGACATCATCCGGCAGCGCAATTGCAAATCCTTTAAAAGCGTTGAAATCCGTTGCTGTTAAATTATAAAATATGTACACAATGCGACACCTCAGCACTTAAGGCCAAAAATGCTTGTACAATGCCGAAAATAGGTACATAGTGGCCTTTCTTGTCTGAAATATTAAACGGAAGGTATGGCTTTACCTTCTGTGCATGACTGGCGGAATGGCGATGACGACGATGATGATGTTGATAGTGCTGGTGATGATGTCGGCGGCGACAACTACGATGATGCACGTGTACGTCTGAGGAGTTGGACGCACGGCTATTGTCTAGACAGACGGACGGACGAATGCACAGACAGACAGTTCAACCTAAAAGCCAAAATAGAAAAGCAGTTTAGGCCATTAGCCTGATGAATACATTATTATTATAAAAAAGATAACTTTGCGTTGACGTGCCAAGCATATAGAGTTCAACTGCATCCATGTATTTAATTATAAAGTGTATTATTTCTGATGATACGAACAAAAATCCTTTAAATAATTTCAAGTATTTTATGCTTATATCGTAGCATAACTAAAAACTTATTTATTTTCTAGATACTTCCCGTATGCCACTCGTTTGTGGCTGAACAAAATATGAAATTTTCGGCATATCATAGAATAAATAAATTAAACGATTTATGATGCGCCTAAACTGCAAAGGATCGTTTGTTAGCACACGTAATTACCAGGGCTTATGGCATGTTTTGGTGGCCTAAACAGTATTAGATACATATCACGACTAACGTATGTGCGTAGCTATCTACAGCTGGCTCTAAAATAGCATCGCACTTCCGGTAGTCATGTGGCCCTACATACTATATGAGTATCTGTGTATCTATGCGATGGTTCTACGGTATCTACAACATATTGGTATGGCTGTCTCTTTGAGTTTCGGTATCTGTGACAATATGTTGTGATATTTTATTGACACACGACAAGATAAACTTTGATTTATTCTAATAATGATGATGCTATGGTAGCAGTCACATTAAGTATCGCATAGATACACATGTGTGTGGTGCAGTGTCTAAAACTAACAGATACTTAAGGTTTTTTTCTTCTTGTTCGAGTACACATTTGTTGGCAGATGTGTCTCGAGCATTTACTGGTTCATTACAATTTATGCCTGATTGAATGTCTGGCATTCATAGTACTTATAACATGTCAAGAGTCAACAATCTATAAGATACACTTGCGGCAAGCGTTACATATGTGCTTAAGAGATAATGAGTTGTAGTCGGGATTTATGCGAGTCAACGTTAAAGCCCTTCCTTTGATCGCTAATTATGCTGATAAGTCGCGTTCATTGCTAATGATGAGCATATCATTTGTGTATCTAGATACTATGTACAAGTATCTAGCAACAATTTTCATGCCATTTAAAACGTTTGCATTTTTCCAAACAATTTAAATACGTCTATCGCACATTTACAAATGTCTGCATTAGCGCACAAAAACTGTGCACATTTGCAGCTAATTATAGAAATAATTCTATCCGACAGATACAATTCGAGTTGCTTCCTCATTTTGTAGAAATGTTCGCATTTTAGTTGAAGTTTTTTTTTGTTTTTTTTTTCTATTTTTATTGTGGCGCTATTTTTGCAGTAACATTAACGAGTTGCGGATATGCAAAATTCAGCAGCACCAACATCAGACCCAGACCCCTAAATAGATAGAGAAATACAACTATATGAAGGAAAAAAAAAACTTTACACTGTACCCGCTATAAATTTGTGAATTTTAAATTTAGCTCTTCTGTATTTCATTGTGCGGCAAACCCGCAGATAAATGTTGGATGGATGAACGGACAGACATCAGCACGTAGCCCTGCTAAGCTGAATTAATTATAAATGCATTCATGCAGCAACGATTGAAGTTTATTTGCAAATTATTGCGACGAATACTAAAAAAAAAAAAAAATATAAAAAAATTAAACATTTATGTATATACTTATATGGACAAATCAGTTTTTAAGCTACAAATTTTAAATATCCACAAAATTTTTCAAGAAATGCACAATTTGAATTAAAATTAAACAATTTTTTATGATACTAAAAAGTACATATATAATAACATATTTGTGGCTGTGTATGACATTTTATATAAATTTTAAATAAATATAATACTTAGTAATATAATAACTTCATTCTATTCTATAATATTCTATTGTAAGAATGAAATTCTTTTTTTTTTAGAAAGTCCATGTTTTTTTGGGCAAAAACTATATGCAAAATATTATAAATTTGTCACAAATTTATAATTTTTTTTGAATTTAAAAAATTGATTTATTTTCTATCTAGAAATTCTATCTTGAAACCGGTTCTACTCCGATCGGAGTACATCTGCTCCATTTCATTTGTATTTTTAAAATCTATTCTTCTACTCCGGTAATAGTATTTTCTACTTTTTTCTCATAATTTTCTACTCCATTTTAATAAAATCTACTCCCTTTGCAAAAATTGCAATTTTTTTTTAATTTGATGAGAACAATTTCTTGCACCCCACAATAAATTGTCAATATTATAATTTTCCTATAATCGATTATCTGTAAAATAAATGTAATATTTTGCCATGGTCTTTAAATTGTAGAAGTTATAATTAAATAAACGTTTATATTAACTTTTAAAAATTTAATTTTGAAAACACCATGTATTTCATTGGGTGTTCCAGAAACACCCCAACTCTAGAACATACCACCCTGTACACATCAGTATTATAGAAAATCCATAAAATCAGGAATGAATAAAAATGTTAAAAAGTAACATATCTATTAATTTATTTGAAATCTAATACGATAATGCATATTTCTAATCCCTTTGCTTAATATTTACTTCTGTTTTTAACTGTCTACATAAAATCTACTCCATTTTTCTACTCCCGTTTACTCATTTCTACTCCCCAAAATATTCAAATCTACTCCTTTTACATTGGCGAAAAGTGAAACTCTTTAAATTTTTCTTGAAGAATGTAGCTCCTAAGTGCGATCGTAAATATTTTTGTTTGACTTAGGACCCTTTTCACAATGTTCGGTTAAAATTTATCTGTAGGTTTGTTAACTGGCAGTTAGCCTAACTTTCTGAATTTTCCGTTAAATATTTTCGTTTTCACCAACACAAATTATTTAACTTCCAGTTAGAACGATATTGTAATAGATTTTCTGTCATATTAGGCAACGAATTGACATAAATAAATTAATTCAAATTTAAAATTTTAAATTTCATGAAATTGTGAATTTGTTTGTCGTCATATTTGGATATTGCGACGACAGATTTGCAATCGCAATAGACCGTATTGCTAATATTTCTATTGCCATTTACCTTATGATATTTTGCGACATTGCATTTTGGTATTTCGGGAATAATTTTATGTACAAATTGCAGCATAATTTTTTCAATGGATTGTCAAAATCTGTCGGTCATAAATATAACGGAAACATGTTCTATCGGTTAGAGTATCTGCCGGTTAAAGACAATTTAAATGACAAACAGATATAACAAATGATTGTGAAAACGAATTTTGCGCAAACTGTCGGTTAAAGTGGAAGTTAATATTTAACTACACCCAGAAAAAATACTATATAAATAATAGTTTTTTACTATTAAAAGTAGTCAATAGGATAAATTATTATTTTAATCGGAAAATACCATTGAATACTAGAAAATACCATGACATTGCCATTGAGTTTATATGAGAAGATTTATTTTTTGTATACTATTAAATCAATAATTGTCCTATTGACCAATTTTAATGGGATTTGAGGGAATTTTTTTCGGGTGTACATATTGTGAAAACGGCCCTTAAATAGGAATGTGTAAATCAATGAAGCAAATTTATAGTATAATACTGAAATATCAACTATTTTATTTGATTCTAAATTACACAAAAATAAAATTAAACAAAAAATACACAAGGAGATCAAAAATGCTCCTTTTTGTGGATTTACACAGAAAGTTGCAACACTGGTCCGTAGACAGTGGCCAATTGATTCGCGAAAAAAATATATTTTTTATATTTGATCATGAAGTAGAGATTTTACAAGGGTTTTCACAAAAAAGTTCAAAAGTTGGTAAATTCACACGTAGATGTTGTATATAAGTAACAATTATATGGATGAAAAACAAAGAAAATTTGTATGGATTATGAACTAAAAAACGAGACAACTATGGTTCAAAAAACTTAAAATATGGATCAAAAAAACTTAAAATATGGATCAAAAACTTGAAATATGGATATAAAATTTGTTTTATTTTTATTATTTAACCCAAATTTTCTGTGAAAAAAATAAATATTACTGAAAAAAAATTATTTTTCAAACAAAATAGTTTTTTCTAATGCCCGATTTACATTGTATCTTCTATTAAAATTCATATAAAAATAACAATTTTCTGGAAAAATACATGCCTAGGTGTTTTTTATAGAAGATACAATAGAAATCGGGAATAAGGTTATATTTCAACCTGATGTTGATTGAATCGTATTTTTCGAATGTACTCAAATGTCTTATACTGAACCATTATGTGTTTCAGTTAATTACAAAAAACAAATGAACGCCATTAATACTTCAAAACTCTTTGGTATAATGGGAATGCACAGGTCACTTTGGCCTTGTTTTTGCTTTACACCCAACCTAATTTGCTACAAATCACAATCTCTTGTCTCCTGTAGTGATATCCAGGTATAATTTCCTACAGTAAGATTGTTTGATTTTATCCATTCCACTCCAAATATGTTTGAAATGTCAAAATTTTAGTGAAAATTTGTCGAAATTGGGACATATGAATCAATTTTCATCAAAAATATGGATTTAATTGGATTAATTCAAATATATTGAATTTTACAAAAAAAAATCTCATAATATATTTAAAAATTGAATATGATAATCCGTATAAAGCGAGCTCTCATAATCACATTTCAGAGTTTCTTTTATCTATATCTTTAAGTTTTCCTGTTGTTTTAACAGACAGGCAATGACTCGGACGGACATCATTTCATTTTGGTATAGGGTATACAAATAGACATTATTTTTCTGTATGCCGTTCAGACCCGGAATTAAATTACACAGCTCAAATGGTGAGACAGGTTCGGGCTGGATTCTTCATAGATGTTGCTCCATACTATTATATTAAATATTTTATTTTTAACGTTTGAAATACGTTATACCAATTTTAGAAGAAGGGGGCTGGAAACGAATCGTAGTCACACGTTATTAAAGGATATAAATGAGATTAATTTCTATATCTCATTTATATATATTTTTTTATTTTAAATTTAAAATTCACAACTTAAGTAAAAATTAAATTTTCATTAAGTATAAGTAATATTTCTACAAAAACAACAATATTAGAATTTTCGACAACTTTAAAAAGACAAGTTGGCACTTCACAATTTTAACATGAGATTTAAATTTTTTCAACTGGAAATGAATAAAACACAATAGTATTTTAAAGCGTTTTACAAATACATTTTCCCCATTTTACATAACTAAATATTTAATGTGGGTAAAAAGTTAATTTTATTTGTGAATTATAAACACAATATTTATTTACATATTAATGCGATAATTGAACATGCATTGACTAATATTTTAATTAGTTTAAACATACTTAAATAATGTATTTTCGTGTTTGCAAACAGAAAATTACAATTTTTTAAAACTTTATTTGCATGTTGCACATTTAATTCGCATTTATCCAATAGAATTATTTTAGAAAATACTCTCATAAAGTATAAATTTTAAACCTTTAAAAGCTATGCAGTGCAATAAATAAATGAATAAAAAAAACTTGAATAAAACTAATAAATGACAAAAATGTCGATTAAGTCGAGGTCAATGACTACGTTGACTTTTCGTTTTCTTTTGATTGGATCTAGTTTTGGTTATCTCTAAGTTGGTACCTACAATAAATTGTACAAGGGTCAATGAATGCATTTTACGATATGTTGTTTGTGATATAAGAAACAGAAAGAGGCATTGACCAAATTTTTCAATGTTTTACTTAACACATTTTTGGGTTTATAAAAATGCATAATTCATGTGGCAATTATGTAATTTGAATTTGATTACACAATCATTTAATTATTAACATTACGTTCAGTCAGAACAAAAACTAATAACTATTAAAACATTCCATTTAAATACTTAGAATCGTTTCAACATAAATCGTTTATGGTAACCAAATAAAATCATTCAAAACCTTTCTTCATTAATTTGAAATATTTTTTTATTAAATAAAAAAAAAATTGTAAAAATTGTTAAAATTCATATTTCCAAAACGATCTATTTTATTCAGGAAGTTTGGTTCTTCGATGTCAATAATTCAGGGAATTATTCTGTGACTCATAAAAATAAGAAAATTTAAAATAAAATTATGCCCTATTTTGCACACTGCTTGCGATACAGGTTTGCGATACTAGTCAAGAAAATTTGTTATAAAGTATAATCTGTTCACAAATTAATGACACATTTTTAAGTCAAGTTTTAGAAAATTAAATTATCTTTCCAATGGTATATCACATCTTTGAATCGCATGGTTTCTTCCTTTTTTAAAATGTAGGTAAAGTTGACTTTTACAAATTTTAACTTTGTCATTGATTTTCTCAAAATTGTAATTAATCGATAACGAAATTTTGTGAAATTCAATGGCAAAGTAAAAATTTGAATATATATTTTTGTAAATTTCAACTTTACGTACGTTTTAAACAAGGAAAAAATCATGGGGTTCGAAAATGTGATATATCATTGGAAAGGTAATTAAATTTTTTGAAACTTGACTTAAAATTTGTTATTAATTTTTTAACAGATTATACTTAATAACCAATTTTCTTGACTAAGTTATGTCAGTAATATGCATTTACTAAACACACTGTCTCTAATTTTTTTGAGTCATAGAATGATATCCTGAACTATTGAAATTGATGAACCAAATACACTGTATTTTCATTTAATATTTATACCCTACACCTATGAGGTACAGGGTATATTAACTTTGTGCATATATTGTAACGCCCCTTAGGAGGCGTTTCCGGTATGGAAAAGTATATATATTCTTGATCAGCATCACTACCCGAGTCCGTTTAGCCATGTCCGTCTGTCTGTCTGTCTGTCTGTCTGTCTGTCTGTCTGTCCGTCTTGCTGTCCGAATACAGAATAACTTGAGAAATACTGATCAGAATGCGATGAAATTTCGTCTCAATATATTTTAGCTAAAAGTAGGAACTGAGTTTGAAAATGAGCCAAATCGGTCAACGGACACGCCCACCTCCCATACAAGTCACTTTTATATAACTCTTTCGGAACTAATAACTCGAAAAGTATTCAAGGTATAGTTTTAAAATTTAAAACGTATTGTTATAATTCATCTAAAAATATGTGGTCCAAAAATGGGCGTGATCCGCCCACTTTTTTTTTCATTATTTCCCGGGTTTTCATAGTGGAAAATTGATCCGTAAATTATTAAAATCAAATGTATGAAATATTAGCCTTTCAAAATTTTAAATATAGGCGTGGTCCGCCCAATTATATTTTTCAATTTTTTTTTTTTAGTTTTTTATACTTTATATAAATTTTTTAAATTATGGGGATATAAGACATAAATTTCTGATATATGAATAATATTCTGAGGGTTAATATCCCCACCAAAGGTGTAGGGTATTCCATAGTCGGGCCCGACCGACTATTAAAATCCGCCCCATGTGACCGAACTTACCCATGTGACCTAACTTTCCCAACTCGTTTTGTATTACATATGTTTATCAATTCTTTGTTTTTTATCAATTCAATTGGAATTGTAAATACTTATATATTTATAAGTAATGATTATTGTTTTCTTCGATATCGTTCCGAAAAAAATCACATTTCCAGAACACTCTGATGGAACTCATCGATATCTTCCTACCATTTTCTCCAATTTGACGCTCGATATCGTTACGAGATGGGTCTGATATCGTGTAATATCTCCTTCTACTCGCGTTGATCTCGTAAAGTAATCGAAAACAATGGCACACTGGATATGTAAGAACCGTAAACGAAACCGCGACGTGGAATACGTTTCGTTTAGTCTCGTTAGTTATAAAAAAAATAAAAAATCAAAACTCGACCAAAACCGAAATAAAATTAGAAAACCGAAAATACAGAAATTATGTATGGTATGGGTTCGAATTGAAATCGTTCAAATAAAATGTATGCGAATTAAATTCATTTCGTATTATCAAAATTTGTAATTTCGACGGACATTGAACATTTTTATGCGGCACACCTACAATACCTCCAACCCAATAATAGAAAATTTGATAGAACAAACAAAAAATGTTAATGATTTGAAAACTTGCGGTGAAGGCTCTCAACTTCTACACAAAAATTAATAAAATGTTTGAATTAATTAAAGTTGGCTCAGACATGACGTGCAAGACGCGTCAACTTAATTTCAAGAACTTTTGCCGGCGGCCAGTGGGGACGAATTAAGTCTAGGTGGCAACATAAAACCCCACGGAAATTACTCATTTAAATGTTAATTAGAAAAATAAATTCTTTGCAAAAAAAAAAAACTAGGAAACAAAAATTAAAGAAAAAAACACAAAGAAAAAGATGTGGCAACTTTGCAAAGTGCAAAGTGTAATTATGCTAAAACGTAGCAAGTACACTTTTTGCTACTTCGTCGTCTACTGCTACCTCTGTTACACATATTTCTTTTACGCCACTTTTCACACTTATTGCTTCTACTCTACTTTTTCTCGCCTCCTAAGTTTGATTAAAACGTGCAACGACGACGTCGCCATTTTTAATTTGAAAACAAGCAACAACAGCTGTGTGCGCTGGGGATGCTGTGCCATTAGGATCTGTAGGGAGCAACATCAACAGTGGTAACAACTACTCTCACAAAATTCGAAAATTGCTTTGGCACTTCGGTGGTGCGCAAATCAAAGTGCAACTTCCTTCCATTCGGTCGTTGCGGTTTTGTTTGTGAAATGTGGCAACATTTCTCTTCAAATCAAATACAACAAAAATGACAAAAATACAAAATTAAAACAAAGTCAATGTTGTTGGTCATGTTGTCGATGTCGTGGCTTTGCTTGACATTGTCAAGCAGGGACAGCGCTTGACGGTCTGCGTAACTGAAACCCAAAAGTAATTATGTTGGTGTCATCAGCATCACAACGGCATCAAATCATCATCGACAACAACACCAACACCACAAGCTGCAAACAAACCGCAAGCCGCCGGCTGCGCTGCGCATGTTTCCGCTTTTCATTGCGTTGTATTTGCTCAGTCATTAAATCAGCGCCAAATGCCAAAACAAACGACAGCCGTGGCTCCTACTTTCAGCTATATTCACCCGATCTCACTCCCACCACGCACATTTACTCACCTTCCCACACTCCGTCTCGCTCTTACAGCATTAGCGGACATTAAAGTTCAACGCATCCATTCAATGGCGTTGCTGCCGCGCTTCCAGTGTTGCCAACGTGCCTCGTAAATTTTGTTTTTGCAAAGTAATCAAATAAATGACTCCCAGGTGTTCAGTTTCGTGTTGCTTTTTTTTGTCTCAGTAAATGTTGCTACTTTTTTGTTGATTTTTTTTATTGTTCTTTGTGGGCCACTCATCACTTCATTGCTTAGCGCCTGTATTATATATTACTAAATTTTTAGACAGACCCTACACAAGATACAACTTCCTTGCAGCCCTGCGCTAATGTCACAACATATTTATAAAATTACATACACTAATGAAGCTCAATTTGTCGATAATGCGGTATCTTGCAGTCAGTCAGTCTGACAGTCAGTCAACAGCAGGCTAATGGTATTCGTTGCGTTTTAACGGTCTTTAGTGTCAATGAGCGCCCTCTGCATTACTTTGTGGTTTACAAATTACCCCCGAACTTTTGCTGTTCCTTGGTTTTTAATAGCATTATTGATTGCATACTCTAGAGGGTTATACAAATTATTTACGAGTGTTTTTTGTTGCCTTTTCCTTCCTTGCGAACCAAAAATAAATATGTTTTACGATATTCTTAAAAATGTAAATACAAATATGCTTCAATTAAATTATTAGGGGTAAAAGTCTGACTGCTTGAGTTTTTAAAAGTCATTAAAATTGGCATGTAACTTCTTTATTTTAATAATTATAATTATATGAAGATGTTAATTTATAATTTTTTAATATATTTATGTCATGTCATCCACTTCATGTGTAGATTTCGTTGGTATTGCTTATAGGTTTTAAGGGTTGTGCTATGTATTTGTGAGGATTTTTAATTTGAACGCCAGAATTAAATGCTATATATTCTTATGAATTTCGACATTCTAAGAATAATGGCTTTTCCGTTTTTTTTTTCATAGACTTTGATACGAAATAAAAACCTGTTTTAGGCCAATGTTTACTTGGTAGGTGTTAAATTTAAAGTCACACTCACATTTCTTATATCTCAAATATGCAGAAAAGACCAAACGTCAAGTATTGATATCGATTTTGAATGAAACTATCATGGTTCCCCAGATAAGAATATATATACTATAAGAATATGAATGGATTGCTTTAACTTGACATTTTTTTTAGTATTTACTAGCTGGACCCGTGCACGACGCGTGTCCGTAGAATTCTTCCCGGTAGAATTATTTCCCGTTGTGTTTTTCCAGTAGAAGTTTTAGTGTGGTGAGTTTTAGTGTGAAGAATTTAGTGTGGTGAGTTTTAGTGTGGTGAGTTTAGGTGTGGTGAGTTTAGGTGTGGTGAGTTTAGATGTGGTGAGTTTATGCGTGGTGAGTTTTGGTGAGTTTTGGTGGTAAGTAAGATGAGTAACATCCAAATTTAAAGTTTAGTTGAAATTGATATCATTAGGGCTGAGATATAGCGTACTGAATTTGAATGGATTGCTTTAACTTGGCATTTTTTTAGTATTTACTAGCTGGACCCGTGCACGACGCGTGTCCGTAGAATTCTTCCCGGTAGAATTATTTCCCGTTGTGTTTTTCCAGTAGAAGTTTTAGTGTGGTGAGTTTTAGTGTGAAGAATTTAGTGTGGTGAGTTTTAGTGTGGTGAGTTTAGGTGTGGTGAGTTTAGGTGTGGTGAGTTTAGATGTGGTGAGTTTATGCGTGGTGAGTTTTGGTGAGTTTTGGTGGTAAGTAAGATGAGTAACATCCAAATTTAAAGTTTAGTTGAAATTGATATCATTAGGGCTGAGATATAGCGTACTGAATTTTGAATTTCTATGGGAGGTGCCACTACCCTTTGCCCAATCTAGTTTATATATGGTTTAGGATACTCCATGGACTTTATAGCATAGTAATTCAAATTGTCAGAAAAATACATTCAGTGTTTTGCTATGAATCTGAATTATACACCAAAAATAAAAATGGGCGTAAAAGTGGGAGTGGTCAACGATAACTATATTGTGACCTTCTCCTGGGTCTGTAGGATATATATTCCAACTTTTAAGGAAATCCGTGCACAGGTGTACGTATGCATAGCGCACAAACAAACAAACGGAAAATGGGTTTTATATATATAGATTTGTCAGAATCCATCTGAGCACTTTGAAAAATTTCAAAATATATTAGCCATCTGTACAAATGTACTGTAATAAACCCAATTCCAGACATGTATTGTCACCTACAATATGCTTGAAACGAAATAAATTTATTGCACTTACCAACCAAAACAAATCTCAAACAAGATATAGGTGCGGTGCACTGTCTGAAATGCTGTACACTAAAATGCACTGCACTTCACATTGAGACTCAGTCAGAGAGTCATTGATTTTATTTCAAAACATGTACTATCACCTGAACTATGCCTGAAAATAAAATATATGTCTTACACTTACCAACCAAAACAAATCTCAAACAAAATATAGGTGCAGTGTACCGTCTGAAATGCTGTACATTGAAATGTACTGCACTTGACACTGAGACTTAGTGCTTTTTTTTATGTATCACTCTCTACTCTACTCTAATGTTGAAAGTGTGTTACTATTTGCTTTCACCTACTGGACTCACTGTAGTCGGTGCATTTTTCAGCAACAGTAGTGTCATTTTGTTTTTCAAGACATTTAATGTCTACAGTGCACTTTACTCGCTGTAGAGACTTCACTAAATAGAGTCCGATGCAGTATTGCATATTTTGAAAAGGTTAGTTCAATTACATACATTTGTAGATGTCTAATTCATATACGTCGTGATTGTGTATAAAAAATGTACATAAGAAATAAAACAAACCAGTTGGGAAGGTTAGATCACATGGGAAATTTTAAAGTAGGTGTAATTATGATAGTTAGGATTATCAAAATTATAGTCGGTCTAAGCCGACTATAAATACCCTACACATATGTGTGGTTACCATTCAAAGTGATATATAGGTCACCAGGGTATACGAATCCTGAAAATAACTACAAACATTCAATCGCTGAAGAATTTCCATTCATTTGATACCCATATTTACAAATGGGTAGGTGTACCGAATTTCGATTTTTTTTTTTGTGAACCACAAGTCTTTTCGCCGGAAAACATTATTATCATGTATTTCAGCATGATGTCAATATATATTTGACCAACAAAGTTTACCTAAGCACGTATACATAAAAATTGATCTTTATATGTACATTTTATATGTGGTATTTGAACATAAGTGGTCGGATCATAGGTCACCATGGACCGATCTCGCCAATTTTTTCGCACATGCAGCGTAGGTATATTAGTAATCTAAGTTATAAGTTTCATTTATCTAGCTCTTCAATTTTAAAAGTCTTAGGGATTTCAACAGACAGACGGACAGACAGACGGACAGACAGACAGACGGACAGACAGACGGACAGACGGACATCGCTAAATCGACTCAGGAGGTCATGCTGATCATGAATATATATACTTTTCCATACCGGAGATGCTTTCTTCTGGGTGTTACAAACGGCGTACCAAACTGAATATACCCTTTCACTCTTAGTGTAGGGTATAAAAATTGTAATTCAGTACACATACCTATTTGTACATATGGGTATCAAATGAAAGGGAATTCTTAAGCGATTTTAGTTATTTTCAGAATTCGTAAACCCTGGTAATCTATGTACCACTTTGAAGGGTAACCACACACATTATCACATATGTAGGATATATTTAGTCGGCTTAGACCGTCTATATCTTTCATAATTCTTACTATCTTCATCACACCAACTAATACAATATTCCTACTTCAAAATGTCCCATGTGACATAACCTTTCCTATTGGTTTCTTTTTTAAACATGTAGTTCATTTTGTATTGCCATTTACCACATTGTGGATTCGTGAACAAATTTAAGTTTTTCTAAATGTTGAGTTATGTAGAGTGGAAACCCATAAAAACCACAAATTAGCAAATCTATGAAACCTGCTCTTTTCAAAGCATGAGTTCGCAGTTGTTGAAATAAAACTCAGCCATTACATACGAACCAAAAGCTGGTATACCTCATACCGAATTTTCTAAAATAAACACATTTAAATGTTAAAAATGTTCCAAAAATCACTGCACATCATTAACAATTACTATTTTATCTTGGTTACCAATAAAGTTTTAACTCCAAATTTTATGGATAATCGAAATCCTAAAGATATCTACTACGTATTAAACATTCTTTTAAAATGTGGTATGTGGGTTTGCTCCTTATATTCAATAGCTCTTTATTTCAATAAATTGGTTATTTTTACTTCTACAAAAGCTGTTTTAAAATAACTCGCATTTGTGGTAAGCCGTTTAATTTGGCTGGCAAAATATGTTTAGCAATACTTGGAATTGTCGAGAACCTTTAATGTCAAGGTGCCACAAAAGCCACAAAGAGGATTTAACTACACCCAGAAAAAAATCATTGTAAATTGATAGTATTTCAATAGAAAAATAATAATTTATACCGTTAAAATTGGTCAATAGGATGCGTCCCATTAGTTCAGTAACATTGAAACTGTTAATACAATGTGTGGTTGTACCATAAATTTTATAATGTGATATTTTAATTACAATAAGAAAAACCTATACAAATTTAATGATACGTATTACTAATTATACGTATTACTAAGTATAGTCGAATTACATTTTCCTAATAATTTATTAAAACAAAAATCTATTTTAGTTAATTTATTGTATATATTATAGTAGTACTTGAGTCTGCAGTTATTTTTGAGTCCGTTGCCATAATAGAAGTTCGATGTATTATTTATTTTCTGTAATAAATAAATATATAAATATAATTTATTTAGATTGAATACATTGAGTCCTTACCAATGTCGGGTTTGGTTATGGATTATGGATTATTCCAAAAAAATACATGCGACCATTTTGAGCAAACACGCAGAATGACATACAAAACGAACATTTTTGTATTCGTTTCATGTTTTTTTTACACCACGTTTATTATTATAGGAGGAAATCATTAAAACAACACTATTTATTCTATTTAAAATAATAATATTGAAATATTTAAATTTATGGTACTGAATTTTTCAAATACTATTGAATTAATTAGAAAACTTTTGATTTAAAAAGAAAAAACTATTAATACATGAACCATAAGATCAATGGTAGTACCATAAAGTACTTAATGGTACATTTTCTTCTGAGTGTAATTCTAAGGTATAAATTAACAAATAAGTCATATCGGCATGCTTAGCTTTGTGTCAAGTATTTTTCTTCATAAGCGCCAACAATTTAATTCCGAATACAACACTTGTTTAAATGACATGTGTTGAAAAAAAACCCACTTTGTTAATAACACAACAACATAATATAAGTGTTTTAACTTATAAGCCGCTTTTGTTGCAACGTTGCCAGTTTTTAGCAAAAAAATGCGCAGCAACAATTAAAAAAAAAAAGTGCAACAACACTACTCAACATGTAAAACATAATCCACTTGTAAGCATAACTCGCACGTCATACGTGATGGGTGGTAGCGCGCAGTACGTTTGCCTATCATCTGACTGACGGCATAAATGCCTACTTTCGAACGGCAGCGCCACATGGCAACCCTCAAACCGACTGTTTCAGGGCGGCAACATGTCAACGACAACACTGAGTCTGACAAAAAATGAAGGGCTGACACTTAATTCACTCTAACAACTACTACTGCTGCTGTCCTCTGTTGCAACTTTAAAAAATGACATTCTTAAATATACCTTTTTGTATTCTTTTCTCACACTTATTTTTCCCACTCCACAAGTCAAAATTATATGTGGCGTATAAAGCCCCACTGCATTCCGCCACGCCCAGCGGTTATACGAATTGTTGCAATTGTTTGATTGTTTTTTTTTTGTTGCAAGGCGTCGCATTGTTTGTTTGTTTTTTTGCTTTCATTTCGTTGACATTTCGTTACTGACAACAACAAAAACAAAAAAAATAATATAAAAACGCAAAAATGCAAACAATGCAGTGCACGTTTTGCCAGTGTTGCCAGACGTTAATTTAAATGCTTTAGTTGCAGTGGTCACACTTTATAACTATTGTTTTTATTGCTCGTAGTATTATTTTTATTATTATTTTTATTATTTTTGTTAATATTATTATTTTTGTTGTTGTAAATGCGGTTCGTGTGCATTTCGGCCGCAGGTCCTGTTGTCGTTGCCATGGCCACACTCAGTGATAATACTTAAAAAGATAATGAAAATTAAGTGGTTATTGTCGTTTTTGCTGTTGTGCATGGTTGAAGTGTTGCACACGTTTTATGCACAATTATATGAAACTCTGTTATATCTGTTTGCATTTTTCTTTTAAATTATTATTCGTTGTTATGCAAATTTAATTGGTTTTTAGAATTTAATAAAATAATTTTAATAATTTTTTGGATGTGTATTAGCGATGTCAATACGCAATCATTTTTCAGTTACGAAATTTAAGAAAAAAAATCAATTCCGGAATACTAGGATTAGTCCTATTTTTAAATGTGCATAATGAACAATAGTAATGCTTAATGCTCAACTCAAAATTATATAGTATTATTTAATTATAAAGTATTAGTAAATTATTAAATCAACAAAGCAGTAAATCAATATATCAATAATTCAATAAATAATTGAATAAAACAATTAATCTATAAATCGTCAGTTAAAATATGCTTTTTTCATAGCAGTAAATATTGCTCCTTTTTTGTTGATATTTTTTATTGTTCTTTGTGGGCCACTGACCACTGCAATCACCAATTCAGAATAAAATTTTTAAAAACTTTATCAGAATTCAAAACAACAAAATAAAGGGTTTTTCAATAAGAACGCTACAAAAGTTTTTTTCAACAGAGACGCAACAAAAGTAGAAGGACAGGGACAGCAAACTATGCCATATTTCTTGCCGCTCTTTTGACATTTCTCTTCAGTAAGGTTTTCCATTTCATGATGAAAAGATATACGAGCCAACAACGAGTCGAAATTATTAAAATTTACTACCGAAATTCGAATTCGTGGAATAGGTTCTGTTATATTATAAATTATGATGAGGAATTATTTTTTGATGATCAAATATGACATAATGTATCAAATACAATTTAATCCGATGAAATTGAAATGATATCTTAAAAGTTATTTTGAGGAAATGGAGATTTTTGTACAATTAAGCCTACAATTCACATTTAAAGTGCTTCTGTATTTTTAATCATTATTTATGTCAATATTATGAAGGTTAAAAGTTTTTTGAATTTGATTTTTCAAAAAGCTTTAAAGTCGATTATATTTCGTTTATTGGTTAAGCTGATAAAATTTATAGATATTAAGAGTAACATAACCCAGTATGAAATGTCATCACATTCCAAGTCAGGACCATTTTTGACCGATATCATACTCGCCCTGCATTGATGACATTTTTATACAAATGAAACAAAGTTTTCATTTTCGATCGAAATTTCTAAAGAACGTAAAAGTACAATTTAAAAAATAGTTTTACGAAAATCATTGTTTTTTTAACAGTTTCGAATCTTTAAGGCCAATATTGGTATCAATTAATAAGAACATATTGTCCATAAAAATGATATACCAACTTTTTAAATTAATTCATTGCTTTTTATGATATCTTTCAATAAGTTTTTTAAAAAAATCATGGTATAACGATATATTTTAAGTTTCAAATTATTTTAACCGCAGGCAAGCACTTTTACACAAAACTTAATCTCTCAAATTTAAAGCATCATCTCGGTATATTTTTCTTCATTTTTGTCTGAATATATTTGATAAGAAACATTTGAAAAATCGCACAATTTGTCAAATAATATTACTTGGCGATATTTGCATACATATATGCAAAAAAAAGGGATGTTTGAGTAATAAATTGCAGCACTGTCACTCACATGACATTAGCATACAAGTGAGAAATATACAAAGTCAAGTCAAAGTTGAATTCACGGTAAATTTTATAGTTATGGTGATGAGAGTTAAAATTTAAAATGCGCATTTAAAAAGAGAATTGCTACTGAAAGTTTATTTCAAAAATTTCAATTTCTTTTTATTTTTTTATTATGCTGACATTTGGCAATTGTCAAATGGGAAATTTACATAAATAACATGCCACACTCATACTACTTATTACAAAGTATTATTTACATCTGGTCACCCACGCACTGGTAAATTTAATCAAAAATTAAAACAAACCAAACTCATTTAATAATAAAAATTCAACTTTCTTTATTTTCTGACATTTTTTCTACTTTTCTTTGTATTAATAAAGCTTCTTGTAGAAATTTGCATTTGACAGTTTTGTTGCTTCATTCGCATAGCGCAGGATATGCGAATTTTCTGTCATGTCGCGGAGGAGCCATGCTCTCGACTTTGGATTCTTCGCTTGCGGCTGCTATTATGCAAATTGATAACGCGCAGTACAGGTCGTGTGTTCGCGGATTATGTGGGCGGTAGATGCAACCACTTGGAGGAGGTACTCGTATTTGTTGTCTCTGCTGAATATTTTGAAGAGTACGACATCTATGATGACGACTGGCTGCATGACTTTTGCAAATATTACACAGTTCGGCAGAAGCACCCGTCTGCCACGTGTATTGAAATGTCAGAAGGTGAATGGGTGTATGTGCCATATATATTTACTTATTTGAATGTAGTAAAGTATTTATGTTTGGCTGCCTCGGGGAAGGTAGTCATGGCAATCCGCTTGGTGGCACTAATGTACGTTCTGTGGTAAGAATGTGCAAATGAGTTTAATTCGGTTAACATTCGGAAGTGGAAGTTTGTAGAACTATCTTTTAAATGCAACTTCTGTGCAAATGCGCGAATGTAAAATATGAACAAAAGCCTAGCATGTATTATTGGAATTATGGTCTCTATGAAATGCAATTATTTAATTTTCTTTTACCAACATCAAAATCTGACTTTAAATATTATTTGAATTATGTCAAATTATTTCTCATTTCATATTGATGAATTTCGTTCTTCAAACCACGATTCATAATATTTGGGCAACCATAATATTGATAATAAGGAAAATATGTATCATATTCCATACATATTTTCCTTGTTTTTCGTCTAAAAAAACTAGATAACATAGATCAAAAAACTTAAAATCAAAACCTCAAAGTTTTCATGAAATCTTTCCCTTGAAAAAGAAATAAAATTATAATACAATAAAATTATTTTTCAAACAACATTTTTTTTCTAAGGTTGAACTACAGGTGGACAAATTATTCATGATGGGATTCATAAAATCATATTTTTCGTATGTCAACAAATGTTTAATTCTGAAAAATTATGTGCTTGACTTAATTACCAAAAACAAATAATCGCCACTAATCCATCAAAACTCTTTTGTATGATGAGAATATACGTTTTATATCAAACAAGTCACTGTGATCCTGCTTTGGCTTGACACCCAACCTACAGCATGATATCTGGATAGTGATATCCAGATATAGTTTCTGGAGTAAGATTTTTTGATATTATCGATTGCACTCCAAATATGTTTCAAAATGTCAAAATTGTAGTGGATATTTTGTGAAGTTGAGACATAGAGTAAATTTTTATCAAATTTGTGGATTTATATTTTTTCAATATGTTTTTATAATTTTTGTTTAAAATTTCTTATAATACGTACTTAAATATAGATTATGGAAATCCATATAAAAGCGACCCCTGTTGATAAATTCTATGAAATTTTTTACTGTTTTGATGTGCTTAATATTTTTCCCAAAGACATTTTGACAATTTGGCCAATTAACTGCAGATATTTTTTGAAAATCCTTAATATTGATGCTTTAAGGACGAGATAGAAAATTAAAATGTACTACAGAAAAGATCCTTAGGTGAATGCCTACATTTGATTTTCAGTCAATAAATCCATATCTAATACCGTTTTCAAAATGATCTTATAGGCCTTGCTATGCAGAAGTGGTGCAGAAGACCGCTGATGAGGAAGCTTGGCAGCGTCCGAAACAGCTGTACGGTCAGCCAACAACTTTATGTTTTTGTCAATTGTTGTTTGTTTCACTCCCCAGTACATATCACTTTGTATCTGGCAAGACCTTGAGCCCGCAAAAACAATATTTTTGCAATAACTCTATTTTAGGTCGAAAAACAAACAACGTTTTCCAGAATTGTTACTATGAAAATTAAGGATTTACCAGATATAGAACGTAATTTTACAGTATAATAAAATTTTTCACACATTCAGGATATTAAAAATAAAGCCAAATCCTTGTCAACAATAAAGGATCATTCAATTTTAAGCTACGAAAACCTATAGTATTTTGCAGTTTCATATAAAATGTAAAAATACTTTGCAGTGTTCAGTATTAGAGAAACTATAGCTCGTATGGCTTTGACATATTTGGCCACTTTTTATTTTTTTTTATGCTGAAATTTTTTTTCCATGGACAATATTCATTATGAAATTAGTCGATTATGTATTTTAAAATCATTAATATGTAGTAGCCGCGGTAGCTCAGTGGTTAGTGCGTTGGACTGCGAGCCAAAGGTCCCCGGTTCAAGCCTGAACTGGGGCTAACAACATCTTTTCATAGAAACATTTTTCTATACCGCGCTACCTCTCGTCAGTAAACGGCAAACCTACGAGAGTAAAACCATTGCCTATGAAAAGCTCTGACTCGCCGTTCGGATTCGACAATAAACTGTAGGTCCCACCGCTTTGAGTACAAATATAACACGCACAGCTCAAAATGGTGAGAGAGCTCGGCCGAAGTTCTATACAGGACTGTAGCGCCAAAACTAATATTGGTATTAAAAGGACGAGATAGAAATTTAATATGTACTACAGATATGAAGCCTTGGATAGTGTCTAAATTTGGTTCTCAGGTAACAAATTCATAACTACAACAGTTTTCTTAATAAATCAACTGTAATATAGCGGTCACTTTAGGACCTTTATGGTCATATATCTCGTAAAGCTGACGTTTATTTATAGGTGAAATTTCTCCAGGTTTCTGCAATGTGTTACCTTTCTAATGGTATACATTTTCAAACGCCATGACCTCCTCCCTTGTTAAAATGTACGTAATATTGAAATTTACAAAAATAAAAATACAAATGTTTACTTTGTCATTGATTTTTTGAAAATTTCTTTACCGATTATTCCATTTTTTCAAATTTATAATGATAGACCAGTTCATTTCCAGTATTTTAGCTTGATAAGAATTGCTGCAGAAATAATTAAACAGTGGCAAATCTTGAGATCTTAAGATTTTTCGAAAACATTGCAACTGAAAAAAATATATATATTTTTAAGGACATTTTTTTTCGAATTTTACTTTCAATTATTTTTTTTTTAATTCGTAACAATAATTAATTTATTTTGAAAAAAAAAATATTAGTTCTGGGTAATAATTTCTTTGAAAAAGGCGATGAACAATTTAGATTCTGGATAAGAACAAGTACAAACTAAATTCACTTGCACTTGACAACGACCAAATAACTTAAATTAAAATACGAAACGGCAAAGTAAAAAAATAGATTTTATTTCAGTTCTTAATTGCTTCCGAGAAAAATTCGGGTTAAAACGAGTATTTTTCAGTAATTTGTATGTAAAATATACAAGCATTTTATATGTTAACAGTTTTTGACGGATACTGCGTTGATAGAGCATATTTTAAAAATGAGAACCGATACAAAAAAGTTAGTAATCCCCATCGTTAGTAGGAGTATGCTCTATATTATAATAAATCATTTTCTTATTTTCACAATGTTAAAAAAAGTCCAAAAATAGAAAAATCAATATTTTTCGTGTTTAGATTCAAATATCTCAAAAACCTATCGGAATAATAGTAATTATTGATATATTATAATTGGTCTTGACAATTGAAAGAAAATATGCTTTTACAGTTTTTTGGAAAACTGGTTGTTTAAGGGACTGTATATTTTTAATTCTAAAAAGTGGCTGAAAAGGGCCTGCAAATCGAGAGCTATTTTCTTAAAAACGTTACACAGAAATAGATAATCGACGTAAATATAGCAAAAAATATTAATTAAATCAGCAATTCAGTTTGCTAAAATTGGCTAAAACTGATTAATGAATGTAATTAATATCGGTTGCTATATTTAAGTCGGTTATTTTTTTCTGTGTACGTAATAAAACTGAGTATGCAGTCAAAATCAGTAACCGCGAGTTATATAGAATTGATGTATGGGATGTCCATGGCAACATTTTTTCTTGTTTTGCTGAGTAGTGTAATAAATAACAAAACTTTATGAGAAACACATAAGCGAAAATTCTATTAATCTAATTTCTTTGTAAATTTGATGTTTAAAAAAATCGTATTGTAAATAAATAAAAGTCTATAATACGATTGGAATTTAGTAATTGAAATCGTCTAAAGTTCTACTGTGAAAATTCAGATATAATTTAATTATTTTATTAAATATTATATACGCTTTTAGAACTTTTATTTAGTTTATCAATTTAATGCTTGAAATTTTCCTTAAGATGCGTTATGAGAAAAAAAAACTTAAGCTATTTTATTTACTATGCAACGACTATGCCCATCTTATAACATTTAAATCCTCTTTTCAAAGTTTTATTTAGTTTGTCATGAGTTAATCAATTTAATTCCATAGTATTGCATAATATCACGCTTAGCATACGTAAGCTAAGCTGCTAATCTTCGGCTGCATAAATTGACACCCCGCAACTTGGCTAGCAGGTCCCGGTGACAAGGTCTTCAACCCAAATTAGCGCACGATTTTCGGCTTTAATCTATTTAAGCCCCATAGTGTTGACATAATAAAAACAAATAAAATATTATATAAAATATAAAAACAAAAAAACAAGAAAAGGCCTTGTTTTTCATGAACATTCTTTGTTGGCAAAAAAAATATATGTTCGATTTATCGATCCATTTTGTACTGCAGTGTTTTTCTTGCTTTTCGTATTTTTCAGTCGATTTCTCTTTGTCTCTTTTGCTTTGTATATTCGCATTTATTTTCTTTGTATTGAGTCCATCTATGAGCCCAACCAACCAACAACCCCCATAAGGCAGTATTATGCTCGAAAAACCATCTATCTACCTATCCTACCCACTCCATAGTCAGCAAAACCTCAAGTTCAAGGCATGTGTTTTGGCCTGCAGCATGGCGGTAACAGCCAAGAAATTACAAGAATTCCACAGAAACACGACCAAGTTATGTGGAAAACGTTGTGTTTTGTGCACTCGAAGAAAAAAAAAATCTTTATATAGGAAAAATATTTGTTCCTTTAGTTAGAAAATTTAATTACAAAATGTGTTTAGTTTTTTTTACATAGGGAATTTTTAAACACATATGTGACATATGGAAAATTTTCGAAATTTATAATTTAAACCATTTTTTTTTATAAATTTGTCATGCATTTTAATCAGAACGAAAGTAAAAGCCAATAAATAATGTAGATAATATTATTTTAACTCGTCAAGTGGTCTGGGCCAGGCCAGCAAAGTCTCATACTTTGACATTTCGTGTCAGTCATCATGACTGACACGAAATGAAGAATTTATTTATCATGTGAAAAATACGACGTGACAAATTTCAGTCGTACTGATGGTGGTGGTGGCATTAATAATAAATATTTGATTACCGTAACATGGAATACGCATAAGCTACAATTTGTAAAATTACCTAAGTACATGTTTAATATTTTATAGAAATTTAATCATTAATAGAAAAATCGATGTATTCTTGATTGTTATTTAAAAAATAAAAAATCAAAATTAGAGAAATTAAAGAGTAATTGGTTCAAATTGAATATTTTAATTATATAGTACAGCATAAAAATGGCTAGTGTTATGAATTTGAACATCAATAATTTTAATTTTAAATAATTTATCATTTACATTTTATGGAAGATTTTTATATTAACTTATTTTGCTACAGGGATAGAAAAGATTTGTTTGAATATGCTTGAATGTAATTATAACGCAATTCGAAATCACCATATAAATATCTAATTACATTATAATTGAATTGTATTATTATTTTGTTCAGATTGAAATATTATTATACGCTATTTAAACATAAATTGCTCGTGGATTTACATGAATTTACTATATTAATGTTTCTGTAGAAATATATATGTTTCATATTAATATAGGTATGTTTGATATTTCCGCTATTTAACACACCCAACGTCAGTAAAAGGTTCTTTGAATTATATGTATTTGGTTATTCGTGATTGTTACTGGGTGACAACGAATTTAAAAATAATAGCATTATTTTGATTATATGTATGTTTGGCATTACGATAGCACAATTAAATAACAGCGCTGCCTACTTTTAGCACTCAGTAACACTCACATTAATACTTCTCATTTAGTTCAAAGTTCTTTTTGGTGGAAGAATTTGTTTAAGTACCGCCAATTACTGTTAATACCAGATAGTGGCTGTTTGTGAAATTTCCAATTCATCCGTAACGTACTGAACTCAAAATAGGAACAATAGATGGAAATAAAATTAAAAATATAAGTAAAAGTTTAAGTTTATAATTATATAATATAAATAAAAAAATTTAATTTAAAATTAGGAAAAAAACGAATATTGTGTAAAGAAGATATTAGCACTAAATTTATGTTTCATTCTAAACATAAATATGTTTGGCTGTTATTATAATAATGTTTGGCAATGAAATAATACTTTTGTTTGCTTAAAGCTCCAAAGATATATGTAATGCCTGCAAAATTATGTTTGGGAGAGCCCTTTTTTTTGCAGCGTGTACTTATTTCACATTTCTTTCAAAAAATACAAAATTTTCCCTACAATTTTGCAAAAGAAAAGAATATTGATGACAAGAAATATTTTTTTCAAAATTCGAAACAAAAAAACATCAATGAGTTCTGTTTAATCTCTTAGATGAGCCTGGAATTTTTGAAATCCAACGGTCTATTACCGACTTATTTTAAGCCGCCTTTTTTTAGAAACTTCATTGAATACGTTATTTGAATTGCCTCCAAAAATTTTCAAGCACATTTTTATCAAAAATATAAAAAAAAACTCATTATATAGATTTGTTTAGCCTTTTTAAAGAGCCTTGAATTTTTGAAATCCACTGTTTCACTATCGAATTATTTAAATACAATTGGCGAGTTCAACATACTATCCGTAACATATCAATTATTTTTATTTGCGAAAAAGTTATCCGTACCCAGTCTGCCATGTCTCGGAGACCTCCGAAGCCTCGAAGCTTTCTTGAATAATGATTTTAATTTTTTAAAATTCTCGTATAATCAATTTCTTTGACAATATACGATATTTAAATATTGAGCGCAATGTCATTTTTTTTAGTTCGATATCGTTCCGATTTCGAAAAAAATTTTCGTGACAAGAAAACTCCGACAGAACGCATCGATATCTACCTACCATACACAGAAAACATTTTTCTATATGAAGAATTTATTCATAAATATTATGAATTTTTTGACCAACTACCAGATTCATCATATTGATACCACCGTTCATTAAATGACATATTAATGAATGCATTCATTATATATATGAACAAAATATTCAATACAATGAATTTGAATTGTCATATTGATGAATTTGTTCATAATATTTTATCAACAAAAAAAAAAATACCAAGCGTTCTTCATATTTGTGATAGCATTCATAACATTGATGGCGTTAGTCATTTATATTATGAATGGTTCTTCAATACAACGAATCATAGTTTAAAGAATGGAATTCATCAATATGATTTATATTTTGATGTATATGTCTCGATAATGATGAAGTTATCTAGAATATCTTTATTTTTTGTCGTTATAGATATCGAGTTGATATTGAAATAGTTTTTATTTTCTATAAACTAATTTTATTTGTTCAGTAAATGTTTTTTGACGTAAAATCTAAAGAGCACATATTTGAATTTTAAAATATTTTAAGTTTCATTTGAGTTATCACTATTACATCGAAATAAAAATTATCGTCAAAGGGTTTGAAAAAAAAATGTATATTTTCATATATTGGCTGAAGTGCATTTTACCAAGCACCGCATTAAAAAAATTTTGCCACGACCCATTAAATAAATATTTAAAAATATTGTCTCGCACGCCCTCTTGATCTAGTAGAGATTGTTCCAGGGCCATAATCGTGAACTTAATATTGTATTTTTACCTTGCCTAAACTCCATCAGTTAATTGACCAACATGATGACATGACTACATTAATAGGATAAATATCAAGTAGGGTGAAACTCCTCCATCATGAAAAGAGAATGGGCTAAAATAACTTTTATAAGTGAGATCGAAGAGGAAATGTAAATTTAAAACTGTGTTTTTGATAATATCAATTTTCCAAAGGAGGGTATGTTATAAAAATTAAAAATTACCACGGTATTCCCTTGATTCCACAAAAAAAGAAGCATACTAAAAGAGAATTAGTAGCGGCCACCCAACCCTATTTAAACTGAAAGCCGTCTTACAAAGCTTCAGCCCCTATAAGGGAATATAATTGATTAAACATTTAATTGATCTAATCTCTGGGCACCATAACGTATCACTAATTTATTGTGGAGTTATTGGGATACCAAATATCACTTTTTTTAATGGTTGTATCTGTCAATTTAAAGAAAAGAGCCTGACATGTCCCTTTTTAATTTGTTTTACACACTTCTTTGGAAAGTAGTGTTTTCTTATAAATCGGTTCTGTTATGAGAATTTTAATGCAGGTATTTTATATTTTTATAAAATGTATGAGATTAATATAACTGTTAATTATTCATATGTAGTTAAAAACCGTAAAAATCCTGTACAATACACCGTACACTCAAAATAATTTCAAGGACATTTTACGAAATATTTTTTCGTAATTTTTAATTTCGTAAAATAAACGAATAAAACGTAGAATAATGAAACATTTGTAATTTCTATTTTTTCCATAATATTGTTTACGAACGATTCGTATATATTACGAATCAATATTCGTAAAATTAAAACAACAGCAAAATTACGAA
This sequence comes from Dryomyza anilis, assembly GCA_951804985.1. NCBI lineage: Eukaryota > Metazoa > Arthropoda > Insecta > Diptera > Dryomyzidae > Dryomyza > Dryomyza anilis. The sequence goes on along the minus strand of OX638132.1, from coordinate 22,306,507 downwards.
TATTTCGTTTAAATTACGAAACTTTCGTTATATTAATTTCTATAACAATTTTTTTTTTACGAAAGAATAACATATTTTACTAATGAGCTTTACATTTTACGAATAAATTACTAAAATTTCGTAAATTGGGAGGCTATATTTAGAATTTTACGAAACAACTGGGTTTTTTTACGAATAATTAGTAAAAACAGAAAGCAACTGAGTCAAATAGAAACTTGGAGCTGCATTTAATTTAATTGGTAACGAGGTCGTAACCAGATAGTTATAAAATATAAACAGTTTTAAATTCAAAAGTGCAATAGTATCAAATCAGTGCATAATATTTTATATTTTTATGAATGAGTCGTCATTATCTTCGTCAGTTTTTTTAAACAAAGTAGTCGTCTATTTTACGAAAGATTTGTAAAATGTTTCACATGTTTCATAAAATGTACGAATGCTCAGAAGTACTATTTTTTTTCGTAAAATGTACGAATATATTCGTAAAAAGGTAAACAAATATTCAATAAATTACGATTCTTTCGTCTTGTATACGAATAGCTGTCGTAGATAAAATCTACGAATAGTTTCGTAAACATATAATTAATATTCGTAATTTTATCTTACAGCTATGAATATTCTTTGGTGTATTTTACGAAATATTTCGTGGATAAATTTAACGAATTTTTTCGTAAAATACACGAACGATTTCGTGCAAAATTGAGCAAACTCAATTGAAGTAAATTGGAAGACATATCGTCAGTATCATGCCTAAAGGGCGAATGTGCATTTTTTGACATTTGTTTTTTTTTTTACATTTTTGAATGTAGTTTTTCCTCAGGTATACTGTGCTGAAATCGAATCATTAATTAAAAATATTTTGGCAAACATTAATTTGCCATTTGTTAGTTGCAGGAAAAATGTTTGGCAAAATATTTTTAAATAATGATGCAGATCGATAGGTGCTTTAAAAACAAACAATAAATGCCTTTACACCACTATTTTATCTTATACCAATAAAAAGTTATGGCGAAAAAGAAAAGATTCGCCCTTTAGGCATGACAAGATTTTAAATGTTTTCCAATTTCTTCGTTTTTTTTGCTATAACTTTTTATTTGTGCAAAATAAAATAGTAGTTTAAATGTATTAATTGTCTATTTTTAAAGTACCTACCGGTTGGCATCTTTATTTAAAAATTTTTGCCAAACATTTTATCTGCAAATAACAAATGGCAAATTAATGTTTGTCAAAAGATTTTTAAATAATGATGCCAATAGATAGGTGCTCTAAAAACAAACATTTAATTCCTTTACATCACTATTTTATTTTGCGCTAATAAAAAGTTATAGCATAAAAAACAAAAATATTTGCGTTTTGGTCAGGATATAGCCTCTCAAAATCCGTATTTATAATTCAGTAAGTTGTTCAAATCCAAAGATATTTTGTATTCGTTATAATAATTCATGAATAAACCAAAATAACAGAAAAAATTTTTAAAAATCTGAATTTTGCTCATTTTTAAAGCACTTCAAACTTTAAAAGTTGATTTCCCAAAAATGAACATTCGCCCCTTTGGCATGACAGTGACGATATGGTAATCTATTTATTAGGGACTTTAACAATTACCGGTTACCGAATGGCGATCGAATTTAAACCTGTACAATTTAGTTTCGTCCGCAATTTAGTCGAACTCGCACACACCCTAACTACATTTAATATTTTTCATTTAAAAAACACCCTTAATACATATTCAAATTTAAAATTAAATTTTATAATATATATTTTTTTTATTTACATTTCAGCTAACTACGCAAACAGCTGGTAAGACACTGAAAATTCTATTTCATAAATTCTAGCAACTACATATTTTATTCATCATTCCCACACAAAGTCAGTCATTTTAATTCAGTCCAAAAGAATAAAAAAAAAGCCAAAATATACGGCGTATATTTTGCTACATTTTTTAAGGTCGCTAAAAACAGCAGCTGCAACGCAAAAACATTTCAGCTAATTTTAAATAATTCCCGTAATAAAGACCGCAACATTTCCAGCTTTAATTTGGCAACGAAAAATAACCTTAGTATACGAACAAAAAAAAATAATGCAGTTGTTGTACCTCGTCAGCCTTCGAAAAAGTTACCAAACACCCGGCCGCTGCTGCTCCACTTCAGCGGATCCCTAAAAACGAAAACAAGGAACTTTTGCCGCCATCCCTGTCGTGTATGTCGGTTGTGTGTCGTCTGATCGTCGCTGAGCATATGTTGTATTTTACGATCAAGTTTCCAGTTTTCGGTCACTTCGCTGATTCCCCCTGATTTAACAGTCGATATAACGGCAGGTGCAAAATTTTAAAATATATATACGAAAAATGAGTAAAAAGTAAAAAAAAATGTATAATAACGATCGTGTGTAGTAATAAAACGCATCTGATTTGCTCTGATCGCGCGGAAGCCACCTGCTATACCTTTTGTTGTTCCCTTCTTTCGTTGTCGGTCTTTTTACCTGTCAGCCGTGGCAACAACGATTTCGCGTACCTTGCAGTGATCCATCCAAAGGTACCCTTCGTACCCGTACCAGACACGTCTTTCTTGAGGGTTTTAAATTTCGTTGCCTCTAAAGGCTTTTAATTCGATTTATAACTACGATCTGTATAGTTGCAGGTAACCGCATGATCAAGAGCATATTTGAGACTATGATCCTGATACCTGCTGGTTGTCTTAAATTATTATTTGTTTTTTTTTTATCTTTTTGTCTTAATGTCCTGTTGTCCTCGACATAAGTGGGTATATATTTCAGATTCCAGTTGTGATCTTTGTTGGTTCGATGATCCGCATGTTCGTAAGTATAAAATGTGCGCATTATTGACATTTTCGTAATAACATTTTTCATGCCTCATGATTACCTGCAACTCCCCGAAGTCATTTCGAACATCAACGCATCGTCGTTGTTACCGCCTGGAGCAACTTCAGCAATTTGTTCATAACATTGAAACCAGTTGCAGTTCTGCCAGTTTACGCAGCATAACCAGGAATGTTGTCAACATAATTGCTATTGTCTGCTACCGGTGTTACTCGCGGTTATTGGCGCAGAGTCTGTCAACGTGCAGTGACAAATTCCGATACTTAATTTAATATTCTTGCAAATGCAGTTTTAATTATGTTTTAAAGATGTTAATGTTGACCAGATGATTTTTTTGAAGAATACTATATGATTCAATTTCATGTAAGTGATATATTTAACAATTTTAATAGTTTTTTTTTTAATGAACAACGAAAAATGTTGAGACAATTAGCGCTCCAATTTCTTATAATTTTATTCCCCTACTAACTAAATCGTACATTTTTGTATTCGGTTCAAGAACTCCAAAAAGGATTTTGAAGCGCCTACCCAAATGTGCGAATTGTATTCGATCTTAGGCCAAGTATAAGTAGTGTAGATAGTGCGTAAGTCTGCAGAAGTGAAGTAAGACTACAACTTTTTGAAAAAAAAACTGAGGCCGCTTCCTTCTACACATCAAAAATATGATCATTCCAACACAGATCACATTCAATGTATATGCCCAGAACGTCATGAGGAGGCGTTAATCCATATTTTTGTGAGATAACAGACAACATTGGGCCCTGCTTGCATTAAAACAGAGACCAGAAATAACTATTAACCTTTATTTCCGTTTGGTTTTTCACTGAGAGATATTATTTTTCAAAAGATATAAAGGTCTTTGGTTGAAATACATTTTTTATTTAAAAAAAAAAAAAAATAAAGGTCTTTGGTTGAGAGACAACTTTTGTTTTAAAAAATAAAGGTCTTTCGTTGAGAAATACTTTTTATATAAAAAAATAAAGGTCTTTGCCCTAGTAGAAATTGTACTAGGGTCATGATCATTTAAAATTTCCCTTCTCATAACCCTAGTAGAAATTTGCCCGATGCGCCATCGAGAATGATCGGGTTTTCGTTGGGTATGCCCTATTAGAGAACATATAACCATTGCCTTATCATGCTTACCATAGCAGGGTTTACATTATCTAAACAGTCAATGTTCCAAATTATCGCAACATTAATAAATTAGCATCAGGCAATGATCGAGATTAATGAGAGAAACCCTATTATGCTCGGGTTCAGACAAGGCAATTGTCGGGTAAATATTAAAATGGGTAATTGCCCGATCAGTACATGATCATGGCCTGAGGTCAATACATGATCAGGACACTGCGTTACAACGACATTATGGGCCTCGTCAGATCCCTATCATCTCAAATAATGACATGATGACTTCAAAATTCAAAATGATGACCAAAATTTCTACTAGGGAACCCGATCAATTACATGACGAAAAGGATCAGGCGATGATCATGTCAAACTTATAGGGTAAATTTCCACTAGTGTTGGTTAATGTTTGTTAGTAGACCGAAAATTCAATTGGTCTCATTTAAAGGGAATTCATAGAAAATTATGGGAGATCAGAAAAATATGGATTTTCGACATCCAGACGAGATTATTGGACGCATAGAGAAAAATGGGCAGATTATAAAATTAACAATTAATATTACTACTTTAATTGCAACTAATAATTAATATATCAATTGTTAATTGCAAAATACAAGTTCGTCATTGGAATTTTTTTGTGTTTTTATCGAAATTTTCGTTGTTTTTATCGTTAACATTTTTTTTTCCATAATTATCAAACATTGTTTTTTTATCGATTTTTTTTTTTGAAAATATTAATTTCGACCATTTCTAAATTTTTTTAACAAGTTTTTATTTCGAACATTGTTGTTTTTGTCGAATATTTTTTTTTTGATTTTTTTTTTGGGAAAATGTTGATTTACACCAATGTGTTGTTTTGTCGCCTAACAATTTTTTAACACATTTTTTTTCGAAAAAATTCGAACATTGTTGTTATTGTCGAATATATATTTTTTTGTAAATAGTGATTTCGACGATTACGTGATTTGTCTTCCAAACATATTTTTAACAATATTTTTTCTTCGAATATTTTCGAACATATTGTTTTTGTCCAATTTTTTATGGAAAATGGTGATTTCGACAAATTTCAAATATTTTTTTTGTTCTTTGGAAAATGTTCATTTACACTACGTTGTTTTTGTCTCCTAAAAATTAAAAAAAAATTCCGAAAATTTTCGAACATTGTTTTTGTCGAATATATTTTTTTGGAAAATGGTGATTACGACCAGTACGTTGTTTTGCATTCCAAAAATATTTTTTTTATTAACATTTTTTTTTCGAAAACTTTCGAACATTATTGTTTTTGTCGAATACTTTTTTTTATGAAATTGTTATTGTGATACCATAAATATTGACAAATACCAGAAGTTAGGAAAGTACTCCGCGGAGGTCCAGAATTCGTATTGAAAGACCCTGGAGAAAACGCGATATCCATCGAGTGACACCATATATTTTTATACGAAGTCTTAATACCACACTCGATCAAACTTTGGAAATATCCAATGTAATAACATTACTCTCCCCTTTTCCGAGAAGACCGCCATTAAGCCACCGCTAGATTTGATTCTACGGAAACCATATTGCTGGGTCACTGATTATTCCGTTGTGCTCCAGATATTTTATAAGGTGAAAGTTTATTACGCTATCCAATACCTTGGAGAGAGCATAGTATAAATAGGTCATTATATATAGGTTCGTAGTAGAGATGGACGCGTGCCTGTTTTTGATGGCACGGGCACGCAGATCGAGCACACTCACGAACATGAGCCCGAGACTTAATTTACAGGCCACACGAGAAGAACGATAAAGCACGGGTTTTAAAAAGATTCCAAAAAACACGGAAAAACGCGATAAAACACGAATTAAGCAGGGAAAAACATGAAAAAGCAGGCGAAACAAGAAAATAATATCGAAACTGTATAGATTTTTGGAACCGAAATCGTTATTAAAAATTTGTGGAACCGGAACTGGAATCGGAACCCTTATATATATATTTTTTTTTTTGGTTGGAATCGGTGCCGCTATTTTAAAAATCTCGGTACCAGAAACGGAACAGATATTATAGTCGCTGTCAGGGGACGCAAAGAACCGAAATCGGAACCGTCAATCAAAAATGTTTGGAACCGGAATCGAAACTCATTTAATTTTTTGGTTGGAACCGACATTCCAAAGAGTTTAGTCCCTGTAATAAATAATTCAAAAATTAAGTTTGATACTCTCTTAAATCCATGAGTAAAATTCGTAGTTTCGCCTTTTATCGGAACTGGCTGGCAACCTTCCAACAAAATGGAAAATCCTCTCGTGTAGAAGATTTTGAAATAGTTACACAATGGATAAACCTGCACCCAAAGAACGAATCAGTTGGGGCAACCGTCTTTTTTTGCCAACCGATTTAATTAGTTCTGTCAACATTCGACTGATTCAGTTATTGAAACACCGCGTATCAGTTCACACAACTAATAAATACAATTGACACAACCAATTTGTTTAGTTGTGGTAGCCAATAACACAAGTCTTAAAACAATTTCAAATTTTGTTTTACACGTGGCACGCGCTGTCTGTAGCACACAAAAAAAAGAGTGAAAAATCTGAAGCGTGTGCGACTGATGTTGTCCTGCTTTGGCATTGCTTTTATACAAGACAATTGATTTCGCAGTTGAATCAAATAAATATTGGTTGCTACAACCTATTATAATTAACTATCTCTTAAGTCAACTAAATATTGGTTATGTCTCATTTTGAATTTAGTTGCCGTAGCAATGGAAATAAAAAAGTTTGCAAATTGATAAAAAGTTTGTTTCCCCAATCAATGTTGCAGTTACTTCAACTAATAGTTGGTTACACTTCATACTATTGTTTACCATAAATGAATTTCAGTTGAGGCTGACTATATTTGGTAGATGCAAATGAATATTCGATGAAACAACTCAACGCCAAACTAATATTTTTGTGTGTGTGCGTTTGTGCGGACTTCTTGAACACACTTCTTCAGCACATTCAGCCAATAAATGAAATCGATTTTAAAAGTATCTATTTTGATAATTTTAAGATATTTTTATTTGTATTTTCGTTTTCTATAAAATTGAATAACATGTTATACGCTTTCCGTAAACTTCCATTTATCTAAGTATTTACATATTTTGACTTGGGTCCTTCAAAATAATATTGAACCATGTTCATGGTCAAAATTTTAATATTTTATCCTATCTTTTTGAAACAGGATAACAATTTAAAGCTTTTTGTAATCATTCAAATAAGTATTATAATAATTAATTAATGTATTTCTAAAGTAATTTCAAAAACAAATCACAATTTCGATTGCATCGATATGCGTATCATTAGACGGTATTATTGGTAAATTCGTAGAATGATAACTACAACAAATATGATACCAAATAAAAATTAACTGCTACTTAAACGAAAGCTCGGAACCACTGACAATAGATACCAGGCCATTGAGAGTAGTCGATGCCAATGTATGACACCAAACGTTACGAAGGAAGAACACTTCAAGCGTAGAGTTTTCCAATTGAGAAGCAATCGAGAACGAAGCAATTTCCCCAAAAGTTTGGACGCAAAAATAAACTACGAAGAAACTCGACAGAGATAAAAATGCGGATGATTGTTCATATTGCAATGCAATTGATGTCAATGGCAAACATGCCGAAAGACAAATAAATAGTCAGACAGTCAGCGGAAGGAAGAAAAGAAGGACGTAAAGCATGACGACGAGCAGAGAGTGAGTGAGAAGTCATAACGATGGACTTAATATACAGATGCATAGACGCAGAAGAAGGAAAAGATGAAAGTCAGATGAAAAGTCAGAATCAGATAGTTGAGAAAATTTCGGAAGGACGAAAAGGATGCACACTCTAGTTGCAAGTGCAAATGGAAAAAGACTTATTCAACTTTTCGTTTACCATTTCATCCAATAAATGCAATTATATTTCATTTTAACATCATCTGGGTGCAAGGAAGAAGACCAAACTATAAAGAGACGGGGAATAATGCTGTGAGAATAATTTGGACGACAAACAAATAGTGCGGCAGACACGTTGTGACAGCTACTTGAGAAATCAGTCAGTATAAAACGACCAAAAAAATAAACAAAAAAAAAAAAAAAGTTCACAGAGAAATCAGGTAAAACCTGTAAAATTTACAGCTGAACTAGCGAACGTACAAATGAACGAACGAACGGATGGACCGACTGATTGTTGCCGGAAAAGTAAAATGATGAAATTATGATGATGTTGAAACCAATGCAACATGATGTTGTGAAGAGGATTAAGATGCGGATAATGTTGAAGAAGATGATAGTTGCAAACTGAGGACATTCTAAAAGTAGTATTGAGAAAATAAACGACTATAATGTTAAATATGATGAATTTGAGACTATTGTGATGCTTAAAAATACTGAAAATTATGAAGTGGTTTTCAAAACATGTACATTGTATAGGATAGCAAAGTTGATGGACATTGATGACGTTACTAATGGTAATAATAATGATTTACATAGTTTTTGTAAAGCTTGTGAAAATGAGAAGTCTGCACACAGAAAACTGCGTTGTTGCGACAACCAACTAATTTGCCCCACCCAATAATACCTTGACAACTGATAAAGTAGTTGTAACCACAACTTAAACGGGTTGTGGCATGTTGGTAAAAAAAAGGTTGTGACAACCCCAAAAAGGGGAACATAACGTTTTTGCAACCTTTAAATCGGTGATCAATGTTTGTGAGGACCACTAAGTCGGTGAGAATGAACTGGTCTTCAAAAAATTTTGTTAGGTGCATTGATGACGTTAATACTGATAATTATGATTTACATAGTTTTTGTGTACCTTGTGAAAATGAGAGCCTGCACACAGAAAACTGATTTGTTGCTGCAATACATTAAATTGTCCTACCGAATGATTCGATTGCGGCAAACACTTATACAGTAGTTGCAATCACCTCTTAATTCTAGACTGTTAGCATGCTGTCGTGGTAACCTCCAAATCGGTGTGCATGTGGTTGTGTCAATCTCCATGTTGGTATAAATAAGGTTGTGACAACTCCCAAAAGGGGCACATAAGGTTGTGAAAATCACTAAAATGGTGGGCATGAGGTTATCGCAACCTCTTAGTCGGTGAGTATGAGATTTTCTAAACCTCCAATAGTAACATTTTAAAGACACAGGGTTACAACAAATATAGTTCGGTTTCAACACTGAAACGTTGTTCAATTAACCTTATGCCAAAATAGATTTTTTCTGTGTGTCGTTATAATGTAATCACCGTAATGTAATGATAATGTTAAGCTTTAGATAAACAGAGATTTCCAGCATTTGTGGTCGAGTGTTTACTACCAGGTGCATTGGAGAGGCATATTGTTACACTCACTGTTACACCCAACAGAATAGTTGCAATCATGTTATTGAAAAGAATCATTTAATGATTGGGATTGTGTTATATTGAATCGTTAAAATGTGATGGACACAATGAAAGTATTCGATCGATAATGAGGGCTTAAAGTAAAACTGCTATAATACATGATTGAAAGAAGTAAACAAACATGGAAATGGTTGCCACAACCATCAATAGGTTCATAGCAACTAATATTTTATTAGTATTGTTTTTGTTACAATCTTTCTGACGAAATTATATTTGAAAATATATCATTGCTGGCTCTATGTTTAACACAATTATGAATATGTTTATGGCAAATACATTTTATTTAGAGGAATATTATATGTTTTGCTGCAACCATATTACATTTCTGCGTACTGAGTGAACAGCAACCTCGGTGTCCTCAAGACGACTTGTCCAATTCTACAACGAACCATCCATCAACTCATAGATGCAATCAGTCAGAGCAACATCGTTGAGACGAACAACTTTACTAATCCGGTTGCCAACTGTCAGTTGCAACAAACAACGAATACAATATTAAAAACAACAGCAACACAAAGCTTTGCGTCTTTGTCTGACATTCACTGTCATATTCACCATTTATTATCGGTGTGTGCATCGTGCCATCGGTTGACCGGCGTTGGTTGGTGTGGCACAGTGAGTCAGTGGGCAGTTGGTAAAGTGGTCGGTGTGTGTAAACTGAAATGTTGTCAGGTGTCTCTATGGGGGAGTTAAACGACCAGCAACAATATTTTTAGCTGGGTTGCTGGGTTCGTGTTGGCGCACATGAGTTGCTGTTGCTGATGCACATAAATTAAGAGCTTACAACAAGCATTGTGAATAGTTAGTTGGTGGCTCCATTCTAAATGGGAAGAAAAATGTATACACCTCAGGAAACACTCAACAAAAACACAAAAAAAAACGAGTACCAGAGATGTTGGATGGAGGCGTTGTGTAATGGCGATGTAGATGAAGAGTAGAGGTTTTCGAATCCTGGTTGTTTCTGCAGATAGTATAGTCTAAAAAGTGCTTACAATCTATAGACCACACACTCAGGTGAACACAATGATTGAGCTACTGGATTTGCATTTCCAAATTTGTGGCAACTTCCATGTGTATCACTCTAGCAAGTGTATGAAATGTGTCTAGCTAAAATACACAATATGTGGTAAGTGTGTAAAAATTCTACAGTTAGTTGTTGGATTATCCACAGAGTTACGATTATGTCTTTATGAAATCTATTTTGTATTTTAAACGACACTTTTGCACGAAACTGAATAGAATTTTAAGAAAACATAACATAAACGATAGAGCTTAGTTGGTATTATATAAATTTGACACATATTTTATTACAAATTTAGTCTTTAGTTTTTTTTTTACATATTAGCCCATCCTACGGGATGCCCAGCATTCAAGCAATGTACAGTGTTGAACGAAGTAAAGGATCATAGGTTAGAGGATGAATGGATGTATGGAGTATGGTTTTGTTTTGAATTTCACAATATTATAAATGTCGCCAAAATTAATCGTTCGAATCGTTTCTTTTGAGACTTTACGAATACTCAAATACAAAAAAAAAGTTAAATCACGTAGTGGGGTTCTGGGAACATTTAAAAAAAGTCTCATTCTATGACATAGAGGTTCGAATATAAAGGTAGATCATACAAATTTTTAAAATAGAGTTAATTGAAAACAAAATTCTTGTATAAGATTATGTAAAAATTTGATAGAAGTAGGAACTGGAAAGAACCAGAACCGAACTTTTGGAACCGGATCCATTGTTTAAAAAAAATGTGTGGAACCGGAATCGGAACCCATTTAATTTGCTTGTTTGGAACCGAAATCAAAACCGGAACCGCTATTTTAAAAATCCGGAATCGATAATCCATTGGTTTTTAGTCCCTGGGTCAAGGTTGCCAACATAAAAATCACACGAACAATCACTAAATCACACCAAAATCACACGTGCGACTTTTTCATAATAAAGACTCACACTGAGAAAAATCGGGGCCCGCCCGTTTTATAAATGCTCATAGTGGATATATTAAAGGTAAGATTGTATGGAAGGTGCCACAACTCTTGTTTCCAATCTCATTTTAGTTAAAAAAATGAGGTTAAAAACTATATCGATATGATTCAATATCGACTAAAAAAGCTATTACGTGCTAGAAATATTGAATATAATTATGAAATCCATGGATATAGACCATCGATATCGATAATTTGGGCTTTTAAATGATATCGTTTGGTTGTTGGAAAATCGTTTAAACACAGAAAAAATATATACATCATATGATTCATTGTATTGAAGAGCCATTCATAATATTTATGACTAACGCCTTCAATGTTATGAATGCTATCATAAATATGAAGAACGCTTGGTAACTGTCGAAAAAGTGTTCTTCAATATGATGAACTGTATGTGAAGAATACGTTTCATCATATTAATGAACCAAAATATAAAATAGAACATATATGTTCTTCATACTGAAGAACGCTGTTCACTAAACCAAATTTCTATCAAAATATTTTTTTTTTCGTTCATTTTTGTCGTCCTTCTAAGTTCTCAAGTGTGTTATTTCTTATATAACGATTGCTCGACATGTTTTGTAATATATTTATTATAATTACAACTTTTTTTTAATAAAAAGTTATATTTATAAAAAATATATTTATTGAAAAAAAAAATTTTTAAACAAATTTTTTTTTTCGACAAAATTTTTTTTTTTCATCAAATTTTTTGTTGAAAAAATTTATTTTTTCAAAAAAATTTTTTTTTTTTTTTTAATTTTTTTTTTCGGAACAATTTATTTTTTTGACCGTAAAATTTTTTTTCGGATAATTTTATTTTAATATTTTTTTTAAATATTTTTACTGTTATTTTTTAAATAAAATTTTTCAACACTTTTTTTTCAAATTATTCTATAATTTTTTTTTTTTTTGAAAAAACATTTTTTTTTTTGAAAAAATATTTTTTTTTCGAACAATTTTTTTTTTGAACTATTTTTTTTTTTCGAACAAATGCTTTTTTTTCGAACAACATTTTTTTTCAAACAATTTTTTTTTTCGAAAAAAATTGTTTTTTTCGGAACAATTTCTTTTTTTAGGCCAAACATTTTTTTTTCGGATAATTTTTTTAAAATTTTTTTACTATTATTTTTTAAATAAAATTTTTACAACATTTTTCCAATTATTTTTTAAATAATACATTTTATTTTGAAAAAATATTATGAACAAATTCATCAATATGACAATTCAAATTCATTGTATTAAATATTTTGTTCATCATTAATATGTCATTTAATGAACGGTGGTATCAATATGATGAATCTGGTAGTTGGTGAAAAATTCTTACCTAATATTTATGAATAAATTTGTCATATTGAAAAATGTGTTTTTTCTGTGCATATATCATAATTTATATGCTTTTTATATGATTTTTGATTTTTTTTAAATTTTTTTACTATTATTTTTTAAATAAAATTTTTACAACATTTTTCCAATTATTTTTTAAATAATACATTTTATTTTGAAAAAATATTATGAACAAATTCATCAATATGACAATTCAAATTCATTGTATTAAATATTTTGTTCATCATTAATATGTCATTTAATGAACGGTGGTATCAATATGATGAATCTGGTAGTTGGTGAAAAATTCTTACCTAATATTTATGAATAAATTTGTCATATTGAAAAATGTGTTTTTTCTGTGCATATATCATAATTTATATGCTTTTTATATGATTTTTGATTTTTATCAAAAACAAAAAACTTAGGGAAGGCAGTAATTGTAGAAAAATTAGCAACTTTGGAAGATTGGAATATTATTCGTTTTTTTTTGAGCAATTTACTTTCCAATTTAGAGAGTTCCATACCATCGCAGACATAAGACAGCTAACAACATCGACAGCCATCCTCATGATAGGTTTTTCAAATTATCCACACCAAAAGCGACAATAATTGTTCATAAACCCCAGCCCCTCCCCCCAAAAAAGAGACAATTAAAATTACGCACAGTGTAAGCAAAGTGTTAGGCAATGCAGAAAAAAGTGCTGCTCCTTCAGCATCCAGTACTTATAATAAAAGGGACTCAGAGGTAGACGACACTCTCAACCAAAGCTGTTTCTGACAACGAATTGTCGTTGATGATGTTTTGTGTTGCTCCTGATGTTGTTGTCCCCATTTTGCGAATTGTGTCTGTGCTTGTTGCTGCTCATCTTCATGCGCGTATTAATCTCAACACTTTCCGACCCATTAATTTTCATTTTGCCTGCCGTGCTCCTCGCAGAAATCCAGTTAAGCTGAAGGATGTTGGTGTTGCTGCTGATACTGATGCGGCTGTGGTTGCTGTTTTTGCTATTGGATGGCTCCGAGCAACAACAATATCAGCAGAAATGCACATTTTGTAATAGCGCACGTGAGTGTTGAGCGGCGTGAAAATGGAAAGTATTTTGTGGCACTTAAAGTGCTCGCAAAAAGGTGGCAACTCACAGAAATTACCCAGTGGGAATTGTCATTAATCATTCATCATCAGTGATCGATAACATTTTTGATCAAATTGTAGTGATGACAGGTTCATATTAATGTCAGAAAAAATGGATTTTCAATGTATTAAGAAAAATAGAAGCAACATTCTTGCCATTCCAAATCAAAGTGAAATGATCTTTGTTCAAGAATTTATGTAAATTTGTTCAGAATTAAAAAAAGGCAGTTTTTAGACGCTGTGGTGCAAAACGGCAAAAATTGTGTTTTTAGAGTGAAGGGGGAGCGATAGAAAACTGAAACATTAAATTTAAATTTGAAGCAAATCGAAGGGGATCAGGATCACAGCTCGGCGAATATATTAAAATGTAGAAAAATGAAGAAATTATTAATATTCACTTAAAATCACCTTGTCATCATAGCTAAATATTCCTGCTGGGTATTGTCTAACTCCCTCCCCCCAGCTTTGTCACCGGTAACAAATCATGGAGCTTTCGCCTGATGGCTCTTAAAACTACTGTTAAATGTTCCGGAAACTAAATGGAGCAACGCACGTTGTAACAAAACAAAAAACACCTCCGCCCCTTTGGAAAAACCACACTTCAACAAAGCCAAAGCTTGCCGCATGCATCGTATTTAAAGTTTATACGTCTTTTGGGACCACTGGTCCGAAAAGCAGCCACCCTGCAAAAGGCGACTACGAAATCCGTATCGATTGGGCAACTTTTGGTTTTCATCAGTTTTTCACTTATAGAACAACTGCAGGTGACACAGCAATTGCAGCTGGCTCCATTACTGCGTCAGCACCATCACCACCACCATCATCAACAACGACTTCAACATTAACAAACAACATGCGCACTGCGTCTGGCCACCCTATAAAGGTGCAAATGTATCACAAAGTAGAGTCCTTCGATTGCGTTGACTCGTTGCTCAGGCAACACCCTAATTTATTTTGAAATTGGAAAAATTATTTTTTCTACGTCTGCAGGAAATCAATAAACATACAACAAATGAACAAACATTAATAACAGCAACAAAAACAATTTTATAGTCCGTAACGTATGGCAACTTGATAACTGCAGAAAATAATGCTGTCCATTTGAGATCAATAATTTACAAGTTTTATTTATATTTTATGGGTTATATGGGAAAAGTTTCAATAGCAACGCACTAAAGGGGTCAATAGTATGATATTTGGTTGGACTTGGTTTTGGTTTCGGTTTTGTGTCATTGAACTGCATTGAGAGTTTTTATTTTTCATGGAAATTTCAAATATAAAAATTAATTTGATATTAGTATGATGCAGGAAATAATGATATCTTTGTGACATTCATAATAACTTTGAAATACGAAAAATTCATATATAAATATTTTTGGTAAGAAATCCTGAAAATAAAATAAAAATAAAATGTTGTTTTTTTATTAATTTTTTATTAAAAATCTTTAAACATCCACAGTGGGAATTTATAATAATAGAATTCATTAACAAATTTTTAAATGCATAAATATATCGTTTAAAACTGCAAGTACACGTGACAGCATCAAGGAATGCACAATTGCTAAACCAGACGATCCAGGCTCGCTTTATATTTGGTACAGTTACAGTTGATCTCAGTACAGCACATAGCGTACAGCACATAGCGTCGAAACACTAATTTTTATTTGTGGTTTTTTCACATTAGTTTCAGAAACTACATACTGCACTATATTATACTCTGTTACTATTTGTACTTTTTGTAACACAATTTATATATTTATTTAATTTACAAATAACAAAATTATTACCAACGCGAACACGTTTTCTCAACGAACAACAAAAGACACGTACGCAGAAAATGCAGACCAACGAGTGTCAACGACGACAAAACCGACGTAGGTAGAAAATTCTGCTCAACGAGTGCCAACTTCGTATACAAGAAGAATGTTGCAAGAATACACTTACTTAATTCCAATTTCGTTTTTGTTTGTTTTTAAACATCAATATGTTCAAACGATTGCAAAAGATGGCGTAGGTAGAAAATGCTGCACAACGTTGCCAACATCGTCAGTCGATAAATTATCGAATTAAGACGAGCGTTGCGAACATACGTTGTATTTAGATTTGATTAGCATTTTCTATGTTTCGAAACATAATTTTAACCAAGTAAATTGCCAAGAAATACTTTATTCAAATGCAATTAAAATTTTAACATATTTATGGTAAATTTGACAGATTTAGCTGGACAATATAATATGTTTACACGTGAACAAAAATAAATTCAATTTCGATTATAATTTAATTACACTTCATTCCTAATACATGTATGGTAATTTCGAATTACTTTTTAACTACATTCAAACATATTCAAACAAATCTTTTCTATCCGTGTATATTTTATATTTTAAGTTTTGCCTTTAAATTAAAATTAAATTTCATAAATGACATAAAAATTATGTCATAAAATTGAAAACTCAAAGAGAAAAAGTATGCAAACAAAAGAAATCCGTTTGCTACTATAAATCACATATTACATGGTTGAGTAACAGTGAATAACAATAAAAACTTTAAAGTAAAAATAAAAAAAAGAAACTATGCGTTGTCATAATATAAGTTAAAGAAATTTTAACAACATTACCGCAGGCAGCCGAACTCCTTGTACACAAACTCATTCACCGAGACGGACAGGCAGAAAGACAGACATTACACAGTATCCTTGCAGCACGATAAACACTTAATTTTCTCCGAGATCCTGCGATGAAGGAAAAATACATGCAATAATATAAATGACGCTGAATGCAATAAAATGTTTTTCTACCCCATTACAGTACCTTTTTTCCCTGCCCCCTACATTAGTTTCATATGACTTTTACCGTCTTTTGTTCTTGTGCTATATGTGTTATATGTGTGTGTCTGTGTGAATTTTATGCTAATGTGTTGGTCCTTAATATAAACACACAAACATACGCTTTCCAACGGCAAAGGACCCTCATAATAGAAATGTGCTCCTTTTTGTTTTTTTGCTGCTCTTATTGTTTTTGTTTTCATTTTTATATCATTGGGGCAACCCATTAAAATCAAAACCATTTTTGCGCTTTCGCTGCCTGCGGCGATAAAATGAATAAAAATAAAAAATAAAACAAAAAAATAAAAAAACATAAGAAGAAAACAAAAATATAAAAGAAAATAGTAGCAGTCAAAAAAGCGCAGCAAAAATGGCTATAAAGTTGCTGGAAAATGGCGCAACATCAGGAACCAAATTTGTTGTCTGATTTTGATATATGAGCCAAGTTGAGTTTTTGTCGTTTTCCTTGTGTTGTTGAGAGGGTTTTTTTATATTTATAAATATATTTTTTTAGATATTTAAAGAATTCAAAAAGTTTTGTGCGATAAACGAACTCAACTCGCTGCCACAAGAAAGTGAAACGCGTGGCAACGATTTAAATCCTTTTTATTTTTCCATTATTTTTGTGTGTGTGCTTTTTTGTACTTATTGTACTTTTTGTACTTTTTGTACTTTTTGTACTTTTTGTACTTTTTGTACTTTTTGTACTTTTTGTACTTTTGGTCTTTTGTACTTTTGTTTTCCAAGTATTTGTGGTGACTGCGAAAAAAAGCATTAATATTGCGTTGACGCTGTACAACAAGTCGAACCATTTAAGCTCTTGTTGCAAATAATGCGATGATTCCATATTATTTCTACACTCAGAAAAAAGTTTCTTCATAAATACAAAATTTTCCATATTTCAAGAAAACATTTTCTATAAAGTACTTCTTTTAATACCGCGAAGCTTTTCGGAACTAACTTCAATAAAACAAGTTCGATTTTATAGCTCTATCGGTTCTAATTATTACAATTTCTCGTATATTCAAAATGTATGACAAGCCAGAAAACCAAAAGATAATTTTACGCTATCAAAACGAAAACGGTAGGGTTTTCGATAAAAACGAACCTATTTAAAATGATATCGTTGTTTTTGTCGTTAAATATATCGAGATGATATCGACACTGTCATGTCAAAGGGACGATTGTGCATTTTAAAAAATATCAAGAAATCAAATTTTGCTTTATAAATTACAAAAATTATTTTAATACAGATTTTGTTTGGTTATAGCCTAATCAAAATGCAAATATTTTGGTTATACCCTACACTAAGAGTGAAAGGGTATATTCAGTTTGGTACGCCGTTTGTAACACCCAGAAGGAAACATATCCGGTATGGAAAAGTATATATATTTTTGATCAGCATGACCTCCTGAGTCGATTTAGATTACAGAAAAAATAGAAGAGCTAGAGCGATGAAACTTTAAATTTAGATTACTTATATATCTAAGCTGTCTGAACAATAAAATTGGCATGATCAGTTCATTGTGACCTGAGAACCGACCACTTATGTTCAAAAGCTCATATAAAATTTATATCTACAGATCCATTTTACTGTATAAGTGCTTAGGTAAACTTTTTTTTTTTGGTCAAATATATATTGTCTCATGCTCAAATACATGAACATAATGGTTTCCGACGAAATGACTTGTGGTTCAAAAAAAAATCCAAATTCGGTACACCTACCCAATCAAATGAATGGAAATTCTTCAGCGATTGAAAGTTTGTAGTTATTTTCAGGATTCGTATACCCTGTTGACCTATATACCACTTTGAGTGGTAACCACACATATGTGTAGAGTATTTATAGTCGGCTTAGACCGACTATAATTTTGATAATCCTAACTATCATAATAACACCTACTTTAAAATTTCCCATGTGATCTAACCTTCCCAAATGGGTTTTTTTTACTAGAACTATTTATTTGCGCAAGATGAAATAGTCATGTAACGGCATTAATTGATTTTTTTTAAAGCACCTATCGATTTGCATCAATATTTAAAAATATTTCGTAAAACATTTTGCCCATCGATAGGTGTTATAAAAACAAACAATAAATGCATTTACATCAAAGAGTTATACCTAAAAAACTATAAAATATAAACAATTTATAATCTTTATTGGTACAAGATATAATAGTATTGTAGAGGCATTAATTGTTTGATTCTAAAGCATCTATCGATTGGCATCGATAGACTGCCAAACATTTTTCTTGCAAATGATAAAAATTCAAAAAAAAAATGTTTTAAAACAATGATGATGATCGATAGGTGCTTTAAAAACAAACAATTAATGCCTTATCTTATACCAATAAAAAGTTATGGCAAAAAGAACGAAAAGATTCGCCCTTTTGGCATGACAACATTTTCAATTTTTCAAATTCGCCCTTTTAGTTTTGTCTTTTGCGGATAGTAATATCCAACAAAACCACACATGATTTTGGCCCAGTATACTTAAGGAAAAACTACATTCAAAAATGTAAAAAAAACGCTAATGTCAAAAATTACACATTCGCCCCTTTTACATAGATGGTGACGATATCATAAATGGCAAAACTACGTCAGAAATTCAAGTGTCAGATTTTTTGTATTAAATGAAATAAGAATGACGATGAAATGAACAAGTAAACAAAAGCTGTATTAGAATTTTTGACCAGTCACCTTTCGTTTCGTTTAAAAAAAGAAGTATATTTATTTTCGATACCGTACTGAGAATACTTCAACCGAACACTACGATATCAATTTACCATGTAAGCGCAATTTGACGCTCGATATCGCAACGATGTCCGATGTTCGATATCGAATGATTTTTTTTTTGCATCCCTGCATTTATTTCGAAACGAATGGCATATTTGTAAAATTCAACGTGATTACTACCCAGTATGCGATTCGTATCGATATCGTTACGAGATCATTGCGAGTAGATGGAGAAATCATACGATATCGGACCCGTTCACGTAACGATATCGAGCGTCAAATTGGACCTATATGGTAGGTAGATATCGGAACGTTCTGTCGGAGTTTTCTCGATACGAGAAATTTTTCGAAATCGGAACGATATCGAAGAAAAAATGAACAAATTACGATATCGATGTGATAAATGTTTAAATATCGCATCTTGTCAAAGAATTTGAATGTACGTAAATGTTTAAAAATTAGAATTGAGAAAGCAACGAGATCTAACTATTTTATCGAAGTTATTCGAGAAAGCGTCGAGGTATCGAAGGACGCCGAGACATGGCAGACTGGGTATAAGTAAATTTTCCTTAATATTAAGAAACTGTTTTCTGAGTGTATCCTATTACTTTTTTTTTGTTGATGTGTCAACTTTACTATGTTTTGTTTTTCGATGTTTTCGATGTTGTTTGGTTTCACGACCTCTGTTGACTGACATGTTAAATGACAGAATACTGAAATAAAAAGATTTATAAACCAAGAACACAGCTCGAAAACTTTTATTTTTATTTATACCAGACAAGATTAGTAAATTTTTCATTGATCATAATAAATAATTTGTAAATATAATCGTTGCTGTAGTAAAACCCGTCATGATTTCAACTATATTAGAACGGATATATATAGTTGAATTTAAGTACTACTTTTTAAACCTAAAGTTATACATACTTTTATAGGAGGTGGGCATCTGTTGGCCGATTTGGCTCATTTTTAAACTCAAGTTGAACCAAATACGATCGTATTAGCACCAGTATTTCTCAAGTAACCGTGTGTACGAATAGACAGCAAGTAAAGCGAGAACGGACAGATGGACATGACTAAACTCAGGAAGCTATAGTGATGTAGATTAAGAATGATTTTTTCTACAGGTTAAACCTCAAAAAATAAAATTAAATATACCCCAAATTTTTTCATACGATTTTGGGTGTTATTCTATATGAAATAAAACCCAGAATCGTTGGGTATTTTTTCATTTTTTTGAGTGATGTTTCTTTTTTTTTCCTTGGGTGTTTTTTCATAATGAAATAATCCCCAATAGTTATTTCATTTCAATGTTATTTTAGGTATTATTTCATTTGTTTTAGAGATATTTCATTTTCATAACTTGAGGTTGGGTAGTGTAATTGTCTATTTACCGACGTATAGCACTTTTTCTGGCGTGTTTTTTTTTTATTTCGAAACTTTTTCTCTGAGTGTTACATTTTATATGTATAGCATTACACTATCTATGATATGTTGCTTTCACTTTATTTATTTCATCGACTCGACTCTGCGCAAACAATGATTTTTGATTTAAGGAACATTTTAACTTAAGCCAATTTGAAAATAAATCTTATAAAACCCAAAATATATCCCCGAGCATTAAAGTAATTTATAATCCCCCATTTAAACACAAAATATATTGAGTAGCCATTGGAGCAAAGGTAGTCGATTGAGTGAGTGACTGACTGAGGTTAGACTGATGGTTATCAGTAACTACTACAGATATATCTACTATACTATAAAGATTATTGATTAAAATCAATAAATTTTGTATAGAACATTAGAAATGCCTATGTATTATGATTTTCATTGCACAAAATATCTATTACTTAATTCTTTTTAAATTATTTGCTATATCTGATGTATGCTATTCAGTTTTCTAGCTTCAACCTCGAAAATTGTAAAACCAACTTTTAATTGCTTAAATGACCGACAATGTGTGGGTTTTTATGAAAAATACCAGCAGCAGTTAATATAAATTCCATGCTCATGTTTACAGTGCTGTTCCTGTTCCTTATTTAGTCAGTCAATGTGTCTGTCAGTTAGTTCGTAAGTCAAGAGTGAGTCAGTGAGTCTGTCGGTTAATACGTAAGTCAAGAGGTACTTTATGCCTCAAAGCGTCTGGTGTTTGAATCCAATTAAAAGTTAAATTTGTTCTGGAATAAAATCAAATAACATAAATAAATATGAAAAAAATAAAACTAACAAAGTTCCGACAATTGCATCACGTGAGTCAAATAGTAAAAGTCTTCCGGAGCATTTTGTAGTCGGGTTCTGGTCAGATTCGTGGTGCGATATTAGATGGAAGCAACGCTATAGAACAACGAGAACAATAAAGGCAAAACATATAATTAATGCGACCAATGCACGCAACATTAAGTCGTATATAACAAACATGAATAATATGTATGTATTTATAAAAAAAAGCAGTAGCGTAGTTAAAGAGGGTATTTTAGATTTAGTAATTGATTAATTATTTTCAAAATCAATTTGCCATTTTTAATATTTTAGTCAATGGATCGGCAATGTTTAAGCCAAGTTTTGATACTGAACCGAATATGGGTTTAGATTTTGGTTTTAAATTTAATAATGATACGGTTTTGGTATATCACTCCCAAGTTACCATTTTAATTGCGGTGCTTGTATTAATATTCATTTTATTATTCAGACTTATTTTATTCAAACAACGAAGAACTACCTCCGAATTTATAGAGTGGATATTTCACATTTGTTCCTGATCAAAATACAATAAGCCATCACTACCAAAGACTATCTCAAATAATTCCGCACAGAATCGACACGGCAAACCCATCATTTAAAAAAAAAACTCTGATATAAGACCTATCTGCGGTAATCTGATCTGGAACTTATGAAATTAAAAGTCGTATTATTGTAATCTGATCGGCATACTATTAATAACCCCATTCTGTATAATTAGTTGATGTTAATTTTGACTGCATACTCAGATTTTACGTAAGTTTTAAGAATATTTTAGGAGGTCATTTCCAAAATGTGGTATGAACACAAACAAAAATTCTAGCAACATCCAGTATTCATCATATTGATAAATTCTTTCATTTTTTAAATGTTTTTCTTTTTTTTTTTAACATCAAATTTCAAACTAAAATTTGTGTCTATTTACACATATTAAGTTTTATAATATTTAATTTCTAATTATGCCAAGACTCCATTTCATCACATTAATGAACAAGTGTACATCATATTAATGAACAAGTGTACATCATATTGATGAATGTTGTTCATATTATTTATTTAAATATCATAAATCTTACCAGAATTATAAAAACAAAAATATGTAGATGAAGACCAATTTTATATTGAAATTTGATGTTATTAAAAAAGAAAGAAATTGAAAAAATACGAATTTAGTTCAATGAATGAAATCATCAATATGATGAATACTGGTTGTTGGTATAATTGTTTTTGTGTGTGTGTGAAAAGAAGATACGCCCTTCTAAAACCCTTTTAAGAAAATACAGTATTTTTATTATCTTCACAGTCTATATAATTCTCATTCAGTTAATTAAAAAATAATGTTATAAATTCTTGTGAAAGTACATAACAAATACTTTTCTGATAATGATGTTGGAAGTATATTTAAATATGCAACCATTGCCATCATCACCATTTTTGACGACACACTTAGAGGATGATCAAGCTCTATAAGTGTATATCTTGGCATATACCAAATGGGAATAATATACGCGCATCTAAACGCGCAAACAAAAATTACATCGTTGGCTTGGTTGCCGGCGTTCATTAGCGAATGAACGCCGCAAGCTCGTGTCGTGACGCCACGACGCATCAACGACGGCGATTGTTAATGCAATTAATTCAATAGTCATTTCAACAAAATATTTAATTGTATTGATGTAACAAATATTTAATCAATACAATTAATTCCATAGTCGTTTCAGCAAATATTTTAATTGTATTAATGTAACTTTTTGTTTATTTTTTGTTAATTCATTAATGAATATGATTAAATATTTAATTAATTCAATTAAATGTCATATCGGCAATGAATCAATAAAAAATTAATTGTATTGATAAAATTTTTTGCTATACTTACACATATTTTTTTCTGTGTATAATATAATAATAGTTTGGCACTACAGTCCTTAATGTTAAATTTCTGTTATATATTTCGATAATACTAAAAATTGACAATCTCAATTTTAGCTTTTATGTAACAAACAGAATAATTAGAATTTAGTTACCAGTAGCATATGTTAATTTGCATTACTTTGCGATTCTCTTTGTCAAACGAAATTAATTACCCCCTATTCCCAATATACCACTGTCAGAAGCTACTATTTATCTGAACGCTTGCGTCGGATTTGTTAAGGAAATCATTGATAAACGATGTTTGTCGAAAGTAGTTTAGATGAAGGTACGTGGGAAGTACGGAAACAATACAGGGAAGACATACAGACAGTCAGAACTTTGTGACGGACTGACTAACAGACTGACGAACTGACAATGTGCAAAAGTTGCCTGAAGACTTGAGTGTTCAAGTTGTGTTGAGTTTTAATTTGAATTTCCGTATAAATTAAAGGAATTTCAAAGAAACCATCACAGCATAATGAAGGTAGAACATATAAATTAAAGAAAATATATCATATACTTGGAATATATTAGGTAAGGGTTATTTATTTTGGCATAACTTAACTATTTTGTTATATTAAATGTGTTTTCTTCAAAGTTTCGTTGACTTTGTGTCACTGTTTTAGCTCAATGTCACGTTTCACATGGCTACAACTTATTAATCGCAACGTCCTGTAGGTCTAAAGGATTTGTTGTGTGTTCACCTTCGGAAAGACATGATGATTAATCATTGTGCAACCGCAACGTTTTGCTTTGAAGTGCCTGTATTAGAGGCAAAATTGGCTGTAACCAAAGCCGACTAAACCTATTTAGCACTGAAATCTTATCGCTCACCATGAGATCGAACATTTTCAAAGGTCCTGCCTTAATAGCCTATGCCACAGAACGCATTCAATATGCGTCACACGTAGCGGTCGCAGGATTTGGGCACAGCTAGAGGGCTGTTTATGTGGTGGTGGTGCTGCTGGTGGTTCGTGCGGTAAGTTATTCGGTCGAAATTGTTTTCGAGTGACTGTTTTATTTATTGGCTTCAGGTGTCTTTGTCCTAGTTTTTTTTTATATAATTGATCAAAATATTCTTCCCGGATAATTTTCTGCCAGACAATGCTTTCCAGAGCAAATTATTCTTCGTATTATTCTTTTTCCAAGTTTTATGACCAATTTGTTGGAAACTTTCTCTTTTTTCTACTCAAAAACAATTCATCCCTGATATAATTCTACCCCGGAGAAGTATTTATCTCCTGCAAATGCCTCGCCGAAACATTTCTTTCCAGTACAATTCTGTGCTAGATAATTTTTCCCGGACAATACATGCCCGAAATTATTATTTTAATAAACAATTACCCGGATTATCATTCCCGGATAATTCATTCCTAAATTTTCTGATACATTTTATTGGAATTCTCATTTTTGGTTGGAAGTCCTTAGACAATTCTGCTTCGAGTCAATTTTATCAGAGACAATTCATCCCCGATATAATTCTATCCCGGAGAAGTATCTCCTGCTCATGGCCTCCCCGAGACATTTGTCTAGGTCAGTTAAATTCGAGTCAATTTTTATCAGAGACAATTCATCCCCAATATAATTCTGCCCCGGACAAGTATTTCCTGCACAATGCCTCCCCGAACCATTTCTTTTCAGTACAATTCTACCCTAGACAATTCTTTCCCGGACAATGCTTGCCCGAGATTATTATTTTAATGAAAAATTCCCCGGATTATATTCTCGAATAATTCTTTCCGAAATTTAATCACCAATTTAATGGAAACTCTCATTTTTTGATTGGGAATCCTTAGACAATTCTGCTTCGAGTCAATTTTTATGAGAGACAATTCATCCCCGAGATAATGCCTCCCCGATACATTTATTTCCAGTACAATTCTACCCTTGGGAATTACTTTCTCGGACAATGTATATTTTAACGAAAAATTCCCCGAAGTATACATTCCCGGATATTTCTTTCCGAAATTTTCTATTCAATTTCATGGAAACTCTCATTTTTTGATAGGGAATTCTTAGACAATTCTGCTTCGAGTCAATTATTTTTATCAGACACAATTCTACCGCCAGATAATTCTGCTGCCCCCCAGAAAATTCTTCTCCTGACAATTCTAGCCACAGATTAAAAATTGAAAATATTTCAAATAATAACAGATTAGAATAAACACAGATTATAAAAAGGCCGTTATTAAAATGTGTATATACATTTTTATCTCTTCTTATGTCATTTTCAAACACTTTTAAAAGCTTACCAGCCATTCAAAGCAAATCTACTAAATGCTTTGGTTGTTTCTGCGTTTTGCATTCAAATGTACATCACATGACAGCTTTGCGCCGCCATTTTATTTTGCTTTTTCAAAAAATACCCGCACAAAATGTTTTGAAATTGACAGTAAATCCTTGCAAACGATTCTCCTTTTTTGTCGCCCACAATTTCTGTATTTTACAAACGTTACGCATTACACTTCATTTGACAGCGCAATCATTTTGACATTTACAATTTTATTTTATTTTTTGTACCCACTTTTGTTGATGTTGTTGTTTTTTTCTTAAACAGTCGCTACAATATGCAGAACATGCAGTTGAGTAGAAAATTTCGCTGATTGCCAATAGAGGGCAACAAACGGAGTGACAGAGACAAGAGTTTGGCAGACGCCATTTTACGGGAGGGCTATAATAAAAAAAAATAAATTCTGTCATATTGACAGTTGATAAACTTAATAAAGATGGCGGAAATTTGCATTTTGATGATGTTTATTGCCGCATTTAGCAGCAGGAAGGCGTCGTATTGATCGAATTGAGCCGGAAATGTCTAACAGATTTTTACACGTTTAGTGTGTTGAAAGGTCTAAGTGTCGACATACAGAAAAAAAAAAAATAAATTATTTACGGAGATGACAAATTTTCTGGGTATTAAAAGTCACGCATATGAGAAAAGTATTCAAAGAAAAAAAGAAACAACAACTTAAGGCATATAAAATAATCTCAGTACATTTTTCAGTATGATTTCAAAATATATCGTTTTTAAAAATTTTGGGAAATCAAATTTTAAAGTTTGAAGTGCATTAAAAATTAGTAATTTTTTTTTCAATTTTTTCTGTTATTTTGCTTTATTCATTAATTATTATTATGTATATAAAATATCTTTGAATTTGGAAAACTTACTGAATTATAAATACGGATTTTGTGAGACAATATCATGACCAAAACGCCAATATTTATGTTTTTATACCCTACACCTATGAGGTACAGGGTATATTAACTTTGTGCATATATTGTAACGCCCCTTAGGAGGCGTGTCCGGTATGGACAAGTATATATATTCTTGATCAGCATCACTACCCGAGTCCGTTTAGCCATGTCCGTCTGTCTGTCTGTCTGTCCGTCTTGCTGTCTTGCTGTCTTGCTGTCTTGCCGTCTTGCTGTCTTGCTGTCCGAATACAGAATAACTTGAGAAATACTGATCAGAATGTGATGAAATTTCGTCTCAATATATTTTAGCCAAAAGTAGGAACTGTGTTTGAAAATGAGCCAAATCGGTTAACGGACACGCCCACCTCCCATACAAGTCACTTTTATATAACTATTTCGGAACTAATAACTCGAAAAGTATTCAAGATATAAGTATAACATTTAAAACGTATTATGAGAATTCACCTAAGAATATGTGGTCCAAAAATGGGCGTGATACGCCCACTTTTTTTTTCATTATTTCCCGGGTTTTCATAGTGGAAATTTGATCCGTAAATTATTAAAATCAAATCTATGAAATATTAGCCTTTCAAAATTTTAAGTTTTTTAGTTTTTTTTATACTTTTATATACATTTTTTAATTTATGGGGATATAAGACGTAAATTTCTGATATATGAATAATATTCTGAGGGTGGGGAGGTTCAGCATAATTAAAAACTTTAAAATTAAGGTATGCAATTAAATATCCCACATTAATATCCCCACCAAAGGTGTAGGGTATTCCATAGTCGGGCCCGACCGACTATAAAAATCCGCCCCATGTGACCTAACTTTCCCAACTCGTTTATGCTATAACTGTTTATTTTCGTAAGATGAAATAGTTATGTAAAGGCATTAGTTGTTTGTTTTTAAAGAACCTATCGATTGGCATCATTATTTAAAAATATTTTGCCAAACATTAATTTGACATTTGTTATTTGTAAGGAAAATGTTTGGCAAAATAGTTTTAAATAATGATGAAGATCGTTAGGTGCTTTAAAAACAAATAATTAATGCCTTTACATTACTATTTTAACTTTCACCAATAAAGAGTTATAGCAAAAAAATGAAGAAATGTGAAAAATTGAAAATCTTGTCATGCCAAACGGGCGAATCTTTTCGTTTTTTTGCTATAACTCTTTAATGGTACAAGATAAAATAGTGGTGTAAATGTATTAATTGTTTGTTTTTAAAGCACCTATCGATTGGCATCATTATTTAAAAATATGTTGCCAAACATTTTTCTTGCAAATGATAAAAATTCAAAAAAATATTTTAAAATAATGCTGAAGATCAATAGGAGTTTTATAATCAAACAAATAATGCCTTTAAACTACTACTTAATATTATACCAATATAAAGTTATGGCAAAAAAACGAAAATATACGCCCTTTTGGCATGTCAACATTTTCAATTTTTCGAATTCGCCCTATTGGTTTTGTCTTTTGTGGCTAGAAATAACTAACAAAACCACACACGATTTTGGCACAGTATACTTGAGGAAAAACTACATTCAAAAATGTAAAAAAAAACGCAAATGAAAAATTACACATTCGCCCCTTTGGCATGATAGTGACGATATAATAAATAATAAATCAAAAATAAATAATTCAATATGTGTCTGTATTCTATATTCCAATCCAAACATTCCACATTTAATTTAGACAAATATTTTTTTTTTTTGAAAAGCTCTTGTTTAAAGAAGCAAAAAATCGTTATGGATTTTTTATCGATAGTAAGACAAATCTTTAATTTTGCGTATTAATTTTTATATTAAATATTGTACAATTTTTCAATTTTACTTATAGTTTACTTTTTCTTACAGATAAAATCAGCATTATCAAAAATATTCCGTATCGTCATCGTCATCTGAGGCATAGACGACATCAATACGCAACGGTAAGTCTTACACATTATACACATATTCTACCGAGAGTTCTGTGGAAAATGTCTTTTGTCATCCAAACAATTTCTCTATTTCAATTTCGAAATTCACAAAATTAAATTCTGGAAAACACCTACATTATGGCAAAGACTTTGCCCACTTGAAAAGAATACAAAACAAATGTAGGTTTTAAACTGGTTGAAAATACAATAGAAAACATTTGTGCACAAAGGCAACGAAGCACATTGGGGAAAATCTAGGTATATAGGAAATAGTATGGAACGTTAGAGAAATAATACGTAAAAATTGAGTTGGAAGAGCATAGACAAAGCAATAGTTACGAAATGTAGAAAAGTCGACAAATGAATAGTTGAACCAAAACTATGCAAGAATGACGTTGAATCGACAACGACAATACATGCATATATACCTGTGGGCTTGAGTATGATGGGTGCATTTGTAAATTTTTGCTTGTGCCAAAATATACAAAACAAATAGATACTTTTCCAGAAGATAAAAGACACATTTTAGATACGGTATCTTACGGTGAATTTGAGTGTATGTCTGTGTTTCTCTGAGTTTGCATGCATGTGTTTGCTCATCCGGTGTGTAAACAAATTTTAGTAGTTCTTTTGAATGCATGTGTTTAATTGTAGTTGTGAGTTTAAGAGGAAAGCTTAAGAAATGAAAGGCACCGGAACCGAACCAGAAAGCGGAAATAACTTTTTTATACTACAGAAAAAAACTGAACTAAAAGAAAATGTGTGTTTTAAAAAAAACTTTTAAATTATTTCTGAAATCATTTATTTGTGTTTAGGATTCTGTTCAAATTTATGCAAAATATTTTAAAGAGGTTTTTATTTTTAATAAATTATCCATGTTTTAAATAAATCTTGGAGTAAATTCTAATTAAACTAGCTACACAGTAAAAATTTATTATTTTATTTTTCAACCCGTGCACAGCGTTGCCCTTTTGTAAATGCAAAATTATATCTTTTTCACGTCCCTTTTTCCCACTCACGTGCCTTTTGTCCAATTCCGCTCAGATTCTACGTGAAGACTATAATAATAATAGTTTGGCACTACAGTCCTATAAGAACTTAGGCCGAGCCCTCTCACCATTTTGGGCTGTGCGTGTTATATTTGTACTCAAAGTGGTGGGACCTACAGTTTATTGCCGAATCCGAACGGCGGGTGAGAGCTTTTCATAGGCAATGTTTTACTCTCGTAGATTTACTGCCGAGAGGTAGCGCGGTATAGAAAAATGTTTCTATGAAAAGATGTTGTTAGCCCCAGTCCAGGCTTGAACCGGGGACCTTTCGGCTCGCAGTCCAACGCAATAACCACTGAGCTACCGCGGCTACGTGAAGATTACAATGTAAAATATACTCGTTTTTTAATTTTTATAACTCTGCTCCTAGTAAGAGTTATAGCAATTTTAATGTTTTGGTTATATGGGAGGTGCCACGCCCCGTTGACCAATCCCGCCTACATTCGAAGTGACAATTGGAGTTTTAAATATAAACATTTGATTCGATTTTTATAACTCTGCTCTCAGTAAGTCAGGAGATATAGCAATTTTAATGTTTTGGTTATATGGGAGATGACACGCCCAGGTGTCCAATCCCGCCTACATTCTACGTGACAATTGGAGTTTTAAATATAAACATATGATTCGATTTTTATAACTCTGCTCTTAGTAAGTCAGGAGATATAGCAATTTTAATGTTTTGGTTATATGGTACCAATACCTACCACATTTTGGAGGACGATAAACAATCACAATATACATCACTGGGATAAATTTCATGACTTTGGCTATCTTAAGTACAAAGATATTTTCAGTTAAAAGTTCAGGTTTGCCACGTCC
Source organism: Dryomyza anilis (assembly GCA_951804985.1). Lineage (NCBI taxonomy): Eukaryota > Metazoa > Arthropoda > Insecta > Diptera > Dryomyzidae > Dryomyza > Dryomyza anilis. The sequence continues at coordinate 22,275,990 of OX638132.1, read as the reverse complement.
GTTTTTGAGCTGTGCTGAGCTGGGCTGAATTTCGAAAAAAACCCTACGTCGGTAGATGTCAAAATTTCATGTTATAGGTCTAAGGGTTTGAATTGGGCGTTGATCAATCAGTCTGTCAGTCACTCACGATTTGTTTTTTATATATATAGATAATTCAAATTTTCAATATGTAAAATAGTTTAATTCTCAAATTAAAACATATTTTTAATGATTCTCTTATATTCTTGATAATTTTAAAACCAAAATCTTTCTTCATATTGGAATTTAGGTATTTATATTAGGGCTGTGCGATTAATCACATGTTTGATTAATCAATTTTTGACTAAGTAATTAATCAATCTCGACCATTAATTTCCATAACATGCAAGTCTAAATAGTGAGTTTTGCCTCAATCTTGGGTTTTTAAAGGAGATAGGAGATTTTTCAGCATTTATCCAAACTGTTGATAGCATTTCTATTATATTTCAAAAATTCGTAAGTTGTCTTAGAATATTAAAAAATTCAAAAACTTCCAAGTAAAATTTTTCCAAGTATTTCAGTATGGATTATAGGCTTTTAGAATAGTTTGATTTATTATTTATATTATAATTTTCGACCGATCTGAACGCAAAATTTGACAGGAAATATATTCAAAGACACAGATTCCAAATGGAATAACATTAAAAACATGCTAAGTTATCTTAGCAAGTTTTCGAATGCGGTGGTAGATATATTAATTAAAAAAATACTATGTAGTTTATGTAGTTTGTAATGTTTTGCTTTCAATTTAGTGTTTTTCCTTTTATTTTGTTATTGAATAAAAATAAAAGCTAAATTTAGTATATATTCTATTTTTTGATTTTGTGTTTTATCTCTTAGTTTTGGTATTTTAAATTAGTTTTTTTGCTTCCTGCTTTTGGTTTTATGATTAAGATTTTCTTTATGCTATTAAGTTGTTTGTTTTGTGTTTTTTTCTATTATGTTTTTGATTTTGATTTATGTATTTGCTTTTATGATTTTGTATTTTTGCTTTTTGCAAATGCGATTGATGGGTTTGAATTAGTTTTTTAATTTTAATTTTCATTTGATTTTGTTTTTTTTATTCTCTCTTCTGTTTCTGATTTTGTTTTTTAGTTCGGGATTTTCTTTTTACTTTTACTTTTGTTTTTTTTGTCGATTTTAATTTTGGTTTTCTCTTTTTTCGATTGTCTTTGTGATTTTGCTTTTGTGTTTTAGCTTTTGTGTTTTTACTTTTGTTCGATTTTGCTTTTAATACTGAGTTTGCATTGTATTTTTGCTTTTGTTTTTAGTTTTTTCTATCTTTCGATTTCCATTTTGGTTTTTTGTATTTTTTGCGTTTTTGCCTTTTTGCATTTTTGTGTATTTTCTGTTGTGTTTTTGATTTTGCGTTTTTACTTTTCATTTTTTACTATTGTTTTTATTTTTTTGTCGATTTTAATTTTGTGTTTTTGTGATTTTGCTTTTGTGTTTTAGCTTTTGTGTTTTTACTTTAGTTTTTTATGTTTTCGATTTTGTTTTTACTTTTGTTCTGATGTTGCTTTTTAAGTTCGACTTTGTATTTTTGCTTTTGTTTTAAGTTTTTTTTATATATTTTGATGTCGATTTTGGATTTTTGAATATTTTGCGAGTGACTTTGTGTTTTTACTTTTGTTCTTATGTTTTTACCTTTTTGCGTATTTGAATTTGTATTTTTGCTTTTGTGTTTTTGCTTTTCGTTTTTACTTTTGTTTTGTTTTATGTTTTTACTTTTGTCATTTTTTTGTTAGGATTTCGAGTTATATCGTTTTGAGAGTTTTGGTTGTTTCTCTTACAAACTAAACGGCCACGCCCATTTTTGTAGTCACCCTCCGGATTCCTTAGTATTCACGTGTAAACTTTCAGTCAAATCGGTTAAGCTGTTTATCCTAAATAAGTGCGTTGCGTCGTTTAACAATAAAACCGGGCATTTTCATTTTTGAAAGTGCGTTTCGAAGTGAAGTTGGCTACAGAAACGGTGGTTGTATGAGCTAAATTTTCGAACAACGCATGACACATTCATTTAGACGTGATGCTCGAACAGACAAACAAACATACATACAGACGGATCATGAGCTTTTTTTTTATATAGATTAGATGTTTTGATTCGAATCTTGCATAAGGTTTACATGGCCTAATTTAATTATTAGAAATTCAGAAAATTCATTTTTTTAATAATAATATTTCTGAAGATTCATAATTCAAATTGCAATATAAATAATAATAATATACTACGTTTTTTTTATACCATTAACAAATCATCAACCATTATTGTGCTTTTCATTCCGTAAACTTTTGACTGGGTCGCTGGGGAAAACTCCAGTCGCAGCCAAATATCAAAACTAGTTTGAAAAGCACTTCATCTGGCTGATTGAAAAACTTAAAATTAAAAAACCAAACAAAAAGAGCAAAAAAAACGATATAGATTTTTTTATCGATATTACATATGCGTGAGTTTTGACTTGCAGATGGCGCTGTTATATGATTCAGTACTGACAGAAATTAAACCAAAAAAAAAAACACATTTCATTTTGTTGGCTGTGAAACTGAAGAGCCTCCTGACATAGAACGCAAAATAGTTGCTCACAATTGATAAAATTTATGCATTCAAGTGGTTGCAATGACAATAAGTGGACATATGACGCCTCACGAAGAGCCGCACCTAAATCCCCTCGTTTTCTCATTTAAACAGATTTGCATTTGAAATAAACACAAAACGCTTTCAGTTCGTTGCATGTATTATTCTGGTTTTGTTATTTTTGTTACTACTGTTGCTGTGAATTTGTGCGACAAACAACAATAGGAGAAACAGCAACGACATATAATATCACTGACCAACGGCAACAACAAGTACTTGGGAACAGCAACATCACAAAAATCTGTTGTAGTTGCCAGCAATTATATATATGTTGCTGAACTCGGATATAAAATGTTGGGAAATATAATCAAACTTTAGTTTTTGTTTGGTTTAAAGAAAGCAATATAAATATTGGTTGGCACCAGAATAATGCTAATCATCGTACAAACATTTTTGTGGTTTTGCTAATTTTATGATACAGTTTAAAATTATAAAATTTATAGTATTTATTAAGAAATCTCATGATTCATACAATATAAAAAAGTGTTTGCGATTCATTTCTATGAGGAATCTAGAATTTACGTTGGGTACTAATTTTATGAGTCAACTTTTGAACCTACAGATTTGTTCTTTAATATTGTAATCTAGAGTTAAATGGCAAATGTGTCGTCCGTGGGTCAGTGGTTGGTGAGTTGGACTGCAAGCTAAAAGGCTGCAGATTCAAAAAATATAAAAACTGTTTTTTAATTTGGCTCTACCTTTCGGAAAACAATGGCATTCATTGAAACGTATTCAATAGAAATTGAGTTATTTTGATGCTCAGGAACTGATACTTGTATTATTAAACTGACCAGAGGTCAGAGATAAAAGTTCCTGAATAACTCTCACTAAATAACATTTATTAAATAAATCAGGAAAAAAAACAAATATTATAGAAAAAGAGAAATCTTTATTTTTGAAAATTTTCGGTTTCGGTCTGAGAGAAACCTTTATTGCGGTTGAACAGCGAGAGCGATAAAGGTTAACAGAATATAACTCTTATTAGATATTGTTGAGACACTGAGAACAATGTTCGAAAAAGAAAATTGACAAAAACAATCATGTTCGAAAATTTTGGAAACAAATTTTATGCGATAAAAGAACGCAATGTTCGAAATCAACACTATCAAAAAAATTTTTTTTTCGAAAATTTTCCAAAAAAACAATTATGTTCATAAAAAATATACGACTAAAACAACAATGTTCGAAAAAAAAATAAAACAAAATTTGGACGACAAACCAAATACTATGGTCGAAAAAGAAAATTGACAAAAACATTAATGTTCTAAAATTTTGGAAAACAAAAATGTTAAAAAATGTTGGGCGATAAAACAACGCAATGGTCGAAATCACCTATAAAAAAATATTCGACTAAAACATCAATGTTCGAACAATTTAAAAAAATTAAAACAATATTTGAACGACAAACAATTCATAATGGTCGAAAAAGAAAATTGACAAAAATAATGTTCAAAAATTTTGGAAAAAAAAATGTTCAGAAAAATGTTGGGCGATAAAACAATGCAATGTTTGCAATCAGCATTTTCCAAAAAAAAATATAATCGACAAAAACACAAATGTTCGAAATTTTTCGAAAAAAATTATGTTAATAAATAATTTTGGACGACAAAAGCCAAGTCGAAATCACATTTTACAAAAAAAAATATACGACTAAAACATCAATGTTCGAACAATTTAGAAAAAAATGAAACAATATTTGAACGACAAACAAATCATAATGGTCGAAAAAAAAATTGACAAAAACAATAATGTTCGAAAATTTTGGAAAATAAAAATGTTCAGAAAAATGTTGGGCGATAAACAACGCAATGTTTGAAATCAGCATTTTCCAAAAAAATATATATTCGACAAAAACAAAAAATTTCGAAAAAAATGATGTTCATGAAAAATTTTGGACGACAAAAGAAACGCAATGGTCGAAATCACCTTTAAAAAAAATATAAGACTTAAACATCAATTTTCGAACAATTTAGAAAAAAAGAAACTAAATTTGAACGACAAAGAAAACACAATGGTCGAAAAAGAAAATTTACAAAAAGAATAATGTTCGAAAATTTTGGATAAAACAACGCAATGTTTGAAATCAGCATTTTCGAAAAAATATATATATATTCGACAAAAACAAAAATGTTCGAAAATTTTCGAAAAAAAAATTGTGTTAATAAAAAATTTTGGACGAAAAAAGCAACGAAATGTTCAAAATCACCTTTTCAAAAAAATAAAATATATATTCGACTAAAACATCAATGTTCGAACATAAAAAAATAAAATAAAATTTGGACGACAAACACAATATTGAACAAAAACAACAATGTTCGAACATTTTCGAAAAAAAATTTGGTTAAAAAAATGTTCGAACGCAATGCTCGAAATAACAATTTTCAAAAAAAAATATTGGACAAAAAAATATTTTTCGAAAATTTTCGAAAACAAAAATTTAAGTTAAAAATAAAATGTTTGACGACAATAACAACGCAATGTTCGAAATTAATATTTTCCAACAAGAATTTTTAATTTTTTCAGTAATTTCTGCAACAACAAAAAATTCACAACAAATGAGACCAATTGAATTTTCTGTACCAATAACCATTAACCAAAGACGTTTAAAATAAAGATTTTCATATATCTCTCAACCAAAAACCTTAATTTTTTGTAATACAAAATATCTCTCAAACGAAGACTTTTATATTTTTCGAAAAATAATATCTCTCAGTGAATAACCAAATGAAAATAAAGTTAATACTAATTTCTGATCTTTGAACCTGACAGATGAACATATACTGACTTAATCATGATCTGTGTACCTTAGTAGAATAAAAGGGCGGATCAACACTACTCAATACGATCTTTCTTGTATGACATCACATACATCAATTCTATATAGTTCTATAAATCAACCTTATTATAATCGAAATATGTAATAATTTGTATGCAACATTTTATGAACAATTTAAAACGAGTTATTTTTTTTATATAGTCAAATCCGATTGTAATTTCTCTTCATTTGATTTAACTGATTTTCTCTAAGATTTTTTTTGTTTTATAAATTTCTACACTTATTTTCAATGATGTGTATTTCCGGCAAAACAGCAGTGTCCACCCATTCGAATAAATTTGCTTGTTTGTCTATCTGTTTGTTTTTAGAAATTATGTGAAATTTATTTGATTTAAATGCAGATTGTAATTGTAAAAGTCACAGTGACAGTGACAACTATAATAACAATGCAGCCGTTGTAACTTCTCGTGTTACACCACGCGCGTCTCTTTAGTTCAAAAAACCCTTCTATTTGTTCATTTAGTGTCTGTTTGCATTTGTCTCACATGCGTTCGGCTTTGTTTTAAATATTTTATTTGTTCTTCTCGACGCAGTATTAATTTTTATTATGTTGACATTTGTGCGACAGGCGCAATTTTCCATTTTCTATGTTTTCGTAATTCATACGTCGTTTCCATATCCATTGTATTTATTTCGAATTTTCTATCTCGGGAAATTGCTGTAATTCAACTGGAGCGCAACAACATGTGTTGCCTACGGTTTGAGGCATGTTGCAGAGTTCCATGAGAAAATGTGATATTTTTAGTTTTAAATTTTATTTCGAGTGAAACAAAATAAAATGTTAGAAAATAGCATTTATTTACATGAGTTGATGGTAAAAATATACATTATAAAAATGGTAAAATATATAAATGGTAAAAATATACAAAATATAAAACTGTCTATATTTTTCAATATTGCATATTTTTGTCAACAAATTGTTTAGAACTTAATAAAAATTGCATTTAATGTGTACAACTTTAAATTGATATACAAATGAGTACACTTTGAGAAAAATGTACTAAAATTATATAAAATCGTGTTAAACTTAAACGACAATAGAAATCTTAAAACAATTTCATTTAAATTTAAAACAATTTTAGTAAAATTTAAAATATTATTTTTTTTTAGTATGGACCCGTGCTTTACTGTGGATGTTTTTTTTTTATTGGTGTTGTAAATGTAGAAACCAAAACAAAAATAATTCTCCGCTAAAACAACTTTTCCTCGAACTGTTTTTCCCCGTAGAATTCTTCCCCAAAAAATGATTTCCCATAGAATTCTTAACGGTAGAATTCTCTCCCGTAGAGCTTTTCCAGTAGAAGTTTTAGTGTGATGAGTTTGTGTGTGGTGGGTTTGTGTGTGGTGAGTTTTTGTGTGGTGAGTTTTAGTGTGGTAAGTTTTAGTGTGCTGAGTTTTAGTGTGGTGAGTTTTAGAATGGTAAGTTTTAGTATGGTGAGTTTCGATGTGATGAGTTTAGGTGTGGTGAGTTTAGGTGTGGTGAGTTTCGTTGTGGCGAATTTCGGTGCGGTGAATTTCGGTGTGATGAGTTTAAATAATTTGGGTTGAAATATATTTTGATATAACTGTCGACATACAACATCTTGAAAACTAACCTTCTATGAGGGGTACCACGCCCACTTGTCCAATCCGGCAAAACACACCACCCTAATATAACGGTGACCAAAATTTCATTAAATTTGCGATCCCATTTGCTGATATAATGTGTTTTTAATTTTTGGGTTACATGGGAGGTGCCACGTCCAGTCCACCAATCTCACCGAGATATAGGCTATACGCTACCCGGACCCAAGATACGTATTGTGTCAAAATTTTTTTCGATTCCTATCAAAACTATTCGGAACATACATACATAAAGACACACATATAATATAATAGTTTGGCGCTACAGTCCTGTACAGAACTTCGGCCGAGCTCTCTCACCATTTTGAGCTGTGCATGTTATATTTGTACTCAAAGTGGTGGGACCGACAGTTTATTGCCGAATCCGAACGGCTTGTGAGAGCTTTTCATAGGCAATGTTTTACTCTCGTAGGTTTGCCATTTACTGACGAGAGGTAGCGCGGTATAGAAAAATGTTTCTATGAAAAGATGTTGTTAGCTTCAGTCCAGACTTGAACCGGGGACCTTTCGACTCGCAGTCCAACGCACTAACCACTGAGCTACCGCGGCTACAATATAAACATTCACAAATATATAGTAGATTTTTTACGTTTTTCATTTTATAATTTATAAATTTTATGTTTTATTTATTTTATTATTTCAATTTTATTTTCTTCTGTTCTCGTTTAGAATTGTATGTGTATTTGTTAAAGTCAATAACCTATTTTACTAACGGCCAACATTGCTATTGCTTATTATGTTTAATTTATATAATGTGTTCCCTCAAAAAGGACTATGAATAATATGGCAGGGTGACAACGAACATAAAATTTCAGTTTACCGCATAAATGCTGCCCCTAGATGTATGTTGTATACATTTCACTTTGCATTTCACACCATAAATGCTGCATACCTTTAGGGGCATGTCACGAAATCTCTTTTTTTGAAAATCAATGTGATTAAATTGAAAACAATTTCATTTAATTTTTAAAACATTATGTTTAATTTGAGGTTTAAAACATTTGTTCTTAATTTTATATATGTTTTTTATCTCAGTTTAGTGTTATCCTTCAGATCTACTTATATATTTTGGTGTAATCCTCTTTCCAATATTTATTTCGACTATACTTTACTTGATTGTCAATGGGAATTTTCTACATGCTACAGTGATTTTATAATTTTATAACTTTTAATTCAAACATATTGCGTATTTTATCATTAAAGTCGTGGTTTTTTGTGAATATACTGCAGATTTGAATGATTTTGATACTAAATAAATTTATAAAACATCTATAATATGGCATCAATTTCGAAAGAATATAAACTTTATCCTACAATTGCACTAAACTCTTCAATTTGAATATTTAAATAAAAATAATTGTTTAAAATAAATTTTATTTGAGCATTATTTTGTTCGTAAAAAACTTTTTCCGCTTGAGACGCCAGTTCATAGTGTTATTGAACTACATTAAAAATTAAATAAATATTTAATAAATTAAGTGCACATTAAACTTTGCAAAACTTTGAACTCCACAGCACGCAGCAAGGGTTTCTGCGTGTCCTGCGGACATTTCTTAATAAATTTCATAACTTATGCGCCATGACTACCAAGCAGCAGTTTATTAAGTATTTAGTAAATCCAGCCACGATTGATTCTGTGTCAACTTCTTCCGTCTTGGCATCTTCGGGTCGTCGTCTATGGACGAGCAACTTCCTATTCTGTAGCATAGATTTATCATATAGTGTTGATTTTATTGTGGGTACCTTATATTTTATATATAATATTTCGATAGATAAAATAATGATATGTTCTCAGCGCAGTATTGTGATCGATTTGAGTTAGTGAGTCGTGCCAGAATGTGACTATAAGGCGTAGTAAATGTTAGTAATAAAATTTCAAAATTATTTATTAAAATTGTTTTTTCCTAAATTTTTAATCCTATTTAAAAAAATGTTTGCTTCCAGCAACAGGAAATTAAAATTTCGTGATATGTTGTCCTTGCTCGCAGGTACTCATTTGGACCAAAAAATTGTGGTATATTTACTTCGATGTAATCTGAGACCTCTTCCACTGTCTCTAATTTATTATGGTGTTAGTATTTTGGTTTTGAACTATTGCCTGTGGCTACTTGACTCTTGCGTATTCTTCTCCAATAGCTCTACTGATACCGCGGCTGCTGATTAATTGGAAATATTAAATATTTTGTTACCCAATGGGAAATGACATCAATGACGGGCATAAATGAGGAATCGAAGACATTGTAAAATTTGTCATATGTCTACAACTATTTCATAAAGGAAATTACATTAAAGGTGTCATACACCATATCATCGCCTGAGAATTTGTTTGGCTCAAACGCCATTTTTGGGTGAATGGAGTTATGAATTGAATATAAGCCTTAAATATTCTCTTTCTAATTCCGTTATTCATTTTTCGATATCTCATATCAAATATGAGATATTCAGCATCAACTTTGCACCAAATCGCAAATTTGCTCCATTTTAATGCAAATACAAATTTTCTTTAATCGTATTTTTTCGATATCGACTCAATGGCGTTTGAGGCAAACTAATTCTCAAGTGATAAAATGTCCTCATAGATATATTTAGGACATTAAGCACATCTTGTTAATTCAGATATCATTAATGTAGTTATTCAAGTCATAAATAACCATCAAATTGACAAAGTTTTTTTTCATATATATGACAATCACCTGACGAAATGTCTTCGATGTTGTATCTATGAATGACGTGCATGACACGACATGCATGAGGTGGTAGACATTGTCATCAAAAATCATCAATATTTTGCACGTCGAAAATGCTATCGTTCATCGATGGTCCTGACCTGACCTGACATAGGTGAATCATTGATGACATTTCCCACTGGGTATTTAAAGCATTTCATTTTTTTTCGCATCACAATTCACATAATCATAATCGTCATCAGCATAACTTTGCCAGGATTTGCGTAAGCTGTTCTTCGACCAACGTCGCTGCCAATCACAGGTCCAACAGACCAGACCGACCAACCGGAAATCCTACTACACCTATTATACGCAACTGATGTTCTTATATTTTTCTCTTTTTCATTTTTTTTTCTAATTATTGTTATGCATATTTGACCGAGCGAATCGTTTGCGCTGTTGCCGTAGAAAAAGCAGATGCTAATAAAAAAATAAAATGAAAAAGGTTCCAAGAGAAATTAATGAAACCAAAGCTTTTGCGACGGAAATACATGCAAAATATTTTATGTCCGTTTCATGCCATTGTAGTTTTGTCCTATTGTTCTGGTTTATTTACTGTTTTGTTTACTTTTTGAAATGACAATTTTTTATGTACAAAAAAAGAAAATTTCTAATGTAAATACTGCTATCATTAACTTTTGCGAAAAAGCTATAGCCTGTCATAAATAATTATTGCTTGTCGTAAATATTAATGACTTATTGCAAACATTTGAAAATAGTTCAAATGTTTCTGAGGAACACTTTATATTTAGAGCTACTTTGAATGAATGTTTAGGAGTAATAAGTAATAATTATTACACCTAAACATTCATTCAATACCAGTAAGTAATCAAAACGTTTAAACTAAATAATAAATACAAGAGATGTTTCGGGGCAATTACAGTGTTTTCCACAAACCTATCTATTAAAAAAAAATGTGAGGGAAATACTGCAAATATTTATGGGAAACACTACAAATGTTTTTTACAAACACTGCACATATTTATGACAAATACTGCAAATATTTGAGGGGAAACATTCAATAAATTGGTGGTATTTGGAACAAACACTTAATTGCTTGTACTATTAATGTATGACAAACAATTGCGAATTTTGAATTGTTTGCAAGAAATAGTACAATTCTGGTATTATTTAATTCGTACAAATGGTGTTTTTATACACTTTAATGTTTGTTTGAGATAGTGTTGAATAGAAACTTTATAATTTTGTGTGTGTATATATTCTTTGTGCTACATATATATTTAAAGAAACCTTTATCAACTGAATGAAACTCAATTATTTATGCATGTCACGAAAATGTGTCGAAAATAGGCAAACATTGTCAAAAATGTAGCAGGGACTGTTTTTTTTACGGTTCTTAGTGTTTAAAGCATAATATTTCCGAGATAATTTTTTGTCATAAATTGAAACACAAACGAATAATGGGTGTTCACCGTAAATTCGAATTCGTCTATAAGGAAACTTTCGTTTTTTGTTCACATGAAAAATTTGGAGGAGAGAAATTGTGATAGTTGGTGTGATGAAGTTAGTAAGAATTGTGAAAGATATAGTCGGTAAATCAGTAATCTTATCAGAATTTTAAATATATAAATAAGTGAATGGAAACATATTTTAGTTTGAAAATTGATGTTATAAAAAATTTTGAAAATGAAAAACATTGAAAAAATACGGTTTTAGTTCAATAAATGAAATCATTAATATGATGAATACTGGTTTTTCGTAGATTTTTTTTGTGTGTATGTACATTGGGTAGGAGGTATACCGAATTTCGATTTTTTTGGGAATCAGAAGACAGTTCGCGGGAAAGCATTATTTTCACAAATTTTAGCATTGAGTGGCTAAATCGACTCAGGAGGTTATGCTGATCAAGAATAATAATATTTTTAAAAGGATATAAACAAAAACTTGCGAACATATTTTTTTGCGACCCCTGATTTTTCACATATACTCGCACTCACACAAAATTCAATAACTCGAAGCAGCGGCCATTTTGCGGAATAAAATGTTACCCCAGAACAGGAGCGCTTCTAACACATTAGGCGGTATATTTAAATGCATCATTATACCATTTATAAATAAAATGCCAAAAATATAAAATAAAATTCAGAAATTCTACTTGAGAATCAAAACAAATCTATTGTAATTCAGAAATTACATTTTGAATTTTTGAAACACAAAACATATCAATTGTTATTCAGAAATTTGAATTAAAAAAAAATTAAATTGAAATCTTTCCATTTGAAATTCAGAAAATATCTTTTGAAATTATGCAAAAATGGAAAGTTATGAATTTCAATTGATATTTTCTGAATTTTAAATGGAAAGTTATGAAGATCATTACATATAACATACATATTATGTATTCTGAAAATTAAAGGAAATGTCCTATTACATTGATGTGTTCTGGATTTAGAATGGAATGTCTGAATTACAATTGATATGCTTTAAATTTCAAATGGACTATTTAAATTTTAAATGATTTTTTATAAATTAATTATTTCTGAATAACACTTGAAAAAAGTGTAGCAATTAACTATATAAACCCTGCATACCAAACGATATCGAAACGAATTCGAAACGATATCGTATGAACGAACATTAATATAGTTTTCGACTATCGTTAACGATTCGAGAATGATAGCGTTCTCAAAACGAATTCGAAAAGTTATTCAATTTCGATTTCGATATCGATTCGAATTCGAAAAGTTTATTTAATTTCGATAATATTTAAATTAATTTGCCTTGAAATTATCTTTCATGGGGCAGTGCACCAAGCATTCTATATCATCCACAACATTAAAATTGTTTACCTATTTTGGGATTAAAAATTAGTTTATTGATCCAGCACATATGGGCAGGGGCTTCAAAATCTTCTTTGGAGTTCCTGGATCGAATCCAACAGCGTGCAATATATTTAATAGGGGATGAAAATATTTCATCCTCTATTGGTTCTCTTGAGCACCGAAGGACCGTAGGGTGTGTAAGCCAGTTCTATAGGTATTACAATGGTAAGTGTTCGAGGGAAATACATGGCCTGATTCCACCAGGTCGTGTGTCCTCTCGTTCTACTCGGGCATCGAACCAAGCCCACCCCTTCGTAGTTCACTCGGCTCTCAATAGAACCACGCATTACCGAGAGAATTCGTTCTTCAGTCGCACGATACGTTTGTGGAACAATCTCCCTGCGTCTGTTTTTCCCGACATTTTTGATATTGGCAAGTTCAAAACAAACATTCACCGACACTACTCCATCTCTCCACCCTCCATTTAACCTATCATCCCATCTTACGATCAACACTGTGCATTGCATGAATAGGGGGCATCCCCTGAGCGTTGGTTAATTTGTAAAAAAAAAAAAAAAAAAAAAAAAAAAATACTTATTAAATTTTAAAAGTTTCTAAGGGCCAGTTTTTCAGTGCTAGTTTAAACTCCGTTTAATTAATCTTCTCTTTAAATTAAACGACGTTTAATTTTGTTAGCAGTTTTTCAGTGATTTTTTTTTTTTTAATATCTACTAAGATCCACAGCACTGTACTGTGAAATCTATTCCCTACAATTTTGTGGTTAATATCACTACGAGCGCCCATGCCCAAGCCGGGAATCGAACCCGAGACGTTCAGAATGCAAGTCCAGCGCGCTACCTCTGGACTGCTGAGGCCGGTGATAGTATAATCACTAAAAAAATTGATTCTGATTTCAAACGAAGTTTAAACCACAAACAAAGTTCTACTAGCACTGAAAAACTGGCTCTGGCTTTCAGTTTTTAAATTTATTAAATTATTTCATTGAACAGCTTTTTTTGACAAATAGTTCAATAATCATACTATAGAAATATAACGATTTCATTACTAATTCGAAACGTTATCGAAATTGTATACAATCGAAACGTTGTTTATTGGGAAAATACATTTTTTTCTCAATTCGAATTTTTATTTTGATAATAGCCTATTTTAAAAATTTTCAGACTTTCTTATTTTTATATTTTGAAAAAATAAAAAGATTTTTTATTTTAAATTTTAATAGTTATTTTTATATTTTTTAAAATAATAAAAATCACATTTTTATATAAAAGGCACCTATTTGATTCTGTGTAACCTCAGCAGTCTATCAATTCGTAGCACGCAACAACATCTTGAGCAAAATCTGGAGTGGATGCAGTTTTTGCATTCTTTGATTCTCTCTTCAATGCAGATAATTCTTATTGTGTTCATGGAAAAAGGAAAACTAATGCTACTTGAAATGTAGAATCTGCAGAAAAAGATCTCAGATGAATGTGTTGGACTGTCTCTGAAATATAAAAATAATAATAATAAAAAACAGCTGTACGATCTTCCACTTAATACATTTTCCCAATTGTTTGTTGTTTTATTTGGTTGGTACAAAACACCCAATTTGTACCGATTGCACCTTGAGCACGTCAAGACAATATCTTGAAATTTAAACAAATACTTACCACGTATTAAATAAACGTTATTAGTAATTAATGTGAATTCAATTGATAAATTCAACCTCCTGAACCCGCACATCTATCACACGCAAATCCGCCACTGTACTCCAAACACACAGCCGCTGGCAGCAACATATTGGTGAATTTTGCTAATAAGTTTTTCCCTGTTTATTCAATAAAGAGCCAGACGAGGCGAGGAAACTGTTCGCAAAAGTAAATAAAAAAAAGTTAGGCAAATAACGCAAAAATGCAATAAAAAAAAATAATTAAATAAATAAAAGCATCCATCCAGTTAGCATGTGCGATAATGATGTTAGTAGAGCTGCCAACGTATTGAAGTTTACGCCGCCAATGGCATAAATAATAAATTTAAAAATAAAAATATTACGTGATGAAAAATTCAATTAAACTCATGCAACAAAAAAAAATGTTATTCGATTTGTTGGAATTGCAATATGATTGCAAACTTTTAATTAAGTAATTAGAACTTATAATTGAATTTTGAAATGATAAACAAATGTCGAATGCCGCAGATAGTTGTTATGCTGTTTCTGACAATTACGTATTATTAAACTATAGTAATTCATGTATAATTTAATATACAACTCGTATTTTAACCAAATATTACCAATTGATTTGAATCAAAGGACGAAGTCATCAAATACAGTTATATTACTCAAGACGGTTTTTTCTACACCAAAATAATAGTTTTTTTTATTATTAAAAATAGTCAATGTGATAAAATATTATTGTAATCGGAAAATACCATTAAATACTAGAAAAAACATGACCTTGCCATTGAGTTTATATGAAAAGATTTATTTTTTGTATACTATAAAATCAATAGTTGTCTTATTGACCAATTTTAATGGGATTTAAGGGAATTTTTTTCAGGGTGTATGGACAAAAGACGGACTATGTTTTTGTATTAACAATCTTATACAGCATTTGAATGAAAAGGTCAACCCATAAATATGTTCCAATATATGAGAAAACTTCCAATGTATGCCGGGACCTCAAAATTCGCGGCTTGGTACCCAAATCAACAATTTCCAAATTGAATCGAAATAACGTCTCTCAAACTAAATATACTAAAACATGGATTTGTGAAAATTATAAATCGAAAAATCTCCCTCCGTCTGTTTTTTTTGACATTTATGATATTGGCAAATTTAAAACAAACATACATTTCGTCCCTCTAACCTATAATAATTGTCTACGATCAATACTATGTATTGCATGAAGTGTTTTTAATTTCTAAAAAAAAAACCATTGTACATACCCACCAAAGCATTGTGACAGTTATCAGCTGTTTGATTTTTCTGTCAAACACATTAGGCAAAGCCGCTCAACTTTGAAATTGACATTAATTTTTTTACGAGTTGCGTCCTTTTGTTGAACTGCTGTCTGTTATAAAAAAAAGTTCGCACTTTCAAGTTTCAAAAGTATTTCAATACGTTTTTGCAACTTGGCTGCACTGCGTGTCATAATTCTTGACATTGCTTTGGTGCGCCTAAAAAACTTCCTAGCCTTCGTTAGGTTATTGATTTTTTTTGTTTGGTATTCTAGATTCTGTCAAAGTTTTTATACGTTTTGCAGAATACTTTTTGAATTTGTTATTTTTTTTTTTGTTCATGTCGCGTCGGATATCCTTTGAGTGTGGCTCATGTGCACATATGTTGTATGTAGTTTATGTGCGTCTGTACTGTGCACAGCATATGAAGTCAAGTTTTCCAATATATGTTTTTTTTTTTGATAAATTTTCGCTTTTTTTTGCTTTGGTTTTGTTTTGAAGATATTAGTATTATTGGAAATTCACTTTTCACTCTTCACTTACTCGTCAGTTATTATAGTTCTTCCTTGACATCAGCTACCTTTCCTCCTTTTGTGTGTTCGTCTATGGTTTAACTATGGCCACATTGCAACTGTGCTAAAATATTCGCTTTGACAGCTGAGATTGAAGTCTGCACTGCATATTAATCCTGCCAACTAAGTGGCAGCTCTCTGTCTGTCTATCTTACTGTTTGTCTGTCTGCTCCTCTTCTGTGTGATCTGTCTCCACTAATGCTTTATGTGGCGCTCTCTGGGCGCCCAATACAGGCATCGAAAGTTGACAATAAAAATCCATCCATAAATCAACTCGGTTCAGTGTGTTGCATGCAATGCATTCGTGTGGGTGGCTGCTTGAATTTCATGCATATGGCAGCGCTGGCACTCTATTCTCCTCACTCTTTCTCTCTACATTTACACCCAGAAAAAAACTGGTAAATTAATGGTATTTCAATAGTAAAACAATTATTAAAATTGATCAATAGGATGTATACTATTAGTACAATAATATTCAAACAATTAATAAAATAGTTTGTTTGTACCATTAATTGTATAATGTGTCCTGTTAAATATAATAGTAAGACCCATATATATTTATTGAAACGTATATCGTGTTGAATTAAAGTTTATTTTTCTGAACATAAATTAAAATGAATAGAATATTAGTTTTATTAAATTATCAAAATAGAACTTGACATTTAGAACTTGACATATTTGGTACACCTCGTTACAAAATTTCATACACATTTCATGTTTGTTACAGTTTGCAATAATATAGCATATCAGTAATGATTCTTGAGTCAGTTGCCATAAGAGGGGTTTGATGTATTATTTTTTTCTTTTAAAAAATAGGAAAATTTACATTAAATAAATTGAGTCTTTTGGATATTCACCAAACAAAGTGCATGCGACCATTTTAAACTCCGAGAACATTACACAAAACGAACATGTTTATATTCGTGTTTAAATTTTTATATGCTACATAGTGAAACGTTTATTATTATAGGAGAAAAAACATTAACACAAAAGTATTTATACCATTATATTTCGTCGTTTTAGAAGGAAAAGTCACCAAATGAATTTTCACATACCAAATAGTTATTTACAAAAATCTTTATATATCTGTCAATTTGTAATCGATGATCTCAATTTTTTTACCAAATGATAAGACCTATCCTAATGATAACCTATCCTAATATACCTAATGATAAACCTATTCATTGATATTTCAACTTTAAAAATGCATCAATTACTTTTTATAATATTAATTCAACAAACTTGAAAGTGTCTCATAAAATGTATTTGGTGACTTTTCGCTCTACAACGACGATTTAATAATATTCAAATTATTAAGGTAATGGTACTGAATTTTTTCAAAAACTATCAAATTTCTTAGAAAACTTTAGAATTAATGTTAAAAAAAAACGATAGAATACATGAACGATAAAATCAATGGTAGTACCATTAAGTACTTAATGGGACATTTTGCTTCTGAGTGTATGAGAAGGCATTACTCTGTTGCAATTATTTTGAATTGTACATGTGGTTGGGTGTCTGTCGTTTGACGCATTATCTTAACTCGATTGTGTTTCTTCAGCAAACATTTGGTAAAATTAAATTTACTCTAATGTTTATGCATAATTGTTTACTAAATATGATTACAAAATTAAATTATAATCAATAAGTGTAATAAATATTTACAACACAACCAATATAATTGATCTGTGCAAAGTGTTGAAGGAGTTATGTGTCAATGCAAAGAAAATGAATAATTAAATTTCACTAATATTTCAATTCACAAATTGAGTATATATTGAATACAATTTAAGAATAATTTAAATAAAAACAATTATGTTTTTTAGTCGTATTAGAGCTATGTATGATTTATAATTTCAAAAATTTAACTGAAAGTTTAAAATTTTGGCTAAAATTTTGAACACAAATCGGAAATTTAAATTTTAAACAAACAAAAAAATGTTTAAACAAACCAACATTTACAATTTTAGGCATATATGCAAAATTAAATCAAACATTTGTCTAAAAAATAAATTTTTATAAAAAATTTATGTTTGTGTTTTTGTAATACAAATTCTTTCAAAATATTAAAATATAAATTCAAATTCTCAGCTGATCGATATCAAAACGATATCGTTTATCGATTGTCGTTTTCGATAATTCATAATGATACGAAAACGAAAGGGTTCTGGATAAAAACGAACCTATCTAGAAAGATATATTTATTTTTTGTCGTTATAGATATCGTGTTGATATTGAAATAGTTTTCATCTATATATATAAAACTCTTGGTCCGTCTGTCAGTCGGTCTGTCTGTCTGTCTGTCTGTTTGTTCCAGCATCACGTCTAAACCGCTGAACCGATTTAACTGAAATTTTGCACCAGGATACTATGGAGCCCGGAGGGTGTCATAGGCTATATATGGGCGGGATAGGACAAAGGGGCGTGGCACCTCCCATACAACCTAAACTTTCAAAACGACATAACTCAGCACATACACAATCTAAAAAGATGAAACAAAAACCTAAAATTCACCACACTAAAACTCACCACACTAAAACTCACCACACTAAAACTCACCACACTAAAACTCACCACACTAAAACTCACCACACTAAAACTCACCACAATAAAACTCACCACGCTAAAACTCACCACACTAAACATTCACCATACTAAAACTCACCACACCAAAACTCACTACACTTAAACTCACCACACCAAAATTTGCCACACTAAAACTCAACACAATAAAGCTCACCACACTAAAACTCACCACACTAAAAATTTAACACACTAAAACTCACCATACTACAAACTCACCACACTAAAAATTCAACACACTAAAAATCACCATACTAAAAACTCACCACACCGAAACTCACCACACTAAAACTCACCACACTAAAACTCACCGCACTAAAACTCACCACAATAAAACTCACCACACTCAAACTCACTACACTAAATATTCACCACACTAAAACTCACCACACTAAAACTCACCACACCAAAACTCACCACACTAAAAATTCAACACTCTAAAACTCACCACATTAAAACTAACTACACTAAAACTTCTACTGGGAAAAACTCTACGGGGAAGAATTCTACCGGGAAGAATCCTACGATAAAGCGGTCTATGGGGAAGAATTTTACGGCGAAGATTTTTACTGGGGAGAATTCTGCTGCGAAATATTCTACTGTCTGAATTGTCTTTGAGAAAAGTTGTTTTGGCGGAGAATTATTATTTGGTTACTACATTTATAAAACCAATAAAAACTTCCATCGCTTTATATCTATGAATTCACAAAATCTTGGCACGAGTCGTGCACGGGTCCAGCTAGTTTTAGATAAACACATTTTATTTGTTCAGAAAATTTTGTTTTAGACGTAAAATCTAAAGAATAAATCAATTTCAAAATATTGTTACGAAAATTCAACCTACGGAAAACAGTTCTACAAGTTGGTATCTCTGAATTGTGTATAAAATATAAACACTCTTATGTTTGGTTTAAATTATAACAATTGACTTTATTAATTCACTTTAATAAACAACTTTACTAATAACAATGTAACAACTGCTGCATGTCCACTATTTAACTTGACATTGTTCTTACACGAGATGCACTCGACCAGTTTCCAATCACTACTGAAGTGCGATGCCTCAGATGCGGCGCCCTTATATAATGCATGCATCAGTTAGACAAGTTTCGATACGGTTCGACTTGGTTTCAGAATCTTCTACACTTCTCGTGAATGCTACATGCTTTTTGTTTCCCATTCGCACTCATGTGTTGTTAATGCGCTGATCTTCCATCTCTTTCTCGAATATTGCCTCAATGCGCTGAATGATCTTCCGTCTTTCTAACACAAAGCTTAGTGCGCTGAATTGTCTTGCGTCTCATTAATTCTTGTTAAACAGTACTGTGGAGCAAATTACATATTTTCGTAACAATATTTTGAGTTTTACATCGATAATTTATTTCATCGAATTCAAAAGTTTGTATCAAATTTATTCCAACAAAACAGTTTATTGTAGAATTTTGAATGTGGATTTGTGAAATTTTAATGGCATATTCACGGCATATTTTGCGAACGGACAGAAAACACACAGCTAGTATAACAAGCTCCGCCTTTGTCTATAGCTAAAAATGGTTTTTAACTGCCTCGACTGTGTCAAAATTCTCTCTACGGTGCTATACACATCCCAAAATATTCCCTTTATGTGTGTTGCCGGATAAATATTCCTGAATAATGACAGAAATTTGGTCTTGGATGTTATTTAATAATAATAGTTTGGCGCTACAGTCCTGTATAGAACTTCGGCCGCACAATCTCACCATATAAGCTGTACGTGTTATATTTGTACTCAAATTGGTGGGACCTACAGATTATTGCCGAATCCAAACGGCGACAGAGAGCTTTTCATAGGCAATGTTTTACTCTCGTAAGTTTGCCATTTACTGCCGAGAGGTAGCGTCGCATAAATGTTTTCCATGAAAAAGATGTTGGCAGTCGATGGGATCGAACCGCGGACATTTCGGCTCGTAATCGAATGCACCAGCGACTTTTCGCTCGTAGTCCAACGCACTAACAAGACGAGCTACCGACGCCATTTGGTTTCGGATATTAAAAATTTTGATGTGCATTTTTAATAAATCTACACCATTTTCAAGTGTAATTTAAAACCAGTTGGGTTGGTTAGATCACATGGGAAATTTTAAAGTAGGGACATTTTATAGTAGGTGTTATTATGATAGTTAGGATTATCAAAATTATAGTCGGTCTAAGCCGACTATAAATACCCTAAACATATCTGTGGTTACACAGTGGTATATAGGTACCAGGGTATACGAATCCTGAAAATAACAACAGTCTTTCAATTGCTGAAGAATTTCCATTTATATGACACCCATATTTACAAATGGGTAGGTGTACCGAATTCCGATTTTTTTTGGGGAACCACAAGACAGACAGACGGCCAGACGGATATCGCTAAATCAACTCAGGAGGTCATGCTGATAAAGAATATATATACTTTTCCATACCGGAGCTGCTTCCTTCTGGGTGTTACAAACGGCGTACCAAACTGAATATACACTTTCACTCTTAGTGTAGGGTATAAATATACAATTTATTAAAAAAAAATATCATTTTTTAATTCAAAAATTACATATGAAAAAAAAAACTATTCAAAAATTCCATTTGACATTCAAAACAAACAATTATAATTTTTATTGATTTTCAGAATATCATAATTTATATTTATAACTTTCTGAGTTCGAAATGAATAGTTTTAAAATTGAATTGATATTTTCTAAATTTCAGAACATCTATTGATATTGTCAGAATTCAATACAAAATTATCTGAATTACATTTGGAATGTTTTGAATTGTAAATGAAAATTTCGAAATTTCAACTGATATTTTCTGAATTACACTCGAAAATGGTATAGAAAACAAAATTTGACAAATGATTTTGGAATAATATTATCAATTTCGAATTTTTTTATATGACAAAATTATTTTTGAATTATAATAATAAAAAAAAAATGTAACATCGACCCAAATTGTGAATTATAAATCAGATGTTGATTTTCCGAATCATGCGAAAGTGTTTAACACATGTAATTTACCAACTTTAAAAGGTGTACATAACAGCTTTGTTATTCATTGATATTGTTGCCACATTGTAAATGTTGCATGCAATATATGCCGACGGCATTTAATCAGCAGCAGCAACAGCTGGTTTATTTTATTAACTTTGCTTTAGTTTTTGTTATAGTATGGCAGTAAAATAATATTGTTATTTTACACCGTAAATGTTGCTGCTGCTTTTTGTAAAAAAATAATGTATTAATTTTATCTCTGTGGTTATTGTTGTGTGATGGCAACACTGGTGTTGTGACCCGTCAATGCGATGATTAGATTGTCGGTAGCATAGTGGCTGCTGCGTGCCATTATGCTGTCAGCAATTGCTACTGCTGTAGCTGCTGCCATCGAACAACATAATTTAGATAGTGTTGCTGTCGAAGTGCGGCGTTGCCATTAGCACGTTGCCAAAACTCCCATTCAATAATTATCTGCGAAACCGGATACTAATGCATTTGTGCAATACATGCATTTGATGCGCTTCAATTATGCAAAATTAATATTTAATCGAGCGAAATCTAAGAGGTTTTGGGGGGCTTTTATCGTTGACTGACAACTGATAATTAAGTTAATTCTATAGCGGTTATGCAACAAAATGTGCAAATAAATTCAATTTACAGTTTATAATTTAATTTATTAAATAAATAATTTTGTAAAATGTTTGTTTAAATAATATTTTATTAATCTATATTTATGCTGAATTGAAAATTTATTAACAAAAATATTTTAAAGCAAAACAGTAAAAAAATGCAATGTCCATGCTGAAAATCGTGTTGGGTAATGTTATTAGATACGATACAAATTTTTGTATGTTAGATTCAAAACAGAGTCTAGAGATAAAGGTTAACCTTTTCGAAGGTTCCTGAATAACTCTCACTAAATAAATCAGTGAGACACCAAAAATTAAAGAAAACAAAAAAAAACGGTTTTTGACTGAAAAATTTCGAATAAAAACATTGATAAAAAAATGTCCAACAAAAAATGTGTATTCCTTCAAAAATTTTCGAAACAAAAAAAATTGTTCAAAGAAAACAATTTGATTTTGGACGACAAAAACAAGGCAATGGTCGTCGCAATCACCATTTTCCAAAAAAAATATTTGACAAAAACAAAAATGTTTGAAAATTTCGAAAAAAAAATGTTCGACGACAAAAAACGAAATGGTCGAAATCACCATTTAAATTTAAATAACGAAGTTCGAAAATTTGGAAAAAAAATTTCGGAAAAAAAAAACAAATTATAAAATTTAAAATGCGATTCACCTGATAAATTGGTCGTACTTGGGTACTTCTGTAATCCCACTGGAACAGAATCACCCAACAAAGTGCAAATGGCGCACCTGGGGTTCTTCTGTAATCCGATTATTTATTCTAATGGGATTACAGAAGATCCCCACCCAAAAAGGTTCCTATGACGAACATGTATTTTGCAATTAACAATTATTAATTGCAATTAATGTAGTAATATTAAATGTAGTAATATTAAAAATTGAATTTTATTGGTTGGATTTTGAATTATATTCTTTTACAAATACCGTATATTTTCTTTTATATATATATCGGCCATGTTTCGGCTTTCGATCGAATTTCATATAAAATTTGCAGACAAACGATTTTGAATTCGATGTAAAAATACAAAAAAATGATGAAATCAAAGCAAACGGATTGAATTCTTTGACAAAATAAATGTTTGTACTAAAACATCGAATTCAAATACGTTTGTTTACATAAAGGGTTTTAGTTTTACATTTTTTTTTAATCATAACATAAAAACATAACAAGGTAAAAGAAAAAAAATATATTATTTATGAAGAACAATACTCCATAGTTTTTAAAAATAGTTAAAGATTCATATTTCTGAATAAGATAGGACGAATTTTCGTATTTTAGTGTTCCAGCCCACCATCAGTCGTTAGACACCATGTCTTCTAACTTTTTTGATAACGGTAATCCAACTATAATAATAGTTTGGCGCTACAGTCCTGTACAGAACTTCGGCCGAGCTCTCTCACCATTTTGAGCTGTGCGTGTTATATTTGTACTCAAAGTGGTGGGACCTACAGGTTATTGCCGAATCCGAACGGCGGGTGAGAGCTTTTCAAAGGCAATGGTTTTACTCTCGTAGGTTTGCCATTTACTGCCGAGAGGTAGCGCGGTATAGACAAATGTTACTATGAAAAGATGTTGTTAGCCCAGGTCCAGGCTTGAACCGGGGAACATTCGACTCGCAGTCCAACGCACTAACCACTGAGCTCTTATTTTATTTCAGTGTAACAAAATGTATTGGTCATAGTTCTATACGGATTTTAATCCATTACATCAATTTTATTTGGAACTTTAAATGATCTCAATTTAAATCTGTTCTTTACTTTTTGAAAATCTTATTGATTAGTTATATCATAAATCCTGATTTTCGACCTGATTCACGTTTACTAAATATTTAAGAAGATGGTCTCTCGTAACCAAATTGTAGTAATTCCAGCAGTTTCCCGGGATACACATGCTATACTTGCAATAATTGCAAGCACTGTAGAAAGGTTAGCTTTATCAAAATGTCCAACATTTATTTCTTACTTTTTCGAAGTTTTTGTTGACGACATGATCGATCACTTATCACTAAAAATTTTGTCAGTGTTTTTATTTGTTATAAATCAGAGAATTTTTGAATTTACTGGATTTTTTGCATTATTTGCTTTGACCCCAATATCCGCATTTGATTTTGTAAAAGTAATTTCTTTTACAGCCTTTATTTTATATGAACTTCGATTGGAATTCGATCGAAAGTCGAAACATGATCGTATATTCCATTTCAATAAATAAATTAAATAAATTTATTTCACTAGAGAAAAGGATTAATCCCCGTGGCGCTTATGACCTCTTGGGAAGTGGTCAATATTCCCATTTTTAGTTTCAAAAAAATGGGAGTTATGTTTTTCGGACACATTACCCATTTTCGAAATGGCGATTGTGTTTGTGGGGGCTAAGTCCGTCACTTATATGTTATATTAATTTTTTGTTGAACATTTGAAAAAAGTTGGATCTACTTCATAGCTGAGACGGCTTTCATTTTAAAAATAGATTTTTCTCATCTCATAGTGCATTTCAATTGGGAATAAAACCTTAAAAAAAATTGATATTTGAAAACCGTTTTCATAGCCTTACACAGAAAGATATCAGCTACAAAATATTTGCAAATTTTAACAGCTGCATTTAACCAATTCTTGCGTTAATAACAAATAATGTTTTTTTATTTTTTTTTTACAAGCCAAAAACCGAAAGGCCATGAAAACCGAAAAATAGCAGTCAAAACAACTACAAAACTCATACAATGTACTATGTATTGTAATTAAAATTTAACTTCAAAATTTGAACATGGAATTAATAATATTTTGTTACTTTGTTGTTGTAAGTTGTTGTATTCGTTCTTTGTATTGCACCCTTTTCTCTTCTTCTTCTTCATCATCTTCTTGAACAAAACTTACAAAGGTTAAGGGCATACAACCCCCAAAATACACCGCCCCTCACTGGCACAGTAATACGGTGCAGCCACCTTGAAAGTCACGCACGCACTTTAAAATGTTTGCGCTTCCAAAATCAACAACAACAAGAGCAATAAAAAATACACGATGTTGTTGCTCAGTAAAAATCGCGCAACATTAAATTGTTGTTGTAGTTTACAAATTACTTTGTTGCTAACGTCAGTTACGTGACTTTGTTGCACGCATATTTTAAACAGCATTTTTTGTTCATAACAAAAATAACCTTTAGCACCCTCATGGTTGCTTTTATATAACACTTACTTATTAGCAATCACCTGCAGCTGGTTGAATAAAGCTAATTAGCTCAAGTTATCTTAAGGTTTCGCAAGAAAAATTGTATAAAGTGCAGCAGGGTGCATTAAGAATTTAAAATTAAAACTAGGAAGCAAAGTTTGATCACATGGTAAATTTGGAAGTAGGGAAATTTTGATAGTTGGTGTTTGTAATAATTATAAATGTTATAGACGGACTAAGCTGACTATAAATACTAGACATCAGCACAAAAAGCCACTTCAAGACATTCATTTTATTTCAAAACATTTATTGTCGCACACTCTATGCTTGCAAATCAAATGAATGTGTTGCACACAACCACAAAGCACAAGCAGTGTCAAAACCAAACACAAACAAGACGTAGCTGTAGTGAAGAGTGGTATAATCATGCTCACAAAAGCAAACAACAAGTAGTGTCAAAACAAATTACAAACAAAACGTAGTTGTAGTGCAGAGGTCTATAATCATGTAAAGGGCTAAGTAAAGGGCTTTTCAATAAGAGCGTTACAAAAGTTTGTTTATCATGAAATGGCATACCTTACTGAAGAGAAATGTCAAAAGAGCGGCAAGAAATATGGCGTCGTTTGCTGTCCCTGTCGCTCTACTTTTGCAGCGTTCCTGTTGAAAACCCCATTACCTACTCAGTGTATTTTACATTTATTTTTTATCATTCTTACTCTGAAGTATTTTAAATAATATTGAAATATACGGCCATGTTTCGTCTTTCGATCGAATACTGATCCAATTTCATATAAAATTTATCAACAAACGGTTTTGAATTCGATGTCAGAATGCAAAAAAAAGTATTTTTCAAACAAATAAAAAACGTTGAAGTCAAAGCAATCGGATTGAATTCATTAAAAAAAACAATTTTTGTACTGAGACATCGAATTCAAAATCGTTTGTTTACATATTTTATAAAAAGTTTTATTGGAATTCGATCGAAAGTCAGAACATGATAGAAAAAATTCAAAAGGTATAAGAAAATCATATAATATTTTAAATTAAGTTTTATATTAATCGAAAAATTGTTCATTATTTAATTGGCTTTTCGGCCATTGCGTTGTTTTTATCGTACAAACATTTTTTAAAACATTTTTTTTAAATAACATTATTATATTTCGAACGCCGCACAGTGGGGAAGGGAGTACCAAAAGTTGGCGAACATCTCAAATAGTGGTATTTTTCAGAAAAATAAGTAAGAGAATTGACTAATATTGTATGAACATTTAATAATCAACATTTAGATGTAGATTTTTATAAGGAGGTGTGATACCTCGCATTCCACTGAAATGATTCAATTAATATGTCTGTGTATGAGAAAGTCTGGTGAAAATTTGGATACATATGACATAAATTGAGTGATGTCACATTGTCGACAATTTAATTTACTATGCAATGAAAAAAAAATTATATTTTGAGACTAATTTAACTTTTGAGTTTTTCGCCAACTTTAGATACTCATTGCCCCACTGTGAGCACTGAGCGGCAGATTTGTTGTTTTCTTCAATTTTCGTCTTCTCACTCCTTACTCGGTGCGCTCACTCACTGCACTCACTGTATTCGTTGCATGTTCAGCGAGTGTATTGTCATTCGGCTTTGTTATTAAAAACATTGAATGTGTCGAAAAAAAAATGTCTTGACACTACACCAATGAAACACATACTTCAGTAAAGTGTAGTCGCTGAAGAGACTTCACTATAACTTGGTGCGTTCACTCGCTGCACTCACTGTATTCGTTGCATGTTCAGCGACAGTATTGTAATTTGATTTTGTTATTCAAAATATTGAATGTTTTGAAAAAAATCATGTCTTGCCACTATAGCAATGAAACAAATACTGCAGTGAAGTGTAGTCAGTGAAGTGTAGACTGTCATGCAAAATGCACTCAATACTGTAAAGTGCAGTAGCGCATATTTTGCAGAGGTAACTTCAAATGCAGATGTCAAATAAATACACTACACATATGTGATAGTGTGTGCGGTAACCTTTTAAAGTAGTCCAGAGGTCTCCATGGTATACTAACCAATCTTAAAAGATTTACCTTCAGATTTTAACAGTCAGATGGAGAGACAGACAGACGGAAATTGCTAAATTGACTTAGGAGTTAATACTAATCAAGAATATATATACTTTTCCACACCGGATATATTTATTTCTACTTGTGTTCGAATTAGTTTTAAAAAGCAGGGAGTTCTAGTGGTTTAACCACAGACAGTACAATGACTGAATGAAGGAAAACAAAGTAACGAAAATATATATTTTAATACTTACAATAGAATCTCAATATAATTGCTTATAAAAAATGTACAATTTCAATTTCAGTTAACAATAAAACCTCGAATAAATCTCTTCACACAGCTAACAAATTTTTATGCACAGCTTGCAAAACATATTTGTAACCTGAGGGGGTGGGTTAAGGTTGTTTTAAATGGTGCTTCGGTTAGAAATGTAAAAAATACCCCAAACGAATGTTTGAGGCACTATGATTCTAATCGATTTTCATTCAAAATAGGAAACATTCAAAATAGAGGGTGGTGATGGAGTTTTGTTTTATTTGGGGGTTGGTTTAGGAAATGCAGCAACCCCCTTTGCGGTGTAGTTGCAGCAAATATTGTTTAGGTTGTTGTTCTGTATAACCTAAAAGCATTTAAAAGCAATAAATTCCAACATTTGGTTACCGGCTGTGTTGGCGTTGCGTTGCATGCCACTGAAATGCCATAGAAATGCCGACGCACTCTGCCGCACACAGACGAGATGCGACCGCTAAAGAGCAACGTACCGTAAGACGGTGCTGTAAAGGTTGCAGAAGGGTGGCAGTAGGCAAATATAACAGTAGCTATGACCCAGGGGAACTAGAAGAGCTGGAGGTATTAGTGGGTTGTAGTGGGTTAGTGGGTTGCAGTGAGGGCCATGCGTTTGCAATAAAGTGCAGCTAACAGAGGGTTGTCGAGAGTGGCTGCACTGCGGCAATTTTAATATAGATTGAGTATAAAAATGTACCTACATTTTTGTATATCGAAAAACAATAATTTGAATTGAAAACACAAAGTTTTCTTAAAAACATTGAATACAAGAATAATTGCACTTAGCTACTTTTGTGATACTTAAGAACAGAATCTCTGTATATCAAGCATAATTTCTCTTGGTTACTTTCAACATAACGACAGAGAGGTACACTAACAAACAGATGGTGATGACAGACGGTCATCGCAAAACAAAGCATACGAGCGAATAGTACAGATAAAGCAATATTGATAAAAACAACAACAGATACATTAAAACGTGTTCTTTTTGCGAAGAATACCGCAAAAATTTTGCGTTTTCTCTTTGATTATTAATAGTCAATAAGTTAACTTCTCAAAATCCAGGAGAATAAATCTTGTTCACTTTTTTGATAATTAAGTAATTTACTTTCTTAATATTCAGATGATAACTTCTAGAATTTCAGTAGCTTTTATTCAATTAGTAAAATTCTGCTAATTTTTTTTCGTACTGAATTCCGAATTCTCTAGTTTAAGTAGTTTATTTCCCAAATCTTGTCAGGTCTCATCGATTTTTCTTTAAACATCCGCAGAGTTCTCTCTAACTATTGAAGCTGTGTGAGTTATGAGAAGTGTACTCAAATGTTGGGACCTATACTTTAATAATGATTCCGAATGACACACAGAAAAAATGTTGTGCATAAATGGTATGAACGCCGTTAATTGAGACACTGTTTATATTATTGTTACGAAAATTCAGTCTACGGAAAACTGTTCAACAAGTTCGTATCTCTGGATTGTGTACACTATAAAAACACTGTTATATTTGGTTTAAATTACAACAATTAACTTTATTAATTCACCTTAATAAACAACTTAACTAATAAAAAATTCTAACAACTGCTGCATGTCGACAATTTAACTTGCCACCGTTCTGCAACGAGATGCACTCGACCACTTTCCAATTAGAGATAGGAGCGTTTCGTGTCACGCCCGAATTTGAGTTCGTGCGTACAAATCTCCGTGCGTGCTAGTTGTTGAGTGCCCGTGCGTGTTCGTGCCTCTAAAATAAGAAAATAAAAATTTCGTAGTATTTTAACCAGAGACAAACACACTTTGCAATGTCGGTAATGATTCCACACTATTTTAATAACTGTTCCGATTTCGGTACCAAAAATCTAAACGGTTTCAATTACGGTTCCAATCCGGATCTTTGCGGTCCCCGGCAGGTTCCGATTCCAGAGAGATTCCGATTCAGAGAATAAAACAGTAGCAAAATTATTTTTTTAATTATTTATAATAAGGGACCATAAAGAACCGGACCCGATTTAAAAAATGTATGAAACCGAAATCAGAACCCTTTTCTTTTTGTTGGAACCGAAATCGGAACTGGAAGCACTAATTTTTAAATCCGGTTTAAAAAATGTGTGAAACCGGAATCGGAACCCTTCTTTGGTTGGAACCGAAAGCGCTAATTTTTAAATTTCGAAACGAGAACCAACACCGATATTCCAAGTGTTTTAGTCCAAGCCTTGGGACCGCAAAATACCGGAACTTTTTGTTAATATTATTTTTCACGTTTTGCCTAGTTTTTCACATGATTCCGTGCTTTTTTCGTAATTTTCTTCCTTCTTCGTGTCTTTCTATATCCCGTGTTTTATCGTGCTCCTCATGCTCCTCGTGCTTGCCTTTAAATTTAGTCGTCGGGCTCGTGTTCGTGCGTGTCCGTGCCATCAAATACAGGCGCGCGCTCATCTCTAATTCCAATCACTACTGAAGTGCTGTGCCTCAGAAGCGGCGCCCTTATATACTGCATGCAACAGTTCGAAACGTTTCGACATGCTTCGTGAACCTTCTACTCGTTTCGTGAATGCTATTGGCATCTTTTTCGCACATATGTCTTTCTAATGCGCTGATCTTCTATCTCTTTCTCGCACATCGCCTTAGTGCGCTGAATGATCTTCCGTCTCTTTCTAACACATTGTTTAGTGCGCTGAATTGTCTTCCGCCTCATTTACTCTTGCACAGTGGGGCAAATTACCTCTTTTCGTAACAATATATATCATTATAATTTTAAATTATTTTTTGTATATTCGAATCGCACAATTTGAGAGAAAACAAATTAATATAATTAAATAGAATAAAAAAAATAATATAATAAAATAAAAAAAGAGTATAAGAAAATAAAAAAAAAACAGATTTTTTTTTTTATTTTTAAATAGTTTAAAAGTTCATAAATACCATGAACTTTTTCATAAATATTATGAATGCGTTCATCAAAAAATTATGAACTTATTCATTACGGTTTTATGAACGATTCATAAATGGGATGAGTTTGGTGATTGGTTGAGTCGTAAGGATAAATTCATAACATTGATGAAAAAATTCATTAATAGTATGAAATTTTTTTATTCTGTGCAGGATGAGATGTTTTATGATGTTTTTTTTTCAAATGTTTGCCAATATATGCCGGAATTTAGTGCTGTTTAGGAAATACATTTTCTGTTTTGTATGTTTGGTATTAGCGCGATTTGATCCCGAGATAATTTTAATATATTAGAAAATCAATATTTATTAGAAACAAAAAAAAACTAGAACCATTGCCAAAATGAGAATAAAGAACAAAAACAACTAAATTAAAAAACAATTATAAAACAACAGCAAATTAAAAATGAACAATTACGAATATATCCTGAAAAAAAACCCGAGAATCGAGAACAACAACGGCAGCAAAAACAACTAAAGGAGCTGTTGCTGCAGCAAATAAATTGCAAGCTTTCATTGAATATACGCTTCGTCAGATGTTGGCATTCATAGAAAAATGCATTCATTCATTTAGTCATTGCATCGTTTACGCCATCGTTCGTCGTTCATTTGTTCATTTTCCGACTTTATGTCTGGCTTCCAGGCTGACATCCTTACATCCTTTTCGTCTGTCTATCTTTTTGTCTTTGTTTGTCTGCCTTGAATGCGGCGAATGATGCTGCTGCTGTTGGTACTACTGCTGTTGGTACTTCTGCTGTTGGTACTACTGCTATTGCTCAAAATGCCATTGTTGCTTAATTAAAAAGCGAGCAACAGCTACAAATAGCAATTAAAAAATATATATAAATGTAGAATTGTGATAAAATTGCTGTTGATGATGATTTTTATAACACTCGTTCAAAAGTTCGATTTTTACACACGACTGCGTGGTTTTTGTTGCTGACATTTTCATCGGGCAATAACAGCTGCGAGCCAATTATCCGCCGTGCGTCTTCCGTGCGTTACGCGCGTGCAAAATGGGGTCAACGACTGAGACGCACGCCCATCGCTATTGTATTTCCGCAAAAGATTGCTTTCGTCTTTCTGCGTTGCTTAGAATAGTTTTGCAATTAAAAACAGAATAAATACAATGAATGAGCAGCAGATAATTAATTAAAAAATATCTACTTAGCAATATTGCAATTAATTGCTTTTTACACATTGTTGAAATTTATAATTAAATCAGTGATTTTTTTTAGTACTAATCTTAAACATATTTACATTTAATCTTAAACATATTTATATTTAAATAATGTTTAAAACCTCAAAATTTTGGTACAAATCTTTGTTTAAATTTAATTTTTTGTATTTATTTAAAAGCACGAAACATTATTTTATTGATTCTCTCAGAAAAGATTGTTATAAGTAGTACTTGTAAAAGTGTATAACTAATATCGTCCACTATCATGCCAAAGGGACGAATTTGTAATTTTTGACACTTGTGTTTTTTTACATTTTTGGATGTCGTTATTCCTCAAGTATACTGTGCCAAAATCGTGTGTGATTTTATTGGATATTTTTAGCCACAAAAGACAAAACTAAAATGGTGAATTCGAAAAATTGAAAATGTTGTCATGCCAAAAGGGCGAATATTTTGTTTTTTTTGCCATAACTTTTTATTGATATAAGATAAAATAGTGGTATGCAGTCATTAATTGTTTGATTTTAAAGCACCTATAGATTGGCAACATTATTTTAAAATATTTTTTTTCAATTTTTATCATTTGCAAGAAAAATGTTATTTTTTAATAATGATGTCAATCGATAGGTGCTTTAAAATCAAACAAATAATGCCTTTACACTACTATTTAATCCTGCACCAACAAAGAATTATAGCAAAAAAACGCCCTTTAGGCATGAAAAGATTTTCAATTTTGTTCGTTTCTGACCTATAACTCTTTATTGGAGCAATATAAAATAGTGGTGTAAAGAGCATTAATTGTTTGTTTTTAAAGCACCTATCGATTGGCAACATTATTTTTTTTTAAATTTTTAACATTTGCAAGAAAAATGTTTGGCAAATTATTTTTAAATAATGATGCCAATCGATAGGTGCTTTAAAATCAAACAATTATTAGCTTCACACTACTATTTAATCTTGCATCAATAAAGAGTTATAGCAAAAAAACAAAAAGATTCGCCCTTTTGGCATGACAAGATTTTCAATTTTTCAAATTTGTTCGTTTCTTTGCTGTAACTCTTTATTGGTGAAAGATAAAATAGTGGTGTAAAAGCATTAATTGTTTGTTTTTAAAACAAATATCGATTGGATTTTTTGTCTTTTTTGTTTGTTTTTAATAAAATAAGTGTGTTAAAACAAATTGATTCTTCTTCCAAGCATAATTTTACTTAAACGCAATTAAAAAGCTATGTTTGTTTGCAAACATAATAATGATAAAATTAACTTATGCAGCTGTATAATATAATTATGATTACACATTAATACAATCTGATTGATTGATTATATTGTTATTACTTTTTAATTACATTCAACATTTTCAAACCAATCTTTGTTATTCAAATACAAAATTGAATGCATTTTCAAAATCGATATTAAAAAAAAAACAATTTGTATTTTGTTGCTTTTATCGTAAAAACATTTAATAATAAAAATTTATCATACAATTTAACCTAGAAAAAAAAACAACTTTCGAATTTGTCAGCCAAAGCAGTCAACTTCCACACTGTGCTGCCAACAAAGTAAACTCACATCTGACACCACCAGCTGTCCCAGTAGTTTGGCCAATTTTATTAGTCACATAAGCTGCAAAAATTTTCCACCTTATCAGGCGCATTGATAAGAAAATTTATGGGCAAGAACTCTTTTTGCACAGGCGACCGGACACGAGAGCCCATAAATGAGTGCTTTCGAAAGAAGCAATGCCAGGAATGTGTGTTTTATACGTTTTTTTTTTTACATTTTAGTTCACCCTCATTTTATACTGCTTATCAGTTTCAGAGCCTCCCTCACAGCATCCTACACTGCGCCACTGCAAACTGACCCCATTGGTACTCCAACTTGTTCTCTTAATGCTCTTATAATCCTTTGAAATTGAATACGCATGAAATTTTGCAAGAGTAAAATCTGCAGGGGGCCTTTTAAAAAATCGTATATAGTATATGAAAAAAATTCTCCCATGACCACATATGGGAAAAATTTGCTGTTGACTGCCGCCACCCAAAAAGCTGTAATTTATTACATGATTATGGACTTCCGATGGGAATTTCATAAATCTTATATGGGCAATAATGGAGCAAAGAGTGGGAATAATATTAATACAGCAGACGCAGTAGTACAGAAATTCGAATTTTAATTTATTTTACTTAATGCTTCATTGAATTCATTGTGATTTTATGCTTTTTATTATATGATATATGTATTTGGTCGTTTATGAAAATTCACTGAATTTCAGAACAATACAATTTATGTAATTTATGTTTCTGAAATTATAAACTGTTTTTCATTTTAAATCAAAATGCTATTAGCTGTTGTTTGCAGCTCATTAATAACTATTTTGTAATTATTATGTTCATAGATATAGTATCTAAGTTCGAGGTAAAGAATTTTACTTTTTATCTATTTCGAAAATCAATAGGTACGATATGAAACATGAGATATGAGACATATGTTATTGTCATATTTAGAAAATATTGCATAAGTGCTTTACAAATTATGCAAATTTTGCTCTACCCAAAAATAGGTGAATTTTTATCGATTGTGCCCATAGATTAAATAAATTACAAAATATTTAATGGAAAATATTGTAAATATTTTATGAATGAAATTGTATATTATATTTTGCGAATTAGAACCCCTTCGTATTTTACTCTAGAGATGGACGCGTGCCGTGCTTTTTTTGTGTCACGCCCGAAAATCTGAGTTCGTGCGTGCAAATCTCCGTTCGTGCTGTGCGTGTCCGTGCCTCCAAAAAGATTTTTTTTTATAGTTTCTTCCTCAATTTAAAGAAACCCTTACTTCATTTATAAAATAAAAATTTCGTGATATTTTAACCTTTTCTTAAAAATCTGTTGTTTTAGTTTTACTTATATATTTAAGAGAATAAAACAGTATCAAACTTAATTTTTGAATTATTTATTACAGGGACTAAAACCTATTGGAATATTGGATCCGGTTCGGGTTCAAAGATTTTTAAAATTCCGATTCCGCTTTCGATCAACAATTAAAATGGGTTTCGATTCCGGTTCCATAAATTTTTAATAACGGTTCCGATTCCGGTTCTTTTCATTACCTGACAGGGACTATAATATCTGTTCAGGTTCTGGTTCCGATATTTTTAAAATAGCGGTATCGATTCCAACCAGAAAAAATATATATGTTTCGATTCCAGTTCCGGTTCAATACATTTTTAATAACAATTCTGGTTCGAAAAATCTTAATGGTTCCGCTATTATTTTTCAAGTTTCGCTTGCTTTTTCATGTTTTTCCGTGCTTTTTTCGAGTTTTGTCGTGTTTTTTTCGTGTTTTGTCGTGTTTTTCCGTGTTTTTTTTAGAAACCAAAATATAAAAAAAATTCCAAAAAAAAAAATTTCATAAATAAAAATTTATTAAAAAAAATTTGGTCCCAATTTTTTTTTTCAGAAACCAAAATATATTAAAAAAATTCCGGATAAAAGTTTATGAGTGACATTTTTGTTGTATTTTATGTCTAAAATGTATTTTTCACATACACTTCATCATATTGAAAACCCTTTTTGGTCATTCATCAAATTAAAAATGCATTCATAACATTGATGTGTCGTAGTTATCAGTATTGTTACGAAAAGATGTAATTTGCCCCATAGTGCAAGCAATCAACAATAATAAATGAGATGCAAGATAATTCTGAGCACTAAGCAAAGTGTTAGAAAGAGACGGAAGATCATTCAGCGCACTGAGCAATGTGCGAGAAAGAGATGGAAGATCAGCACATTAAAACAATCTTTTACGAATTTAAAATACTCAAATGTGTAAATAGCGACAAATGTTTGTTTGTAAATTTGACGTTTAAAGCTCGAATCAAACAATATAATAAACAACTCAATTTTCAATTTTCAAATAATTTTAATATCAACCGTGTGATTGCCCAATTTTTGTATGGAAAATAAGGCAATCACACGATTGATATTTAAATTGTTTTGAAAATTGATTTAAAAGTTGACTGTTTATTCAATCGTGTGATTCGAGCGTAAGAACATCATATTGAACATGAAAAACATTAATAAAAAAAAAAATTTGAATTCAATAATTGAAATGAAAATGTTATAATTTTTACTAATACTAATACTTACACATTTTGTAATTAAATTGTGAGTGTGTACTTTAATTAAAATTATAATATTTAAGTGTACGCAGCAAAATTGTGACTTACAAGCATTTAAAAAGTTCACAACTCACCGCATATGTAAAACATGAGCACGCATAAACTTTCTTCTAAGTTGAGCTTAATTCAAGTGTGAATGAGAGAGTGTGTGTGTGTGCGACACATGCATATGTATGTGAGTCTCTCAAAGCTTAAGTGCCTACAAAGTTCTACGGCAAAAGCCGCAAAAAATAAAAAATAAAGTGGCCTAAGCAGCTTTAAAGTATCAGTGGTGACAACAACAAAATGCGACAAATGAAAATAAATGAACTTAAATGATAAAAATGAATTAAGTTGCAGCTTTAAAATCTACACGTGAACTTAAGTTTTGTGCATGGAAAAAGAACGATGCTGATGGAGTAGTTTGAAGTTGAAGAAAACAACTTAAGTGAATTGGCGCTAAGAGTTGCAACTTAGGTAAAGTGGTGCTCTTTGTTGCATGTAGAATATAAGAAAGCTGCTTGCGGAGCAGGGGATTTTATTTTAGTAGCGGAAAAGTACAATTGAAAGTTTCTCTATGATCAGACATTAATTTGATTTGTAAACATTTATTATTGAATTAGCCACTTAGATGTGCATATTCTTCTTGTTATGATGGAATGATTTTGTCAAGTGCTTTCGTAATATTAAATTAGCTTTTATGTAAGTTCAAGTGGTTTGGAAGCATAAACTTAAATAAATTTTATATTTTGGTTATTTAAAACTAAAAAAACCACACAAACTTACGAACTTACTCACTAATAATCTCTCTCTCTCACCCCTCCGGTAAAGCGTTCAAGTATTTCCAATTCAAATATGTATTTTCTAAAATTATGTAAAAGCAATTTCAAAGTTTTCTGCATTTTCAATTAAAGTTGTTGCAAAAGTGCGTCAGGCGCTTAGAAGTGTCTGTTCTATGTACCAAATGTCTGAGACAAACAGACAGACAGACAGACAGAGAGACTTTTCTACATAGATAGACATTTACTAGCATAGCCGTCAGTGTGCTGGCAGCTCTTGATGCTCAAAGCGCTTTGCACCGAGTGTAGTTCACAGTTTTTGGCACGACTTTTACTTAGTTTTCGCATGAATACTCTCTCTCTCTTTCTCACACTTACAAAGTCTCTATCAATGTTGCTGTAGCATTTCTTAGAAAATTCGTAATTATTCCAAACTTTGACTGTGCTAATCTTCGCACAGACAGCCTATGAAGGGTTGCCAGCTGTTGTGGAAGCAAAAGTTAAGCAATGCATATAAGATTCACTTAACTATTAATTTTTAAAAATATTTATGAGTATTTTATATATTTGTCTATTAATTTAATTTAAAGTAGGTACTGCGATAAAATTAATGTAGTAAATGTTAATGTAATTTTGTACTTGTGTTGAAAATTTTACTTTTACTACATTTTCTATGAAATGAGCACATTATATAGTAAAAATTATTACATTTGCAGTGTATTTTATAGTTATAGTTATTTTTCTACAAATATCTGGTTGTTTATATATATATATACAAAATATATTTATTTTTCATAGACATGTGTTAAAAAAAATACATTTGCTTTTAGATATAAACCAAATACATATCGTCACTATCATGCCAAAGGGGTGAATGCGCAATTTTTTGACAATTGTGTTTTTGTACATTTTTGAATGTAGTTTATCCTCAAGTATGATGTGCCAAAATCACGTGTCATTTTGTTGGATATTTCTAGCCACAAATTTGCAGGAAATTATTTTTGGCAAAATATTTGTAATTAATAATGCAGATAGGTGCTTTGAAAACAAACAATTAATACCTTTACATCACTATTTTATCTTGTACCATTAAAGAGTTATAGCAAAAAAACGAAAAGATTCGCCCTTTTGGCATGACAAGATTTTCATTTTTTCCAATTTCTTCATTTTTTTGCTATAATTTTGTATTGGTGCAAGATAAAGTAGTGGTGTAAAGGTATTTATTGTTTGTTTTTAAAGCACCTATCGATTGGCATCATTATTTAAAAATATTTTGCCAATCATTTTTTCCTGCAAATAACAAATGGTAAATTAATGTTTGACAAAATATTTTTAATTAATGATGCAGATCGATAGGTGCTTTAAAAGCAAACAATAAATACCTTCAGACCACTAATTTTTAAAGCACTAATTTTAAAAGCACTTCAAACTTAAAAATTGGATTTCCCAACATTTTTAAAAATGCACATTCGCTTCTTTTGCATGAAAGTGACGATATTATGTGATCTCAAGACATATTCCTGGTATTTGTTTTAATATTGTGTCAAATTTTAATTCCAATATATTATTTTTGTCATAAGGTTTTTTGCATACTGTGCCAATAAGAGAGAAAAAAAAACTATATATACTCTAATGCATTTTAAAGACATTTTTGCATTCTTTTTAATACAGTTTTTCTATCCTTTCTAATCCTTTCAGTAATTTGATGACACTATTTATTTTATTTATGAATATTATAAATATTAGAGAAACTTAAATTTTTATTAAATATTAGTAAATATTTACGAAAATCTGAATTTACAGTGAGTATAATAAAAAATTTGTTTAATAATTTTTGTGAAAATTATAAATTTTTGGTTAAGTTTTTAACATAAATCGAAAAGATGAATAGGTATTGAATGCAAGTTATTCGTAAACATTTCAATTTGAAATTTAAATATGTTATAAATCCGATATTTAATTAATATTAACTTTTTGTTGGGAATTGTAAATTTTAACTAAAATTTGATTTATTTCCGCAATTTTGTTTTAAATTTATTTCACATTCAAACATATATATGTTAGCAAGAACAATTGCAATTATTCAGTGTAAACATAAATATATTTAAACTAAACACAAGGTTTGACTGTCATTATAATAATGTTTATAATGCAATTAAAATCTTATTTGAGATATTATAACAATATACAACTGTATACAACTTCAGCCGAGCTCTGTCAGCATTTGAGCTGTGCTTGTTATATTTGTACACAAATTGGTGTGAACTACAGTTTATTGCCAAATCCGAACGGCGGGTGAGAGCTTTTCATAGGCAATGTTTTACTCTCGTAGGTTTGCCATTTACTGCCGAGAAGTAGCGTCGCATAGAAAAATTTGTCTATGAAAAAGATGGTGGCAGTCGTTGGGGATCGAACCGCGGACCTTTTGGCTCATAGTTGAACGCATCAGCGCCTTTTCGCTCGTAGTCCAACGCACTAACCAGACGAGCTACCGACGCTATTTGAGTAATTAATGACTCTTTAAAGTTGAAAAGTGAAAATTGATTAGAATAATTTTTTTTTTGTTCAAATTTAACTCGGTATTGTGCCGATTCTGTTTAAGTATGTTGAACGTTTTAGCTGACACAATCATTGATGCATCTGCTTTTATCAACCAAGTTGTTTCAAAGAAAAAGTTTAACTACTTCCGCATCCTGTGCGCGAAATATTTTAAATTGTTATT
The DNA here is from genome assembly GCA_951804985.1 of Dryomyza anilis. NCBI lineage: Eukaryota > Metazoa > Arthropoda > Insecta > Diptera > Dryomyzidae > Dryomyza > Dryomyza anilis. The sequence goes on along the minus strand of OX638132.1, from coordinate 22,236,305 downwards.
TTTTTTTAAGTTTTTCGAAATGTCAACGCATTGCAACCAAATGGTGTGGCGCTTCCGACATCTTTGTTTTAATTACTTTTTTGACATTTCATAAATGATGTCACAAAAGAAGTTTGTGGCGCGCTCTTTTTGGCATCAAGCTATGCAAATGTCAGCGTGGCCAAAGTTGCCAACTGCAGCTAAACTTTGTGTGCGCAAAACAAGCGCGATGGCAACAATAATAAAACAACAAAAATAATAACAACAACTAATAAAAGTTGTTAAACTAATTGGCCGGAAAAAATATTACGCCAAACAGCTGCATGTGACAGAATTTTTAAAATGTAAAACATAAAAAAAAAATATGTTAAAAGGCAAAGATAAAAAATAAAATGCGAAATAGAAAAATTTAAATACAAAATATTGAAAGTGAAATAATAAAATTTAAACGCAAATTAAAAGAAAACAACTAATTTGACATTTTAAATTATTTGAACTTTATAATAAAATTATAAAAATATTCCACATTTATCGGCCATTCCATGTAGGAAAAAACGATCGGCCCAAAGTTGGCCCAGACTTACGCCAATAGTACTCAACTCTGGGCCAAGTACGAAATTTACTTTTGATCGAAATTTAAATATTTTTCTACTAAAATCGAATTAAATTCGTTTCAATTAATTAATCGATTAATCATAGTGTTTCATTAATGATTTCGATTATTGCATAAAATCAGGATTATGATTCATAAAAAACAAAAAACATAAATGATTCTCAAATATTTTTCTTTAATTTAGATTCATTATTTAATACTATTTTGAGAACAATTAAACATAACAATAGTTTCAAATGTTATTTTTAAACTGTATCATTTTTAATTAAACATTCTGATTTTTAATTTAAACACAGACTTGCTTAATCTAGTGATGCAGACGAGACAATTTAAATCACTGTAGATCTTGTCTCTAAAATTGAAAAAGTTAAGACAAGATTCGAGAACCAAGTCCGAGATTAAAAATCTCGAATTTATGAACTTTAGTTTAAAAAATCGCAAAAAAATATTGTAAATGCCTCTATACATAGGAAAAAAATCTTCAATATGATTAATTTATTCATAAATATTATGAATTGTTTCACTAACTACCATCATATTGATACCACGGTTCATTAAATGACATTGATGAATACATTCATTATATATGTGAAATTATTAATACTATCGAACATCATAGTGAAGAACAAAATTTTCAATACAATGAATATGAATCGTCATATTGATGAATTTGTTCATAATATTTATGAATATAATATTGTTTTATGAATTTTCAAAAAAAAAAAAATTAGAAAATAATTCGCAAAAGAGGTGATGCAAAAAATTGTATTTAAAAAAAACCGAAAAAAAAAATATAAAAAAAAATTATCCGAAAAAAAAATTTCGAAAAAAATGAGTTTTATAGAATTAGAAAATTTTTTCGAAAAAAACTTTTTTTTTGAAAAACGAAATTTAAAAAAAAAAAATTATAAGATATTGTCTTAACGTGCTCAAGATCCAGTCGGTACAAATTGGGTGTTTTGTACCAACAAATAAAACAACACACAATTGGCCAAATGCATTGAGTGGCAGATCGTACAGCTGTTTCAGAGGCAGCCAAGCCCCTTCATCAGCGATCTATCTCTGCATATTCTACATTGCAAGTCGCTAAAGTTTTCCTTTTCCAATGAACACAATAAGAATTATGTGTATTGATGAAAGAACCAAAAGCAAAGAATGTAAAAACAGCAACAACTCAAGATTTTGCCAAAGTTGTTGTTGCATGCAGCAATTTGCTACGTATAAGCTGCAGAGTTTCTACAGAATCAAATACGTAGGCTGCACTTTGTATTAAAAATGGGATTTTTATTATTTAAAAAAAAAAAAAAAACAAAAAAAATTTCAGAAAAAAAAGTTTTAAGAAAAAAAATAAAATAGAAATTTCTTCAAAAAAATTTGTTCGACAAAGAAAAAATTCAAAAAATTGCTGTAATTTTTTTTCTGACATTAATTGCATTCGTAATCAAGTCCGCAATGAAATTCAATAATTTAATGAAAACATTTGCTATTCTTCGTTAATTTAGCAATTTCGTTTGCTAATATGAATATTTATACATCAATGCAGCAAATAAATTAGAAAAGAAAGAAAGAAAGAAAGAAAGAAAGAAAGAAAGAAAGAAAGAAAGAAAGAAAGAAAGAAAGAAAGAAAGAAAGAAAGAAAGATAGAAGAAAAGAATGGAAGGAAATAAAGAAAGAAAGAAAGAAAGAAAGAAAGAAAGAAAGAAGAAAAGAATGGAAGGAAAGGAAGAAAGAAAGAAAGAAAGAAAGAAAGAAAGAAAGAAAGAAAGAAAGAAAGAAAGAAAAAAAAAGAAAGAAAGAAAGAAAGAAAGAAAGAAAGAAAGAAAGAAAAAAAAAAAAAAAAAAAGAAAGACAGAAAGAAAGAAAGAAAGAAAGAAAGAAAGAAAGAAAGAAAAAAAGAAAAAAAGAAAAAAAGAAAGAAAGAAAGAAAGAAAGAAGGACCGAAAGAAATAGACAGCTTTGTCTATTTTCTCCTTGGAGTTGCGTGTTTTTTTTTTAATCGTTTTGCCGCTACACAAATTAACGAGGAAAACCAAAACAAAGCACATGCAAAGTTCGTCATTCTGGGAAATATTGTTTCCAAAAGAAATATCATGTGAATGTTTTTGTACAGAAAGTATTTTTTTGTCTGGTATTTCAGAGCTTCTATAAAACTAACACAATTTTTAAAATTGTTGATTTTTTATAATTTAAAAAAAAATCGCTTTAAAACCAGTATAAAACCGAAACCTTTTATAACGGGCTTGGAAATGGATTTATTTTAGATTTTCGTTACAGTTTTGGTTTTAAACATGAAACGGTTTCAAACGGATATCGGTTTCAATCCTTGCTTGCAACCATTTCATTTTCAACGTAATTCGGTTACGAGTACGGGTAACGAGGTATAAAACCGATATCAAAATCGTTTATCGTTTTGGTTGCAATTGTTGATCCACATTTTTGTTGATTGGTTAATAACCTAACACTAAATCAAACAGTTTGAATTTAATTAAAGACGTTTATTATGTATTGAAAAAAAATCTAATTTTAAATCATTATAATGATTTAAATTGGAAGGCATGATCGTAGTTTGGCTAACTTAACATTTATCGATTGTCAAAATTTCGATATTTTTAAAATTTAACAAATTTTTTTAAATTCATACCTTTTTTTAATAATAAAAATATTATTTTTTTTTTCTTTTTAGTGCATACAACGCATCATCATCAACAACAATACAATTGCCAGCAATCATGTTGCATATCAACCACAGCATCCACTGCATCACAGCAAATGAAACTTAACACCAAGAACAAAAAATTTCAACTGCAAAAAATTTCGCCTAAAATAAGAACAAATTAAGAACAAACAAAAGGAAATAAATGTTGACAATTTTCATCTAAACAAAAACAGCAACATTAGAGCCACGCGTGACAACGTGGACATGTCCATCAGTGGCTCATTAGTTGGTTACGAGAACAACAACGACGTGCAAAAGCACAAGAAAAACCCAAAAACATCACGTGCGAAACTTTATCATCAGCACAGCAACAACAGCACTAGCAACAGCAACAGCACACGCAGTAGCAGCATAACCAGCTCCATGGGAAAACACTGTCCGCCGAGTCTCAACTCGAGCATTTCCAATTCAGTCATCACAACAGCGAGCAGCAACATCAGCCACCATCAACAAAACCATCATAATCATCATCATAATAGCAGCAGTAGCAGCAACAATCATCATCAACACCAGCAGCAGCAACAGCAACAGCAGCAGCACCACCATCAGCAATTGCAACAGCATCAAATGAACTCCAAGCGAAAACATGCCAAATACAACCACATGCATCCGGATCACATGGACCACACCAATAATTTGCACTTGAACTCCTTGTGGTCCATATGGTATGGTGTTCTTTTGACGCTGTTCCAGGGTTATTTGGCGGTGCATGGTGCCTATCGATTTTTGGGTAAGTTTTTTTCATTTATTTTCAAAATTCGTCATGTCATATTCAATGGAAAACGTTTTTCATAAGTGCTTTTTTAATTGGAATTACCAAGCTGTAGTAATCTGTAGTAAAAAAAATAATCTGTAGTAAAAAAAATAATCTACCAAAAATAAACTAAAAAACTGTGGAGTTATTTAAATTTGACTCATTTGGGCGTTTTTGTTGACCGCTATTAGAACTAAATTTCATCGCAATTGCACACAACTTTTAGCACAGAAATATTATCTAAAATTGTCTCTGAAGTATTCTCAATTGAATGCATTAGAAGCATATTGTAAACTATACACCCAGAAAAAAATACTATATAAATAATAGTTTTTTACTATTAAAAATAGTCAATAGGATAAATTATTATTTTAATCGGAAAATACCATTAAATACTAGAAAATACCATGAAAAGATTTATTTTTTGTATACTATTAAATCAATAATTGTCCTATTGACCAATATTAATGGGATTTGAGGGATTTTTTTTCTGGGTGTAGGAAATATTTAAAAACTGCACGGCAAAAAAGACTACTGATTTACATCCAAAAGCTAATGTTTAAGTCTTTACTAAATTGATGTAGCTGTTTTGGCCTGGAAAACAAGAAACATAATTTTACTGCACTTCTAAAGTAATTTTATTATATTTGTATAAAAATAACTACATTTTGTCTTTATATAAACGTTCTGTAATATGTAGATAAATTACTACACATCAGTGTAGAGCATTATTCTATTAAATTTGTATTCAAATAACAATTCAAACAAAATTTCATCAATTAGTTTTTCAATTGTTATTCAAAAAACCATGTTCAATCGTTATTCGAAATTTCAATTAAATTTTTTTATTCAAGCAAACTTATTCAAAATAATTTTTTTGTGAATAAAAATTCATTTTAAATAAAAATTTGAAATTCTTTCCATACAAACCAAATTTATCCGTTATTTTATTTTTATTTTATATAAAAATTGCCCTACACTGCTTCACATGTTTTTATTTTACTACATTTCGTATTTTGTTTATTCAAGAAAATGTAAAAATATTACTACATATCAGAGACGGAACTTTATATTTGAGAATTGATTTTGAATTGAATTGAGCAAAACAAATTCTATTTCAACAATAAAAAATTAGAATAGACACAAAGTAGTTCACTTCAAAAAAAATATAAATAAATTTGAAATTTTATTTGAATTCAAATTTGTTTTGAAATAAATTGAGCAAAGTATTTCATATAAAAAAAAAACTAACTACAGCTGTGTGCAAAATAATAGCAGCGCTCTCCTATTAATTATAAATTCGATTTTTTAGAAGTGTTGCGTAATAAGAACAATCAATTATTTTTATAGTTTACATGTATTGGAATTATGGCATTACAATGCCGTCTTATTTTTCCATATTCTTAACCTATTTCAAAAAATATGGTACCTTTTGTAAATGAGTCTTGAATTTAGGTAATAGCAGCGATACCAAATTTGTTACAAAATCCATTATTTTCTTCAAAGTTTTTAAGTTTATAACTTGTAATTATATTAGTTAGGCTAATTTGAACAGTACTGTTGAATATTTGAAATATTTTGTGTTGCTTTGATTAAATATGGAACCTACACAACCTTGTTTTAGTAAATCGCGAAAAATCCTTAAAAATCCTTAAATTTTTTTATAGAGCTTTCAAAATTATACAGGATATTGTTTATTTCATAGCTAAAATGTTAACTGAAGCAAATAATTTGACAACAAATACGAAACACGTGCCTAAACGTAAAAATAGTATCAACAAATCACTTGTTTGAATGTTACATATAATTTAAGTAACCTTTTCTGTGAAATGTACCAAAGTAAAAAAAAATATGCGCTGCTATTATTTTTCACACAGCTGTAAAAATACTCAATTCAACTTTTTGCTTAGAAATACTCAATGCCATCAACAATTTTATGAATTGATTTGAATTTGAATTTTTGTGGAGCGCCCTGCAGTAAAAGTTCAAGTGGTGATAATTTCCATGAGAAATTCGCACTCCGATGCATCATTGGACATTTTTGGTTGAATTTGTTCCAATGTACACAGATTCACATCCTGATGCGTCATTGGAATTTTTTGGGAGCATCTGTTCCAATGGGCATAGATTCACAGGCAAGTGCGTCATTAAAAATTTGTTTGGATGAATCTGTTCCAGTGGAATTACAGAAGCATCCAAATGCGTTATTGGACATTTTTTTTTAAAAGATGAACCTGTTCTAATGGGATTAAAGAAGCACGCAGTTGGGTTCCAATGATCACATTTGCCAAAATGTCTCCCAATGACTCACCTAGATGCGTATCTGGTCATACAGGAATTGATTCACCCAAAAAAAAAAAAAAATTTGTGGCTAATTGATACAGGTTCAGCCAAAAAGTCGAATGATCCACATAGATGCGAATCTATGCCCCTTAAAACAGATTCAAATATACTGGACGCGGATGCAACAGATTAAACGAATAATCCCATGATGCATCTGGATTAAATTCTGTGCCATTGAAAAACATTTACGCCAAAATGTGGTGCGTGCCACTTCATTAATAATGCTTTTGTATTTTAAATAGAATTGATCAATTCCAATTCATGTTTGTTGAATTGAAATTGATCAATGCCAATTTATAAAATTTAAATTGAATTGAATAAAAGTGTTTCATTTCAATTTTTTTTGAATTGGAATTCAAATGAAATATGTATCGAATTGAAATACTTTTTTGAAATGCCATTTAAATAAATAGAAATGAAATTTTTGGAAACAGTTTCAATTCATGAACCAATTTAATTTGAAAAATAATGAATTAGTCCCGTCTCTGTTACATATGCACTAAAATTAAAATCAGCTTTTTGACATTTTATTTTTTGTAAAAATTCTCAAGAATGGAAACATTAATTTGAAAGTTGACTTTAAATTGTCTATAAATATGCGACATTATGTATTTTAAATAACTTTAAGAATAATTTTAAAATATTACTACATATGCATTTATGTTTACTACATTCGGTATTAATTTAAAAGTCAAAAATATTTCTTAATCAATTGATAGAATATGAAATTTTGACTAAGCTCTCTTTAGTTTTGTGAAGAATTCGAAAATTCTAAATTTGGTCACTTAGTACGGTGGTTAGTACACCGAAAAATTTAAAGTAGTAATACTATATATACTATAGTTATGTTCTTGTTATAGACAAATCCAGTTCTACTACATTTTGTTAGTTTTTAAATATATTTGTACTTATTCGACATAATTTTGCTACACCATGTATTAGAAATTCGCTTTCTACATATTGCATAAGCTGTATTGTGTTTTTATTTTCTACTTTTTGTGGTACAACTGAAAAGCAACATTTAAGTGCTTGTCATTCCTTTGAGTCGTCGGAATTGACGATGGTTAGTGATGCTTCCATCTTCATCAGGAAAATATTTTTGCTATACACTTCTAAAAATATATACAATGTTTTTAAAATAATAAATATTTTTCACTTTTTAATAAATACATATATTTGCATATATTATAATATTTTTTATATTTTACTTGTAATTAAATAAATACGGAATGTTGTAAAAACGAAATGCAGATACAGTAATTTATCCACATATTTTAGAACTTATAAACAAAGACAAAATGTAGTTATTTTAAACCAAATGTTTTAAAATTTTGTTCAAAAATGCACACAAATTATGTAGTTATTTTCCATACAAAAACTACATAAATGTAGTAAAAAATAAGACATACATAAATCAAATATATTTTTATTTTTTATTTATTTTGAATACATTATTTTTTTAAATGTACTTAAATTTAAATCTAGACACTATAATCACATGATATCCTTGTAATTCTTCGTTAATAACTCCTTTGAACAGTATCTAAATAACAACACAAAAAATGTAAATTTTCACTAATTTTCATCCTTCTTTTTTTTGTTTCTTTTCCACCTAGGTTGTTCGTTGATACCATGGAAAATCGAGCCTGTGGCGGAATTAAATTTACAGATTGTTCTCTCAGGCGTAGTCTTCATACTGCTGCCGCTCTTCTTCACATCGGCGGTATTTAAAGTGAGTATAAACGCAGCATTTTTATTTATTTTATTATTTTACAATTTTTTTGTATATTTTTAATTTAATTTGTTGTTGTTTTAAGCAAGTTAAACAACGTAAGTGAGTGAGTGAAAATGTGGTGAAATTTATTTAGTGCATTATTGGCCACAAAAGAGAGGCGTCATGGAGTGACGCTTACGGTACGTTGCACCGCTGCAGTAATCACAACAATTACAACAACAATAACTACAACAATTTTAACTACAACAAAAAGGCCACACATTCAAACACACAACAACGTCGGCTCGGTTACTTAATTTAAACAAACAAAAACAATGGTCGATGCCTTCGCTTCCGCTTCCTCTGCCTTGATCGCCGTTGTCGTCACCATGTTGATGTAATTTAATTTCTGCCATTTTTGTTTGCATTTTTTTTTTATTTGTTTGTTGTTTTTGTTTAAACAACACTACTTACTATCTTTTTGTGTGTGGACATTTTTGTTGTAGTTGTGGGTGTTCTTTGTAACGTTGGTTGACAATTCAAAGTGGGCCGCTAGGAAGAGTAGCCTCTGCGTCAAAGCAAACAACGTATATTACAGTAGCAGCAGCTTTCGTTGCTGGCAACATTGTTGAGTAGCAACACTGATGTTTAGTGATGCTTGTAGTTGATAATATTGTCGTTGTTCTTGCTGCCGCTTCTGTTTTTCTTGTTTCTGTCCATGTTTAGTCAATCTGGCTGCCGCTTGTGTGCACAAAGTAGGTTTCAAACTTGAAGCTTTTAATTAATGCCATATCTTTTTGGGAAAAAAAATATAAAAATCCCATAAAAATAGATTTGGACGAGCTAGTTAACTTTATATGAAACAAATTTATCACTATGTTGTTAAAGTTCACTACTAATATAATTAATGTAGTAAAATTTAATACATTTTGTATTTGTTTAAACAAAATGTAGTTCTACTACTTTTGATTACTTTTTAAGTAAAGTGGCAATAATTTATTTTATTTAACTACACAATATCTTCAAGAAGTATGGCAGAAACTGTTATATTATTTACATTTTTTTCTAGTACACTGACAGACCGAAAATATTAATGTAGTAAAATTTAATATATTGCAAAAATGTAGATTTACTTCATTTTTTGTGCATTTCCAATCATTTGATTTGATTTACTACACAAAGTATTCAAAACTTATTTTTTACATATGGTAGAAACTTTATTAAAATATATTACATAGTAGTAAAATTTAATACATTTTGTATTTGTTTATAAAAAATGTAGTTCTACTACTTTTACTTACTTGTTAAGTAAATTTGCAATAATTTATTTGATTTTACTAAACAATGTCTTCAATAAGTATTTCAGAAACTGTATTATTATTTACATTTTTTTTTCTAGTTCACTGACAGACCGAAAATATTAATGTATTAAAATTTAATATATTGCAAAAATGTAGTTTTACTAGATTCACTTAATTGTTTGTGCATTTCCAATCATTTGATTTGATTTACTACACAAAGTATTCAAAACTTGTTTTTTACATATTGTAGAAACTGTAATAAGTTTATACATTTTTTTATTAAAATATAATACAAAGTAATAAAATTTAGTACATTTTGTATTTGTTTTAAAAAATGTAGTTGTACTACTCTCTCTTATTTCATATTTATTTTACCACAAAATGTATTTCAGAAAGCTCGTTTTGTACATATTGTAGAAACTGTAAATTGTTTTTGGATTTTTTTTCTATTTCAAATAAAACAGCGGACCTACTGTGAATATGAGCAGGTACAAACGAACGCTAAGCTTCTGGAAATAACTCGTTGAAGACAAAGACAAAGCTTAAAATAAAAAACCTAGCAAAAATAGACAAAAAACGGTTGCTAAAATAGCAAAAATGTTTGCTGAAAAGAGGAAAGCGCCTGTTTGCGTTAAAACAGCTAACGACAATTTGTGTTTTTGAATAACTTTTTCTATGCTATTAGAATAAATACTTTTTATTTAAGTATTTTTAATTCCTTATAATTTATAACTTTTACACATTATATATTCATTTCTGTCATATATATTTTTATATAATTATATTTTTCTTTATTTTCATTAACTATTTCATTTGTGCAAGCGTGCATTATTATTAAGTAAAACAAATATTTGTATTAAATCATTTTGTTTTACTTAATAAAGTAAAACTAAATGCGGATGTAGTATACAGAATAATAAATGTAGTAATAATTAGAAAAATATTCGAAAACATTTCTTTTTAATCAACTGATTGGAACCCTGAAATGTTTCTGTGTCTATGCCCGTGCGTCCTTAATGTCTTTGTGTCTGCGCATGTGTTTGTGCAGCGCATCCTTTTATCAGCATTATAAATGCAATTATGGTTGCCACATGAATTTCGCCTCTGTGTGTATGTGTCTGAGTGTGCTTTTGTTTAATCGTGTTACCATTAATGCAGTGACAGACACAATATGCTCGAATATGCCGTAAAAGGTAGTCGACAACCAAAACAAAAAAAATATGCCCCCATAGTGACTATATCTCCAGTGCTGATGGTATGTCTATAATTGTCCGGATTTACCTAACCAATCATGTTTTTTTAGTACATTTTAATAAAAATTTATAATATTTAAATATTTAAAATTTTAATTTTTTGAAAATTTTAACTAGTAATGACCAGGGCAAGAAGTACACAGAAAAAATGTTTACATCATATTGATGAATTCCGTTCTTCAAACCATGATTCATTGTATTGAAGAACCATTCATAATATAAAATACAACATATATGTTCATCATATTGAAAAACGCTGTTCATTAAACCAAATTTATATCAAAATATTTTTTTTTCGTTCATTTTACTTCTCAGTTCTCAAGTAGTTCTTGTATGTTATTTCTTATATAATGCTTGCTCGACATGCATAAGTTAGTAAAATGTTTTATAATATATTTATTATAATTACAACTTTTTATTAATAAAAAGTTATATTTATAAAAAATATAATTTAAAAAAAAAAAAAAAATTTGAAAAAAAAAATTTTTTTAAACAATTTTTCTTTTTTTTCGAACAAATTTTTTTTGTTTACAATTTTTTTTTCGGAAACATTTTTTTTTGTCTGCATTTTTTGTCTGCATTTTTTGAATGCATTCATTAATATGTCATTTAATGAACGGTGGTATTAATATGATGAATCTGGTAGTTGGTGAAAAAAATTCATAATATTTATAAATAAATTCATCATATTGAAGATTTTGTTTTTTCTGTGTAGTAATCTTGCATTTTTCGTGCACACTTAGTCTTGCTCTTGCACATGATCTTGTTCTTGCATATTCAATACCATTTTTGCTCTTGTGGCAAAAAACTTGCTTATTTTCCTTTTTAAATTTTAAGTAGAAAAGGATATAAACATAGTATAAACTACATATATTAATTATGATATAGAATAGAACAAAAAAAATACACGTAACACCAAAAGCAAAATAGACAAAGCTGTTTGTTTTCTTTTTCTTCGCTACGCTAATATCGTTTCTTGTCCGACTATGTATGTGTTTTTTTTATGTAACGGTAAATCGAATACATCAACAAAAATAAACGCAAATTCACAGACAAAATAGACAAAGTTATGTTGTTTCTGTTTTCTTTGCTACGCTAGTGTCGTTCGTCGTGTGTAAACAATGCATATGCACTGAAATTTCATATTTTGCTGTCGTAATATTTATAATTTAATATAGAAAAAAAAAATACATATTTTTGTTATATGTGTTTCGTTATTTGTAAAATCATGAACTTTTTTATAAATGACTTCTACGTGAAATAAAACATTTACTAAACTTAAAATTTTAAACAAATCTAGACCCAAAAATTAATGTTAAGCGAAGGTGTTGACGGAAAAAAATAAGAGTTTCATATAAAAATAGCGTTTATTATAATTTATTTATTATGTACTTAGCACTTTGATAACACTGTTTAGTATGTCGTCGGTGATACTGCAAAACCGCCTATCTACATTATACCTATTATCTACAGAATACCTATTACAAAATGAATTTAACAGAAGAAACAAAACTATTTTCGTGCTCAATTCTGCACTTACTTCATACAAAATAACTTATAATGTCATTTATCTAATTTATCCGATCAAAATATTATTAAAAACCCGATGATAACATAAAATTAGGCGTAATTTTCACATGCAGTTAGGCGGTTTTGCAGTATCACCGACGATGTAATAAAATTACATACGCATCATTCGCAAGTAATTTTTTTTTAGCGATAATATATTTTTTTATTTTATATTTCGAAATTATCAATGGACATTTTTTGAAATACAACATTGATTGGTTATTTTTGTAATCAGTATAGTGATTTTATTAGTTTATATTTCTTACATCGACAATATTAGTTAATAAAGTTACATTTACTACATTTATGTATTAATGTTTTTAATAACGTATTACTACTACATTTTGTCAGTTTTAAATACATTTGTATTTTTTGACCGAATTTTACTACACAGTGTATTAAAAATTCGTGTTTAAAAGTTTCATCGTTTCTTTGGCACCCTTCACTAAGATTAAAAGGTTATATCCAGTCTGGTAATCTGTTTGTAACATCCAAAAGGAGTCAATACCGGTATGGGCTCGTATGTGTATATATTTTTGATCAAAGTGACCTCCTGATTCGATTAGTCATGTCCATCTGTCTGTTGAAATTATGATTACTGAAAAACTATAATTGCCATATTAATGAAACTTCGAACTTACATTACTTATATATCTACTCGCCGTGGTATTGATTTTCGGCGTGATTGGTCAATTGTGAACTGTGATCCGACCACTTCGGTTTGAACGCCTCATTAAAACTAATATCTACATGTGAATTTTAGTTTATGCCGACCTTCGGCATAAAGTAAAGTTGTTGTTGTAAAAATACCTTTACTTAATGAGTAAATACAAAAAAAAATTGTTTTTCTCGCGAGATGACTTGTGGTCCCTATATAAAAATCAAAATTAATAATCGGTTGTCAAATGAAAGGAACTTCTTTAGGGTTTTTACACAATTTCGGAAAAATTTCACCATTTATTGTACTAAACCGTTTAATTGGTAAAAAATAATATTTTTATACGATTTTTTTTTTCAACTGAATTTTATTGAAAATATTTATTTTAATGAAAACCTAATTCAAAGTTTTAAATAGTTTTTTAACTATTAATTTTAAATTTTGACTAAATATATTTATAACCATTTTAAATTTTTCTTATTTAGAACCTATAGGTTCTTCGAAAGTGGATTAGATAAAATACTTTAATATTCCAAAATTGTACCATTATACATAAATGGCGAAGCCGTCATTTGCAACTGATTTTGCATTAAATCGATCGTAATTTATTTTCATTTTTGTTTTTGTTTTGTTTTGTGTGCAATTATGTGCTTGCCTGATAACAAATATTATGACAAAATATTTATTCAACCAACCACATACAAAATGGGTCCAAAAATGCGCTTCCGGTTTACAAACCACAGCACTATAGTAGTAATAGTAGTAGCAGCAGCAGCAGCAACAAGGAAAGCACAACAATGCATTGAGCGGTTGAGCGCCACAATTAAACGAGTCTCGACCGACAGACCGCAGACTGCAAACGACGCAAAACAACGAAGACTCCAAAAATGGCTGCCAGCAGCATTGTTTGCATACATTCGCAGAGTTGCCAACGCGTTGGCATTCATTGTGATATTTTATGGTTTATTTTATGACAGAAAACAAATTGCAAATCATTTTGATTTTTGAGGCGCACAATGATGTCGCTGCATGATTTTTATTTTTATTTATTATTATTTATTATTATTTTATGTGTGGTTATGGTTTATGCTGGTATTGTTGTTTTTGAAATGTCACAATTAAACCCCAGTGAATACATTTTTTTGGTAATATGTATAATTTTAAAAATTGAAATTTGACATAGTTCGGTAAAGTTTTATTAAATAAATAAACAAATTATAATTGGTTAAAGAGTTATACGCAACTTATCTGTTGTAGAAGTCACTTTTTTCATATTTAACATGTTTCGTTCTTTAACTTGATTTCGCCAATCATTATGAAAAAATGTTCAAAATTCCCTAAAAGGTCACACGCGAATTCAAATACATAAATGAGGCGTCAGATTGCAAAAAGGCCTTACACATAGCTATACCCAAAATAAGTAACAATTAAAAAAATTGTATTTAAGATCATAATAAATCTGGTTATAAAAAAAGTCCAAAGAATTTGTAGTAAATTCCAAAATATTATGACATATTTTATGTACAATTTATATTAATGAGGATATTTTGTTTCTAAATGTTCTTCTTCTTTATATTAACAAGATTTTCTCGATAATTTCAACATCCTATACTCAATTTTTGTTTACTAAAAAAAAAATAATAATAAATGTCCTCGTTGACAATTTCTTTGACATATTTGTATTTGCTTTATATGAATTATACAATTTTTCACATTAAACCAAAAAAAATTTAAGTTTGAAAACCAAACAACTTTGATGTACACAATTGGTCAATGAGACAATTATTGATTTAATAGTATAGAAAAAATAAATCTTTTCATATAAACTCAATTGTATTTTCTAGTATTTAATGGTATTTTCCGATTAAAATAATAATTTATCCTATTGACTATTTTTAATAGTAAAAAACTATTATTTATATAGTATTTTTTGACGGCATTAAAACATGATTTTAATTTGTGGTGCTTGGAATGAAAAGTCTTTTAAAACATAAACATAAATTATTCAGATTAAATTTGCTGTGAATTTGTTTCTGCTATATATATTTTTTTTTTGATCTACTCAACAACATGTTCTGTGTTCTGAATGTGGCCATTATAATTATTTGATTGATAAAGTGACAACCCTGATGCTGTCACGCAGATTTTTACTAATAAAAAGAGACTAATAACAAAGAGTACTATATTTTAGTATTTATAAGAGTGTTGTTAAATAAAGTGACAAATATTTTGACTACTAAAATGTTTTTTTTTTAATGAAAAGGTTGCTTTATTTAATAGTATAAAATATATTTTTTTGGGAGTAAAACGAATACTTTCTCTGGATTTTTGTAAATTATTTCAAACATTTTTCAATGATTTTTCAAAATAATCGATGTCCAAAGACAAAATGTCTGGCATATTTCAGAAATATTTCGGGCATACACCCAGAAAAAAGTCATGGTAAATTGATAGTATTTCAATAGAAAAACAATAATTTATACCATTAAAATTGGTCAATAGGATGCGTCCCATTTGTTCAGTAATATAGAAACTGTTAATGCAATATGTGGTTGTACCATAAATTTTATAATGTGATATTTTAATTACAATAAGAAAGAAATATACAAATTTAATGATACGTATTATTAATTTTATGGTAAAGTCGAATTTTATTTTCCTAATAATTTATTAAAACAAAAATGTATTTTAGTTAATTTATAGTATAATTTATTTTATTTAAATGTCGAAATTGATATTCATTTTTACAACACACATAAAAAGACATTTATTGTTGCAAAAGATTATAAAACATTTAATGTTTGCTTGGGTTTCCAACAATTGATTGTAGTACTTGAGTCTGCAGATATTTTTGAGTCCGTTGCCATAATAGATGTTCAATGTATTATTTATTTTCTGTAATAAATAAAAATATAAATATAAATAAATATAATTTATTTACATTAAATACATTGAGTTCTTACCAATGTCGCGTTTAATAATGTGGATTATTACAATACATGCGACCACTTTGAGTAAACACGCAGAATGACGTAAAAAACGAACATGTTTCGTTTTCATGTTTGTTACACCACGTTTATTATTATAGGAGGAAACCATTAAAACAACACTATTTATTCTATTTAAAATAAAAATATTGAAATATTTAAATTTATGGTACTGAATTATTGAAATACTATTGAATTAATTAGAAAACCTTTGATTTAAAAGGAAAAAAACTATTAATACATAAACCATAAGATCAATGGTCGTACCATAATGTACTTAATGGTACATTTTCTTCTGAGTGTACTTCTGGCAAACACTCAGATAAATGGAATACTTTGGGTAATGGTACAGCAGCTTGTAAAATTGTGTGGGATTTTTATGTCAGATGCACGGCATATTTCGGTTAGAGCAGAATACAGGCAGCCAACTCGGCGTTTCTTTGAAACAGTGATGCTTACTAATATTTTCATTGTCCCGAAATTCTTAACCATATTCCCCAATTTAATAATTTACAAAATTACCCAGCAAGAACACTCGGTCATGTGAGCTGTAATATTACTAGTAGCAAAACTGAAAGTTTCAGTAAAAGTTTCTATAACGTTTTTAAGAGCGTCGGGACATTAATGACCGAAACTTTTGTGTGCGTGTGAATTTTTATCTCTTTCGCACTCATCTACAATTGATACAATTGAATATATGTTTGTCATTGTTCTTTTGGTAATAAGTGACGATTAAATTATTGGTAAATTTACAAAATATTTTACGTAACATAAACTGTTTTAATTTTGAGGTTAGTGACGGTTAAATAAATAGTAAAATAACCAAAATTAGACCAAATAAAATCAAAAAAAAAATCCATTGTTTTCATTTTTATTGCGTTGAATGTAAAGTTTGCTTTGATGATTTTCTATTAAAACGACTTTTGTTTCCCGTTGTTTTACTTCCTTCCATGCATTTGTTTAATACAGACGACCCTTCCACTTTGATGATATCAATAACATAAATAGATAAATAAGCAATATATAAAAATACTCTTTTCAATATACTTTCTTTTAGTGTTTATCAATTGTTTATAGTTTAACTAAAATATTTTTTCAACTCCTGCTGTAGCGGCTGCTGCTGCAAACGTAATGAATAACCTAACCAGTTGGGAAGGTTAGATCACATGGGAAATTTTAAAGTAGGTGTTATTATGATAGTTAGGATTTTCAAAAGTATAGTCGGTCTAAGCCGACTATAAATACCCTACACATATGTGTGGTTACCATTCAAAGTGATATATAGGTCACCAGGGTATACGAATCCTGAAAATAACTACAAACTTCCCATCCCTGAAGAATTTTCTTTCATTTGATACCCATATTTACAAATGTAGGTAGGTGTATCCAATTTCGATTTTTTTTTTGGGAACCACAAGTCGTTTCGTTGGAAAACATTATTTTCATTTATTTGAGCAAAATTTCAATATATATTTGACCAAAAAAGGTAACCTAAGCACGTATACAGTAAAATTGATTTGTAGATGTAAATTTTATATGAGGTCATGCTGATCCAGAATATATATACTATTCCATACCGGAGATGCTTTTTTCAGGGTGTTACAAACGGCGTACCAAACTGAATATACCCTTTCACTCTTAGTGTAGGGTATAAAACGGGTCATATATCTATCATTGATCCTGCAGAGATGTATTTCAAATTATATATGTATGAGTGAGAAAATATAATATTGTCTTTGTGTTGGAGTTTCGATAAGGCATGTCTTGCTGGGTAGTAAATTACCCAATTTACAGAGAATAAATATTCCCTTTTTAATAAAAATCGAAATATTCTATAGAACCAATATTATGCAATATGTTATTATTTAATAAAAAAAAATTTTTATTTCTTGATTTCTCTAATTTTCGAAAGACATTTATCAGTCATTTATGAAATTATTGTAGACATATTCATCAATGAAAAATTTTCTAATGTCCTCGATTCATCATTGCTGACCTTGTCGTCAATGAGGCCATTTCCTGCTGGGTATATTTATTAATTAGGGTGCAGTTTTTCAGTGCAAGTTTAAACTTAATTAAAATACATATTTGAAAATGTATTTAAATATAGTTCCAAATAAAACTGTCCGAATTTCTTTAAACTTTAAATTAATATAAGTACTCAGTTAATATGAAATGTTAAATATTTGTGAAACTATAGACGAAATTACATCTAGTTTAAACTGAATTAAAATGTGACTGAAAAACTGGATCATATTAAACAAATTAATTATATTAAACTTGGTTTAAATTAGTACTGAACATGGGAAATTTATGCAGATACATATATTTTTAAATAGGAGAAAACTATTCAATTTAATATTAAATTTATCCATTGAAAGAACTGTTAAACAAATGTACAGATTATTTACAACTATTATTTTCGAAATTTTTAAAATTTTTACCATTTTTTTAACACCTTTTTTTAATTGATATTTTGATATTTGATATTTTAGTTTCGAAATTTTAAATTTCCAAAGATTGCAATCTTTAAAATACTGAAAACAATATTTTTTCAACTATTAAGGAGCATGTTATATTTGAAGGTCTTACATTAAGTAAAGTAAATCTTTGAACCGGAAACCTGCATACAACAGTCTACCACCTAATTTAAAAATATTAATAATATTAATGATCAAAGAGTTTTTGTTTAATTAAATTTATCTAGATTGTGTTTATTAGAAGTCAAATTATGATCTATCGACATTTTTAATGATTGGAATATCGGTTTTACCTGCAAAATTCTAAACAAACTATTTTGAATTCAATATTTTCCAAACTAATTGAAATCGTTAAAGTCAATGCATGATGTTTAAATTCATTTCTAAAGTTATTTATTGTACTGTGCTATCGAATATCGTCGTTTTAGATCGAAATAAAATTTCAAAATACCAAATAGTCATTTACAAAAATCTTTATATATCAGTCAATTTTTAATCGATCATCTTAATATTTTTACCACATGATAAGAAAATGTAAATCTATCAATTGATGTTTCAATTTTTAAAATACATCAATTACTTTTTATAATATTAATCAACAAACTCGAAATTTAAGATTTTCATAAAAATGTATTTGGTGACTTTTTGTTCTACAACGACGATATATAAGTAAAAATATTTGTTTATAAATTTTTATATGAAATTCGATCAAAATTTGAAATATGTCCAAAATTTGAAATACTTAAAAATGTAGACAATGTAACAGATCCTAATTGGAAATTCCCCGCCAAAAGTGGACATTCCCTGATTACCCGATTAGACTAAAATTCCCAGAAAATTGGGGAATTCCCTCTAGTTAGCATTACTGGTTTGAAATGTCATTAGTTTGAAATGTCATTAGTTTGAAACATCCACAATAGTCTAACGAAATCAATTGAACATCACTAATTTGTTTAAATTTACTACAACTTATATCAAATTAATTTTGTCTGACTATACCATATAAAAATGGACGGAATCAGAACACTGTAATGCCCACATCCTGTATAACCATTATTCCAAATTACGCATAAAATTATAAAAGGTATTCCCCTTTTAATATATATTTTAATTTCTTGACTAATAAATATGTTTAAAAACGTAAATAATATAATTTTATAATATAATTTAAAAAGTCTGATTAAAAATGTACTATTGATAAAAAAAATATCTTACCATAAACTTCTTGATATTTTTTTAATCATAAAAAAATGATATTATGACAAAAAAAAAAATCTTGATTTGTTTAGAAAAACCATTTCAATAATCAAATTGTATACTTTGACTTATGAAAGAGCTATGCCAACATTGGATTACTAAATGACATCAATACAAATAAATGTTGTTATTTAAATATTAAAAAATTATTTTAGAATTTACTTTAAAATGTATTTCATAAATTATTTCAGATTTTCAATACAAATCAAAATCTTTAATGTTCATTTTAATATATTACAAAACTTTTATTAATTAAGCGGTAGAACTATTATTTGTACATCACATCATGATGAAATCAATACGTTCAAATCACAGCATCTATGTTGCAATAAATCCTTAAATCCAACAAATTAAATGTAAGCACTCAGCCTTCAATGAATTTCTCATCGATCAATTTCTCATACGTTGAGTATCTTCGGAGTAAATATTGACATAAAGCATTGCACCATCCGGCCAAGTAGGCTCTGGATGTTTATATTGGGCTTACAGAGAAAATAACTTTGTTGTAAATAACTTGCAGTTAAAGTACATAGTTTCTGTGTAACGATAGTTTGTGAATAACGGCAGCAATATAACAGCATAATCTGCTGCAAATAGAACATGAAACATGTGAATCTATTATGTTTAAACTAAGTTAACCTGCATATTCGCCTACCAGCCACAAGCCATCCTCTTCGATTTATTAACAAGGTAATTATGAAACATAATCCGATGAAAGTAGTTGCTATAACAAAGGCCGATAACTGTCAGTAAACACTGATATAAGTATTTAGTCAATCTGTTTTCTAGGACTGAGTAGAATAGCAAAGTTCTGTGCAAAAGACCTGGATAATTATGATAGGAAATTTTCGATTATATAAAAATCATTTTTATACCTTATAAAGTGAAAGGGTATATTTAATTTTTTACGCCATTTGTAACATCCAGAAGGAAGCATATCCGGTGGGGAAAAGTAGAAATTATTAATCGAAATGACCTCCTGAGTTGATTTAGCGATGTCCGTCTGTATGTAGAAATCACGATTACAGAAAAACTAGAGGAGTTAGATCAATAAAAATTCCAATTTATTTACTTATAATAAAAATAGGCATGAGCGGTTCATTGTGAAGTGAGAACCGACCACTTATGTTCAAATACCTCATATAAAACTTACATATACGGGTGATTTTACTTTATACCGGCTTAAGTTAAATTTTTGGCCAAATATATATTGAATTTATGCTCAAATATATAATAAGGTTTTACCGCGAACCGACTAATGGTTCCCGAAAAAAAAGAGTAACCAATTAAATAATTTGAAAGAAATACATATACAAAATATTATTTTTTGATTTTCAAACAAACTTAATACATATTTCTAAAGCTTAAAAATAAGCATCGAAATCAAAATAAGGGATAAATTTTGATTTTTGTATAAGGAAAAAAAGTAATAAAATTAAATAATAATGTAATAAATTTAAATACTTTTCGACACGTATTTCACCCGTTGTCTTTTTTATTTAAATTAAACACTTTTTATTTAAAATCGAAGTAAATACTTTTGATTTAAATTAATTACGCACGTAAAAAAACAAACTTTAATAATGTTAAAAATATTTCTATAATATAAATTTTTGAAATAATGAATTTATTGCGTACGTAATAAAATTAAATACTTTATATTTAATTTGAAATTTAATACGCACATAATATATTTTTGTATAGAGTATTACTTTTTAATTACAAAAGTATTTAAATCAAATTTAAATAGATTTTATTTAATTTTATTACGTCACTTTATTTTAAGTGCATTTTTTTAAAAAGTTGAGTGCTAAAGCAGAATTTCCTCCGAATTTTCAAAAATCTAAACATTGATCTCCTAGTAATACTAAAAAAAAATTCCACAGCTAATTGAAATCTGTCACGTCCGGAACTCTGAGTACCAAAAGTGTAAAAAATATCAAAAGAAAAAAAAATTTCACAAAAAAGGAAAAAAAAACCTTAAAAAAACATCTGGAATTTCGTAATAATGATTATTATACAAAATTATTTGTTGCAAAAAATTGTAGTGCACATTTTCATACATAATGTCCGAAATTATTCTCTGATTTATTACGAAATAACTATATACTTTGGGAACAAAGTGTATATTAACAAAAATATAGTAAATTGTCAACGCTATATTCTGAGATAATTAAAAAATATATATTGTACTCCAAAAGTATTTTAAGAAAAAATAATCGTAGTGAGAATTTCTATACGGAACTTTTTGTTTCGTCCAGAATTTCTGTGATTTATTATGAAAAAAGTAAAAACTTTGAAAACATTATATAAATATATAAATAAAGCACATGATTTCAGCTTTTTTCTAAAATAATTCAAAACCAGTTGGGAAAGTTAGGTCACATGGGTAAGTTCGGTCACATGGGGCGGATTTTTATAGTCGGTCGGGCCCGACTATGGAATACCCTACACCTGGAGGGATATTAATGTGGGATATTTAATTGCATACCTTTTAATTATGCTGAACCTCCCCACCCTCAGAATATTATTCATATATCAGAAATTAACGTCTTATATCCCCATAAATTAAAAAATTTATATAAAAGTATAAACAACTAAAAAAAAAATTGAAAAATATAATTGGGCGGACCACGCCTATATATAAAATTTTGAAAGGCTAATATTTCATAGATTTCATTTTAATAATTTGCGGATCCAATTTCCACTATGAAAACCCGGGAAATAATGACAAAAAAAAGTGGGCGGATCACGCCCATTTTTGGACCACATATTTATAGGTGAATTTTAACAATACCTTTTAAATTTTATAACTATACCTTGAATACTTTTCGAGTTATTAGTTCCGAAAGAGTTACATAAAAGTGACTTGTATGGGAGGTGGGCGTGTCCGTTGACCGATTTGGCTCATTTTCAAACTCAGTGCCTACTTTTGTCTAAAATATATTGAGACGAAATTTCATCGCATTCTGATCAGTATTTCTCAAGTTATTCTGTATTCGGACAGCAAGACAGCAAGACAGCAAGACGGACAGACAGACAAACAGACGGACATGGCTAAACGGACTCGGGTAGTGATGCTGATCAAGAATATATATACTTTTCCATACCGGACACGCCTCCTAAGGGACGTTACAATATATGCACAAAGTTAATATACCCTGTACCTCATAGGTGTAGGGTATAAAAAAAACAATTTGTACGCAACATTCGCTGACTTTTAGGAATTTCATATGAACCTCGACATTTACTTCGAGATTCGAGTTCCTTCAAGATAAAGGGATTTTCAACAGGGACGCTATAAAAGTAGAGCGACAGGGACAGCAAACGACGCCATATTTCTTGCCGCTCTTTTGACTTTTCTCTTCAGTAAGGTTTGCCATTTCATGATAGAAAGATATACGAATTCGAATTTCGGTAGTAAATTTTAATAATTTCGACTCGTTGTTGGCTCGTATATCTTTCCATCATGAAATGGCAAACCTTACTGAAGAGAAATGTTAAAAGAGCGGCAAGAAATATGGCGTCGTTTGCTGTCCCTGTCGTTCTACTTGTGTAGCGTCCCTTGAAAAAAAACTTTTGTAGCGCTCTTATTGAAAAACCCTTTATTAAAGTTTTAAGCGTACGAGTATCCCGTCCATGATCCCAGGAAATGTCCATATGTGTAGGGTATTTATAGTAGGCTTATACCGACCATAACTTTCATAATTCTTACTAACTTCATCACACCAACTATAACAATTTCCGTACTTCAAAATTTTCCATATGACCTAACATTCCTTACTGGTTTTTATTTAATTCGGCTCAAAAATATATAAACTTTTTCGTACCTAATATATCTCAATTTTCGATTTTTTAAAAATGATCAACTGACATAAAATATTAGTTCCTGTTATTATAATCCGATTTTGCACGTTGGTAGTTGAAACGGTAATGGTAGTTTAAATGGTATTGGTAGTTGAACCGGTAATTAAATTTTCTGACAAATGACATATACACTTTTTTAGTTTATGACATTTGAGCTACATCGTTTGAATTCATTTTTTAAATTGTCGATTTGGGTATCAAAACGCGATCTTTGAACTACCATTCCATTTTATTTGAATTTTACTGAAAATTCTCCACATAATTTGTACCATTCAAGAGACATTTTCAGGATTTGAAATCATAAAAATCCATATTCAAGCTAACATTAGACATTATGATTCGATTATGAGGGCTCTTTTATTTGGATATTAAATTTTCTGACAGATGACATATTCAATTTTTTAGTTTATGGCATTTGAGATACATCGATTGAATTCAATTTTGAAATTGTCGATTTGGATATCAAAACGCGATCTTTGAGCTACCGCCGGGTTCATTTCCCATATTCAAATTTCTTGTTTGGTGATTGTTTTGTAATCGTAAATCGTTGTTTATGAATGTTTAATTTTTTTCAAACATATCGCAACTGCATGAAATACATATTTGAATTAAATTTTGGGCCATTCAAATAGTTTATGAATCTGCACCTTGAATACTCATTCAATTACTAAATAACTCACTTAATCACTCACCCTAACAAATGAATTAATTCGCACATTTTATTCAAAAATTCCGTTTTTCATTCGTTGACTCTTGTCCATCTCTACTGTCACTCTATCACTCACTTAGCTACTCAGATTGTCACTCATAAACCACGTTACCGTTTTATAAAAATCACCTCCATTCAACAAAGTGCTACAATGTTTGTTTTTGTTTAATTTCAGGTTGGCAACTTGGCCAATGATGGTATCAAATTGGCAAGCGGCAGCTCCAAGACACAAAGATGTTCCATGACACCGCACGATGGTCTCGAGGAGGAGGCCAGAGGTGGCACATTGCGCGCCCTCTGGACGCATGGCGGTCCGACGGCCGCATTTGTGCACATCGTGATTGCGCTGTGTTTGCTGTTGCCGCGGCTGCTCTTGGAGGCCAGAATAATTGAAAATGGACTGCTGCCAAGAGGTAATTAAATTATAAAAGGGTGGCAGCACCATGCTGTATATGTGCTACTCGGATAGCGATGTGTGTTTGTTAATGCCCCCCTCCTCTGTTGTAAATCTGTTGACAGTCGACAGTCGACGACATGACGTTTACAAGGAAAAAAAAACATTAGCTGATTTTGTTTTAAAAATAGTTATAACAAAGTTACTATTGTTACAACTTTTCCTTTGTACTGCATTGTACTTCATTAATATTTCATATGTTTAATTAGAAAATCGCTTTTTGCACTTTATTGAATTTTAAATATTATTTACAGTGGTTTTTTTTTTTGTTTTACTCACACAAGTTTATTTAAAAGCAAACAATGCATGGGATGTATAACACTCATTTCGCAATCACGCTCATACGCTACGTGGCGATTTAAATGTTAAATCTTTGAACTTTTAGATTTTTTCGTAATTACCATTTTAAAATATGGGAGAGACTACGCCCATTTGCATAATCAGACCCAAAAGGCGATTAATAATGAATATCGAGACATTAGTTATGTCTGTCTTGTTGTTTGAATACTGGATAACATCAGAAATGCTTGTCCGAATACGATGAAATTTTGTGTCCATATGTTTTAGCCGAAAATGGGCCCTGAGTTTGGAAATGAGCTTAATCCGTCAACGGACACGCCAACCTCCCATACAAATCATTTTTATAGAACTCTTTAGGGACCAATAACTCGAAAAATATTCAAAATATATGTATAAAATTGAAATCGTATTGTTAGAAATCATCTAAAAATATGTATTTCAAAAATGGACATGAGCCGCCCACATTTTATTTTTTGACATTATTTTCCGGTTTTTTTATGGTGGAAATATTTGTCGTAAATAAATAAAAACAAAAGTATGAAACATAAGCCTTATAGATTGCATATATGTACGTTTTAAAAATAGGCTTGGTCCGCCCACTTTTATTTTTCTAATTTTTTTTGATTAGTTTTCTTTACTTTTATATAAATTTTTTTAATTATGGGGATATGAGACGTTAATTTCTAATATGTTTTATAATATTCTGAAATTCTACATATAAAAAATTTTTGGTCCGTCAGTCAGTCTATCGGCCTGTCTGTCTGTTTATTCCAGCATCACGTCTAAACCGCTATAAAATAAAAAAAAAATCAAAAACACAAAAAGGCAATAACAAAAAGATAAAACAAAAAAGCAAAAACGTTAAAACAAAATCAGAGACACAATAGCAAAAACAAAAGCATAAACAAATACAAAAACGAAAACAGAAGCAAACATACAAAACAAAAGCATATACAAAAGTAAAAATACAAATAAAAAGCAAAAACAAAAGTAACATCAAAACACAAAAATAAAAACAAAACAAAAAGAATCCAATAAAAAACCAAGCAAAAATACAAAAGCAAAAACAAGAGCAAAAAACAAAATTCAGAACAGATATAAAAACACAAAACCATAAGCAAAACAAAGACATTAGCAAAAATACAAAAAAACAAAAACACAAAAGATAAACAAAATCAAAACCAAAAATATTAAAACAAAATCAAAAACAAAAAGTTTGGAAAAATACAACACAAAATCAGAAACTTAAAAATCAAAGCAAAAATAAAACAAAACAAATTAACAAAAGCAAAAATGCAAAACGAAAAACACATAAACAAAATCAAAAAAACAAAAGCAAAAACACAAAAAAGAAAAATGAAAACAAAGCAAAAAAAAATGCATAAAACAAGAGAACAAAGGCAATTAAAAAACCAATAATAATAATTATCTAATGAATATTAAAAACAAATATAAAGGGAAAACACAAAACGACAAAACACAAACAAAAATAAAAGAAAAATTTGTTTGTGTAATCTATATATAAAAAACTCTTGGTCCGTCAGACTGTCCATCGGCCTGTCTGTTTGTTCCTGCATTACGTCTAAACCGCTGAAAAATAGAACAATCAAAAACACAAAAACAAAAAGGCAATAACACAAATATAACACTCAAATCAAAAAGCAAAAACAAAATCAGAAACACAAAAACACAAAAAAAAAAAAAAAACAAAAGTAAAAGCAAAAGCAAGAACAAAAGCATAAACAAATACAAAAACATAAACAGTAGCGAACATACAAAACAAAAGTAAAAACACAAATAAATAGCAAAAACATGATATTTTAGTTTTTGTTTTTTTTTAAACACAAAAATTAAAACAAAACAAAGAGAATCCAACAAAAAACCAAGGATAAATAAAAAACAAAAACAACAGCAATAACAGAAACAGAAACAAAAACACAAAACCATATACAAAACAAAAGCAAAAACATTAAAAAAAAGCAAAAAATAACAAAAATACAAAAGATAAACAAAATTAAAAGCAAAAACATAAAAACAAAAGCAAAATGACAAACAAAAAGTTTGGAAAAATACAACACAAAACTTAAAAATCAAAAATAAAACAAAAGTAAAAATTCAAAACGAGAAACACATAAATAAAATCAAAAATACAAAAGCAAAAACACAAAAATAAAAGCAAAAATACAAAACCAATTCAACAATACAAACATAAAAGCAAAAAAAAAAGAAAAATATAATGCAAAACAAAACGAGTTGGGAAAGGTGGGTACTTTTATAGTCGGTCGGGCCCGACAATGGAATACCCTACACTTTGATGTGGATATTAATGTGGGGAATTTAATTGAATACCTACCTTTAAAGTTCTTAATTATGCTGAACATTCTTCACTCAGAATATTATAAATAAAATAAGACAAATAAAAATAATAGCAAAATCAATTCTAATTCCGATATGCTTTCCATACATCTTTTTTTTGTGTACTTCAGTATATAGTAGAAAATGAGCAGTTATGCTTAAAACTGGTTTAAAAATCAAAAATCCGTTGCGCAGCCCGAGTACAAAATACTAGTATTTAAATAAAAAATAATATTTTTGTATTATTGTGATATTATTGTGAAGAACTAAAGTCGAGCTATCTCAGCATTTGAGTTGTACGTAATATATTTGTACTAAAAGTGATGGGACCTACAGTGTAATGGTGTCGCTGAGATCGAACCCTGAATATAATAAAAAAAAATTGTGTTAAATCCAGAAAATCACGCCAAAAGAAAATTATCAGTTTTATTGTTGTTTTCGATATCTGTTATTTTAAACCAAATATTGAAAAAAAATGTTTAAATTTAATTCCCGATTATTATTTCAATGCGCAGTAATTTAATTGACAATTTTGTCAAAATATATACATATTGTGTAAAAATGAATTTGTCGTAGCCGCTCTATTTAACAATTTGTGATTTTTCACCACTAAATAAACTAAAAAAAAAATTAAAAAAGTGTACAAAATATACGAAAAAAAGTTTGTTTAATGCTTTATAGTATAAAAATTGTTACAAAAAAGATTTATTTGATTATAAAATAACAAAAAAATAGGTTTTTTTTAATAAAAAAAAATAGATTTGTTGTCGAAGTTAGTAACGTGTAAAAATTTAAAATGTTTTTAAATGCAGCTTTTATAAACCAATTTAATACCATACTTGTGTCACTCAGTTGTCACACAGTCATGTTAACAATTCGACAGTCGCGTTTTTGCTTCTGCGTGGCATCGTTTTATATTTTTTTTTTGGGGGGGTTGTAATATGTGCTCGACTTGTCGCCATTTACACTCTGGCAGTATTCCGGCGTAATCAGTTTTTATTGTCAGCGGCGAATGTTGCTTTTAATTGAATTAAATTGACATTTCGCTTGATGAATTTTGAGTTAAATACACGGTATGTGTAAAGTATGATTTTTGGCAACGAATTTATTTTTTCTGGAATTATTTTTGACATCGTTGTTTAAATAAAAAAATATAACAAAAAAACATTCTATTTAATTTTTATTTCAATTAAAATAATAAATAGTGTGGTGCATAAAATATTTAAACTATCAAATACTTTAACAATGTTCGATCACAGCAAGCCAATTAATATTTAAACATAACTATTATAGGCCCACATTGTCGATTTCAATTACACATCACTTGATAGGTCTGAAGTCATTTGAAGTAGTTTGTGCTTTTTGGTATAAATATCAGACTTTTTTTATTTCCCTCCATTTCTTTAGTTGTAATAGAAAATGTTTTAAAAATGTTCACTAGATGTTGTAAGTGTGTCTCCAAGGTTCTTTGTAATATTTAAGATCACTTAAGAATGCCTTGTTCTAGATTTGGAAAGTGCGTATTCAAAAGCAGTGTTCTTTTCCTCTAGATAATAGTATTTCTGATAATACCCTTTGACACTAGGGACCTTGGAATGTAACTTTCAAAGTCTAGCGGCTTCGTTGAAGTTTTCTATGGATTCGAATATTTCAAACAAATTCTAAGAGTTCTAGTCATTTTATGTCCTTGGAATTGCATTCCATCAATGAAATGAATGGTCTCAGTTGAACTGAGAACCTGGTAATAGTTTCAGTTCAAGTTACTCACCTAATATTAATTGGAATACCGTTGATGAATCACTTTAAGAAGTCTACCTGCTTTTCTTTACGCCCCCTAACGACCTTCAATCTATTATGCCGGACGGTTCCCTTAAGAGTTACTATTTCTACAATTTTTTCATGATTTCCTAATATTTTAAATGTAAATTTTTCAAAAAAAAAAAAAAATCAAATTCGAATATACCTATCGAGTTCGGAATCCGTACGAAATTTCAAAAAAAAAATGTCAAAAGCCAAAAATGGCGAAATTTTAAAAGCCTTAGAACGCCGAAACAATATTTTGCCGAACAAAAAAAAAAATGTCGAAAAAAATAAAATATTGAAAAATTTGTTATTTTTATATTTATTATATGTATTTGATATAATAAATATAAAAATAATAAATTTAATCTGTCGATATCATTTTTTGCCGAAAAACGATAGAAAATATCGAAAACACTTTTAAAATATAAATACGTAAACATTTGTTTTATAGGATCTAATAATGTTGAAAATAAAATGCTGAAATATCAAAATGATAAAATGCAAATTTCAAATCGTATTTGAGCTATTCCACATAAAATTAACCAAGGTTTGCTATTCACCCCCTGTGATTTGCAAGGAATCGGGATATGCATTGACCATTTTTTTTTATATATTTTTTCGACCACTATTTCCAGAGATACCACTGTTTCCTGAGATACAGTTTAAAGTTTATAAAATGGGGCAAAGGCTAGTTAGTGTATGGTGGTTCATATTGAAATATTTCTTGATGCCAGTAACTCTGTTCAGGTCTCGTTTAAAAACTAATACAACAATCTTCTGGAAAATTTAAGTATTCTTAACATGAACATGTTGCCAATGGTATTTATCAGGGCTCACTTGGATTTATTCACTACTTAAATACATAATAAGATTTTTTAGGTAATATCCATATATTTGAATAAATCCATATAAATCCATATTTTTTGATAAAAACTGACTCATATTTCTCAATTTCCATTAAAATTTTGAAATTTTCAAACATCCACATATAGAAAACTATATCTGGATATCACTACAGGAGACAATAGATTGTGATTTGTAGCAAATTTGGTTGGGTGTAAAAATTTGGTTTAAAAATTAATTTTGTTTCAGTACAATTTATATTTTTCTGAATAATTAAAATAAAATAAATTTTATATCCATATTTTAAAGTTTTGACCCATATTTGAAGATCTTTGATCCATATTTTAAGTTTTATGATCCATATAAATCCATATAAATCCAGTTATTTAGTCCATAATCCAAACATATTTTGTCACTTTTTCGTTAGGCCTGGTCATTATCCTTGAAAATGAAATTTCATGTCCTTGAAAAAATTTAAATTCTTTAAAAAAAATCAAAATTTTTGTTGATTTATTATAAATGTTCGATCTTAGAGTAGCCGAAAATTCGAATTCGTAGCGAAGATTCGGATATTCACTACGATGGGTCTTAGAACTGGGATATCTATGTTACGAATATGTTATTTACTATTTTTGTTACTTTGCAGTTTTTTACGACATTTTTTATTTTTTTTTTTCGTCAAAAAGTCAAAAAGTACTACAGTATTTACAAATGCAATTCAAAAAAGATCATTTGAAATTCTAAAGACATCAATTGAAATTCAGGAATTAAATTTGAAATTAATTTCAAATGGAATTTCTGAATTTCAATTAATGTCTTCTGAATTTCAAATGGAATTTCTGAATCTTAATTGATGTCTTTTGAATTTCAAATGGAATTTCTAAACTTCAACTGATGTCTTTTGGATTACAAATGGAAATTCTGAATTTCAATTGATGTCTTTTGAATTTCAAATGGAATTTCTGGATTTCAAGTGATGTCTTTTTTCAAATGGAATTTCTGAATCTTAATTGATGTCTCTGGAATTTCAAATGGAATTTCTAAACTTCAACTGATGTCTTTTGGATTACAAATGGAATTTCTGAATCTTAATTGATGTCTTTTGAATTTCAAATGGAATTTCTGAATTTCAAGTGATGTCTTTTGAATTTCAAATGGAATTTCTGAATTTCAAGTGATGTCTTTTGAATTTCAAATGGAATTTTTGAATTTCAATTGATGTCTTTGGAATTTAAAATGAAATTTCTGAATTTCAATTGATGTCTTCTGAATTTCAAATGGAATTTTTGAATCTTAATTGATGTCTTTTGAATTTCAAATGGAATTTCTGAATTTCAATTGATTTCTTTTGAATTTAAAATGAAATTTCTGAATTTCAATTGATGTCTTCTGAATTTCAAATGGAATTTCTGAATCTTAATTGATGTCTTTTGAATTTCAAATGGAATTTCTAAACTTCAACTGATGTCTTTTGGATTACAAATGAAAATTCTGAATTTCAATTGATGTCTTTTGAATTTCAAATGGAATTTCTGGATTTCAAGTGATGTCTTTTTTCAAATGGAATTTCTGAATCTTAATTGATGTCTCTTGAATTTCAAATGGAATTTCTAAACTTCAATTGATGTCTTTTGGATTACAAATGGAATTTCTGAATTTCAAGTGATGTCTTTTGAATTTCAAATGGAATTTCTGAATTTGAAGTGATGTCTTTTGAATTTCAAATGGAATTTCTGAATTTCAAGGGATGTCTTTTGAATTTCAAATGGAATTTCTGAATTTCAATTGATGTCTTTTGAATTGAAAATGAAATTTATGAATTTCAATTGATGTCTTTTGAATTTTAAATGGAATTTCTGAATTTCAATTGTTGTCTTTTGAATTTTAAATGGAATTTCTGAATTTCAATTGATGTCTTCTGAATTTCAAATGGAATTTCTGAATCTTAATTGATGTCTTTTGAATTTCAAATGGAATTTCTAAACTTCAACTGATGTCTTTTAAATTTTAAATTGAAATTCTGAATTTCAATTGATGTCTTCTGAATTTCAAATGGAATTTCTGAATCTTAATTGATGTCTTTTGAATTTCAAATGGAATTTCTAAACTTCAACTGATGTCTTTTGGATTACAAATGAAAATTCTGAATTTCAATTGATGTCTTCTGAATTTCAAATGGAAATTCTGAATCTCAATTCATGTTTTTTGAATTTCAAATGGAATTTCTGAATTTCAAGTGATGTCTTTTGAATTTCAAATGGAATTTTTGAATTTCAATTGATGTCTTTTGAATTTAAAATGAAATTTCTGAATTTCAATTGATGTCTTCTGAATTTCAAATGGAATTTTTGAATCTTAATTGATGTCTTTTGAATTTCAAATGGAATTTCTGAATTTCAATTGATTTCTTTTGAATTTAAAATGAAATTTCTGAATTTCAATTGATGTCTTCTGAATTTCAAATGGAATTTCTGAATCTTAATTGATGTCTTTTGAATTTCAAATGGAATTTCTAAACTTCAACTGATGTCTTTTGGATTACAAATGAAAATTCTGAATTTCAATTGATGTCTTTTGAATTTCAAATGGAATTTCTGGATTTCAAGTGATGTCTTTTTTCAAATGGAATTTCTGAATCTTAATTGATGTCTCTTGAATTTCAAATGGAATTTCTAAACTTCAATTGATGTCTTTTGGATTACAAATGGAATTTCTGAATTTCAAGTGATGTCTTTTGAATTTCAAATGGAATTTCTGAATTTGAAGTGATGTCTTTTGAATTTCAAATGGAATTTCTGAATTTCAAGAGATGTCTTTTGAATTTCAAATGGAATTTCTGAATTTCAATTGATGTCTTTTGAATTTAAAATGAAATTTATGAATTTCAATTGATGTCTTCTGAATTTCAAATGGAATTTTTTGAATCTTAATTGATGTCTTTTGAATTTCAAATGGAATTTCTAAACTTCAACTGATGTCTTTTGGATTTCAAATGGAATTTCTGAATTTCAAGTGATGTCTTTTGAATTTCAAATGGAATTTCTGATTTTCAATTGTTGTCTTTTGAATTTCAAATGGAAATTCTGAATTTCAATTGATGTCTTTTGAATTTCAAATGGAATTTCTGAATTTCAATTGTTGTCTTTTGAATTTTAAATGGAATTTCTGAATTACATTGATCATTTCTGAATTAAATTTGGAAATGATGTAAATTCTTCATTAAATTCTACGGTAAATTAAATAATTTCAGAAGTTTAGATTTATTTTTTCAGTGTTTGAGAGCAACAGAAAGATCATGCGTGCCATTTTATTTTTATGCATGGAATTGGATTTTTATGCACGGAATGAACTAAAATATTCCAACTCCATTCAAAAGTTATAGATTTTAACCCACTTATATATCAGTCATTGTGCTGCGAATAGGCTTTACCACGATGTTTTATGATACCCACAATTGCCTATGTTAAAGCCACAAAATTTGCCACGCAGAATAAATACAATTTAACAAAATAATAATTAAATAAATCACATATAAAACATGCAACTAAAAATAAGCCAGATGTCTTCCACCATTTACATCTTTAGCTGTACTCCTCGTCATTGAAATTTCGTCCATCTACTTCATCTCCTTTGCTTAGTGCACACATTATGTATATTAATTCAAATTGCTAATTATTTGGGTTTTATTATAATTTTACTACTTTTCCCACGTTAACCTATAAAATATATGCGCTGCTCAATGTTGCCAGCTGTCGAGTGAGCGCCATTTGCAGCAACAGCAACTATGGACGCCATTTTGTTGGACGTACACATAAAATGCGCTCGGTCGCACACGAAGATAATTTATGCTTTGAGTGCAGGAACTGAACTGACTGACAACTAATTTATACAAAAACAACAACAACAAAAAAGGCTATAAACACATCAAACAAAATAAAAAAAGAAAAGGAAAAATCAGAGAAAACAAAAACAAGTTGAGGAGTAGAATGATAAAGAGCAGCAACAAACTGTTGAAACCATCAAAATAAAAAAAGAAGAGTGCGTGAATTGAGATGATGATTATGATGCTGCAGTGCTGATAACGTCACAAACGATAAGCTTGATGAGTATGCGAATGAGTTCAAGAAGCAACAAGAAATTAATGTTTATTTTAGTGCCATATAATAGAGAGAGAGAGAGAGAGGGAGAAAAAAAATGTCGGGGTTCAGTTCAAGTGGCTCGTAAACTCGTAAAACCAACGGATTAAGCAGAGCAACAAAAGTGAAACCAAAATTTAAAGTAGGAGTCGAACAGAGGACGAGATTTCTTTGAGTCAAACACTCTCGTTAGAAATCTTTCAGGATGAATAACGTTGAGTTGTGCATCTTTATCGTCATCATCTTTCTCAACATTTTTATTTTCTGTTTTCTTTTTAATTTTTCTTTATTTTTTTTCACTCCACTCTTTTGGTCGCTTTGACTTTGACTGACAAAGTGGTTGACTGTGTTGCTTTGACGTATAAGTATTTCACGCTCAATTTAGAACGTTTTTAAATGATAATTTTTATGCATTATTTGAGTGTGGCCAAAAAGATGTTCATTCTGTGAAGACCAAAAATAATGCTAAAATTCAATTAAGACGCGGGGTCGTCAAAAATTGCGATGAATATTAAAATCATTGCGAAGTGGCTTTGATGTGCTTGAAGTGTTTGGAGAAGTGTCTTAAATAATGGACAAATTGTAAAAAAAGTCAAGCTAAATAAAATCTTTTTTTTTTTCAATTTGAAAACTTTCTTGGTATTTAAATTTAATGTAAAATGTTTTACGTTTTAGAATTTAATTTATATTTATTAAAGAAGTTTTGGTTTTTAAAATTGAATTCGTCATTTATTCATTAATCTCTATAGACATGGTGTTTGGTTCAGCCATGTCAATAATAAAATATAAAATAAAAAATGGCTAATTTTGCACCCATTTTATTTAAGAAATGCGTAATACTGGCATAACCTGGTTCAACCATGTCCATAATTCACAGAGTAATTTTTTGACTCAAAAAAATAAGAAAATATAATATAAAACGAGTTGGGAAAGTTAGGTCACATGGGTAAGTTCGGTCACATGGGGCGGATTTTTATAGTCGGTCGGGCCCGACTATGGATTACTCTACACCTTTGGTGGGGATATTAACCCTCAGAATATTATTCATATATCAGAAATTTACGTCTTATATCCCCATAAATTAAAAAATTATATAAAGTATAAAAAACTAAAAAAAATAAATTTGAAAAATGTAATTGGGCGGACCACACCTATATTTAAAATTTTGAAAGGCTAATATTTCATAGATTTGATTTTAATAATTTACGGATCAAATTTCCACTATGAAAACCCGGGAAACAATGAAAAAAAAAAGTGGGCGGATCACGCCCATTTTTGGACCACATATGTTTAGGTGAATTCTAACAATAAGTTTTAAATTTTATAACTATACCTTGAATACTTTTCGAGTTATTAGTTCCGAAAGAGTTATATAAAATTGACTTGTATGTGAGGTGGGCGTGTCCGTTGACCGATTTGGCTCATTTTCAAACTCACTTCCTACTTTTTGATAAAATATATTGAGACGAAATTTCATCGCATTCTCATCAGTATTTCTCAAGTTATTCTGTATTCGGACAGCAAGACAGCAAGACAGACAGACAGACAGACGGACATGGCTAAACGGACTCGGGTAGTGATGCTGATCAAGAATATATATACTTTTCCATACCGGACACGCCTCCTAAGGGGCGTTACAATATATGCACAAAGTTAATATACCCTGTACCTCATAGGTGTAGGGTATAAAAATGTCCAATTTTGCATCCAGTATAAGGTGTTTAAAAAATGCATATTACTGCCATAAACTAGTCAGGAAAATTGGCTGTAAAGTATAATCTGTTGCAAGTTGAATACGTATTTTATATTCATGTTTTAGATTATTATTTTACCTATTAAATTACCTTTCTAATGGTGTATCACATCTTTGAAACACATGACTTTTTCCTTTCTAAAAAGAAATGTTAACTTGAAATTTACAAAAATAAAAATACAAAATATGACTTTGTCATTGATTTTTGCAAAAAAATTTTCTAATTTATTACGATAGACCTGTTCAATGCCTATCAATCAAAGTGATTTTAATTTGGAAAGTACTGCTGCAGAAATAATTAAACATGTAGCGAGTATTGTAATTTGATTGATAAAATAAAAAAAATAAACGAAATAATCGAAAAATAATTTTAAACATTTATTATAATTATAATCATTATCTTATTACTTTACATAACATATTTTCTGACCATATTTCCAAACATATTGTTTTTTTAATTCAACCACCAAATCATTAGATCCGCCTCTGTTTAATTATTTCTGCAGCATTTATTACCAGATTAAAATTAATATAATTGATAAGAAAATACTGGGTATGTACTGGTCTAATATTATAAATTAAAAAAAACGGTGTCATCCGTAACGAAATTTTGAGAAAATCAATGGCAAAGTCAAAATTTGTATTTTTAGTTTTATTTTTTAAATTTTAAATTTATGTACATATTTAAAAAGGAATACATCATGCGATTCGAAGATGTGTTACACCATTAGAAAGGTAATTAAATTGTCTAAAAGATGCGTTAATATTGCGTTAATATGCATTTAGCAACAGATTATAATTTATATCCAACTTACTAGACTAGGACATGTCAGTAATATGCCTTTCTTAAACACCCTGTATCTTAAACTGGATACAAAATTAGACATTTTTTTATTAAAAATGTTCTTATTTTATTAATTCATAGAATGACTTCCAGATTTATTGACATAATTGAACAAAACACCCTTTATGAAACTCTAAGCTCTCAGTCTTGATTTGAAATACCTTTTCCTTTTTGTTTTTGTTTTACGACCTCTTTTGATTCAATTAAGATATTTTCTTAAAGTGCTCAAGGTCCAGTCGGTACAAATTCCCGTAGAATCCTTCCCGTAGAATTCTTCCCGGCAGATTTCTTCCGGTAGAGTTTTTCCCAGTAGATGTTTTAGTGCGGTAAGATTTAGTGAAGTGATTTTTAGTGTGGTGAATTTTCGTGTGCTGAGTTTTGGTGTGGTGAGTTTTTGTGTGGTGAGTTTTAGTGTTTTGAATTTTGGTGTGGTGAGTTTTGGTGTGATGAGTTTTTCTTTGGTGAGTTTTAGGGTGGTGAATTTTAGTGTAGTAAATTTTAGTGTGGTAAGTTTTAGTGTGGTGAATTTTAGTGTGCTGAGTTTCAGTGTGGTGAGTTTTGGTGTGGTGAATTTTTGTGTGGTGAGTTTTAGTGTGGTGAATTTTAGTATGCTCAGTTTTAGTGTGGTGAATTTTAGTGTGGTGAATTTTAGTGTGGTGATTTGTAGTGTGCTGAGTTTCAGTGTGGTGAGTTTTAGTGTGGTGAGTTTTAGTGTGGTGAGTTTTAGTGTGGTGAGTTTTAGTGTGGTGAGTTTTAGTGTGGTGAGTTTTAGTGTGGTGAATTTTAGTGTGGTGAGTTTTAGTGAGGTGAGTTTTAGTTTTGTTTGGTTTTGTTTTTCTTTTCTTTTTTTGTTTTTCCTTTAGTTTGGCTTTTAGTTTTATGTTATTGCTTTTGGTTTTGGATGTATATAAGGATGTATATTATAAACTAGCATGACTCGTGCAAAGATTTTGTGAATGCAGGGATATGGAGCAATTTTATTAATATAAAATTGCTTCAGACTGATCTTCACGCTTTCCCGTAGAATCCTTCAAGTAGAATTCTTCCCGGCAGATTTCTTCCCGGTAGATTTTTTTCCCAGTAGAAGTTTTAGTGCGGTGAGTTTTAATGAAGTGAGTTTTAGTGTGGTGAATTTTCGTGTGGTGAGTTTTAGGGAGGTGAATTTTGGTGTGGTGAGTTTTGGTGTGGTGAGTTTAAGTGAAGTGAGTTTAAGTGAAGTGAGTTTTAGTGTGGTGAATTTTAGTGTGGTGAGTTTTAGAGTGGTGTGTTTTAGTGTGGTGAGTTTTTGTGTGGTGAGTTCTAGTGTGGTGAATTTTAGTGTGTTGAGATTTAGTGTGGTGAATTTTTATTGTGCTGAGTTTTAGTGTGGTGAGTTTTGGTGTGGTGAGTTTTTGTGTGGTGAATTTTAGGGTAGTGAATTTTAGTGTGATGAGTTTTAGTATGGTGAATTTTTAGTGTGGTGAGTTTTGGTGTGGTGAGATTTAGTGTGGTGAGTTTTAGTTTTGTTTGTTTTTGTTTTCTTTTTTTGTTTTTCCCTTAGTTTGGCTTTTAGTTTTATGTTATTGCTTTTGTTTTTGTATTTTTGCTTTCGTTTTGTGCTTTTGCTTTTGTGTTTTAGCTATTAAATATTTTTTTTTGTATTTGAGTTTTTTGTTTCATGTTCATAGCTGGTGTAAGTGCCAAGTTATATCGTTTTGAAATTTTAGGCTGTATAGGAAGGTGCCACGCCATATCCCGTCAAATCAGTCGTTTAGACGGAGAAGCGGAACAAACAAACAAACCAACAAATATGTTTATTACTTATATTATGAAATCCTTAAATAGTTCTGTCTTGGTTTTGTAAATCTGGTACTTTTTTGAACACTATATAATATAGTTCTTCTATTTCTTAAATCTACTTTTATAAGACTCTTAAATAGTTTTCAATCTTTATTAAATATATATTTTATATTCTATTTCTTAAATCTTCTTAAATATTCTTAAATATTCTTAAATAAAACATTTAAACAGTTCTCAGCTACATTTCATTATTATCCGAGAATCTATATACACCGTCAAAATGTATTATTTAACAGAACAATGGTGATGCCTCTAAAAATATATCGATCTTTCATTTGCAGCAATCATGTCAATTTGTACGTGACTGTCATCTGTCTTTGGCACAAAAACTCTTGTCTTGTATTAAAGCTGTCAGCGGCAAATGCCTCAAACAGGCAGAATATGCCAAGCATCCGCATAGAAAACGTGCATCAATTCCGAGAATTGATTGTAAGAAACTTTCCTACATTGCAATGAAATGTTCGACATTATTTGCTCATCAACTTGCATTGCCTCATCGCTTCATTATTACATTCATTCATTCCGAGTAGATGATTTTCAAAAGTAGACTATGTACGTAAATACTAGGAAAGAGCACATAGAATTATTCGGCAGAATAAAAAATAAGGAAAAACATAAAAGTTTCTTTGAAAAAAAGTAGTTTAAGATATGCACACAAAAAAGCCACTTTTGGCATGAGGTTAGACGAACCAAAGTTTCTTTGTGGCATACAAAATACATTTGTTGTAATCTCATGTCATTTAAAATTAATATATCTTCTACCCTATTTCAATATTTGCAAATATAGAGTCCGCGCAACTGCAAATTTGTTTGCACTAACCTCAAGTTTGCTTTTTTAAATATCGTGCATTTGTTATGATAACCGAGTACGTTTTTGTATCCACAATAGTTAAAGACAAACGATAACCTCAACCAAAAATTTTCTGAAAAAATCCTCTTAAAATTGGTTAATAGAACAGTAATTGATTTAATAGTATACAAAAAATAAATATTTTCATTTAAACACATAAACAATTTAATAGTATTTAAGAGTATTTTGTAATATTTAATGGTATTTACCCATTAAAATAATAATTTATACTATTGACTAATTTTAATAGGAAAATACTATTGAATTTATAGTATTTTTCTGAGGTACGTACATGCTATACATAAACTGACTATGAATTTGCGCCAGTATTTTTTTTAATTTATTAAAAATGAGTAAAAAAACAGTAGATATAGACTTTATTATTTATTACAACGACCGCCAAAATACAAATTTAATTACTTCAAAAAATAAAATAAATTTTTCATATGGATTGCGGGTCGTATGAGTGATATTCGTTAAATATTAAAATTCATTTTAAACAAATTCTTCTAGAAAAACTTAAACTAAAAATATAATTAAAATATAGATACATGATAAATACAACGAAATAACAAAAAATAAGTAAAAAAAATATATCATCGCAAAATTATATACTGTGGTAGATATTTAAAATGTAACTTATTTCCAGCAATGAGCAGGCAAATAACACTATTAAAAAAAATAGAATAAATACGATCAATAACCAGTCATGTAAAAAAAGATGCTACAAAGCTCAGTGGCAAAGTCAACCATGCGTCCGCAGGTCCTTACTTCTAGTATCCTCCTGCCCAGTGGGCACTGTTCAAGTATTTAGTAACTGCATTTTGCAATTTTGCGGA
Organism: Dryomyza anilis; assembly: GCA_951804985.1. Taxonomy (NCBI): domain Eukaryota; kingdom Metazoa; phylum Arthropoda; class Insecta; order Diptera; family Dryomyzidae; genus Dryomyza; species Dryomyza anilis. The sequence continues at coordinate 22,196,089 of OX638132.1, read as the reverse complement.
AAATGTGCATCTTTCGTTTGCCGTCAGTCACAGCAGTACGAGGAGCAGCAGTAGCAACGGCTACAGCTAGTGGCAGGACATGCGGCTTACTCGTGGCTAATAGTCCTGAGTCACTGCGGTAATATGTAGTGTTGCCAGTTCAGCAGGACGACGACCCGCAAAACAACAGCGAACAAAATAAAAACTACAGAGACTCCGCTGATTTGCAGGCAGTCGCTTTCTTGGATCCGTTACTGCCGATGGTTGTGCTTGTTGCTTGTGTTCTCGGTGTAGATGTTTTTGTTTTTGTTTTAGTTGGTCTCGTTTTTGTTGTTATGCTGACTTCTCTGCTGATGGCAAAGTTTTGAACGTGTGTATATTTTTTTTACATAGCAAAATGAACAAACGGCTTTTATAATGTTTTCATCGAATGCTTTCTTTTTTTTGTATCTATCATCGCTTCTGAATATTCTTTGGTTTTCCCAACATTTGCTTGGATTTTTCTACATTTTCTTTTTGCTCTGCTTGTGTTGCTAGTTTCAAAGTTATTCATGCAGCTGGTGCAGTGGCACAAATCTGGTGGAAACCTATTTAAACAGACACAAACACATAGATTGTGAGACATCCCTGTAGAAACATACAATTTTTTCTTTGTTTCTTTACATTCTTTAAGACATTTTAGTTTCTACCTTTATTTCTTCCTCACTACATTTCTTTTTTCCATTCTTTCTTTCCTTGTTTCTGATTTTCTTCCTTTATTTCTTTCTTTATTTCTTCCTTTATTTCTTCCTTTCCTCCTTTCCTCCTTTCCTCCTTTCCTCCTTTCCTCCTTTCCTCCTTTCCTCCTTTCCTCCTTTCCTCCTTTCCTCCTTTCCTCCTTTCCTCCTTTCCTCCTTTCCTCCTTTCCTCCTTTCCTCCTTTCCTCCTTTCCTCCTTTCCTCCTTTCCTCCTTTCCTCCTTTCCTCCTTTCCTCCTTTCCTCCTTTCCTCCTTTCCTCCTTTCCTCCTTTCCTCCTTTCCTCCTTTCCTCCTTTCCTCCTTTCCTCCTTTCCTCCTTTCCTCCTTTCCTCCTTTCCTCCTTTCCTCCTTTCCTCCTTTCCTCCTTTCCTCCTTTCCTCCTTTCCTCCTTTCCTCCTTTCCTCCTTTCCTCCTTTCCTCCTTTCCTCCTTTCCTCCTTTCCTCCTTTCCTCCTTTCCTCCTTTCCTCCTTTCCTCCTTTCCTCCTTTCCTCCTTTCCTCCTTTCCTCCTTTCCTCCTTTCCTCCTTTCCTCCTTTCCTCCTTTCCTCCTTTCCTCCTTTCCTCCTTTCCTCCTTTCCTCCTTTCCTCCTTTCCTCCTTTCCTCCTTTCCTCCTTTCCTCCTTTCCTCCTTTCCTCCTTTCCTCCTTTCCTCCTTTCCTCCTTTCCTCCTTTCCTCCTTTCCTCCTTTCCTCCTTTCCTCCTTTCCTCCTTTCCTCCTTTCCTCCTTTCCTCCTTTCCTCCTTTCCTCCTTTCCTCCTTTCCTCCTTTCCTCCTTTCCTCCTTTCCTCCTTTCCTCCTTTCCTCCTTTCCTCCTTTCCTCCTTTCCTCCTTTCCTCCTTTCCTCCTTTCCTCCTTTCCTCCTTTCCTCCTTTCCTCCTTTCCTCCTTTCCTCCTTTCCTCCTTTCCTCCTTTCCTCCTTTCCTCCTTTCCTCCTTTCCTCCTTTCCTCCTTTCCTCCTTTCCTCCTTTCCTCCGTTCCTCCTTTCCTCCTTTCCCCCTTTCCACCTTTCCTCCTTTCCTCCTATCCCCCTTTCCTCCTTTCCTCCTTTCCAACTTCCACCTTTCTTCTTATTTCAGCATTTCCTTCTTTCTTTCTTTCTTTCTTTCTTTCTTTCTTTCTTTCTTTCTTCCTTTCTACCTTTTTTCTTTTCAGCATTTCCTCCTTTCTTTTTTCCTTTTTTTTTGATTCTTAAGTTCGAAAACCTTTGTCTCCCTTTTTTCTCCTGGGCTTCACCAGCTGTGTTGCATTCCTCAATCATTATTTCGCTTAGTCCATCCATACAGCCATCCAGCCATAAACAATTTTACATGCACTCTTTGCTATTACAGAATTTCGATTTAACTCGGTGACCGATTATTCCCTACGCTTCAAACTGTGCGACCACATATTGTGAGCTGTGGTTTTTATTATTTGATTACGAAGGAAAATTAAATATTCCTAGGATCTACCATCGTAGTGGCGCAGTTTATTTGCGAAGTTTTGTACTTATTTTTATAATTTAATTTATTATAATATATAAAAAAAGAGAAATACAAATTAACAAATGGCGCATGAGTGTCATTAATATTAATATTTAAAATAATGTCTAACATTATTGTGGTACTAAGCTGCGTATGAGTAACATTATATGTTATATCTCTTCTTTGTTTCTTATTATATAAATGGATATTTCCACTTTTTCAATACTCTCAACTATACAGGCTTTTATTTAATTTTAATTGGCATTTTTATAAAATATTTTATTTATGAATAAACAATAAATTTAATTATAAAATAAATTATAAAATACATATTAAATTTCGTTTAAATAATTACAGTAGAAACAATAAAAATTCAATAAAAAATTCGTTGAATAAAAAATTCGATCTCAATAAAAAATTTAGTCTCGTAGCTTTATTGATTCTTTGATAAGATACGATATATAAACAATTATCGCAAATAACACAATTTTTTTTCAAAGCATCCTCGAACTTGGGTCATTTTTTTCAATATATTTATCAATTCGCGTTCACATTTCACTCACAATTGCATCCTTACATGAGTGCATTATTATTATATTGAAGAAATACTGCTTTTAAAACAATTTATTTTCAAAAAAACAGTCTACGAATTATAGACGCAATAACTACATCGTGCAAATAAGTCTCGTGACTATAGCGCCACCTTGTACCTTTTCGCTTAACTAACGATATGCTTAGCACGGACACGAATCGTACTTGTACACACTACCCTACGGGTATAACGAACAGGCACTAGAGTAGGCACGTGACTGGTTCACCGATCCCAATTCTTCCTCTTTTATATAAAACCAATTAACATCATGCAAACCTTTAGAAGAAGACAAATCGTAATCATTATAAATGTTCTGTGAACAGTTTCTGATTGGTAAGAAAGAACTGAAAATGAACTAGTCTATTTATATAAATTAGAAAAAATGGTGTGATCCATAACGACATTTTGAGAAAATCAATGACAAATTCAAAATTTGTATTTTTCTTTTTGTAAATTTTAACTAAACGTACATTTTAAAAATGGAAGAATTCAGGGGGTTCGAAGATATGATATCGTCACTATCATGCCAAACGGACGAATTTGTAATTTTTGCCAATTGCGTTTTTTTTTACATTTTTGAATGTAGTTTTTCATCAACTATACTGTGCCAAAATCGTGCGTAGTTTTGTTGGATATTTCTAGCTACAAAAGACAAAACCGAATTCGAAAAACTGAAAATGTTGTCATGCCAAAAGAACGAATTTTTTTTTTGCCATAACTTTTTATTGTTATAAGATAAAATATGGGTGAGAAGGCATTAGTTGTTTGTTTTTAAAGCACCTAGCGAACATCATCATTATTTTAAAATATTTTTTGCATTTTTAATTTTTTGCAAGAATAATGTTTGGCAAATTATTTTTAAATAATGATGCCAATCGATAGCTGTTTTAATAACAAACAATTAATGCCTTTATATCACTATTTTATCTTGAACCAATAAAAAGGTATAGCAAAAAAACGAATAGATTCGCTCTTTTGTCATGACAAGATTTTCAAATTTTCCAATTTCTTAGTTTTTTTGCTATAACTCTTTATTGGTGCAAGATAAAATATTGGTGTAAAAGCATTAATTGTTTGTTTTTAAAGCAACTATCGATTGGCATCATTATTTAATATCTTTTGTCAAACATTTTTCTGGCAAATAACAAATGGCAAATTAATATTTGAAAAATAATTTTGAAATAATGATGCCAATAGATAGGTGCTTAGAAAACAAACAATTAATGCCTTTACATTACTTTATTATCTTGCGCAAATAAATAGTCGTAGCAAAAAAACGAAAAGATTCGCCCTTTTGGTATGACAAGATTTTCAATATTTCCAATTTCTACGCTTTTTTACTATAATTCTTTATTGGTGCTAGATAAAATATTAGTGTAAAAGCATTAATTGTTTGTTTTTAAAGCACCTTTCGATTGGCATCATTATATAAATATATTTTGTCAAACATTTTTCTGGCAAATAACAAATGGCAAATTAATATTTGGAAAATAATTTTGAAATAATGATGCCAATAGATAGGTGCTTAGAAAACAAACAATTAATGCCTTTACATTACTTTTTTATCTTGCGCAAATAAATAGTTATAGCAAAAAAAAAAAACAAAAATTAATGCGTTTTGGTCAGGATATAGCCTCACAAAATCCGTATTTATAATTCAGTATGTTGTCCAAATCCAAAGATATTTTATATACGTTATAATAATTGATGAATAAACCAAAATAATAAAACAAAATTGGAAAAAATAACTTTTACTAGTTTTTAAAGCACTTTAAACTTAAAAATTTGATTTTCCGACATTTTTAATAATGCAATTTCATAGTGAACATTTCATAGTGAAAAATTGATATTAATTTATCAACGGATTATACTTTATAACTAATTTTATTGACTAAGTTAATAATAATAATAGTTTGGCACTACAGTTCTATAAGAACTTAGGCCGAGCTCTCTCATCATTTTGAGCTGTGCGTGTTATATTTGTACTCAAAGTGGTGGGACCTACAGTTTATTGCCGAATCCGAACGGCGAGTGAGAGCTTTTCATAGGCAATGTTTTACTCGCGTAGGTTTGCCATTTACAGCGGAGAGGTAGCGCGGTATAGAAAAATGTTTCTATGAAAAGATGTTGTTAGCCCCAGTCCAGGCTTGAACCGGGGACCTTTCGACTCGCAGTCCAACGCACTAACCACTGAGCTACCACGGCTACACCCTCCATCTTAAACTGGGTGCAAAATTAGACATTTTTTATTTTATATTTTCTTTTTATTTATTTTTTTTGAGACCCCTGAATTATTGACATCGATGAACCAAACACCCTGTATATTCATAAATGTGCTACAATTTTTATTGTTTTGTACGTTTCAATAACTATAACTCATAGAGCTTACAAATGAAGCTAAATATTAAAGTGACTAGTTTTGTGTGGTTTTCCTTTGTGTTAGTATTGCTTTGTATTAGTTTCATTTGTATGTATGTGTGTCAGTATTCCAGCCAAATCAACCACATGATTCCACAAACATTATTATACTTCAGTTGTGTACTTAATTAGAAAAAATACTAACGCAGTGATTCAGCAGCATTTATTACCAGACACGTATATTGTTAACCACAACGTTTAATCAATGGTACATATCTACAGTGATGATGCCAGTCACTAATTAACATCTATCGTATTTTATAGATCTTTTAATGTAGTCTTAATTGAGCGGAACAACAATCTCTCCATCAATCAATTAAAACAAATAATGCTACCCTGTTTGATCACTCAATTATTACATATTAATTAAGCCCACTTCCATCTCTGTCACTCTCTCTCTCTCTTTTAGATAATATTTGGCAAACGGAAATGGACTTCATTACAGTGCAGCGACGCCATCTGGTTGTCATGTCGGTGGTCAATGCGCCCTACCAGAACATCACGAACATTGACGACGACGAAGACTACTACAACGACACCATGTTTACGGCCATCGAAAGTGGCGGCAACAATTTACTCGAGACTCTTTATAATGGCAAGAACAACGTGAAACCCGAGAAGCAACAAAATACAAAGAAACCCTACCTTTCGCAACCCGAACTGTCGAGTACGGAACACATTGAGGGCGACACTGCTGACGACGGCAACTATGACTTTGGCAATGTCGAGCGCATCGGCGTCGAGGAACTGAATTCGCGTGAGTTTTTAGACACAACACAGCCTTGGATATCTGCCGGCGCCGCAACATTAACAACAACGACGACGACAACAACAACAAATGCATTTAACCAAAACGCGGCAACAACACGTCGCATGTTGCAAAAGAATTTCGATGATGTTGCAAAAAAATACGATGCACAACCACCGCAAGGCAACAATTTGTTTGGCAAGGCGACAACAACAGCTAGCAGTACAATAACAACAAACAGAGCAACATCACCAAAGACAACCACAAAAGCCGCAGCAACAACAAGAGGCACTACCGCCAGCACCACAACCACCGCCACAACTACGAGCACAACAACGTTTTCGACAACACCCGCTGCTGCCACCACAGCATCTACCAGCACAAGCAGCACGCCACAGCAAAGCGCTAGCAGCAAAATACCTCAGCATCATCATCAACAACAACACCATCATCATCAGCAGCACCACAGCAACAATAAATCAACGCACAAGAAGCATCGTCAACATCGTCCACGCATGCAGAACACGCATAGGCGTCATCAGACGCAACCAGCGCGCATCTCCGAGGAGGCCTCTTCATTTGAGCAGCAGCAGCTTCAACAACACTCTTCCGAGTTACCACTGTCGCCAACAATTGATTTTAATCGCTTGGATGACATTGTCATGCCTGCGGGCGTTCTTAATGCCCCCGTAACGCCGCGTCAACGTCCCGATATCATGTCCGCCTCATACGAAGAGCTCGCCGACTACGGCCGTCGCACTCCACTCTACCCGAAGAGCACCTCGACCATCAGCACGACGACACGCGACAGCAACATACACATAGTGCGTCCGGAGATGCTGCCCGAAATCATACCCTCGACACCGGTAGCATCCAATTCGAAAATCATCGAAATCAAGTCGAAGCCCGCAAAGAAAGTGAAGCGCATGGCCGACGAAGAGCTGCAGGTGGAAATCGAACCCGAATACCTGGTGGCAGCCAATGAGGAGTTGACTTCAAACTCTGCCGAACTTACGGCATTGCCGCCCATCGAGGATGCCGAAACAGCTACTGCCACAACTACTACGGATACTGCAACTGTTGCTGTTGACGTTGCTGCTGCTGCTGGTGATAACACTGGTCTGGTGCGCCTCGATGGCTTCGCTGGCATGCTGCAGATATTTTTTGGCATCGAGAAACCCATCGATGTTTCCGTATTTGCGCAGCCGCCTAGCGCTGAATTCGTCAATCTGCTGTTTGCGTTGCTGGTCTGGTGCGTGCGCTATCCAGCCGTCTTTTGGACAACCACAAAACCCTTTGCCACCGTCTTCAGTGTGCAGATGATATTCACTGCGCTCGATATAATCTTCAGCTATGTTGGCGTCTCTGCGCTGTACAAGCTACAGATTTACAGCGAAGCACAGCCGGTACAAAATACAGGACTTATTCTGAACGGCGTTGTGACGCTTTCGCTATTTCTATTGTCGACGATATTACTGATCGCCTCATCGATGATCATGTATTTGTATGGGCATGGACGTTTGGCCGCCAAGATGCGCGATCGATCACTCATTACTATGAAGTCCAGTGAGACGTGGATCTATTTTGCGCACTGTGCCTCGCTGTGTTTTGTGCTGGCACTAGCAGTTGTTAAGGCGCCACTTCTCAATGATTTGAGTGCTACGTACCGAAACAATTTGCATAGTACGACATTTTTGTCGGGTAAGTTTTTGAGAATTTGGGGAAATTTGGGATTTACTGGTGTAGATTTGTTGGTGCTGTTACCAGGACAATGATTAAAACTTACTGTTCTACCGAAAACAAATGAATGCTGATGCGGATGAACTGCCTGAAAATATGCTGTAGTTTAAGATTTACTAATGAAATTTATCATATACAACGATTTATGGGTTCATTTTCTTTCTACCCATTAATTTAATATGTGTAGAGCAGTATTTAGTAAAAACTGAACATAAATGAAGATCAAAATCATTTGGTTATTGTAAAATTCTGAATTCTTCATTTGAATCATGAACTGTTTACACATGAAATACTGTTAAAACTTCTTCCATAAAAAATAATCTTTACAGATTTGATAACAATTACACTATTCTATAAAACTACAAAAAATTGAACCTCAAGTTCAATACAAATCAAAAAAGGTGTTTACGATGCGCTCCTCACAATTATCATTGGTTTATTTTATGATAAATCCCAAAATATTTCCGCTATACCGTAAATACTTCGTGAATTAGAACATTTGAATAAAAAAAATATTTTCAAAAATTTACTTTTCATCGGAAAGAATTTTCTTTAAGCAACTTTGGGTATGGTCAGATAGAATATAACGGCAGTAATTATTTGAATCAAAAAGGATATATAAATACGGTGACCATTAGCCTTTCTTTGAGAGGACAGTCTTTCTTTTTTTTACTCCTCGTCCTTCAAAAAAGATGTTCCTTCTTTTCGTTTAAATCGACCTTCTTAGCCCATCTTTGGGAGGACAGACCTATTTTAACCCATCGTCCTTCAAAAAATATGTTTTTTTTTCGTTTTACTTAACCTTCTTAGGGAGCAGTCCGTCTTTTTAACCACTCGTCCTTTAAAACTATGTCTCGGGGCTCTTCAATGATCGAAGTCTCTCGAACTAACTGCGTTAAAAAAAGTTCGATCGCGTTGTTTTACCATTAATAATTTTTTAAATTTTTCGTACAATAAAATTTAAGAAAAATATATATCGTCGGTGATACACAAAACCTCCTAACTGCATGTGAAAATTACATCTAATTTTGTGTTATAATCGGGTTTTTAATGATATGTTGATCGGATTAATTAGATAAATGCCATTATAAGTTATAACACAGTTAATTTTGTATAAAGTAAGTACAGAATTAAGACTGAAAATAGTTTTATCGATTGAATTCCTCGACATCTCGAAAAAGTCTCAAAGCGACATCGAATTTAATGGTAGACTGGGACTTACCCAGAGACTCGTTTTTTGTATGAAACAAAGATACCGAGGATCCTGAAATAATACTGTATTATGATCAAAAGTTACTTAACAAAATGCATTTCGATATTTTAGGGTTCAAACATTTGGGAAATATCATAAAAAAACATTTTTTTTTTTATTCAAATACAAAAATTAGCATACTCAAATAATATAGTACCTATTTATGAAATCGAAATACCGATAAATCGTTCATCAATATTTCATCGAAAAAATGTTATCTTAAGTAGGGTCTCTAGTATATGAGTCTCCGCACATCAAACAATTTTCCATTTATGTCTGTTTTTGCCACTGCTAATTATTCTGTGCACACCGATACATCCTTCCGAATGGCACACCAAATGGCCATTCCTCAATTGCCAGCAAGAAGTTTGTCAAAATGGCAACCTCTAATCATGCGATTTCAATTAGAAGCCATTTTGATGTCCGCAGACAAACACCAGACACTCTTTAATCACACCGTTAACCCTTTTAGCACTTGCACTCATGAACGACTGGACATTTTCTTTTTTTCTTTCTTTCTCTCCTGTATGCAACACAGCTCTCATCAGCGTCACCCACATATTGCTCTGGATTGTAATCTGGTTGGCATTGACCGCTAAGCGACGCTGGAGCTTCAAACTGCCACCCATTGACATGTATGGCATCCATAAAGCATCGACTCAGCCACTATTGATGTCAAATCGAGGAAGCCTGCCGAGCAGCAACACAAGCGGTGTCGGTGTCGGTGGCGGCGTCGTTGTTGGTGGAGTCGGCGGTGCTCTGGAGCAGAAGAGCGTCATGAGCACGGCCTCAAGCACAGAGGGTGTTGTGGAAGACATCTATTGGCCGAAATTGACACCCAGTTCGCCCAAGCTGAAAGTCACATTCAATGAAGTCACGAGTACGTCTGATGATGTCCTTCTAATTGGTGACCATGAACAAAACGATGGCAAGCGGTAAAAAAAATCGTTTTATTTTTGAAAACAACAAAATTCCGAAATAGGAAAAACAACAACAACAAAATTATTAGATTCTTTTTTTTTTTTTTAATTAAATAATTTTTATATCTAACATTTATTGTTGCCATGTCCTGTCTGTGTTAGTGTCCTTGTTTTGTCTACCTTAATATGTGTGTTTTTTCATTATGATTTTTGTTCATTTGCACGTTTCATTTTTTTGTTTTGTCACTAAAATATTATTCGACACCATTTTTCATATTATTTGTTATATAGTTTTATTTTTTTAAATTTTAATTTGAAATTGTTTTATTTAAATTTCACGTTCAAATTTAAAATACGCACCATTTATCTAACAACACATTTTATGAAACTCATCAAAAAATAAAGTAAAAAAACATTTAGTTTTGTCATCAAAATTCATGAAATTCTTTTATATTTTTAGACCGTTGAAAGATTATCTGCGAGAAGAACCGTAAAATAAAATATTTTTGTTCCGCTTGTCGCCTGTTTTTAAATTTATTCAATTTATTTAACACATTATTTTACTAATAACAAACAAACCAAAAAAAAAAAAAATATTTATACTAACAGCAACAACTAACAAAGCATTTTGTGTTCATTTTAGTCTGTAGTATTTCATTGTAGTTTTTGATGTTGGTATTTAATGCAAAGTACAAATTTATTCCTAAGATTTGATATATTCAGACATTTAGATAACTGTTATCTAAATTCATAAATACAATTTAATATATCATGTTCGACACTGTCATGCCAGAGGGGCGAATGTGCATTTTAAAAAAGGTTGGGAAATCAAATTTTAAAGTTTGAAGTGCTTTAAAAATTAGTAATATTTAGTTTTTTTTTAATTTTTTCTGTTATTTTGCTTTATTCGTCAATTATTATAACGTATATAAAATATGTTTGGATTTGGACAATTTACTGAATATAAATATAGATTTTTTGAGGCTATATCCTGACCAAACCGCAAATATATTTTTGTTTTTTAGGCTATAACTTTTTATTAGCGCAAGATAAAATAGTAATGTAAAGGCATTAATTGTTTGTTTTTAAAGCATCTATCGATTGGCTTAATTATTTAAATATACTTTGCAAAACATTAATTTACGTCTATTATTTGCAGGAAAAATGTTTTCCAAAATATTTTTAAATATCCATAGGTGCTTTAAAAACCAATAATTAATACCTTTAAATCACTATTTTATATTGCACAAATAAAGAGTTATAGCAAAAAAACGAAAATAATCGCCCTTTTGGCATGACAAGATTTTTCAAATTTTCCAATTTCTATGTTTTTCTTTCTATAACTCTTTACCCTAGTAGAAATTTGCCCGATGCGCCATCGGGAAATGACCGGGTTTTTGTTGGGTAAGCCCTATTAGAGAAAATATGATCATTGCCTTTGCATGCCCTTATCATGCTTACCATATCAGGGTTTACATTATCTAAACAGTCAATGTTCCCAATCATAGCTACATTATTTGTTCCTCATAACGAAATTAGCATCGGACAATGATCGCGATTTAATGAGAGAAACCCAATTATACTCGGGCTCTGACAAGGCAATTATCGGGTAAATAATAAAATGGGGAATTGCCCTTTTGGCATGAAAACATTTTCAATTTTTCGAATTCGCCCTTTTGGTTTTGTCTTTTGTGGCTAGAAATATCCAACAAACCAAACACGATTTTGGCACAGTATACTTGAGGACTACACTCAAAAATGTAAAAAAATGCAAATGTCAAAAATTACAAATTTGCCACTTTGGCATGATAGTAACGATGTATTTGCTATAGTAGGATATAAAGAAAAATTTTGAAAGTGCCTGCGAGAACAAATCTTGCGGCTTTCGATCGAATTTCGAACGAAATTCATATAAAAAAAAACTCCAACCACAAGTTTTGGTATCGAAATTAAAATCAATAAAAGTAACGAGAACAACGATCATGTTCCGACTTTTGATCGAATTCTAATCGAATTTAATGTAAAATATGTAAACAAACGATTTTAAATTTCTGCTTGATATTGACATTATCTATGCTCCATCTATATATATATATATATCATTATTATTTAAAAGGATTTAAACCCTCCTCTCAGAAAAAACATACCATAAAATTAATAGTTTTTACTATTAAAAATACTCAATAGGATATTTGTCCGATAAACTATTAACTCAATCGGTGAATCCTATTAAATACTACAAAATACTATACAATTTATTTGTTATTTGTATACTATTAAATCAATAACTGTCCTATTGACAAATTTTAATAGGATTTTATGATTTTTATTTTCTGAGTGTACCATTTTCTAATTTTTCATACATAGTTTCAGAAAATTAAGATTTTGTCTTTGGCAAAAATGTGTCCCGTAAAAGACCATTTCGGAATCAACCACTTTAAAGAAAAACGGCTCTAGTCATCAGAATTATCAAAATTTTACTACAAATTGTAAGCATTTTTGGTAAAGAAAAACGGACTTCATTTTGCTGCACTGTGTAATTAATTAAACAAAATTATGTTTCTGACAATTTCTGATCGTTGCGGCCAGTAAAAATATTGTTCTATAAATTAACATAACAAGTTTAAAATTTTCTCAACTGAGTTCTTATAATATTAATCAATACACAGTCTACAATGTCCCGGATACCATCAATGTTTCGAAGCTTTCTCATATAACTTCGATAAAAAAAGTTCGATCTCTAAAAAAGAAATTCTCGTACATTTAAATTTGATACAATAATTAAAACAGGGGTCGCAAAGAACCAGAATAGGAACCGGTACCGGAACTGTTTCGATTATTGAAACCGGAACAATTTATTAAAAAAAGTGTGTAACCGGAACCGGCATTGGAACCCGTATAATTTATTTTTGTATAAATTATTTTGTTGGATTTTTTAAAAAACTTGGAACCAGAACCGAAATCAATATTCCAAGTGGTTTTAGTTCCTGTCAGGGACTGCAACGATCCGGAATCGGTACTGTAACCGATTTTTAGAACCGAAATTGGAACCGTTATTAATAAAAATGTGTGAAACCGGTCCCCATAATATTTTTGGTTGGTTCCGGAATAGGAACCAATATTTTAAAAATCTTGGAAACTTAACTAATATTCCTATGGATTTTAGTCCCTGATATAAACATTTATCACATTTAAACATTTATCGAAATCGTTCAGATTTCGAATAAGTCTCGGTCGGTAAAATATTTCGACAGAATGATATCTACCTACCATGTGGGTCCAATTTGACGTTCTATATTGCTACACACGGAAAAAAAAATCCCTCAAATCCCATTAAAATTGGTCAATAGTATACAAAAAAAATTAATGGTATTTTCCGATTAAAATAATAATATATACTATTGACTATTTTTAATAGTAAAAAACTATTATTTTATATAGTATTTTTTTCTGGATGTGCGAGAATGTGTCTGATATCTCCTTATACTCGAATGACACACTGGGTAGACTGAAGAATTATCGAAAAATATTGTTCAACCTTTACAACGACACCATATTTGTGAACTGACAACGTATTTCATATAATTTTCACTACATCGCATTCAATACTTAACATCAAAAACTCGAATAGAAGTAGTTATACATTTTTTAAAGTATACTTAAAAATAAAAGTAATACAAAAAAAAAACTTTTTAACATTACTATAAAATAATAATATACCATGGTTTAAATTTAGCATTAAAAATATATTATGAAAATTAATTCTCAACAGCAATTCGCCCCGTGGAACCACGGTATGTTTTACCAGTGTTACGGGGGAAATTGATGACGGAGACTATGCAACACTAAGAAGCGCCACAGCAACAACAGTCATTGGCATTACGGGCGGTGTTGGCGTTGGTGTTGGCAATAAGAGTGGCAATGGTGGCATCGGTGGCATATCAACGCCATCCGGCGGCAGTGTGAACATTTTACATCTTAGCGAATACGATGAACTACCGCCACCACCGCCGCCACTGGCCATAGGAGGTGGTGGAGGTATAGGCGGCAACATATCCAGTGACTATGCCAACTGCAGCATACTTGATGACAACACATCCGAGGAGGGAAAACTTTTGGCGTGCGTACGAGATGACAGCGTAACATATGCTTCGACAAGAGATCTAGAGCCGACGCCACCACCACCGCCGCCACCGCTGCCACCACATCAAACCAATGACAGGGACTACGGCAACAACAACAACATCAACAGCAGTAGCAACAACGCACATCAACAACAACCCGTTGGTATGGCGCCCCAGGCAATGCCTGAAATTATGCAGCTTTCTTCATCGCCCGAACATCTAGTCAGCCCACTGGCACCGGTAACGGTGACCGTGCACACTAACGAGGCACATGTAAGTATGCCACTATGTCTGTCCATCTAACTTTCTATATGTCCCCCTCCCTCATTTGCATACATTTGAAGCGCACGAAGATTTATGTTCATTTGTGGACAAACATAAATCCTGTCCGGAAATGTTACTGCAGCATCGCCAACTCGTTATAAATCTCGATTTGATTTCAATTATTAAAACGTAACTCTTGTCGGTCGGCGCACACCCGCAAGGGCGTTGTTTCTCTGACATTTTGTGACTGGCTGGTAAAGATTAATCTTTGTCTTTTAGCCATTTTACGAATGCAACATAAATGGAGTGTACATTTGTGAATTCGAGAATGAGTATAATATGATCATATTTCTTGAAAGATATCGTTAATTTTACCGTTATATATTTGGTTTTTTTTAACAAAAATAAAAAAAAAACAATTGCAGCGTTTACTTTTCAATTTATAAAATTTTCAAGAAACCTAAAGGCCAATTTTTCAGTGGTAGTTGAACTCCATTTGTAGTTTAAACTTAGTTTAAACTTAGTGTTTTTCAGTGAACTTTAAACGTATTTTAAACTTAAATTAACCCACCGATGTCTTCTAATCCATTTATTAAGTTTAAACTACCACTGACAAACTGGCCCTAAATTGAACTAAATTGGAGGACAGCAGACAGACATATGATAATCGTTTTATTAGAGACTTTAATAATTACCGGTTAATGAATGGCGGTCGAATAAAAACTCGTATAATTTAGTTTAGCCAGCAATTTAGTCGAACTCGACAACACCCTTAATAATTCAAAATTCATACTTGAAAATATTTTACATTTCATATTTTAAGTGTATCCGCTTTTGTTTGAGATACCAGCGAATCAATCGACATGTTAAAAATGATTACATTGGACGGCTGAAATTATCGTTTTTATGAATTTTGAATGGCTGCATTCAGAACACTCAACTGTTGAAAAACTGCTCTGAACTAATCGCCCACTGTTACTGAATGCACTGGTACCTCTACTGCACTCCCAGAAATAATGCTTGGTGTTCAGTTGTTTCAACGAATAATCATTTCCATCTACCAAATGTAGTTTGTCTTAAATGAATTTCATTTGTGGCGAACCTTAGTATGAATCGTAACCAACTATTTGTTAAATCAACTGTAACATGGATTGTGGAAACCAACTTTTAATCCATTTATTTTTTATTTTTTATTTTAACTAAATTTAAAAGGAAACATAACGAAGTTGGCTCAAGATATAGTTGGTTACATTGGTTAAATGATGTCATTTAATCAATGTAACGGTGCTCTTCGATGATGTCTCGGTGCTGTTCGATGATCGAAGTTTTCTCGAACTAGCTGAGATAAAAAAAGTTGTTATATCACTATATTTTTTTTTAATTTTTAAAATAAAAATTAAAAAGATACCATATTTAATATTTTGCACATCGATATTGCAATGTTTTTCGACCCTGAATGGTTTTTTTCTCTCGTTTCAAATATCGAATAAAAACATCGACATTTCGAAACAGGGTCTGGTACGATAAGTCGAAATTTAAAATATCGAAACTAAAAATACCGAAGACAAAAATGTAGTAAATAAAAATGTCGAAAACAAAAATGTCGAAAACAAAAATATCGAAAACAAAAATGTTGAAAACTAAAATGTTGAAAAACAAAATGTCGAAAACTAAAAATGCCGAAATTTAATATAGCGAAATAATTTCTGCCGAAAAATGATAGAAAATGTCGAAATACATTTAAATTACCATCTCGGAATTTAGCTCGAACACTTATAGTAAATCAACACAAATTTAATTTTTTTTAAAAATTTACTTTTTTTTTAAGGACATGAAATTTGAAGTTCAAGGATGATGTCCATTGCCCATATGATCATGTTAAGAAGACTTACATTTGCCAAAAGATTGTTTGATTAGTTTTAAAACGAAACCTTAACGGAGTTTCTAGCATCAAGAGATATTTAGATATGAATCACCATACAAAAGTGATCTTTGACAATTTTTTTAACTTAGGACTCTATCTCTGTAAAAAAGTGGTATCTCTGGAAATAGTGGTCGGAACAATATAAAAAAATGGTCAATGCAGATCTAGATGCCCTTTATTAGTTGCCTAAATTTCATTGAAATCGAAGAGGGTGAGTTGTAAATCCTAGAGATTTGGCGTGGAATGGCTCATATATGATTTGAAATTTATATTTTAACATTTTGATATTTCGGCATTTTAATTTTCGACATTTTTTGATCCTATAAAAAAATGTTTTTGTAAATATAGTTTTAAAGATTTTTCGACATTTTCTTGCTTTAAAATATTTTCCGACATTTTTGTTTTCGGCCAAATATTGTTTCGGCGTTCTAAGGCTTTTGAAATTTCGACATTTTAAGGTTTCGACATTTTTTTTTTCGACATATCGTACGGATTCTTTCGAAACAGTCTTGAAGCGATATCGAATGGCAGATTGGGACGTAAGGTTGTAACAACCAATATGTATTTGATTCAACAGCGAAATCAGCTGTTTTTAGAAAATCGGCGTTAAAGCAGGAGAGCAATAATGAAACCAAGCTTTAAATTCTTAGATATGAAATCGACATCGAAACCCTCGACATTTCGAAACAATCTTGAGGCGATATCGAATGGCACACTGGGACGTTAGGTTGTAGCAACCAATATGTATTTGATTCAACGGCGTAATCAGCTGTTTTTAGAAAATCAGCGGTAAAGAAGGACAGCATTATTTGCATAAGCTTTAAATTTCACACTCGTTTTTTGTGCTGCTGACAGTTCATGTGTATAAATACGAACTGATATATGGTGTTGCAAAACTGAGTTAGTCGAAAGCAGACAGAACCTAATAAAGCGGTTGGCAAATAACAGCGGTTGCGTCAACTGATTCGATCTCTGGGTGTGTCAATTTGTAAAAATAATTTAATATTCATTTATATTAAAATTACATACAACTCTTTAATTGACTGAATACTTGTTTCCCCAATGTGAATTCCATTTTTTTTTTCTAAATATTAAAGTACAAATGTCATCGAATGTCATTGACAACAAAGGTAGCGCAAATGTAGTGTAAACATTTTTCAATGGAAAAAATGGCGACCGCTCACTCAACATATTGCGGGTAGCATGTAATTTTGGGACGAAATATCTGAACCGTTGCACAACTGTGTTCGGAATGCAGAAAATGATAAGAAAATCATAGAGTTAACGATAAAATCTATCTTATTTAGAAAAAATCATCCATCTCGTAAAAGTTTGCATTATCGATATAAAATATACGTATTTGTCGAGAAAATGTATTTGTTTTTGCAAAATCTTTAACTGAAACCTAGTAAACCAAAACGATAATTTGACAAAATTATATTATTTTCAATACTTTAAATTATCAATACTTTAATAATTATGGCGCAGAATCATACAGCTATTTGTAAAGCTCAAAACATAATGTCCAACTTAAGAGAGTAGTCGACTTTTGACATAAATTTATATGGAATATTTGTCAAAAATCCGGCTATTTAAGCTGTACATTATATTTTGATTATTTGTAACGCTGTTAGACAATTTAAAGTCGACTTTAAAAATAGATTCGACTTTTTTGACAAATTTTGTATGGAATAAATTGTCAAAAAGCTGATTTTTAAATTTGAAGTTGTTTATGATTATGAACCATAGTCTCTAAATTCGCATTTAAAGTGTCTTTACTTCATGAATTTATGACTGAAATAATTGAGTCCCCGTTTATTTCCAATTACAATAAGTATAGGTCATATTCTTTTTGTCTACTGTACAAATGTGCAAGTAATTGTACAACTTTTTAACATTTATATGGAATTTTCTCAGATAAATCTCTAGTTTCACTTGCGTATAAAGTTTTTCAAATGATGAAAATACTTTAGCACGGTGTTATATAAACCCAAAACTATTTAAAAACGAATAAAAAGTTTAAATTCCATTCCTTTCCATCGTCACTGAGTTTATCAGATTTCTATAATTAGTTTATCCTTACTTACATCCGTTTTTAATATCATACAGATCGCCTCCAGCTCTACGCACCGCTGTTTGCGCCGCGCCGATTCCGGTGTTCCCAACGAGGCGCTTACACCGCGCAGTGATACCACATCCACCACTGAGAGCACAACCTCACCGCCAGAGCGTGCACCATCCGAATCGTCGAGTGGTGTGCACTCGGGCGAGGAACGTGACGTCGAAGTCGTTATACGTCCGCGTGTCGTCTGCAAACCACCGCTGCCAAAACCACCACAGCCTGCCATACAGGAGGAACCCTACGGACGTTCGACCAACATGAAAATGTCCAGTTTCATTAAAGATCATGCTGCGGTGCTGAATCGTGCGGCTGCTAATAGTTCAACATTACCATCGATACGCTCAGTGCCCGAACAGAAATACGATTATTCGCATTGCAGCACCATGCCGCTGCCACATCATAATCATCAGCAACCAGCTGCAGGGCCAGTGGCAGGCGGTTACTCCAGTTCATCGTCTGCTTCAATGCATTCGCATTATGCGCACTTTAAGCCACAGGTTTATGCCAATACATCGGTGGCCATGGCTGGTGCAAATGCAGCTAAATTGCAACAGCAACAACAACATCTAGAGCAGCAACAGTATCAGTATCAGCAACAGCAGCAACAACAGCATGCCATGCACACCACTCTACCAAATGGCGTGCGTTATTCCAATCCGCACTTCCTGCGTCGACTGCCACATGTCACGATGTCTGCGGCGGAGTCGCCATACGGTCATCTGGGCCTCGGCGCTGGACATCATACATTCTCGAAGCTGCTGCACGATCCGTTGCAGCAAAACAGTTTGGTCAACACGACAATACCGGAGGATCGCGACTCGGCCAACTACTCGATGTCCTCTGATCAGGACTGTAATTTGTATGCGACAGCTAATCACATGAACTGAAGATTACTGCAGCACTTTAGTTAAATTAGTATCAGCTTTTATTAGGCTTAAGAATATATCTTAGCATTTTAGGTTAAGGCGCAAATAATCTTAGGATATGTTATAAGTTTTGTGTGAATATCCTATACACTGCAAGTGGCATTATTCGGGTCGTTGATAAAGAGAAAGTTGCAAATTTATTACACAAAAAAAAACTATTAAAAGAGAATGAAAGATTTCGTAGATATTGTAACGGTTTATTGCTACAAATCTATTACTATTTTTCAATCTATTACTTTTGACATTTCTAATTTTTACGCTTCTACTAAACTCGTATCCACGCACTTTTCCCACATACTATCACTAAATATAAAAAAACAATGTGATTGTAACAAAGTAGCACAAAAGGTAAGCTAAAAAAAGTAAATTTTAGCTAAATAGTCAAATAAAGTGGGTAACTACTCGTAGCAAAGTTCAAGCAACAGTTTGATGTTCATCGCAAATATAACAGTTCAATTCAAAATATGTAGGGTTGACAAGTCAATGTAACAATTGTATACAGTGGATATGAATACACAAATTGCTGCTTAAATAGTGTAAAATAAATAATTATGTATGTTCGGAAAAAATTAAGATATATGAAATAAATCAACAATAAATAATATATAAATATTACGCACATTTAAACTTAATTATGTAGCCATATTTTTGTGTTATATTATACGCGTGTGTCATACAATACTTAAATGAAACGTCATATCACTACAACAAAAATTATATATAGTAAAGTATTTAAGTAAACGTTATCATTTGCAAGCATTTATTATTTAGTAACATTTTAAAAATGTTCATTGTAAACATTGATATATTTTTGTACAGTATATATATCATTTTTATTTTTTTTATATTATTAATCTTATATGCTTATATAAAACTTCTAAAATTTCCCACACTTAAAACTCACAATCAGCTGTTCGAACCGAATTTAATTGCGCAAAACAAAAGGTTTTACCATATAAAACATGAACAAAAATAATGAAAAGTCATATTAATCTATAAAACTAGTTAGATATAATAGAGGATATATTAAATATATGCAATATGCATTTCTATAGCGCTGCTTACTGCTTTTAACAACAAAAAGAAAACAACTATTTACCATAACTATATTTAAAGCTTCTATCATTGTTATAGTTATTAGCATAAGTAACGTAGTCAGCATTATTTAGTCTAAACTTTATATGGTATTAAAGTAATAATGGAAACAGAAAAACCATTTATATCAATTTAACCTCGAAAATACATTATGTGCTACAAATTTATAAAACTGCTTCTTTAAAATCTATTCGCAATTATTTAAAAATTATATATATACAAACAAACATATATGTACTAAATACCAATTAAATATAAATATGCACTTATTTTGATATGAATGTCTATTGATGAATACGAAAAGCCATAAAAAGATAATAAATTAAAAGTATTAAAAGAAATAAGTTTATATGTTAATACAAAATATATAAATTCAATAACATGCCGAAAAAATGTTGGGATATTTTTTAAAACCTCCAGAATTTCAATCAAAAGGTCTATTTTTAAATTTTGTTCAATAGTTTACAGCTATCTTACAAAATTTTTAGTATTTTATTGAAATTTAAACAAAAAGATTTTAAAAAAGTATTTAATGGTAAGATCTTTATTTAAACTTTGCGGATTCTAGTTGAATGACATTTGGATTAAACATTTCAATATTTTTAAGTTGAAATATAGCTTGTTATTTAACTATTCTGATAGACGTGATCTTGACCATGTTGGTAATGCAACGGATCGGATTAAAGGAAACAAATCAGTCAATGACTTTGTTTATGCCATATGAGTTTAGCCCAGGTTAGCAAGGCATTGCCAGGCTGAAATTTCAACTGTTCTCAGATTATTTTAATACTTTAGTTTCGCCAACGGAATCGTGTCAAGTTTTGAATTTTGATTTGAATATGCCGCATTTTTAAGTCGCGCTAAACGTTAGTTTGGGCTAAACTCTTGCGGCATAAACGTAGTCAATGATAACACTGCTCAACAAAACGAAAACAGAATTAGCAATGGACATCACATACAGCACATCTATATAATTCGCGGTTGCTATTATAGACTTCGTACTCTCATACTTTTTTTTTATTTTACGTAACGTTTTTAAGAAAATCGCTATCGAAAATTTAGGCTATTTTCATATGACATATATCCTATTTCTTTCGACTATAGTTCTTCAATATAAATTCTAATCTCGAAAGATTACACACAAAATAGTATAACATGTATTACAATTTAATGGAGAGTGAATTATATAATTTTTTTATTGTAATATTTATGATTTTAATATATATGGATATGTTTGTTAAATATACCAACATTTTTACCGTGTATAAATAAGCTGACAGCGTAACGGGACAATAGTATAGTCAAATATAAATTAATTCAACATTTTTTTTTTATTAATATTGAATTTCAAAAAGAAAACCCGTAAAAGTATTTAGTAATATGAAATCCTCTTCTACACTTTTGAACATATCTACTTAACTTATTTATTCAAATATTAAACTATAACAAAAATATTTTTAAAAATACCTACATCTAAATGAATGAATGAAACCCAACGCACAAGAGCATACAAACCCACACATACAATTAAAAACATAACTATGAAAGAACTTTAAAGTCTAACAAAAATACACTGTGACAAATTATTTTTATACATTATTTAATTATACTTTGTTAAAATTATTTCTCTTTTTTTTATTTTTTAAAAAAGACTGATTAGCATATTAAAGAAATATAAATGCATTGCACATTATTATATACGAAACAAACACATACATAATCATCTACATAGTCACATCGTACATACAAATATATTTACTACACAAAAAAAATCCAAGTCAAAACCGATAAATGTATGTATAATTGTCTACTTGTTAAGGTTCAATAACTACTAATCTTCATATAATAAAAAAAAAAACAATTATGATGAATAAATAAATATTTGTGAAAGAGATGAAATGTAACCCTATCTACAATTAATACATTCAATAAAACTACTTAACACGATTATTCCGTTGAACATCCCATACTCAGAAAAAAAAACTCCATAAGATTCCATTAAAATTAGTCAATAGGATAAATATTGATTTTATATTATACAAAAAATAATTATTTTCATATAAACTCAATGGAAATTCCATGTTATTTTGTAGTATTTAATGGTATTTACCGATTAAAATAATTATCGTATTTACAGTTCGTCGTATTTTAGTATGGTATTCGTACCATGTATTGTATTCTACGATACAATAACACAGAAACGTCAATTTGTTGTTGCATTCCTTATAAAAAAGAAATACCACAAGTGTTGTATTTAAGAGTAGCCCTGAGACATGTTTTTTGGTGTCGTATTTTGTGAAAGGAAGACAAATTTTAAAATTGAACTTTAAAAATGCTAATTTGTTTGTCTTTCTTTTCAAATCGAGGAATATTTACGATATTTTGAAATAATCCCAAATTTATAAGAATCAGCTGCATTTATTGGACGAAATATTTGAACAAGCAGAAAAATGGTGCTAACAGTTTAATTTCCGTACTGTAGTATTCATACAATGTCGTACCAACACCATAAAACTGTGAATACACTAAATAATTTTTCCTATTGACTAACATTAATAGTAAAAAAAACTACTAATTTTATGGAATTTTTCTGAGTGCATGCACCATTTTTATATAATCCGAGTAGACTTTGTTTTATTCTATCACCTAACGTTTCTAAAATAAATGTTAATACTTTTTCAGTTACTTTCGATATTTTTAATACTTTTTAAACTACTTTTTAGAATTCAAAAATTATCGCTATTTACAAAATATTTAAAAAAAATATTTTTTTTAATTGTTATTCTAATTATTTGTCACATATTTTGATTTAAATATCAATTTTAAATACAAAAAGAATAGTAAAAAATATTATAATAAAAATGTCTAGTTCAATTCGAAAATTCTTGAAACTTAATTGAAGTATTGGTATTTCTTTTATATTTAATTTTGTTTGGACAATTGGTAGACAAGATTTGTTTTAATGATTTTAATTACTATTGTAACGTTCTGTATATTATTTTGGCTGAAAAATCTTAAAACTTCTATTGCAATTTTCTTAAAAACGTTACGTGACTTTGTATACAATCCAAAACAGCACTCTCATATTATATAGAAATAATTTATGGAATGTCCAAAGTATTTTTTTATCGTACTCTTTTATTGTAAAAGTAATAATCTTCGTAAAATCTTTGCAAATTTAAAGAAAACATTCTGTTTTCATACTGTGAAAATAATAAACTAATTTCTCAAAAATATAAGCGATTCATTTATTTATAATAGACCCGATTAGCACACGTATTCGTAATTTATGTTCCTCAAGAATTAAAGTTATAACCTTTTGTTACCTGTTTTAATTAAAATTAAATATATATTTAATTGCAACACACACACATTTTTTCATGAACAACACTTTGTAAATGAATAACATGCTAATTAAGTAATAAATTAAGCTAATTTACGACTAGGTTTTAATATTAGGTTCTAGGTTCTAACATTTATAATAAATAAAACAATTGTTTAGCATTACATCAAGTGTAATTAAAATTTATTTCAAATACAATCAGTTTAACAAATGCTTTTTATTTATTAGTTATACTATAAGAAATAAGAAGATAATAAATACATAATGTAAAAAAAAAGAACAAAACATGAAAATATTTAATCATGAAAACATATTTGAAATATAGGTATTTAATAAATCTTATTAAAGAAATTATTCAGAAAATATTCTTTTAAGCTTTTTATGAATACGTGTTATGTTGCTATTTGTTTTGATATGAAATAAATATTAAATATTATATCTGAAAGTAATTATATATAAATAATAATATATATATACAAATAAATGCAGCAACAATACATATTAAGCAAAGGAAAAATACACAAAAGTAACAAATACTTACAAAATTATATGAAAAATAATATTATTAAATGAAGATAAAATAAAACCACCGCTTTATGTAATAAATTGTATTTTTATTTTCGGGGTAAATGGGAAAACCGAGTGATAAATTTATAATGGTAAGCCTTATTTTATAGAAATTATTTTATATGCCGCGTTTCATCTCGGCAGTCTCTCATGTCAAGCATACGAGATTAAAACATTGCTTAGAAAAGCTCTCACCGTGCCGTTGGACCTACTGTTTAATGCCGAATCTGAATAGGTGCGGTTCACAGGGATAAAAAATGTATACTGTTTTAAAATTTTAATTTACGACAGTTTTTGAGTGGTTCTGCTCCAGTGTCCGTCGGAAAAGTCATTCCATATCAAATAAAAGCTTTTCCGAATTTGATGAAATTTGAAAGCATTTTGAAACAACACAAAAAATGTTATTTGCAAAATTATAGCGTCTCAGAAGATAGGGTTTCAGAGAATTGGTGCTTTAAAATATGAAAAAACTACATAAAAATTATCAATAATCAATGGAACGTTTGATATGATGCTTCCAATCACTTGGATGATTTGGACTGATTCGGATAAAAAATCAATTTCTGTGTTGCAGTCGGGTGTGTCGAACCAGCGATGATTCGAAACAGCGACTTGGCTCGTAGTCCAACGCACTATCCATCTGATCTGGGACTTAAGCCACTTTTTCGTTTCATTAATCCGTAATTTTCGTTGTACTGGAAATAAAAGATTTTCATCAGTTAAATTAATCTTGCAATATTCAAAAATTTGTCGAACTTGCACACGTATTTGATGCACCCGTTATACATTTGTTGTAATTAAAATTAACGTACATTATTTACTATAACCGAAATGTTAGTCCGCTCAACTGCATATTCGGTTGTCCTAACTTCCTGATTGCATTTTTCATTCAGTACGTTGTTGTATCAGCAAAATAAATGAAAAATGGCTAGGAATTGGCCATTCTTATTGAGAAATATTGTATCTTTTCATAATGTTTTTTTTTTTCAGCACTAAGAACACAAAGATGATTGCCAGAAATATCACAGCCCTACATATCAAGTTATTTATAAATTATGTAAATCGTATTTGAGACAACCATCTTTCAAACATCCGTCAAATACGTTAAATATTGCATCACCATCTTTCAAATTTACGATTATGTATAGCAACCATCAATTAAACATCTGACAAATAGGAAGATAGTGAATTGAAAGAAAATGAATCAAATGTATTTTTATTTATTCTAGAATTAAAACAGTATCCTGCTACATGGTAGATCCTGGTATACATCGCCATCGTCTTTTAAAGTATTTTATGTACTTTTTATTGAAAATTTATGGAGTTTTATATTTTTTATTTAATTAAATGCAAACGCACTTTTCGCAAACTGCTCCTTACCGATTACTCACGAGACTTATAACAGCATATGTAATGTTGCCTGTGGGCAACAGTGGGCATGAAAGGGTTAATTTATCACAAGAAGTGGCAAAAATGTTTTCAAAAACAAAATTTCAATGAAATAAATTTTTGTAATTTTTGAATTGTCTAAATTTAAATTTCCTTTACTTGACATTCCATAGTTTTTGACGTCAGCAATATAGGGTATACATGCGCAATGCGTAATTTTATTATTCTATTATTCTTGTCACATATGACTGCACATCTGCAAGCTATAAATGAAAATTGAGTTTTTTTTTTGTAAATTTGAAAAATAATGCCTATTAATGTAATAAAATGTCAAATAGATTCGTCGAATTGTGACGTTAGTACCTTACATTTTATTTGTACCGTATACGACAAATGCAACACTGTGTAACTGTTATACGTCACAGCGAACGATCGCTGTCATTAATTTTTGACATTTTACAGTTGCGTCGACGAAAAAAAAGTTTGAGATTTTTATTTGTTGTGAAAATTTCAATTTTAAAATTACCAAAACAGCAAATTAATATAAGAAATTCATAACGAATAAAATAAATAAGTGTACCATGTTAATGCAATTAAAAAAGTGTGTGAAATATTTAAGTAAAACATTAAAAATACTCTCAATTGAAAATCTCTGTGAACAGTAGTTAAAAAAAAACATTTTCTATTGTTTGCAATTATTAAAACCAAACAGTTATGCGCAAATTGAATTTCTTTGTGTGCTGAAGAATTTTAAACTATAATTAAAACAAGAAAACTTGCACTAGCAAAATAAAATATAAGAAAAACTTACATTAAAAACTGGATTTGTGGTTGCCTCCTGCTGCTGTCGCCTACTGCGCCTGCGCACATTCCATAGCCGCAGTCGCCGCCACCATACACATGCAGACACGCATACAATGCCAACAAGTGCATTTTCCAAAAGAAACTGATTTTTCTTTCATATCAAATACAAAACATTTTATTTAGTTGGGTGA
Organism: Dryomyza anilis; assembly: GCA_951804985.1. Classification (NCBI taxonomy): domain Eukaryota; kingdom Metazoa; phylum Arthropoda; class Insecta; order Diptera; family Dryomyzidae; genus Dryomyza; species Dryomyza anilis. Next base: position 22,169,494 of record OX638132.1, on the reverse strand, counting down.
GTTTTTGCTTCTTCAATTTTGTATACTCAAATAATACTGTTTTTTTATTCGCGGCAGTTTACAACATGCATCACCATCATCCGCCTGCGCAGACGCAGCAGCGCCGTCGCAAAAAGCGTCCCAACTATGGCACACGCACTGTTGAGGTGCGTCGTGGCTACAACGGCTTCGGTTTTACTATTTCAGGCCAGCAGCCGTGTCGCCTTAGCTGCATCGTGGCCAGTTCACCCGCCGATCAGGCCGGACTGCGCGCGGGTGACTTTCTTATCTCGGTCAATAATCTCAACGTCTCAAAACTGCCACATGAAACTGTTGTGCAACTAATTGGGAACTCTTTTGGCAGCATACGCATGCAAATTGCCGAGAACTATTTCTCCGACAGTTCTGACGAGGAGAATGCGTTGCTGTTACAGTCGGGACACAGTGCACTGAACACTAGCGGCATAGGTAGCGCTGGCACATCGACCGGCACGCGACAGAAACCCAGCTACTTGCATCACAAGCTGAAAATGCATCGTTTGCGCAACTCGCCGCAAAAAAGCAGAGCCAAGGCATGCGTTGCATCCGTTGCTACAGGCTCTGTCAAGCGGCCGGAGTCGCATGCGTTACGTCCCGTCATCGAGGACATACCGCTCATGCTTAATAAGCTGCCTAACAATAATAATAATACGTTAGCCTCCAGCAGCAGCGCCGCATATAACGTGATTCCCAAACCAAATGCCATAATTTCAAATGACATTTCCAATGTTAGTGCCATGGTTTGTGTGCCTGCTGTTGCCGCTGCTAATAACGCATGCGGACCGCAGCATATTGCGCTCGAGTATCGCGCTATCGTCGGCTACATGGGCACCATAGAGATGCCGCGTCAGATTTCACACAGCTCGAAGCTGCAGACGGTGCGCAGCTGCATACGCAAATTGCGCCAGGAGAAGCGTCAGCCGACCACGGTGCTCATGACAATATTGCCCAACTGTTTGCGACTGCAATCGGCCAACGGCAACATGCTGGCGAGCTACACAGCGGCGCGTCTAAACTATGTGAGCTCCTCGTCGGAGAGTGAGAATCGATTTTTCGGTTTGGTCACAAGCGCAATACACACAGCGCAGGCGGAGGATGACGAGGAGCAGCAGCAGCATGCAGAAGATGACGACGACGAAGACAACGACAATAATATGAACCACATAAGGCCACCACAACGCCTTGCAGCCAACAGCAACATTAGCATCTCGAACAGCTGTCATGTGTTTGTCATCGATACCAAGCTGTGTGCGCATCAGGCGCATGTGCAGCGCGCCTGCGAATTTCGCATCGAATGTACCAAGGATCCTATCGCAAATTTGTGCCTCGAGTTTCCAAATAACTCGGAGTACGTGGTGAATCTCATACGCAGCATGTATACAATGCGCATATTGCCGCCTGCGACGCGTCAGCAGCCACCGCTCGAACGCGCCGAAGCCGCGCAAGCACAGTCGCCGCAGCCCAGCAATCACAGCGAGGTCTCTACCACTACCTCGAACTCGGATTCTGGCATCGGTTTTCACAATGACTGCGCCAATATTGCAGATCGCATCTTGGTTGTAGATTTTGCGGGTGCACAGCTGCTGGGCGGTGCACCGGCAGCACGTCTGGCGCGTCCACTGGGCATCTTCAACAACTATGATGCAATGGCGCTGGTTAGCAACAGTAATAATAATTGCAATAATAACAGCAGTAACAACGACAAACGCTTGACCGTGCGCGCGATGCCCGACCCAAAGACGCCACCACAGAAGCAGCCGCCTAATCTGCTTGCAAGCTTCAATCTCATCAAAAGTCCAGCCACTAGTTTGACGGCAACGCGTTCTTGCGACGATGTGCTTTCGCTGCTGGAACGTGCGCCTATCGCTGGCGACTATATGTTGGCAGCCAGTAGCAGCAGCAGTGCGGCAGCCGCCGCCGGTCATGCGCGCAAATCCATGCAACTTTCAATGGACGACATTTCGCTGCACTCTACTAGTCATCTATACAAATCGGCTGTGGTGGAGGCAGCCGCCAACGAACATTTGTTTTTGCAGCCCGCGCAGTTGGCGTTACCAATGCACAAGAGCGGTGGCGGTTTAGATGCTGCAGCCACCTCCTATTCATTGCAGCAGGAGTGCAGAGCCGCACTTCAGCCAGTGCCCAACAAGTTGAGCCCTAAAGTTTATGGCATGCCAATGGCTGCATTAGCCACCACCGCTGCTGTCGTCGTCACAACAACAACAACTTCGAATATTGTGCTGCCGTCATTGGCAACGTCGCTGTCGCGTTCACGTCGTTCATTGAGTAGTCGCAGCGTGAGAGAAACTTCCACGGATGCGCACATCAACGATGAGTTCGAAACCTGGAGCAGTTTGCAAGATATTTACTCGACGGCGCTGCAAAGTGGCGTGGAAAACAGCGAGCCGTACGGCATCGTTGGCCTGCCGATGGAGGCAACCAACAGTGAACCTGATCTGGGGGTAAGTACACAATTATTTAATTCACACACATTAAGTAGTAGTTACAAAAATCGATGCAAATGAGGGCGGATTACAAAAATTTGTACTGCAAACTTGAAAATTTAATAGAATTTCCATTCATTAGTATGAATGGATGGGAGGTGTACCGAATTTCGATTTTTTTTTCGGGTACTACAAGTCGTTTTTTTAGGGAAAACCATTAAATTTAAAAAATGAGCATAAGGTCAAAATATATTTGAACAAAAAAGTTTACTTCGTGCGGTATAAAGGAAAATTCATCCATAGAAGTCAATGTTATATGAGGTATTTGAACATTACTGGTCGGTTCACATATCAGAATCAACCGATCATGCCCATTTTATATACCAGGTAGCTTTGGTATATAAGTAATCTAACTTCGGATTTGCATTGATTTTGCTCTTCTAGTTTTGCTGTAATCGAGATTTCAACGAACAGACGGACATCGCTAAATCGACTCAGGCGTTTCCCTTACCGGATATGCCTCCTGCTGGGTGTTACAAATATGGCTTGAATCTGTCATAAAGGTTCCACAAAAATTTACAACCTGCTATGCATTTCCTAAAATATTCTATTTATCTGTGCGTTTGCCGGAAATATACCCGAAATATTTCAGAAAAATGCTAAAAATTTTGTGTCGGGATTACAATAGTGTTTTTCTCTTGCCCCACATTGCTTTTCCTAATAAATATTACACACTTTTTGTATATCGAAACGAACGACGAAACAAACGATTGAAATCTAAACGAATTAACGGGTTTCTTCGTCGTTTCGGTGTTGGTTTTATGTTTTATAACGAAACGGTTTCGGTATAACGATTCCATGTTATGTTTTCGATTTCAATTAAGGTTTTGGTCCATATTTTAAATGTCTCGAAAAAAAAAAGAAAACATTGTTTTTACAAACACAAGAACTAAAAAAAAACAATTATATAAACATTTGAAAAATGTAGGAAATTGCAATTTTTGGACATGTTTTTGCACTTAGAATAAAAAAAAAAACCGTGTCAAGTGCTTCTCAATATGGTATCAACTTTTTCATACATGGTTATAATCACATTAATACCTTTATTGCATCTCGAGAACAAGTGAAAAAAAATGTTTTTAAAAGTTTGTTTTAGAGTGCTGGTGTTTGCTATCCAGAAGTGCGAATTTTTGTCGTTTTTTGTTAAGACGGTATGTTTAAAATGATCGTGTTTGAAATATAAACAGTTTTTGCAAACAATTTAACAAGGCTTAAATGATGATAAAAATATGTTAAAATGTGATATTGGGGTAAAGTGGGAAACGTAATTTAAGCACTTTACCCCAACACTTTTCAACAAATCCGAAATTGAGCTGTTTTGAAAAATCGTCCAAAATTCAATTAAAATGAATATAAATGGTATTTTGTTAATGCAAAAAGTTAGATCAGGAACCAGTCTATGGAATAGACCCTTCAAAAGAATTTAATAATTTATTCAAATGTACTTTTTTTTGCAGAAAAATCAAAAAGTTTCCCACTTTATACCAGGCATTTACTGAAAATTCAATTTAATGTTTTTTTTATTTTTTTTTATTTAAAATTTAAGAACATAATATTTTTAAAAATTAAACATGAACTTAATAAAAGTTTTCAAATTATATATAGTCGTTGTCGAACGAAAAGTCACCAAATACATTTTCAAAATGCCAAATGTTCATTTACAAAAATCTTTATATATCTGTCAATATTTATGATCTCAATTTTTTTACCACATGATATGAAAATGTTAATCTTTTAATTGACATGTCAATTTTAACCAGTTGGGAAGGTTAGATCACATGGAAAATTTTAAATTTGGTGTTATTATGATAGCTGGGATTATCAAAAGTATAGTCAGTCTAAGCCGACTATAAATACTCTACACATATGTGTGGTTACCATTCAAAGTGGTATATAGGTCACCAGGGTATACGAATCCTGAAAATAACTACAAACTTTCCATCCCTGAAGAATTTTCTTTCATTTGATACCCATATTTACAAATGGGAGGTGTACCGAATTTTGATTTTTTTTTTTTGGAAACCACAAGTAGTTTCGTTGGAAAACATTACTTTCATGTATTTGAGCAAAATGTCAATATATATTTGACCAAAAAAGTTTACCTTAGCACGTATACAGTAAAATTGATTTCCAGATGTAAATTTTATATGAGGTAATTGAACATAAGTAATCGGTTCTCAGGTCACAATGGACCGAGCAATTTTCTTGTTCAGACAGCTTAGATATATAAGTAATCTAAATCTAAAGTTTCATTGCTCTAGCTCTTCAACCCTTCTTTCTGTAATCGTGATTTCAACAGACAGACAGAAGGACAGACAGACAGACGGACATCGCTAAATCGACTCAGGAGGTCATGCTAATCGAGAATATATATACTTTTCCATACCGGAGATGCTTTTTTCAGGGTGTTACAAACGGCGTACCAAATTGAATATACCCTTTCACTCTTAGTGTAGGGTATAAAAATATATCAATTACTTTTTATAATATTGATACTCGAAATTTAAGGTTTTCATAAAAATGTAATTATAAATGTATTTTTGTTCTACAACGACGATATGTTTTTGATAAATCGGAGATAACTCACGCATAGGAAAAAAATCGTTTACGGCAAAAGAATTTATTTTGCCACATGCTCCAACATTGCATGTTTGCTGGAAAAAAATAACGTTTATCATAAAATTAGTTTTTATTTATTCTAAACGAAAGTTCGTTTGCTCACAATCATTTGCTCTGTATCAAAATACTTTTGCGAAAAATGCTTATGAAGGGTTTTTCAACAGGGACGCTACAAAAGTAGAGCGACAGGGACAGCAAACGACGTCATATTTCTTGCCGCTCTTTTGACATTTCTCTTCAGTAAGATTTGCCATTTCATGATGGAAAGATATACGAATTCGAATTTCGTTAGTAAATTTTAATAATTTCGACTCGTTGGTGGCTCGTATATCTTTACATCATGAAATGGCAAACCTTATTGAAGAGAAATGTCAAAAGAGCGGCAAATGGCGTCGTTTGCTGTCCCTGTCGCTCTACTTTTGTAGCGTCCCTGTTGAAAAACCCTTGAAAAAAAACTTTTGTAGCGCTCTTATTGAAAAACCCTATATTAAACGTAATTCTTAAAAAAAATAACTTCGAATGTTGCATACTTTTGGCAACAAAATATCAAACTGTATGATTCTGTAAGCAAAACTCTCAAATTGTTGTATTCAAACTGTAACATTCAAACGAATGCTCGTAATATAATACTCAGTTTCTGTTTCAGACACATTTTTTTTATAATAATATTAAATCATAGCTTTTTGTGGAAACGGGTATTCCAAGCAGAGAACGAACGAAAAAACAACCAAAAACAAACAAAAATATAATGATTAAACAAAAAAAAATAAAAAAATAATAAATAAAAAAATAATAAATAAAAAAATAATAAATAAAAAAATAATAAATAAAAAAATAATAAAAAAAAAAATAATAAATAAAAAAATAATAAATAAAAAAATAATAAATAAAAAATTAATAAATAAAAAATTATAAATTAAAAAATAATAATAAAAAAATAATATATAAAAATTTATAAACTAAAAAATATATATAAAAAAATAAAAGAAATAAATATAATTTTTTATCTTTAAATTAAAAAGCAAACTCAAAACTCTATTGGTACAAACAATGTTATATACTCGCAAATGAAGTCCACAAACGAAGTATTGTCAAATTTTATATCGGTCACGATATTTGTTAATTTTCGATAAAGATATTCATGATTTCAAAGATTATGCGCAAGTAATAATTTTTTTCTTTTTGTGATTATTGTAAAATGCGTATAAAATGAATCATTATTGCCATGAGGTTGGAAGAACGAAAAAGTTAGACGTAACAACCGACTTAATTCGGTTCAAATGAATTTTCTCCAAATTTGTCGGCGTAACTAACTATTGAAATTTTTCTAAAACTGTTCGTAATTAGTTGTAGCCCAAACCACCACTCTTTTAGTTGTGACAATAACAACCGACCAATCGTTTAAAAGAACCGAATAGGTGGTTGGAAAAACATATATCTATTATGTGTGTAGTTTAAAAAATTGTCATAATTAAAAAGACACTGTTTTTCTTTAACCAAATAGTATTTCCAAAATCATTTAATGTATAAATACGCACGTTATAAAAGAAACACAAACATCGAATGCAAAAATTACGTGATATATTTTTGTAAATAAATATTTCTTATCTTTGGCATGATAAGAATACAAATAAATGTTTGCCGTTGCTGTTGCTGCTGACGATGAGAGTAACGAGTCGTCCGTCGCCAATGAGTGATATGAACGGAAACATGAGCAAAATTTTTGTAGTGTTTCTTTCTGCACGCTAGAAAATGATATGACATTTTTTTGAGTCACAACAGTAATACGCCCCGTTTTAGTATAAAATTAAATGCCAAACATAGCAGTGCTTAGAGCGCGAATTTATTGTTTTTTATTATTATTATTGAATTTAATACATTTTAATAAGCTATAATTATAAACTAGTGTAATACATAATAAAAGAGTTCAAGAACAGAACTTTGTTATCAAATTTAAATACGCAAAGAGTAACCACTTCCGAACGGATCTACTCATCAATAGCAAATCAGCGTTTAACTTGTTGTTTTGTTAAACTAACGTAATCTCTGTTATCATTACACATTTATTATTTGGTTATTTGTGTCAGATTTCGTAATAAGGAAAACCTGACGTCATTGAGACAAGATCCGTTCGCGTCAGTCATGCGACCGCGTTTTCAAACAATTATGCCTTCAATTGCAATTATTATTGGCCGCAACCACAATTGATTTAATTTAATTTCATCAGAAGCAATTAACAAAATAACAAAAAAATCATTCAACGTCGTAGTTTCATTGTTTTGAAACGCAGTGAGTGTAACTTATGAACATGAATTCGTGTTTGCGAATAACTTAATTTTCAGTTGTGAGCCTAACGTTTTCGCAAGCAGCTGTTTTTTTTTATTACCATACAAAAAATAACTTTTAAATTGAATTTCTTACAAATCAAAAACAAAACCAAAAAAATCAAATGCTTCCGCAGTGTCAACTAATTAAAACATCTCAATAATTTCAAATAAATTGCATTCTATATTTTTAATTTTTTATAAAACAAAAAATAAATAAAATTAAATAATTCAACGAGTTCCCCAATCAAAAGTTGCTCCATAAAAATTTCAAAATCAATTAAAAGTTCATGGCGCATTTCAGCCAGTTCGAGAGTTCGTCAGCCCTAAAATATAAACATTTCCAACAAAGTGCTCAACAAAACAAAATAAAACTTCAAATAAAAACGAAAGCAATTTACAGCTTGTAATTATCTGGTTCGTCTGCTAAATAACTTGTAAATGTTTAATATTTATAAACAACATAATTAAACAAAAAACAACTAAGGAAAGTATTCAAATGAAATAAAATATTTCTATCAAGTGCTCAGAATGTCATTGAACAGCATGTTGGAATTTGTATGCGGCTTATATTCGCAGGATAACTTGGCGGTGAGTTTATTTATTAATTGTTTGCATAGATTTTTTTAATCAGTAAAATATATGTATACGAAAGAGTGTGGTAAATCAAAATCGAACATAGTCAAATTTTGATTTAAAATGGGAACTTGATGTCGGATCAACTTTGGAGGTACAATTAGATGACGCTGTATCCAAAATACGATATAAATATTGATCTTAAATTGAGAAAATTTAAATTGATCAGATCTATTGGGAATATTCGTACAAATGGTGTACCCAAAATACGCTATAAGTATTGATCTTAAATTGAGAAATTTTAAATTGATCAGATCTATCGAACTTATTACCACAAATAGTTTTCTCTTGAATGTATAAATTTTCTGACTTCAATTGGCTAGTAAAGGGTTTTTCAATAAGAGCCACTACAAAAGTTTTAAATAAAACAAAAACGGTTTTGGATATCAATGAAATTCTTTATTCCTGTAAAAAATCGGCCGATACTGCTGCAATTTCACGTTCGATATTCTTACGAAGTTCATCAATCGTCGCTGGCTTGTTGGCATAGACCATAGACTTGAGGTAGCCCCACAGGAAATAGTCTAACGGCGTCAAATCGCACGACCGAGGCGGCCAATCGACTGGACCATGTCGTGAGATAACACGTTCTCCAAATTTGGTTTCCAATAAATTGATTGTGTCATTCGCTCTGTGGCGCCGTCCTGTTGGAACCACATGTCCTCCAAGTCCTTATCATCCAATTGGGGCCAAAAAGATTCGGTTATCATTGAACGGTAGCGATTCCCATTCACAGTAACGTGCCGGTCTTGATCATCACGGCCCATAAACCGCACCAAACCGTAATTTTTTCGTGATGCAATGATGACGCATGGAGTACGTGTGGATTGCTGTCTGAACAATAACGCATATTTTGTTTATTGACGAAGCCATTCAGTCAGAAATAAGCCTCATCGCTGGAGATGATTTTTCGAATTTTTACTACCGAATTTCGGTAGTAAATTTTAATAATTTCGACTCGTTGTTGGCTCGTATATCTTTCCATCATGAAATGGCAAACCTTACTGAAGAGAAAGAGCGGCAAGAAATATGGCGTCGTTTGCTGTCACTGTCGCTCTACTTTTGTAGCGTCCCTTTACTTTTATATCAAAACTTGTTTTGATATTGTTTACCATACTTATATGTACATATTATTACTAGCGGGGCCCATTCAAAACTCCGCCCAAGCGAAGTTTTTGAAAATTTCAATAGTGGATATAGAAAAGGTGATATTGTATGGGAAGTGCCATGCTTGGGAGATACCATGCCCCATTGGACAATGGGACATTTTACAAAAAATATAAACAACCCAATATACATCACTGGAACAAATTTCATGACAATGGCTATCATAAGAACACAGTTATTTTCAATGTAATCTTCTGGTTTTTCACGCTTTCAGCTTTTCAGATGGTGTGGTTTCAAAGATTGGGTGCTTTAAGGTTTGGAATAACTGTATAAAATTCAGAAAAGTGGTGCTAATCAATTGAACGTAACCCAATAGAAAATATTCCGACATAGTTCGGACGGTAACCCATGTTTTCTTCAATACATGCTCTACTAATTTAGTATTAGATCATTTATAATGTAGCTGTAATTTACAAACATGACTAAACTACTCTCCCTTACCCACTAATTACTAAATAATGTTGAAATGGAACAGAACAGATTTATCTGATTTTTAAAATATAAAAATACATAATTCAAAAAATTAAACGACTTTAAAAGCTATTGAAATGTACGCGCTTATATTTATTATATATAGTAATGATAAAATGGAAAGTAATCATTCAAAATACATTTTTGGTGGGTATTATGTTGGTTATTGTTGAATTTGTCTTACATATTGCTGTTTTTCAATTTAGAATTTAGATTGCAATAGTTCTAGAATTTAGATTGCAATAGTTCTAGAATTTAGATTGCAATAGTTCTAGAATTTAGATTGCAATAGTTCTTCGAAAAACGAAAACATGATGATGTCTTGTCTTGTAAATGTTATTATATTTTGTTTGCACACTATTTTAATATACTGTTTTTATGCGTAGTATTTATCAAATACCCATTATTACTTCGCAAGAAGTACTTTAGAAATGAAATCACCCCTTATTACTACAGCGTACAAAGTAATGCACAAATGAAACCAACCCACATTACTACTGTGTACAACGTAATGCACAATTGGAACTACCGCTCTTTACTACTGCGTACAAAGTAATGCACAATTGGAACTACCGCTCATTACTACTGCGTACAAAGTAATGCACAAATGAACCATCCCTCATTACTACTAGATACAAAGTAATGTGTACAGCGACCAATCTCCATTACGATTGCGTGAAAAGTAATGCTGAAATGGAAGCTCCCCTTGCGAATGTAATAATGATGTATGGTTGACACCATATTACGATACTTCTAAATAGTAATCTATTTATACATGAGGTAAAATTCGATTCCTTTTTACTTTGGATGCGGTGTTTAATGTGTGCGGCTCCTTCATAGCATTACTTCGTAATCTACAGTGAATGAATACTTGCTCTAGGCCATGTCTGTGTAAAAGTAAACAGAAATCAGTATTGAGATTCCGACGCATTACGATTCGATAATAATTATGCAGTAATCGACTACGTAATGGCGTTATTTCCTATTGGGAACTTAAGCAATAGTGAAACTAATCGAAATACTAATTTACATTATATTGATGAATTCCGTTCTTCAAACCATGATTCATTGCATTGAAAAACCATTCATAATATTAATGACTAACGACATCAATGTTATGAATACGATTATAAATATGATGAACGCTTGATAACTGTCGAAAAAGTGTTCTTCAATATGATGAACTGTATGTGAAGAATACGTTACATCATATTAATGAACAAAAACATAAAATACAACATATTTTACTTCATATTGAAGAATGATGTTCATCAAACCAAATACCAATCAAAATATTTATTTTTCATTCCTTTTTTTTGCCGTACTTCTCAGTTTTCAAGTAGTTATTGTATGTTATTTCTTATATAATGCTTGCTCGACATGCATAAATTAGTAAAATATGTTATAATATGTTTATTTATAATTATAACTTTTTATTTATATAAACTAATATTTATAAAAAATATTTTTTTCGTATACAGATTTTTTACAACAATACTTTTTTCGAATTATTTTCTAAAAAAAAAATGTGTTTGAAAAATTCGTAATCAAAATTTCCATCAATTAATTTATTTTGAAAAAAATATATTAGTTCAACAATATTCATCATATTGATTATTATATTATAAATATTATGAACAAATTCATCAATATGACGATTCAAATTCATCGTATTGAATATTTCGTTTTCACGAATAATTTCATATATATAATGAATGTATTCATCAATATATCATTTAATGAACGGTGGTATCAATATGATGAATCTGGTAGTTGATAAAAAATTCATAATGGTGATTGTTTTTTCTGTGTATGTTTTTAAAAAATGTTAAAATAATATACATATGTTGAAGGTAAATATTTTACCTATTACTTAAGACCTTAATTATCAGCTGTAAGAATTCTCACATGTAATGACGATATTTTATGTAACTACTAAGACTATCACGAATATACCATCTGAATACACAATTTTGATATCTCTATTTTTTTCATTTATCGCTATAGTAATATAGAAATATCACTAAAAACCAAATGTGATATCGTAAAAGTGCCTTCCAGGTAAAACTGTCTTCTTCATGTTTTGCAGAATTGTTTTATTTTACATCATATTCTGTGAAATACATATTGAATTCACCGAATTTTGTATATTTGACACTTTACTTATCTCTGGTATTTATTAGATATGCATTTTTTTTGAAGTATTTCAAGAATGTGCAATACAAATTATCAATAAAATTTATGGAATTGAATTTATATTTTTAGTTAGATAAAAAAACATCATAATACTTTATTATTATTGTTTACTTTATATTATTGAAAATGTTAACAATCCCAATTGTAACAAAAATAAAATTCTTAGACGGTAACTGTTTGTATGATTCATATTTTCGCAATATAAAATATATATACACAAGAGATATCGTTACCTTTACCTGCTTCATATTCAATAACGATTTCCTTGTTACTGATATTTATAAATTGAACAAATATCGTTTTAAGATTTAGCGGTATTAAATTATATTTTATACTTATTCCAAATTCTCTAAGAATTAATTTTAGATTTATACTAGGGCTGTGCGATAATTCAATTAATCAAATTGTTTGATTAATCAATTTCTGATTAATTGATTAATCAAGATAATCGATTATTCATATCACTGTTTAATCAATTAATCAGGATTCTGGTTAATCAAAATTGCGTTTAATTGATTAATCAGAATTTTGATTAATCAGAATTGATAAACTTCTGCATCGCGTAATTTTTTAAAATCATTTACAAATTATTTTTGTGAATATTTTTTTAGAATTGCCCAGTATATGCATTGACAATTAATATTTATTATTTAAATTAAAATATTTATAAAAATTCCAAAAATTTAAATCAAATCTGAAATTTTGTCAAAAAAAATAAAAAATGTCGATGTTTTTTCCAAAAATTGAAATGTTTTACAAATTTAAATATCCAAAAAAATATGAACAAAAAAAGTCAACAATTGAAATATCAGTCATGTTCCCAAATTCCCTTTCGATCTAAACTATTAATTTTGAAAACAAAAATCGATTTGAATTCCTTCACTAAGACTATGGGATTAATAAAGATTCTGATTAATCAAAATTGTGATTAATTGCTTTACTAAATGGTTGTTAAAAATTTTAACACTTACCCAGACAAAAATTTTGGCAGGGTCGAGGCAGCTCAGTAACATTTTCTCGCCATATTTCAAACAGACAAAGGCGGAGTTTGTATCAAAAGCTGTCTGTTTTCTGCCCATTCCCAAAATTTTTACAACCTGCTATACACTTTCCAAGATATTCCAATGAGCTGTGCGTTTGCCGGAAATATGCCTGAAATAGTCCTGAAAGATGCAAAAAATTTTGTCTCGGGTTATTTTATTTATTATTTTAATAATAAACTTTCAATCATTTTATGTTTCTAATTTTTTTCAATAAATTGTTTAATTGATAAATTAAATAATAAGCAAGTAATCTTGATTTATCTATTATTCAGGACTTTGATTAATCAAAATGTTGATTAATCACACACCCCAAATTTGAATGAATTTAATATGATTCAAATCATGTTTTGTACTCTACTCCCAGCGTACGTCTTTTTTTTTTTGTTTTCTAAAAAATAAAGTCTGGAAAATCAACAAAAAAAAACAATTTCAATAGAATTGTGTACAAAATGAAAAAGTTCACGAATGTTGTTTGTTTACACGTTCAGGTTTCATGCGATTCCGCAGACATGAAGTGTACACCTTTGACCAAAATTAATTTTTAAAGATTGTGTTTTTTCAATTGCACGCAATTAAAATTCATCATTATATTCATAAACTATACATTCCTCGTGTACATTTTTTGACGTTTATTTTAACTTTTCACATTTTCTGAATCGCTAGATTGCCATATTCACAAAATATCGTGTACACGTTTCAAACGAAAAATTCTATTCGCCGGTTTTACCATTTTTCATAAGTACAATATTAGCGTCAGCTGTTAAAATTCAAAATTAAAAATCATGAGTCCATGTTCTCTAACATAATCTCTCACAAATGTCCATATATTACGCGCGCAGTTAAAGTTTAAAAGTGAAATCATAATACATACTACAATATATACAAAAAAAATGCCTTTGCAGAAACACTTAAAATTTTCTGACTTCCTGACCACTTCCCATGACGTCAAATCTGCCCCTAGATTACAGACAGGCATATGACGTTTCTTAATTTAAATTTTCCCCGCCAAAATTTTAAAATTAAAAAGAAGTAAAAGGTAACAACTGTGAAGGCATGTGAAGAAATGTAACGTATTTCCTTCGACGTATTCCTGTGGCATGTGTTTATTTGTTTGTCTGACGTGGTGGTGGTGGTGGTTGCTGTGGCACCTGTCATTGGCGGCATGCCACGGTCACTGCACATGCGCAACCTGTTGTGGCATGTGTTGAGATATGAAATAAAAAACCCTACTGTAATTAGGCTACATTGTGTAAAGCAAAAACAAAATCTATACATTTTCTGATATCTCATTAAGATAACAAATCACCGAAACACATTGGAGAACATCTTGACATAGTGAAATAATAATAACAATCAAAAAAAATTCCAAAGTGTGCCATAGCAGGAAATAAAAGCCGGCTTAATTTTCTATATCTGGACATTTTTAATGCGTACGGCACTTTTAAGTTTTTGTATTTAATAGCATAAAACAAAAACTTAAAAGTGTAGTACGCATTAAAAAAAAAGTCAGCGTTTATTATATAAGTGGATTCTCTATAGAGATTATACATTATATTACATTATTATTATATTATTTATATTATTATATTACATTATATATTACATATAAATACTAGAATCGTACAAATGTTATTTAAAAAACGTTGGTTTTTGGAACTCAAAAGAAAACTGATAACTTATAATTACACTACACAACAGCCATTTACTATTTTTGTATACTCTTAAAATGAATCGCTGATTCCGAAAACAATAGTAATTTGCCTCTACAGTCCTGAAGAACTTAGGCCAAACTCTCTAACCTCTGAGCGACCGACGCACAGTGGAGCAGCGAGTACCTAAAGTTGGCAAAATCTCCAAAGTCAAATTGATCTCAGACACACTCTTTCAAACAATGACAATTTTTCACAACAATTGCAAGAAAAAATATTGTAAAATTTGTGATCAATTTTTTCAAACGTTTCTTTTAAAAACCATAAAAACGAATTTTTTGTAATGCAGCCATATACATATCGTCACTGTCAAACCAAAGGGGCGAATGTGCATTTTTAAAAATGTTGGGAAATCAAATTTTACAGTTTGAAGTATTTTAAAAATTAGCAAAATTTATATTTTTTTCAATTTTTTCTGTTATTTTGTGAATTATTATAACGTATATAAAATATCTTTAGATTTGGACAACCTACTGAATTATAAATACGGATTTTGTGAGACTATATCCTGATCAAAACGCAAATATTTTTGTATTTTAAGCTATAACTTTTAGCGCAACAAAAAATTATAGCAAAAAAACGAAGACATTGGAAAAATTGAAAATCTTGTCATACCAAAAGGGCGAATCTTTTCGTTTTTTTGCTATTTATCTTTAATAGTACAAGATAAAATAGTGATGTACAGGCAATTATTGTTTGTTTTCAAAACACCTATCGATCTGTATCATTAATTATAAATATTTTGCCAAAAAAAAAAATGTCCTGCAAATAACAAATGGTAAATTAATGTTTGGCTAAATATTTTTAATTAATGATGCAGATCGATAGGTGCTTTGACAAACAATAAATGCCTTTACATCACTATTTTATCTTGTACCATTAAAGAGTTATAGCAAAAAAACGAAAAGATTCGCCCTTTTGGCATGACAAGATTTAAAATTTTTCCAATTTCTTCGTTTTTTTGCTTTAATTTTTTATTCGTACAAGATAAAATAGTAATTAACTCTTAGTGTAGGGTATAAAAACAAAAACGTTCCGGGCACGCTCAGGCAAAACTGATTATATTGTTACTTAGTACACATATTCAATTTTTCAAATCACTAATTAAAACGTTGTCTTTTTGGTCTTTTCGTAGTTATTTAGATTTCACCGACCGACCATTTATACTAATATTAACCATTTCATCAATTTTTGGTTGTATGGGAGGTACCATGACCACTTTTGTACAATCAAGATGAAATATGGACAAGTAAATTATATCAACGAAAAACTGTATATTAGAAAATGTTATCATTGTAGCTCTATTAATTTCCAATATATGACATTTTGAACATTTTTCTTATATGCACTCAGAAAAAAATCCTATTAAAATTGGTCAATAGGACAGTTATTGATAAATAAATATTTTCATATAAAAAGAACAACAATATTAAACAAAATATTAATTACTAATTCATTTTATATTCAGTTACTAGTTATATTATTTTAAAATGTTAATTATAACTTATTGTATACAAATTAATTGCATAAGTATATATTAACGATTGTAAAGATAAAAAAAACAACTTGGTGCGAATAACTGCTGAAGCGTAAAAGTTTCCCACGCTGTTTAAGTCATTTAGGTTGTTTCTTGTAGTCAATAACGAGCTCTATTAACCCAAAATTGTATGTGTTGCTTGGTGACGAAATTACAAATTCGAAATAATAGAAAATTTAATAAAAGGTGATCGATAAGATCAACACGGAATTATAATTTTCAGCAGAACTTAAGGGTATTTTTTTTTTTAGGTAAATTATAAATTGTTGGGGTGTGATATTAAGATTCAGTTTTCAGCAAGTTTTAAAACTTGTTCACCTTTTTTTAAAACATCTATAGTTCCTAGCAAAAGCGTCTTAATGTTGTTAAATTGACGGAAAGACAATTATTTAATATGAAATTTTAAATATTTGTGATATGTTGACTATAGACGATATTACATTTAGTTTAAACAAAGTTTAATTTTTAAAAAAATATACTGATTCTAAGGGATATTGAGTGACTTTTGTTATAATTCATTATAATACATTTTTAAACATCAAAATTCAATAGTACTTACATAGTTGTGATGGCATTTCCGTAATAGTCGAGTGATGAAGACAATGATTGAGCAGTAGATAATATTGGGTAATATCTGAGAAAAATGCAAAAATAATTAAAACGATCGTGCAATCTGCTGTCATGTTGCTATAAACAGAGGCGGACTTTGACTATACGAGTAAGTCAAGCTTCACTCAGGAAATTATCAGCGTTTTTTTGTATAAACTTTATTAGAGTAAACAAAATCATAGAGTTTTTATTCTTTTATCATGCATACCATATTGAGATTTACATCCCCTCGTCCCATTCAGCAAGTATCGCTGATCGCAAGAATTTTACAATCGCAGAATAATAGGAATCTAATTAAAACAATCATAAATTATTTTTATTAAAACAAAAACTATCGGAATTAGCTTAACAATAATATGAAAATAATACTATGGAAAGTTAGTACAAAATTCCATCAAAAAGCGTTGAAAAAAAAACACTAAAAACGTGTGTTAAGCAAACGTTAATTTAAAATATAAAATTTAAATAGAATTCCGTAAATAATAGTTTTTTCACAACATATTCCCGAAAACAGGTTGCTATAAGATTTAAAGATTTTTAATATGAATTGAGCTAGTTTTGATCCGCAAATATGGAACATTTGGCCAGTTTTGAATATGAAAAATAATATTAAAAAATAGATGAATATTTATTTATTGAATAAATAAAAATATACCCAGCGACACAGAAAAATGTGCGCTATGGAAATGTTAGTAAAATGCATTAAAAACTAAATATTATGTAAAAAAAAATATTGATTGATTGATACGATTGATACGAGATTCTGGTTTGATAATGGCCAAAGTCACGATAGACATATGGGCATTTCCAAAAAAACGTCAACCACGACCGAAAAATTCAAAATGCTCAAATCGTTGAAATAACGGTGGATTTGGAATCTTAAATATGTAAATCTAAATATCGTTGTTGTAGAAGTAAAAGTCACCAACTACATTTTCAAAATGCCAATTGTTCCTTTACAAAAACCTTTATATATCTTTCAATTTTTGATCAATGGGCTCAAAATTTGTACCAAATGATAAAAAAATGTTTATCTATCAATTGATATTTCAACTTTAGAAATGCATCAATTACTTTTTATAATATTAATCAACAAACTCGAAATTTAAGTTTTGCATAAAAATGTATTTGGTGACTTTTCGTTCTACAACGACGATATCTGAAAAGAAAATTCTACTCCGTTAACGGAAACGGTAATAAAGTTACGTTAATACACATACCAAATTTTCATTTACTTTGAGTAACCAAATTAACAAATTTTAAAGACATACAGATTCAAAATATTATTTTCTGTTTTTTCAGACAACCTTAATTAATATTTCTAAAGCTTAAAAATAATCATTGAAACTAAAATAATGGCAAAATTTTGATTTTTGTACAAGGGTTCATTCCCTATTGTCCCGTCCGGAACTAAAAGGATATATTTATTATCATAACAAGCTAACATTGTTTTAATTTTTGAATCCTCTGTTCCTAAATCTGAATTTCATCAACATTTTCAAAAACGTAAACATCGATTTTCTAGTAGTTCTAGACAATTTTTGACAGATAATTGAAATCTGTCTCGTCCGGAACTATCAAAGTAGAAGGACCAAAAGTGTTAAACTACAGTATATAAAATTTCAATTTTTTTTTTCGAAAATTACAAAACTTATAAAAATCTTGAAATTTGAATAGTACATTACTTTTCATTGCGTAATAATGATTATATTATATTGTCATATACAAAATTATTTTAATCAAAAAATCGTAGTGCAAATCTTAATACGGATCGTTCGGAATTATTCTACGATTTATTACGAAATAACTGTAAACTTTAGGAACAAAGTGTACATATACAAAAATAAAGTAAATTTTCTCAGCTATCTTTCTAAATAATCGAAAAAAATAATTAGTACGTAAAAAGTATTTTTAGAATAAAAGTCGTACTGATAATTTTTCTCCCAAATAGGGTATATTTCTACTAGGGCTGTACCTGAATCAAGGGACTGCTCTGACAGAGGAATGGTCATTTTATAGATCTGAATGTTAGATGTAAAAAAAAATGATTTAAAATGGATCTAAATATATTTTAAACACCGTTGAAACTGCCAAAAGAGAATTTAAAATCGAAATACATATTTGTGGGCCGGTTTTATGGGCCTAATCAAAACGAAAAAGCTCGATATGGTTTTTTATTCCACTCTATTTCAACAAAAGTCAGAAGCACCTGTAATAATTGCAAAAATACAAATAAAATAACAATAAAAAGCAATACTTGTCACAGTAGTGACAGCCCTAGCAGCTGATTTTTTTCGTATTTAACACCTGAGCCGCTGTGCGGTCTGAGCCGACAGCAGCTGTGTGAGCGAGCGAGATGCCAACTGTTGAACACGATCAATGACTCTGTCGGTTGGTTGACTCACAGCGACAACACAGTGTCGTCTTGTGGCTCTAAGCGCAGATCTGTTAGCCAAGTTGAGTCAGTCTGTTACCAAAGTTCAAACGAATTAAAACGCGACACGGAAAATTTGAGAAAATAAATAAAAAAAATATTTTTAACAAACATTTTAAAAAAATTTAAATTAAACAAAAGAAATTAAATAAAACTTAAAATATTAAAAACTTAATTTATATGTAATAAAAACCAAACGTAAAAATACAAAAACCGAAAATAAAATAAAAAATATCTAATTTATAAAATTTAACAAATATTTAAACTTTATTGAACCAAACAAAGTATTATGATTAATTTTTTTTTCTTAATGTGCAACATTAATTTTACAACTGTGATAAATCATTTTCAAAATGTTTTAATTGTAAATTTTTATTCATAAGAAAAATTGCAATTAAATGTGCTACCACTTGGCGCCGTCAAAAGTTTTATTATTCGCCGCAAATTCCGGAAAACCAAATATAAACAAATCGCTGTGTAGAGAAATTGTTGAATTTTAAACAATTTAATTAAACGTAAAAATGTGCTGAATTTTAAAATCACACACTTCCAAGTAAACAGTGATACAAAAAAAAAACAAAAAAAAAACCATTATACAACTGACTCCCTCACGGATCGACAGTAATCAACCGTAGAGCAACAGCTGCGATCATCAACGTTTTTGTTTGCAGTGCAACGTCATTAATTTTTTGCAATTTTGCGATTTCCTTGAATCATAACATATTTTTATTAAATACCAAAAAAAAAATAAGTAATATACAAAATAATCTTTAAACTGAATGCTGATCTTGTGATAATCACACATAATATAATGAAAAAAATCAATACACAATTTAAATAAACAAATTGAAGTGGTGTTCAGAAAAAAAAAACATAAACAAAAAGCATCTGCTTTACTTAAAAAATTGCTTCTTAAAAATCTATTTAAAACTTGTGCGAAATCGCGTAAAAATTCCGTACAATACAATATTCGACGGGGTTTTCGTTCGGGTACGTTTTTCAAATTCCAACGAATTCCGCGCCAACGCTATTAATTTGATTAATTTTACGCTAATCGTGTGCGCTGCTATGTATAGTGCAAATATGTGTAAGTTTACGATCGCATATTTCTGTTTTTTTTTTTGGCAATAAATTCGCATGGAATTTTTTGGAATTACATTTGAGATTTACCATTGAGTTTTCCGTGTATTTTGTATAATGTCTGTGTGCACACATATTATATTTTTGGCCTAAAACATTTCGTTTTAATTACAATGGCACACTTTTTGTTAGCCACATTAGTCATTTTTCATTTCATTGAAGATTTCTAGCAAATTATGCGCTGTCAATGCTGCTGATCGTGACATGTTCACGAGTAAAAACATGTTTTTTTGTTGTTTAATGTGGTAACGTCTTGAATTACATATATTTAATATGTATGACGTTACTAAGTTCGAAATCTATATAAAGTTTTCATTTAAACTGCAAACTTGAGTCACAAATACAGTTTTTTCATTTAAATTGCAATTTAGCGCAAGTTTAATTAGGTGTTGAAACCGTAGCCGAAATCGTCTCAGATATAAAACCCAAACCGTAGCAGAAATTATTGCAAACAAAATCCATAAAAACATTTTCGCGTCTAAAGTAATATTTAAAAAATAAAGTAATATTTAAAAATTAAAATATTACTAACATTTATTATATTTTGAATTATTTCTATAAGTAATTACTTTGTAATACAGTGCTCGATGAACTTAGTTTGTAGTTTAAACTAAGGTTAAAGTCAGCCAGCTTAATCCTTCATTTAAACGCCCGATATTGAAGGTGTAAATTTCGTTTAAACTCGAGTCAAAATCGAATGTATTATTTGTCATTAGGTGCCATTTCTTTGGTCTTGATCGGATCTTTAATTAACTTTTTTTACCATTTTCCTTGTAATTTTTGTTAGTAATTTGTATTTCTCAAATACTAATACTTCGACAAAATTATTGTCATCATTTCGCCACTAAATAAAACAATTTAGCACTCACTGATCTCTGTCGATTTCTCAGAATTGCAATATTAATAAAAATTAAAATGGAAAAAAAAAACAAAAACTAGGTGCGTAGTCTTTACTGGTTTTTCGTTGGATCTCGTGCTTGACTCATAATTATTTGTATTCCAGTGATAATTAACAGTATCTTCTGTAATAACTGTCAAGTCAATATTTTAATTTTACATTTAATGCCCTATTCTGGCACAAATAAAAATCGGTCACAATAGTGCGCTTTTTCACAATTTCGTATTCTGTCAATTTCATTTTCTATGTTTATTGACCTTAAAGTCTGAATCAATTGCCATTTGTAACAATTGTCATTGCTCGCTAGAATAGGGCTGTTAGTATTTTGATATTTTCCAATTTAAAATTTTTCGAATTTAAAATAATAATTTTTCCTATTGTAATTTTGCTTGACGAATTTAGTTTAAATAATTCAGTTTTTTATTTTTCATATAATTCTCATTTTCAAAATAAATTTCATATTAACTGAGTATTGATTGTATTAATGTCTGTAAAAGTTAACGATATTTTGAGGAATATTTTGTCACATTTTCAAATTTTACTTAGTTTAAACTAGATATCATTTCAACTACGTATTAAGAGTCACAAATAAGATTCAAGAATCACAAATCACAAACAAGAGTCAAGAGTCTAAATATTAAAAAAACTCAAATTAACTGACTACTCATTGTCTTAAAATATAATGATACATTTGCCGATTTGAATAGGAACTATGGTCGTTTATAAATGTAACATAGTTTAAACTTAGTTTAAATTTGAACCTAAAAATGTAAACAAGTTTAAACTACGTTTCACCTTGCACTGAAAAACTGGACCTGACGGAATCATTACAAAATATTTGGAATTTAGAATATTTTCATGTAACGTCGTGGCTCGACTGGTTAGTGCGTTGGCCTACGAGCCGTAAGGTCGCGCGTTCAATCTCAGCGATTGTCAACATAAAAAAAAAAAATAGAAATTGTTTTTTCTATACGAAGCAACCTCTCGGCAGTCAATGGTAAATCTACGAGAAGCCTATGAAAAGCCCTTCGGATATGACATTAAACTGTAGGTACCACCACGCACAGCTGAAATGGTGTGATATAGCTCGGGCATGGTTCTTCAGAACTGTAGCGCCAAATTATTATTAATATTTTCATATTTTATATGACTAAAGACCGGTTTTAGAGTGCTAGTTTAACTAGATTTGTGGGTTAAACGTAGTTTAATCTCAGAATTCAGTTCAACAGTGACTATAAATCTTCGTTGGCCGTTTAAACTACGTTTAAAATCTTAATGTTTTCGATCTTTTGTATATTTCATTTATTTTATTAAACTAAAATCTATTTTCAATGTCTTGATTTACAAAATGTTTGTATAAAATTGTCAGCTGTTCCAAATCAGAGAAATAATCGATAATTTATTGACATTTACCAGTGATCCGTCATATTTATCCGTCTTGACTCAGTTCATTTTTAACGTTCATTGTAAAACGCTATCAAAGTTAAACGTCGTTTAAACTTATGAGACGTTTAATTAAACAAAGGTTAAACTAGGTTTAAACTAGCGCTGTAAAACCGGCCCTAAGGTATACTTTTTCAGTGCAATTTTAAAGATAGTTTAAACTTTTTCATAAAACGTCTTTAGTTCCTAATCAAATCAGCCGAATGTCTTTAAATTTTACAGAGAGAGATTGACAATTACTAATCAGATTATATGATATGTTGTCTATTGATATAGGCGAAATTTTATCTTCTTTAAACTACGTTTAATTTGAAAATGTGACAGAAAAACAGGAGAACTAAAAAAATCCCTATCAACTGACAATCTTTACATAAAAACCACAGTAAGAATTCATTAACAAAAGCTTCCGTTAATAGTTTCTTCCTCGACATGGGTGCAAAACGGAAGAGCACTTCCTCCGTTAAGCCTTAACGGATAAAACACAAAAAGTTTTTTACTGGAGTCGACGCATTTTTTTATATTTCGCTAAAATAGCAGCCACATGCAAATTATATTTTATTAAAAATTCAATGATGTTGTCAAAAGAACATCCGTTTCAACGCCCGAACTTATGAAAAGAAATACCAATTACTATAATAAAAACTGGCAAATAATTATAGGCTTTGTGTTGTTAAAAACCTTTATGGAGGTTTTTTTTTAATTGTGCAGCAACAGGTTTCATAGGAATAGAGGCGGTGCCCCTATTTGTTGACAGTTTTATTTTTTTACTTATTTTTTTAATACATTATTTAATGACGATCATGCGGTGAAATCACTCCAAACATATGGGTCGTAGGCATTTATTTTTCAATATGCAGAACGTGCAACGGCAATTTAGATAACGTGCTACGTCGTCGTTGTCTGCGTCTTCGTCATGACGTTAGAATAAAATTCAAATTGGTTGAAAGACGTAACGTAAAACTGTAATAAGTAAGCGATCGTACACGATCGGTACTTCTTTGTGCACGTGTTTACATTACGAATGCCTAACACAGTACTTTGTGGGGTAGATTGAGGTGAGATTTCTTTAGAAAATACGTGCCAAAGGGGTGCGAAAGAGCACACGTAGAGCATCTCGCGCAGACAAAGTTCGGCTGCGTCCCCGCGACCTCCCCATTTAGCAAGTAGCCAATTGCTGTGCGTCTCAAAAAGTTTTCATTCTCGTTGCCGAATTTGCTAGTGGCACAGTCTAGCGCGCAACCACACAGAGCAAACAACGCAAAATTACACGGCGAACAAACTTTGTGAATTTATTGCCAAAAAAAAAAAAAAATTATTAAATTCTAAATTTATTAAATTTCAAAATTTCAACCATAAACAGTTTAACGTACTATGGTAGCATGGTGAAAATCGTCAAGACATCAAAGCACCACAAAACCCTCAAAGACTACAACATCGCAAACGAGTCCAAATCCATTGTCAATATGGTGGAGCGCTTCGTCGAGTCTATCAGTCACATCAACGATTCCGGCAGCTTTGACACCAGCTTCGAGGTGAAACACATACAGCCGAGCCCGCAGCGCGTGCGTCATCGTTGCGTCACGGAGTTGGATCGCGAAAATCTGCTGCAGTTTGTACGCGATTTTGAGGCACGTCAGGCGCTGGCTGCAACATCAGCGACCCCACATAAAAGTGCAGCCAAATCAACGCCAAAGAGTTCGCCCTTCTTTTGTCGCCGTGGCATAGTTACGTCCTCCCTCAAGAAATCCAGCACTGACAGAGCAGATTCATGCGTTTTGCTTTCCGTCAAACAGTCGGCTGCACCACAAAGTCCCATACTGATGCCTGCACCAACAACTGACGCTGCAGCGCAACCTTTGCAACGCGCACAGTCCGAACGTTCCAGCTATCGCTCCGCCGCTAAAGTGCTGCAGTTCTTTTCAGCCAAGAAGAAGTCAAAGCAACTGAAACCTGTCGATGCCAATCTAACCGCTGATTCCTCGCGCAGCAGCAGCGTGAATAATTCACCAGTGCTGTTGCGCGCACAGCTTGGCTGTCGTCCTCTTCAATCCGACGCCGTTGAGTATCTGGACGATGATGATGAGGACGACGACGACAACGATGAGGAACTTATTGATGATGGCATCTCTTCAGCCGGTTCTAATTTCACGCAGGCCAGCGGCGCTGACGGCAGCAGCAACAGCCACTGCAGTCGCAACTGTTCGCCAGACTCATCATTCGAAATGCATCCGCCGTTAGTGCCTAGCTTTAAGGTGACACCGCCACAAGCTGGCAAATCTTCTTGTCGCAATGCCGCCTATGAATTTGCGCGTTTTCTGCGTGGTTCCTTTCATAGCAAACGCGCATCCGTCAGACGTCTGCGTCGTTCGATTAGCGATCCGGACAATTTGCAGCAATTGGATTTCACAAAAGCGTCCAGCACAAATTGTGCCATCGACTCATCCGTAGCAGTAACCACTTTGAAGCCGTCAATTGCCAAGGTGCTCGTCGATACGACAAATCTTATATCGTCGAATGTCATGCGCGTGAGTCATTTTTAAGCAAATTACAAATAGAATATCGTAATTAATCGATTATTCGTTACCGAATACCAAAATGTATTTTTGTTTTTATATTTCTGAATTTATGTTTCATTGATGAATTCTGAGATGTATTTTAATTTTGATTATTTCATAATTTGATTTTGTTTATTCGCTAATTTGTTACCATCTAAGTTTGAATTATTTATAATTTACTAATCCATGTTAGATCTCTAAATTATGACATAATTATAAGTTTAAATTTTCGAATTAGATGTTACCAAATAAGTTCGAACTAGTATTCGGCATAAATTTAAGATTTGTCAATATTTCAAACATTGCTATTACCAAATAAGTTCTGCCTATTAATCTATAGAATTTAATTCTTAAATTGATTGCATAATAAAATTACAATTTGAATATATAAAAATCACTCATTTCCATTTGCTCAGAGGACGATTTAGTGGTGTGGCGATATTCACAATTTAAAACCTATTAATCGACCATATAAAGTTTTCAATTATTTAACTGAAAATGTTAAAAACATTCATTAACTCTTACGATATTGTTCGGGTTACACTTTAATATTGTTTTATTCCAGTCAAAAATTCTTTAAAGTTACCAATTTCGAATAAATGAGTCTTGTATTTATCTGAATACAATTTTTCATGTAGACAAGTTGTCTATATCATACTCAGTATTTCATATAACAAAGAATATTTTCGAAAATTTGAATTCGAAATTGCAGAACCGTTTCTGTCACTCATTGGAATACAAAACTGCAGAACTTATAAAAGTATTTAGTAGTTTTTGTACCTTGTTATTGACCATTTTCTTTTTAAATTTAGATCTTAAATATTACAAAAAATATTTGATTTTTAGAATTTCGATTTATATTAAAACTCAGGATCATAAATGGCTATGTTAGCATTCTTTATTTTATTAAAATTTAAAATTTTTTTAAGGCTTTTTGTGTAATATTTTTTTTCTCATAAGTACCCAAATTTATGATTACAATTACTCAAAAAGGTCACATGTTAGTAAAGTAAAGTTTTTCTCAATAAAAAGTTTTTTTCAAGGGTTTTTCAACAGGGACGTTACAAAAGTAGAGCGACAGGGGCAGCAAACGACGCCATATTTCTTGGCGCTCTTTGACATTTCTCTTCAGTAAGGTTTACCATTTCATGATGAAAAGATATACGAGCCAACAACGAGTCGAAATTATTAAAATTTACTACCGAAATTCGAATTCGTATAAAATGAAACCAAACTTTAAAATTATGGATTCAAATTTGAAATTAATTTTCTTTATACAAACAATTTTTAGTAAAACATTTTTAAAACTCTGCAATCATGTTTGACTTCAAATATTTGCATTTAAAAACACATTTCGTTGGACAAAATCCAACTATTATTTAAAGAAAGTGCATTTCTTTTGTTATGCAAAATCACTGTATTGCAAATAAAGACATCTTATTTTATTTAACGAAGATATGTTTACGCTTTTGCCAGTGATTTGTCAATAACTTTCTATTTGTCAACATCATTGTCTACTTTCGTTTTTTAATCATGTAGTATGTATATGGTGCGTTTACACAACGCACCGAGTAGTTCATCCAGCATAAAAAATAATTACGCATTCATGTAAGGTATTCGCACAAGAAAGAAACCCATTTTAAATAACTTACATATTTTTCATAACCATATAAGAGATTGCGTTTTAATGTACTTCAGAAACCATAAAATATGTTGATAATTAAGACATTACAGTGGGGAAAACATGCACCGCACCGCGACTACTGTCTACAATTTGTACCCACATCGTCAGTCGATAACGGGGTGGCGCAGTGCAACATCATTCACATTATGTTGGGCGCATTCGAATGCGCGCTCATAAGCAAAAAGCACTTATGTTCATTATTTGGTATTTTTCAAATATCATTCGAATATTCATAGTGGCTCTTTGTCAAGTTAGTGTTATATTTAAGCACAATTTTAAGTGAAAATGTGTACTTTAGGCTTCTGTTGGACGAATGGCATGTATTCATTATTATCAGTGGCTATTTTCAAACCCCATAGCCTATGTCTAAATCACTGGCTTGAGTGAAGAAGGGGTTTTGGCGTTTAAATTCCTCTAGTTTGAATCATTATACTATTCAACAGTATGAGAAAAAATCCTATATTATGATTCGAACTATAATAAAAATAATCGAAAACTAGTCCAAAAAGATCGAGAGCTTGGAAATGAAATGTTTCGAGGGAAAATTGTCTCTGAAAAGAATGTTCTGAGCAGGTATTTTCCAGGGAGGAATGTCTACACCCAAAAACAAATTTACCTTTTTCAAGTAAATATGGGAATGATTCAGCACCATAGAATATATTTCTTTAAATCAATCCCAGTTTTCTTGTATTCAATGACAATTTTCTTCAAATCAACGACTTTTTTCTTCAAATAAAAGAAATTTGTTTTAACATGAAAGAATAATTTCCTTTGGAGCCATTTTACTTCATTTAAGTTAATATTTTTTTCAGTGTTGGTAAAAAATTGTCCGGGGTTAGAAAAGAATTTTCTGCAAAACAATTTTTTATTTTACATTGAAATTTTGTTGGTGCTCAATTTCAAATACGATTAACAAAAGATTAAAATTATGAAATAATAAAAACGAAATTATCGTGTTCATGTTCCATGTTCAATTAAAATTTGTAAACAAACGGTTTTGAATTCGATACAAAAATTTGTTTGGCCAATGAATTCAATGCTTTGGCTGCAACGATTTGAATTTGTTTGAAAAACATCTTTTTGTATTGTGACATCGAATTCAAAACTGTTTTTTGTTTACCATTTTTATATGAAATTCGATGGGAATTTAGTCGAAAGCCAGAACTTGGTCGTACATTTTGATAAAACTAATGTCATTTTAGAAATCAGTGTTGTGTCTCGTGTGTCATGTATCCAAGAAAATATTCAAATTTCACTCCACCGAAATATGTGTATACACTAAAGATGGGCGCGTGCCGTGCTTTTTTCGTGTCACGTGCGAAAATCTGAGTTCGTGCGTACAAATCTCCGTGCGTGCTAATTGTCGTACCCGTGCGTGTCCGTGCCTCCAAAATCAAGCACGCGCCCATTAAAGATTTTATTATAGTTTCAATCTCTATTTTAAAAAATCCTTACTTCCAAATACATAAAATAAAAATATCGTGGTATTTTAAACTTTTCTCAAAAATCACATATGTGTGGTTACCATTCAAAGTTGTATATAGGTGACCAGGGTATACGAATCCTGAAAATAACTACAAACTTTCAATCGCTGAAGAATTTTCATTCATTTGATACCCATATTTACATAAGGGTAGGTGTACCGAATTTCGATTTTTTTTTGGGAACCACAAATCGTTTCGCGGGAGAATATAATTTTTATGTATTTGAGCATGAAGTCAATATATATTTGACCAAAAAAAGTTTACCTGAACACGTATACAGTAAAATTCACCAGTAAATGTGTTTAAATGATCAATTTGAACATAAATGGTCGGTTCAGGTCATAATGGACTGATCATGCCCATTTTCACTGACAGACAGCTTAGATATGTAAGTAATCTAAATTAGGAGTAATCTAATTTAGCTCTTCTAGTTTTTCTGTAATCGTGATGTCAACAGACAGACAGACGGACATCGCTAAATCGACTCAGGAGGTCATGCTGATCAAGAATATATATACTTTTCCATACCGGAGATGCTTCCTTCTGGGTGTTACAAACTTAGTGTAGGGTAAAAAAAAATATATGGTTTACGATTCCAGTTGCGGTTCCACACATTTTTAATAACGATTCTGGTTTCAAAAATCTAAATGGTTCTGGCATTACTTTTCACGTTTCGCCTGCTTTTCATGTTTTTCCGTGCTTTTTTCGTGTTTTCCGTGTTTCTTCGTGTCTTTTTATAACCTGTGCTTTGTCGTGCTTCTCGTGCGTGCTTGTAAATGTAGTCGTGCTTGTGCGTGTCACCTATCGGCGTGCCCGTGCGGGTCCGTACCATCAAAAACAGGCACGCGCCCATCTCTAGTATACACTCAATAGAAAAACATGGATAAAATACACGAAAAAGTGAAAATGATCCACGGAAACATTCGTTCATAGTACGAATAAACTTTTGTAAAGTTACAAAATATATTTATGTTTAATATTCGCATATTTTATGTACATTATTTGTAAAAATTATCACAGAATTCGATTTGAAATCTTTTTTTTTTTTTTTTTAAATTCTTATAGACGCCACTGGTCTAGAATATGCACGCATGCATGACCCGCATTTTTTGTCGTGCCACGCCGGATACCATCAATTAAGCATTTAGTGTGGGTGTTTATATGGAGCGGCAGTGCTCGTTCAGTAAGAAAATAATGACTAAACGTGTTCTTAATGGCGTCTTACATGTCATAATTTGATTTAAAAGTTTACCTCTATTAAAAGTTGACTAATTTTATATAAAAGTAATAGATTAAATTCTAAGGCGCATAATCAGACACATAATAGACAATTTAAAATCGACTTTAAAATTAAATTCGGCTTTTTTGACAATTTTCACATAGAATAAAATGTCAAAAATCTGATATTAATTTTAAAGTCGACTTTAAATTGTTTATGATTATGCGCCTTAATGTTGCAGAAAAACCAATTTACAAAATGAGGAACTTATGAACTGTTGTTTTTAAATACAAATATTTTTATAACTAGTCCAAATTTTTGTTATACAAAACTTAACTTTAATAGATTTAAAGCCCTATCTCTCGGAGAAATTGAAAACCTTTAATAAAAATGATCCGGATAGATAATATAGTGCATATTCTTAATGCAGAATTTTATAATCGAACACTGAATATAAATAAATGTTTATTTGTTTGTGCATTATACACAAATATATTAAATTCTACCATTACTAAATCTTTATATAAGTTTCTTTACTTTTCCCTCTTCCTCTTTTTAAGACATTTATCACAATTACACGAGTATTTTCTCACCAGCATTCCATTGCATGCTGTTGCCATGTCTTTATATTCTTTTTTTTATTTATATTTATGCACATTACAAAGATTTAGCTTTATCTTGTTTGGTTTTTTTTTTTTTGTTTTCTTAGTTGTTTTTATCAGAGTTCAGCAATTTTTGCTCTCTAAATACTTAAATGTTTCTTAATGCCGGGTGTTTCCCCATTTACGGCTCTGTGTCTCTCTTTGGTGCCTGTGACTGAAAATTATCACAGCCAGGCATGTGTGACATTTTTTTTTCTGCTTGCATTAACTAGTTTTTTTTTTGTATGTCTATAAACTTAATTAGCTGATGTTGCAGTTAAGTATTATAGCATTTTTTTTTTCTTTTCTCTAACCCAGTTTGTTATATGCAGCTGCGTGAAACTTGGCAACTCTGTGTCTTATTTTTTGCTCAGCCATTTAATTAATTAAAGCAATCAGAGCCACATTTTCTAACGCAGCTACTTGCAATGTTAATGAGAGTTTCACGTAGTTAAATTTTTTTTTTTACTCACTAAGTTTTTGTCAGAGAATTTTAAAATAGTAATTATAATATGTAAAATATATGCTGGATATATAATATTTCTCAACGGATTATGATTTATTACGCATTTCTTTAACTTAAAAAATATTTTTTTAATATAAATTATTTCAGAAACTAACCATCGAATGTTTCCCTGTCATAATCTGGAAGATCGTATTGATCAGGTCATGAATATGTCTACCATAATTGAATAAAAAAAATATTACAAATAAGAAATTCTCAGAGTGTAATGCGTCCTTCCACAGAAACGAAAAAAAAAAACAAATTCCAATAACTTAACAAGGCAGAAATTGCAAAACTATCGCTAGATCTTTAATTTCTTTTGAAATTCACTTGATGTTCCTCAATTACGACGACGATATAAGAAACAGCTGAAAGCAAATCTAAAAAAACAACAAATTGTTGATTGATACAAAAAATGCAAGAATTACTCACGCGATCGAGACTCGTTCGAGAGAGTCGCATTACTGCATCAAAACACGAACGACTCTCGATCAGTTTGACTGGAGGAGGGAGACTTTGGTAATGTGTGCTCTGGTGCCCAGCCCATTCGTAACCGTTGAGCGAGCGCCGCACATGGCTCTCCTCCATATGAAGCTCTTTTCCGTTGAGTCCGTGTACTACGGATCGAGCGTATATTTGGCCATATCTGTATTTGTATGGAACTGAATGAAGTTGAATTGTGAAAAGATTTGCTGAGGTTTTCAGTTGTTTTCGGTTCGTTGAAGTTTGTAGATACATTATTGTGGAACAGCTGGCTTTTTTTTTATTTTTGATGATTGTATCTACGCCGCGCGCATATTTTTCACTTTTATTTAAAGTCATTAAGAGTTACGGAAACGATGACGATTTTTTATGAATAATAATACGTAAAAAAATCTCATAAAGATTCTCAGAGATTTAAATGATTTGTTAAATCCAAAAAGTCGCGCAGATACTTATGCGTATCTCACAAATGTATCTCGTCGTTTTCATTGACGCGTGTAATATTAATCATACAACAAACAAAAACGAAATTCTAAAAAAATATATGTGAAATGTTTGCTTTTTTTACTGCTTAAATAGCAATTAAATTCTCATGAATTTTAGCTTACGCGCTTGTTTAAATAAATTCAAAGTATCTGTGAGTGTTGCAAGTATCTGCGAGTGTACAAATTATATGTGAGTGACTGCATTAATTTCTTTAAGAATTTAAATTGTTTTAATATTTAAACATTTTACTGCAATGGGTGGACGATAAGATAGATACTAATGTATTTGCGCTATTGTCGATAAGATACAATTTTATCTTTGTATTGCATTTAAACAAAGCACAAAGGCCTTGTGAAGTACCGTATACAAAGACGACGCGCACATCGATCGATTGCAAAATACAACCGAATGCTGAATTAACGGCCAATGTGCGTCACAAATTTAAAAATTGTCACTACTAAGATGGATATAATATTCAGCAAACTCTTTGTTGGTTTCTGCATTGTGTCATAGTATTTGAATGTTGCTGGCTTTTAACTGAAAATATTTAGAATATCCAGTAATATTGTACACACAGAATAGACATTTGTTTTGTACAACTAACTTTTTCGGTTCTCTTAAATGTTAACTCGTTTCTTATATTCAAAATTAAAAGTTTGTAGTACAATCAATTTTAAAACTATTTGGTGTGTGTATATGATAATATTTGCAGTTCTAACCGAATATCCAATTAAAAAATTTGTAGAAATTTCATTTTGTCCAATTGAATTTGGTTGTTACAACTAATATTTTTATTCTTTCATTCAACATCATGCTAAAAAAAAAATATTTTTAAGTATCAACTCTACAAATTACTTATTAAATAAAAATGGTGTCAAAATTATGTACCGTACAAGTTTAAGTTAAAACTAAGTTAGAATGCTTCAAATAATTTATTCAAACAAAATCAATTTATATCTATCATATACACTGATTTAATTGTATTTTATTATAACTTCCTCTAACTCTAGCTACGCATTAATTAACATTTAAATTATTTTTTGCATTTTTAATAAATTCAGTCGAAGTTTGTATACCCTATTAGTACCAAAACATATTAAATATGATTATTCTTAAATACGTTTTAGATAGGGATGTGCGATAAATCGATTGTTTGGTTAAAGACATTATTTGATTAATCAAAATAACGATTAATCGGTTAATTAATAAAAAGTTGAATAGTTATAATCGTGAACGAATATATTCAATGTACTGTAATTTAAATTATATTATAATATTATATAGAAATTGTATTAAGGCCATAATCGTGAATTGATCGTTTAATACTTTCCTTGTCATGACCAATATAATCTGAACATGATTATGTCTACACCAATAGGGAATATTTCTATTAAGTAATTTAGCTGTTAAGAAGATTCACTTAGGCTCGTTTAAACATAGTTTAAACTCCGTTTAATTAATCTTCTCTTTAAATTAAACGTCGTTTAATTTTGCTAGCAGTTTTTCAGTGATAGTTTAAAATGAACACAGACTAAGATATTACACATGGCACCACAGGCAAATGACAAATAATTCTCTGATAAATGTCATTCAGAATTAAATAAATAAAAAAATTGTTTCAGAAAAATAAAATTAATGTATTTTAAAATTTAAACAAGAGATCGAGCAACTAAAGTGCACGTGAGACTTTTTTTTAATGCATAGTGTGCAAAAATACAAAAATTAATAATAATTTGTGAAACAGTGCAGCGACAGAAAACAGTGAAAATAGTGTTGTGAAAAAAATTCATGTCAAAAACTTTGAAAGTTTAAACGTAGTTTAAACCATCAGCATCGGTCGTTTAAACTAAGTTTAATCGACGGTAGAAGTTCACTGAAAAAAACTGATTTTGATTTTAAACGATGTTTAAACCACAAAGTTCAACTAGCACTGAAAAACTGGCGCTTATTTAAATAAAAACGTTTTTTTGTTTAAACTAAATTCTGATTAATCGATTTTTTTGTGAATTTGTTATATAACAAGTCAGAATAATAAATTTATCGCGACTTTGATTAATCAAAAAAACTGTAATATTTTATTATACGGTTCCAAGTTAACTGGTATGATTTCGATTAATCAGAATGTTTAACAACGAACTGGATATTATAAAAATAATTTACTTTCAAACGATTGCATAAAACCATACTTGGAATCGTAACCGATATACGTTTCAAACCATATCATATTTAATACCGAAATCGTTATTCAAAAATCCAAAATAATCGGATAACTAAATACCGACATAAACAGTTTTGGTTTTATACCGAAAAAGAGAAGAGGTTTAAAAGAGAAGTATAAATCAATGACATATTCATTTAAAGTTAATTTTAAAATTGACGTCTACTTTTTACAGAATTTTCACAAAGACTAAAATATCAAAAAAGCTGATTTTAATTTTAAAGTCGACTTTAACACCTTTATTTTGTAATACGAAACGAAAAGAAATTCGTCAGAAAACCGTTAGAAAATACAGTGACTGATTTTTTTTTTGTTATTAATTGAATTAAAATTTGCGTATTCACAGTTTTATGGTAATGGTACGACATTGTATATATACGACAGTACACAATAAAACTATAAGCACCTTTCCTTTGTTTGTGTAAATGTTTCATCAAATAACTGCAGCCGATTCTTATAAATTTAGAATTTTTTCTTCAAATTATCACAAATATGCCTCGATTTGAAAAGAAAAACAAAAAAAAATTTACAGTTTATGCGCGTTATTTATCTTCAATTTCACAATTTATCTTAATTTCACAAAATACAACACCAAAAACATGGCCCTCTCAAATAAAACAGTTGTGGTATTTGACTTTTGTAACGTTTCGATGTAAAATACCTGGTGAATACGCTAAATATATTTGACTTGAAGCGTTAGTTAGTTATCTGAAAAGTAAAATGTACGTAAAGTCAGAAATAAATATAAATAATGCCCACTACAAAGTGCACAAGTGATACTCAGCATGACAAATGTCCAAAAAGAAGAGCTCTCTTTTGAATCAAATCTACAACACAACACTTGTAAATAATTTTTATTATTTTTTTTCTAAAGTCATCATGATCGTCTGTATCATAATAATCATGTATTAAAACAAATTGAGGTCATATGGCATGGCATGACATACACAACATTGAAGGTACTTAAGTTGTGCTTAATTTGAGCGGAACATGGTACTAGTGGCAACATCAACATGACTGACAGAAAGTTTGCGGAACTGACGGACGGACTGACTGACAAACGGAAAGCAAGAAACACCGACGAAGAGACAAAAGTTAGATACAAACTTAACGTAAAAACTGCTTAAGTTAGCAACGCTTGCCAAACAATGGCAGGAAGCAACCACTTTTATAAGTCAAATCATTCATATTTTTACATCATAAAAATATATATAATTTTCTTTTTTTTAAACATTGCTAACCATTGCCACGAAATAGATTCATAGAAACAAATAGCAAACGCGTCGCCATTTTGCGTCGTACAAGGGTTAAAGATCAGATAGGGCGTAACGCGGTAGATGTGTTTGAGTTTTATTTTTTTTTTGTTTGCTTTATGTATTTTTTAATTTTATTTTAATAAACGAACTCTTTCCAATGAATTGAGTTGGTTTGTACATTTTATGTTAATTTAAACAACGAAGATGAAGAAAATGAAGATGTAGCAGGAAGACAATTTGAATGCATAATGAGTCAGGAAAAAAAATAAATCATTGCATTGCACAATTGAAAGGAAGACTTGAATTGAAAACACAGTTCAATTAACTAACTTAGAGTGACGTTCAAAGTTTGTAGAAATTAGTAACGAACGTAGATTCACATGGGAAAGTGTGGTCAGTAAGAAAATGTTGATGATACACCCAGAAATAAAAATACTATATTAATAATAGTTTTTTACTATTAAAAATAGTCAATAGGATAAATTACTATATTAATCGGAAAATACGATTAAATACTAGAAAATACCATGACATTGCCATTGAGTTTATATGAAAAGATTTATTTTTTGTAT
Organism: Dryomyza anilis; assembly: GCA_951804985.1. Lineage (NCBI taxonomy): Eukaryota > Metazoa > Arthropoda > Insecta > Diptera > Dryomyzidae > Dryomyza > Dryomyza anilis. The sequence continues at coordinate 22,133,643 of OX638132.1, read as the reverse complement.
ACTATTAAATCAATAATTGTCCTATTGACCAATTTTAATGAGATTTGAGAGAATTTTTTCTGGGTGTAGATGTAGTTTTGAATAAAGATTGTGAATATTATAGGCCACTTAAGTCGACAATAAATAACACAATCAATCACTGAGATTCAAGTTAGGGTCAGAAACTTCTAAATTGAATGTAAAAATTAAAAACTATTGAAATATCATGATTTTGTTTCAAATAAATAAATCATGATCATTTTAAAATCAAAACTCATTCATAATTCTAAATAGAGCATTTGTTCAACAGTCTTTTTTGAATGACAAATATAACGCATATATGTAGGTTTTGCAAATCTTAAAAATAATTGCATATTTCTTATCATATTTGTTATTTTTGTAATCATTGAATTACCTTTCGTTAAAGCGCCATATCTTTGGATATCTTTACTCACAAAAAAAAATAATCGACGTAAATATAGCAACAAATGTTAATTGCATGCATTAATAAGTCCAGCAATAATATTCAGTAATTTTATGATTTATTATTTTTCGTTAAATCAGCAATTGCACTTGCTAATATGAATATTTGTACATCAATGCAGCAAATCAATTAGTCGACGCAGATTATATTTGCTAAAACTGCGCCGACTTAATATTTTGCTGCATTGACGTACAAATATTCATATCGTCGTTGTAGAACTAAAAATCACAAAATACATTTTTATGAAAATCTTAAATTTCAATTTTATTGGTACTTATTACAAAAAGTAATTATTACATTTTAAAAGTTGAAGTACCAATTGATAGATTCACATTTTTTTAACATTTGATACAAATATTGAGCTCATCGATCAAAAATTGAAAGATATATAAAGATTTTTGTAAATGAACTATTGACAATGTAACTTTTAGTTCTACAACGACGATATAAGCAGTCACAATTGCTGATTTAACTACGAATTGCAAATGTTTTCATTAAATTTTAGAATTTCATTGCTGGACTAATTAATGCATGCAATTAATATCGGTTGCTATATTTACGTCGATTATTTTTTTCTGTGCTTAATCAATTCAATGGTAAAAATTTAATTTTTTTGTATATTGTTTCTTTGTTTAAAACTTTAAACTGTTTAAAACTGTTCTCTTCGCTTAGTAAAGTAAATGTATTTCAATGGGTCTTATTAATAAAAATAGACTGATCTAAAAAATTTAAACAAATGCTTTGAATTGTCAAAATATTCCGTATTTGTTTCAATTTGTATGCTGAAAACCATTTGCTAATGTTCGAAAATATAAAATTCTCAATTGATAGGTGTTAATAAAAACGTTAATAAGAACGTTGTAGTGACCTTTTGAAATTTACTTTGAAAATTAAGTTAAAGATTTTCTTAGTAAATCTAGGCTTGCTTAAAAACAAATACTTTTTTTTATAAATAATGACCCTATGATTCTAGTGTTTTAGGAGATATAGAATGTATTCAAATAGACAGATCCCTGGTTTTCATGGACCGTGCATAAGTATGCAAGTAATCTAAATTCCTAGTTTTATTCATCGAACACTTATCGTTATCCTGTAATCGTTATGAACAGACGGATATTGAAAAATTGACTAGGAATGTGACATTCCAGAATATATCAATGCCCATTACTACCACAAAAACCTTTTCAATTTTTATATGTAACATTGTTTAAAAGCAATTGTAAACAATTTATACTATTTGTCAAAACAATCGATATATGGAACTTTTTCATAACTGCAAGCCCTTCTTTTTTTATATGACTTTCAGAATAGGGTATAAAAAGGTTTTTTTTTCAGTTTGGGTCTACAAATTGTTTGATTGTCCTCGGTCTATGTTGCCATTTATTAATATCGCTGCACATTGAACTATGAAGCTGCACAAATAGTCTTCAACTATAAATTTAAATTGCAAACTAGCCGCAAAATATTATAATTTATTAAAACCACAGACTTTTTTTTCATTACTTTTTTCCATTTGTATTATTTATTGTCTCATGTTACTCGTTGTCTTTGTGCTTCAATTGAACTTAATTCGTTGTTTCAGTTCATTTGTTCGGGTCCATTCGCCGTTTAACGTCCGTCTAAATTCCAAGATGTCTGCTGTATTTCTGTTTTATTTTTTAATTCGAGTCGTCGTTTACACAAACAAATTCCCTATTTTTTTTCAACTACTAGGGTTTCTTTCTGCCGTTTGTAATTTGAACGTCGCCTTGTGCTTCAATTAATAATGTTTGTTGTTGTTGCCTTTAATTTATATTGGCAGAAAATTATTAAAAATAAAAATCTGCTTAAATTGCTGTTTGTTGTATATTTAGTGTTTTGCATAGAACGTAACGTGATCTTTTGCTGACATGCGCTTGCGTAATCGGATAATGGTGTGATGATTATTTTTTTCATAGTTGCCACATTGGACCACAGGGAATGCTCCAAAGTTACTTTATTGCTTCTTCCTTCTTCATTCGCCCCAATGTGACTGATATTTAAGTGTTATTTGTTTTATATTGTTTCAGAAATAAGGTTTACTTTACCCATAAAATACCCGCAATTCATACTTTACCAAAAACTTTGCAACATAATTCTGATTACAAATTAAACTTCATATTGACAGACACAATGTTATCGAAAATGCTTACTTACATTTGAAAAAAATCTTACAAAATCCCATTAAAATTTGTCAATAGCACAGTTATTGATTGATTTAATAGTATACAAACAAAAATATGTTCATACAAAATCTAATATAATTATTTAGTATTTCGTAGTATTTGATGGGATTTACCGATTGCATTAATAGTTTATCCTATTGACTTATTTCAATAGTAAAAACTATTAATTTAATGGTATCTTTTTTCTTAGGACAATTCAACGGAGAACAATTAATCTCTAAAATAAATAATTAAGAAAAACTTGTCTTGATCAACAAAAAATTGTCTCGGCAAAGAATTGTTCAGAAAACAGTTTCCTAATTTTAAGAACATTGAACTTGAAGTAAGGAAACTTAACTCATAATAGGGATATTGTATTTATTTTGTGTAAAAAATTTTCTTATGTTAATTAAACTGTCCTTCTATTAATGAAAACATTTCATTAAAATAAGTAAATGTTGACGCTATTTGAAAAAAACCTTACTTAAAATTTAGAAACAGTTTCAGTTTTCTGAGTGTATGATACAGATATTCTTTGTTATTATTATTATTGATTCTTACGCCCAATGGCTATTATAGTTTTATTTTTCATCGTTTAACCTTTTCACCCTTACGTGAACCATTTCCTTAAGCAAAATACGATCGATCCTCTTTTATTTGTACTTTTACTATGTCATTCAAGGGGTTTCGTACAGTATACAGAAACATTTATATTAATTAGAAAATTTTACCCTATTTCTATGCGCCTTACTAAAACTTACTAAAACAGTATACAGAAACATTTCTATTAATTAGAAAATTTTACCCTATTTCTATGCGCCTTACTAAAACTTCCCTCTCTCTCTTTCTCTTTTTCACAGAACCGCGCGCTGCCTTCAAATGCCTCACCCTTCCGTCGTGCCTGGGGTCAGTCATCTTTCCGCACGCCACGCACAGACAAGCAAGCATTTGGACATCAGCAACCGCCGCAGCAGCTACAAAATCCCCTCGTGCGACGCTCTGCCTCAATGACTGCATCCGACAATGATGTATACATCAAATCGATGGATAACTATATCGACGAACTGAAGCAGTCACATTCCAGACTCATTCAGCCGATTTGCACAGATCCTGGCGGCAACAAATACACTGGCAGCGGCAGCAACAACAACAACTGCATCAAATCAACAACCACTGTTGCATCCGCAACACCAGCTGTAAGCAAACTGCCCACTTTAGTTGTACATAGCGTGGAGCCGATAACGTCGTCGACTGCTGCACCAACACCTGCGGGACCCACAGGCGTTGCCGCTTGGGGCACCTCATTCGAACGCCTGCTCGAAGATCCCGCCGGCCTGCACACTTTCGCCGAATTCCTTAAAAAAGAATTCAGCGCGGAGAATATTTACTTTTGGACCGCCTGCGAACGTTTGCGTCATCTGGATAACGAGGCGGAGCGTGCTACGCAGGCCATGGCCATTTTTTCCAAACATCTGGCGAATGGTGCACTGGAGCCGGTTAATGTGGACTCGCAGGCGCGCAATCTAACAGCGGAAAAACTGCAGTGCCCGGAGCAAGATATCTTTGCACAGGCGCAAAAACAGATATTTAATCTGATGAAATTCGACAGCTATCAGCGCTTCATACGATCCGACCTCTACAAGAGCTGTCTGACGGCAGAGCAGAAGCAGCAGGCGCTGCCGTATGCGGCCGAGGATCTCGATGAGTTGTTGAAGACAAATTTTCACCAACTGGCCTCGTCAAAGGTGAGTTTGGCGCAGACTATCGGTACGTTACAAGTACTAAATACTTAAATAACGAACTTAATAATTAATAAAACTAACACTTATTAAACACTATGAAAACTCTTACTAAACTCTACATATTTATTAAATTAATTGTTTTTGTTTTACGACCTCTTTTGATTATTTTAAGATATTGTCTTAACATGCTCAAGGTCCAGTCGGTACAAATTGGGTGTTTTGTACCAACAAATAAAACAACAAACAATTGGCAAAATGCATTGAGTGGCAGATCGTACAGCTGTTTCAGAGGCAGCCAAGCCCCTTCATCAGCGATCTTTCTCTGCAGAGAAAGGACCTTGAGCACGTTAAGACAATATCTTAAAATAATCAAAAGAGGTCGTAAAACAAAAACAATTAATTTTTAACGCAGTGCGCGGCGTTTAAAATCTAAAGGATTTTTTATATTTTTTAAAAATAATAAAAAACCCCATTTTTTATACAAAGTGCAGCCTACGTATTTGATTCTGTGGAAACTCTGCAGCCTATACGTAGCAAATTGCTGCACGCAACAACTTTGGCAAAATCTTGAGTTGATGCAGTTTTACATTTTTGCTTTTGGTTCTTTCTTCAATGCACATAATTCTTATTGTGTTTATTGGAGAAGGAAAACTTAGGCGACTTGAAATGTAGAATCTGCAAAGAAGGATCGCTGATGAAGGGGCTTGGCTGCCTCTGAAACAGCTGTACGATCTGCCACTCAATGCATTTTTCCAATTGTTTGTTGTTTTATTGTTTATTTTATATCTTAAAATTTATTAAATACTTACAAAACACTTGCCAAACACTTACTTATAACTAACATTTATTAAACACTTTGAAAACTCTTACTAAATTCTAAATATTCATTGAATACTTACAAAACACTTACCAAACGGTTACTTATTAATTACGCACGCTGTAAATCATTTATTTTGAACATTTTAAAATTGACTACGAAACATTTAATAGATGAACACTAACATACTAATCCTTCACGTACAAGGAATCTTATTTAAAACTTAAACTCGTAAAAAACACTGTTTTAATTATTTTTTTTCAATATTTTGTATGCAGTTAAAAAAATCCGCAAGCAATGCCGAAGATCGCCGCCGTAAGAGTCTGCTGCCCTGGCACCGCAAAACGCGCTGCAAATCACGTGATCGCGCCGAATCAGACGCGAGCAACAAACTAAGCACGCACACGCCCGCCTCCCGGCTGCCACAGCTATCGAGCAGCTCGTTGAAAATTCCCTCAATGAGCAGCACCGACAACATACACAGCTCACGCTCGTCGTTGTCCAGTTTCGATACAATACCCGCCGAGGAGCACAAACCGTGCTCGCTCTGTCGCGTTATACTCAGCGATGGTGCCACCACCATTGTGCAGACCCGCATGGGCGACACCGTGGCACAGTTGGTCGAGCGACTGCTAGAGAAGCGCGGCCTCAGCTATCAGTTCTACGATGTTGTCATCAACGGCTGCTCCAAGTCAATAGATCTGCAAAGCGCGGCGTTAACATTGGCTGGCAAGGAGGTGCTCATCGAGCAGCGTGTAGCCTTTAAGCTGGATCTGCCCGATCCGAAGGTGATTTCGGTGAAGAGCAAACCGAAGAAGCAGCTGCACGAGGTGATACGTCCCATATTGCAGAAGTACAACTACTGCATGGACGCGGTACAGGTGCTGATGCGCGATACGCACGAGCAGCTTGATTTGTCGTTGCCGGTAACGGTTGCCGATGGACAGCGGCTGCAAATTGTGTTGCTGACGGCGACACTGCCGCCATTTGACGCCACAACAACGAAGCCTATGTTGCCTAAATGCATAGCATTTCCCGCGCCAAGACACACAGCGGTGACTGCCGCCACTGCAGCGCTGCGCATGGGCGTCAATGTGCTTGCACCGCCAACAGTACCAGCAGCAACATCAACAACAGCCGCACCTGCGCCCAATCCCAACCAGACCACATTGGACGAAATCACCAACAAGGTGTTCAACGAGCTGCTGCAGAACAAAGCCAATGGACAGCAGTTGCCGCCTCCCGCCGTCGTTGATTTGTGCTCCTTAAAGGTAAGTGAGCCGAATTTAGAATGTATGAGCTCAAATTATTAAAAGTATTAATTACATATTTATTATGATTATTTATCATAATGATGAACTTTTCCCAATGCCTATTAAATGAATAAACCTCTTGCTGTGTATTAATCACTCCTTTAAACACTGTTCTCCTCTTTTATCTACAGTCTGACGACTGCACCTCGGATACATCTTCCGTGTTCGATCGCATGCGCCGACGCGACTCCAACATTCCAGGCATGAAACTGAAGCCAAGACGAAAACTTACTGCGACTAGTAGCCATTCGGATGAAACCAACAGCATGCCAACGCCAACGGCGCAGCCATCAGCAGCGCAGCCATCCGAAATCGGCAGCACGACGAAGAAGCCAATTATTGCCAAGCTTAAAGCAGGCGTTAAACTGCAGGTCACCGAGCGCGTTGCAGAGCATCAAGGTGTGTTTCACTGGCAGCATTCCAATTGAAGTCATCTCTAATCTCATTCCTTTTTCTTTAAATTAGACGAACTTCTTGAGGGTCTAAAGCGCGCACAACTGGCGCGTCTCGAGGATCAACGCGGCACCGAGATCAACATTGAGCTGCCCGAATTCCTCAAGAACAAGGAGAACCTCAGCGCCGCCAACAAGCTGCGTAAACTACGCGCCAATCTCAGTCCCATAAATCGTTCAGTGTCGTTGAATTCCAGCGAGGAGACGCCTCACTCACCATTGGGCGAACGCCCTCAACCTGCGCCTCGTCTCTCCATCACCAACAAAAACAAGTCAAACAATGTTTCTCCCATGAAAATCGACGAGGAACCAGAGCTACAGCCCAACGGCAACAGCAACAGCACTGAGTGCACCGATTATGCACTAAACAGAGGTCCACCACCGCTGCCACCCAAACCCAAAGTGCTGCCCATTAAACCATCCAATTGGGGGGTTAACGCCACAAACACAACCGCCACCAGTGCTTCCAACAAACCCGCCGCCAGTAACTATGTCATCAGCACCGTCGTCGGCACCGCCGCTGCAGCTTCGAACGGCAGCAACCACCTGCAACTATCGTCTTCGGCCAGCAAGATTCCCATCGACATTGGACGCAAGCATTTGGGCGCAGAGCAGACTGGCCGCTGTGCCTACTTGGAGGAGCCCAGCAGCAGTTTTGTTTGAATGAAATTTATATAGAGTAGTGATATTTTTTAAAATTTAATTAATTTGTTATATTTAAGTGATATTATGTAAAGTGTACATAATACACGGCAACTTTTACGCTGCGTTTGCCGCTTTTACTGAATGACATGCTTCGCAAGAACGCAACTATTTAATTTTTAAATGTGCAGATTAAACAAGAAACAATTATTGACAAAATGTTTTTATTTCACTGAACGAAGAGTAGTGTGTATAAGAAGAATTTTAACAACGTTACAATTCAATTATCAGAAATAAATCAAAATGAAATCAAATTAAATTTTTACAATTTAAAATCGTTAGTTCAAATCATAAGCACAAAAATATCTAAAATTCATGAGTCATATGAAATTGATATGGACTTTGTTGTCGCCTTTCGTTCTTGGTTATTTTTGATTAAAGTTTTATGTTTTAATGGTTTTTGTTAGATTGGGTACACATTTTCTCTATAAATGCACCTTTCGTGTCAATTTTGATAGATTTTATATAAAATTTGAATTCAAACGATTTTGAATTAGTCTTTTCATTTAAAGAATTCAACTGAATCCATTATTCGTTGCGAGGTATGAACAAATTTAAAATATTGTGTTATATAAGAGGGTAAAAAAATATGAACAATGTTTCCTATGTATCTTCTTTGAAATATCTTCTCAAATAGGTCACGACTCTGGTTTTATAAATATTTATTTATTACGGGTTGTGCTTGGAATTTCAAAACATAAAAGACCCAAATACAAAATCTCCAAAATCGTTTGAATAATACAAAAAATCTAAACACGATATATCCATTTTTTTTAATTAAGTACAACATTTATTATTCTTTGACTCTTTGGAGATATTACCTTTGTTCCCGTGGCGTGTGATCGAGAGCAATAGCTATATTTTCTTTACAAAACATAACATACAATGTGAACCAGCAGCATCAGAGGTGGGTTATTTTTTCCAATCCAAAAAAATCAATCCGGATTTTTTGAATTTTGTCTACCAAAAAAAAATACTGAATTTTGCACTTTTTTTTGGATTTTATTAATTTTTGTACATTTTTCGAATAATAACTTAGGAAATATATTTTCGGTTTTCAGACTACAAAATATTTTTTGAAAATTTAAGAATTTGATATAAACCACCAAATCGAAAACAATTATTTGGACCACGGCTGGAAGAAATCTCTGAAGAAGTTGATAATGAAATGATTTATATATTATGGGCTCTATCATGACTGTAGTCAACTTCATTCGTCTGGCGAATGGAAGATGTGAAGCTTAATTCGTTCGTTCGCTTCGCCAAGTTCATTCGCTTCGTCAGTCATGATAGGGACCTATATTAGCCGAAAATATGGATTTAATTCAAGTCAATTTAAAATTTAATTTAAATTTAAAGCGGTAGACATTGAATGAATTCATTAGGTTGTGAAGAGTTGTCCTGTTAAAAAGTACACATTCAAAATAGATTTTATCAGACACTAACTGCCTCTTTCTGTATTTCGAAACGAAAGACTATTAGACGAAAGTGACGTAATTTAAAATAAATTTTAAAGTTTTTAAAGTCAAATAACATGAAGTCAAAATTTATGTGACGAGAATTTTAAGTCAAATTTTCGTATCGTTGTTCGCATGATACAAATATTTGTATCATGGATGTTCGTTTCGTAACACAGACAAATAAGATTAAAAACCGATAAATCCTATTGAAATAATGGAAAGGGTAATTAACTTCTACTTTGTGAACTATCTAGAGCGAATCGAATTACTTAGTGACCGACAATATGGTTTCCGTAGGACCAGATCCACAGGTGACTTGATGGCGGCCCTCTCCGAAAAGTGGAATAATTGTGTTCACCTTTTCGGGGAAAGTAAGGTTGTTGCTCTGGATATTTCCAAGGCTTTTGATCGAGTGTGGCATAAAGCCCTCGTCTCAAAATTAATTGCATATGGTGTCGGTGAATCTTTTACTCGCTGGATATCGAGTTTTCTCCAGGGTCGTTCAATACGAGTTGCGATGGATGGTGTGTTCTCAGAACAACATTTCATCAATTCCAAATTCATTCCTTTGCAGATGACAGTAACATTTGTCATTTACATTCGTTCAACAAGCGCCCAAACTCTTGGGAGATTGAGAGTAAAAGACACACTATGAATGACGCACTAAACAATGACCTTAAATCAATCTCCGAGTGGAGTCTTGCAAATAGAGTTTATTTTAATGCCAGCAAGACCAAATGTTGTCTGTTATCTCACAAACGAATGGATTCACCCCTCCCTCCCCTCAATATGGGTGCTGTGGATATTGCGCAGTCAGCTGCTCTTGACGTTCTGGGCATATCAATTCAGTGTGAGCTCCGATGGAATGTTCACATATTTGATGTGTCGAAAGAAGTGGCCAAGTGCCTCGGTTTTTTAAAACGGTGTAAAACATACTTCACTCCTGCTAACTTACGAACTGTCTACACTACCTATATTCGGCCTAAGATGGAATACAACTCGCACATATGGGCAGGGGCTTCTAAATCTTCTTTGGAGTTCCTGGACCGAATCCAACAACGTGCAATATATTTATTAGGGGATGAAAATATTTCATCCTCTATTGGCTCTCTTGAGCACCGAAGGACCGTGGGGTGTGTAAGCCCGTTTTATAGGTATTACAATGGTAAGGGTTCGAGGGAGATACATGTCCTGATTCCACCAGGTCGTGTGTTCTCTCGTTCGACTCGGGCATTGAACCAAGCCCACCCATTCGTAGTCCACCCGGCTCTCAACATAACCACGCATTATAGAGTGAATTCGTTCTTCAGTCGCACGATTCTTTTGTGGAACAATATACCTGCGTCTGTTTTCCCGACATTTTAGATATTGGCAAATTCAAAACAAATATTCACCGACACTACCTCATCTTTCCTCCCTTTCTCTAACCCTAATCCTTTCCTACAATCAACACTGTGCTTTGCATAAATAGGGGGCATCCCCTGAGTGTTGGTTAATCTGTAAAAAAAAAATAATAATAAAATAATTAAAGAAATATGGAATCATTTCCTATGGAATCATAACTACAACCGCAGAGAATATAATTCCTGTTCCTAACCCTTTTTATAAATAACATGAGTACTTTGAAAAAAAAAATGTTTGCTAAAAAATAAAAATTTCAAATAAAATCGATTTAATATTTGAATTTAATGGTATCTCATAACAATATAGTTTAACTTTTAACATCATAAGGGTTTTGTTGTTCGAGCTCTGCGGCTTTGTCAGTACCTAAGCACTGACAGCCACTGATTGCTTCTCGCCCGCCTCCAATTGCTTGTCACCCTCCTGCAGTTGTTTTACCTCCTGCTCCGGCTCCTCAATGACACGATACGTTATAGGCGCCGGCTGCTTGACAGGCAGCCAATCAGGAATGATTTTATCATGCATACGCCACAAGCCGTACTCATTGGAGATGTGTTTCTCGAACACCACATACTCAAGCACATCCTTTGTCACAATTTCGCTACCGTGCATGAGACGACCGAAGCGATCGTAGATAGCCAACAGCTGTTGCGTATGGAAGCGCACCGTGACCTGTGCGAACAGATTCTCTTTGGTAATGACATCAGTGACACGTGCATGCACCACCCTGGGCGGCTCCAACGATTGCAGAAATTTCCAATGAATCGTTTTGTCCTTAACATTGTGCATCATCTCCGGATAGCAGCGTTCTGTAATGTGTTCGCGCAGCGCATGTTTATCCTTTGCAGCCATCTCATTGTGCGCGCTCACATAGATGTCCTGTGCCTTGATGCCAAAATCATCAGCTTCAAATTCTTCTTCGTACTGACGTATTTTACGTACGGCCAACATGCTCTTGGATTTCTTCTCAAGAAATTCGAATTTCTGTTTGGCGCCGGTGCTGGAGATGATCGATTTTTTGCCATCGCCCTCTGGCGGCACGTACGCCTCGAAGATGCCGCCGGTGCAGCTAATATGGAAGGGACGTTCGAGCCAAGGACGTGGCGGCATCAGTCCGCGTTCTTTCATGCGACTGCGCATTTCCTCTTGCGTGAACTCACTGGGTTTCTCCTGAAAGTTGGGCAGCTCGACTTTGATGAATTTCTGTTTGCGCAGCCGCTTGAATTTCGGATTCCAGTGCTTGGTCTGGCGATGTCGCACCTGCTGTGCATTGACTAGTGCCTGTACTCCGGGTGCTAGGACTCCGGGCTGCAGCACCTGCATTGAATGCGAGTATATTTGAGGTTATTAAAACCAATCGTCTGAGTTAATGTCAAAATAAATACCTGCAAAAATTTAATGCAGCTGCGTGCTGCACCGACCAGTTCCATATTTTGTAATTATTTGGGAAGATTAAATTTACTATTATGTATTATTTTCACAAATAACTTGTAATTTGCAGTCCCACAAAACGTAATCACACAGTGTTGCGGAAGTTCGCACTTTCGTATTACTTGGGCTACTTTTTTTTTATTTAAAAGTACGATATTCTAAGCAGTTAGTACTTTTATTTTTTAAAGTGTAAGACATTTTTGTTTCATTTTTAGGGATTATCCATTTTTCCGTTATTTTTTTTTTGTCGTCAGTTTTGTATCTTTTAAAATTTTTGAACAGACCTTTTTATACGTTTCTAAGATTGTGTGGTATGTTAATATAATTAGATAACTCGAACATTTTTTGACAAAAGTAAGAATTTTTGTACGTTTTTGTATGGAACATTTCTTATATTTTTTAATACAACACTGTGTAAATGTCAAAATGTTCAGAATTATTGCTGCCACATTTTTCAAATTGCATTACATTGAGTCAGGGTTTCATTGGAATATAATTAAATTGGGCACAATATTTTCACTTATTGTGTATTTTGATATATTAAATTGGGCATTTGCCCGGGCAGAAAATGGTTTAATATATAAATTTAATATATCATTTACCTAGAATACAATTTATATGTAATTGTATATACTTTAAATACTTTTGATTTATAAAAAAATTACAAAAATGGTGGATTAGATATCTTTTTAATGGTTCCAGCGATTTGGCTTCATTTTCATTCAATATCTGTACACTTGTCACCTATTACTTCAGGATTCCCAATACAACGAATCGTTTTAGTCTTTGTACTTATGAAAATTTGAAAAAATACATTTAGTGTTTAATACTTCTACGGCAATTTTTACTGTTTTGATGTACTTAATATTTTCCCCAAAGACATAATGATACATTTATTAATTCTTCAAATAAATTTGGCCAATTATCTGCAGATATTTTTTGAAAATCTTTAATATTGGTGGTTTAAGGACAAGATAGAAAATTAAAATGTACTACAGAAAAGATCCTTAGGTGAATGCCAACATTTGAGTTTCAGTCAATAAATCTATATCTAAAACCGTTTTCGTGAAATGTTTCTATGAAAATTAAGGATTTACTAGATATTTGGAAGTCAATCCTGACGTGATAGAACATAATTTTATGATATGATAAAAATTTTGCTCAGTATAAGAGAAACTATAACTAGTACGGCATTGACATATTTGGCCACTTTTTATGTTTTTTTACGCAGAATATTTTTTCCATGAATAATGTGATACATTTGTCACTCCTTAGTATGAAATTAGTCGATTATGTGGATTGAAAAACATTAATATTGATATTAAATGGACGAGATAGAAATTTAATATGTACTACAGATATGAAGCATTGGATAGTGTCTACATTTGGTTCTCAGACAACAAACTCAGACAACAATCAGACAACTACTATAGTTTTCTCAATAAATCAACGGTAATATTGCGGTCACTTTAAGCCTTTAATGGTGATATATCTCGTAAACCTGACGTGATAGGAATTAAGTTTGTTAGGTGAAATTTCGTCAGGTTACTCAAGGATTCTAAAAAAATTGCCAAATTTCTGTCACTGTGTTATCAACACAATTTTGAATCACACAAGTAAAAACAAAATACAGATTTCATCACGAATTCTAGATATGTTCGCTAGTTTAGGTAGATACGTAACTGTAGTTATATGGAAATATGAAGGGAATTCTCTACCTTTTGGCACAGTTTTTCTATATTGCGATTCTCAAATATAATTTTTCGTATTACAATATAGAATTCTACATAGATTTCCATTCTAAGCCAAAAAACAAATTAATTTTACGTTTCGTTACATATTCGCTATATGTTATTCTATAGATCCAGACTATGTATTACTTAGGTAGCAACTATTTACCATCATCCGATAATTGTGGTACAAATAACAGACTAATATACAGCGAACTTAAAAACGCTAAATATTTTGTTGCACTGTGTTTGAACCTGACACTCATTTGTTAGATCTGGCCACATTAACAGCTGACAGTCATTTTCCGTAGCGATTTTAGTGCATTCGATCGACCAAGCTATCCACGTTCCACGTGTGTGTTTACATTACTCGAAAAGTATTGTAATTTTAATTAATTAAACTGCAATTTGTACAAGCTACAAAGTTATGTTAATTGCTTCTTGGACTGAACTTTTCACAAAGGCAGGTGAATTTTCAAAATATCCTCACCAACGAATAAATATTGCAGGCATAATTTTTAACTTTCTCATCTGCACTCAACAGGACGCCTAAAATATAGCATACTTCCAAAATATACCAACTTTCAAACAGCAACAACACGTCACAAAGGTTTCGAGGCCGCCATGTCCGAAGCACTCGACAAACTGGAAAAGTTGGAAGGCGAACGCAAGCTGGCCAAAGAGGAAAATAACAAAAAAATGAAGTATATAAAAGAATTCAGGCGCGATATTCGTCGCAAGTGGGTAAACTACAATGCAACTTCGACCTCGGAAGGCAGTGAGGCGAAACGTGCGGCTTTTGATCCGGCAGATCGAGTAAAGCGCAAAAAGACCGCCATACTGTTGGCCTATTCAGGCGCCAACTACTTTGGCATGCAACGCAATCCGGGCATGGATACCATCGAGGAACAACTGTTCAAAGCGATGCATAAGCACAAGTGGATCACGGATGATAGCTTTGAGCAGGCACAAAATGCGTGTTTTCAACGTGCGGCACGCACTGACAAAGGAGTGTCGGCAGCGCGTCAAGTGTGTTCTGTAAAGTTGCGTAAGTTGTAAAACTCTAAAAAGATTGAACAATTTTTGAACTTTCTAAATCATTACAAGCAGCTGATGAACTGGACATCGCAGCTTTCAATGCTGATCTGCCAGAGCAAATACGTTTGTTTGCTGCCAAGCGCGTGACCAAAGGTTTCAATGCCAAGGATCAGTGCAATGCGCGCACGTACACCTACACGCTGCCAACGCTGGCATTTGGCGATTCCACGCAAACGCACGATGCGAATAGTTTTCGCATTGATAGTGCGCAGTTGCAACAGGTGGGCGAGGTGCTACAGTTGTACGAGGGCACCAAGAACTTTCACAACTTCACCAGTCGCAAGTAAGTATAACATTTATTCATATACCAAAGACTAGCCCACTTATTACGTAAAACGAAACGAAAAGAAATTCGTCAAAAATGTCAGTGATAGCTCAAGATGTATTAAGTAAAGTGAAAAAAGTTGAAAAGGCGTTAAATAACGTTTGTGGGCATTGAGAAATAAAAAGTTTTTTGAATTCTCCAAAATTGACTCACTTTCCTTAATCCTTAATAGCTTTTTTCGTATCGTTAGTTATTTCGTTTTAATTAAAAATCCCGATTAAATCTAATGTTTTTTCATTTTTTTTACACCAGACATTTCATTGATCCCTCTGCCAAACGTTTCATCATGTCATTCAGCTGTGGCGAACCCTTCGTTAGTCCGCAGGGCCAAGAGTTTGTTACGCTCAAGGTCAAGGGACAGAGTTTCATGTTGCACCAAATACGCAAAATGGTTGGCCTCACAATTGCCATCGTGCGTGGCAACACGACGCGCGCTACGCTCGAGCGTGCCTTCAGCGAGGAGCGGCTGGATCTACCGATGGCACCAGGCCTCGGTCTGGTGTTGGACACGGTGCATTATGAGCGCTATAATGACCGCTACGGTCAGGACGGTATACATGAACCGCTCACCTGGGAAATGCAGGAGCCGCAACTAAAAGAGTTCATGGAGCAGTACATCTACGCGAACATTTATCGCACAGAGCACGAGGAAAAGTCGCTGATCAACTGGTTGGAAACACTGTCGCTGCACACGTACGCGACGCGCACAGACGAACCGGTGCCGGCAAAGATCACTAAAAACAAGGACAATGATGACAACGAAGAATAAAAAGTGTTTCTCTCTTGTGTGATTAATAGATGCAAATAGTTTTACTTTATTAAAAAAATTCTAACAAATTGCAACACATAACGTGTTATAAATGCTGCTGCGCTTAGAAACGGCCGCCCTTCTTCTTCTTGTGGCCGCCCTTGCGATGCTGCTGGCGCGGTCCGGGTGTTGGCTCCTGATAGACCGGGGTGACGGGCGAATTCTTGCTTAGGTTGACGCGATTCGACATGTCGCTGCGTGAAATAAAACAAATAAATCGTTAAATTATGATAAAAACGCCTCAAATATTAATTGAAACAAATAATAGCGGCGTTTTTTTTATATAATTTTTTGCTCCGGATCAAAACAGTTAAAAAAAACGATGTGGCTCAAATGATATGATACACACACCATTCCTAGTGGCTAGATACAACATTAAGGTTAATGTCTTTGGTAGCATATGACATCAATCTCTTGATAAGTGTTGTCAGCATCATTCAGCACTTTCATGTGTACTGACTAAACACATGACTAAGAAACCCCTTTCGGAAGTTGTTTGAAGTTTTACATTGAGCTCGATAACTACACCTGAAATCTATTCAGCTCAAATTTGTATTTTTTTTGCATACAAAATTTGTTCCGGCTCAAATTTAAATTATGAACAAAACGCAGCTAATGCCTAGATTCTTTTGATAATCTTAATCAAAAACTTACTATTGTTCGGCGGCACCTGTCGACATGCCCTGCGACCCCTTGATGATGTCCTTGGCGCGACGATCGCGCTTCTTGCGGAAGCCGGTACGTTCGTACTTGGGCAGCCAGCGCTCCGGATCGGGCCCGACCTCTGCATTATAGTTCTTCGGCAGCTTGCCTTTACGCTTGCGATTACGACTCTTCTTCTTGTCGACGGCAGGCGTGCCCGGTGACTGTTCGATCTTTGCATTCGCAGACTTCTTGGCTGCCTTCGTGGACATCACCCAGTTGGCCGCCTCGAACGCATCGATCTCCGAGGCAGTGGTCAACGTTTCCAGCTTGGGCAACTTGCGACTGATCTCGAGCGCGCGCTTAGGGTTAAACTGAGCATAGGCGATGACGAGCTGCGCCAATACCTTCATGTCGTTGGGCTTCAATTTGAGCAGTTCCTCCAGCGAGCTGGCTGCGGTCTCGGTAGCGCCGCCACGCAAATGAAACTCGGCAGCCTGGCGCCACATGTCCGAAAGATCGGCGCTGCTTTCCTGCAAACGATTCAAAATGAATAAATTAACCAAAACAATGTGTCATGCCACTTACCTTGCTCTTTTTGTACCAGTCCACAGCAGACTTCAGCAGCGCAGATGCGGCCGCCTTGTTGTCTGTGCCCAGGTACAGCGTCACTAAAGCCGAGACAACACCCGGTTTGTACTTGGCCTCGCCCAGCGACAGCAGCACCTCGATGGCGTCCTTGCGGTTGCCTTGGGACAGCAGCAACTGCACGCAGACAAACTTGCTGGCAAACGCCGTCTCTGCATTGGCAGCTGCATGCTTCTGCAGCAGCTCCACCGCATCCTTGTGCTTCTTGTCATTGGCCAACTGCGAGCAGCGTATCAACAGAGCCTGGAACTCCAAGTCTGGATACTGCTGCAACAACTTCTGGCACAGCTGAGGCACCTGGTCGCTGGCATTGGTGAATAGCGCGAGCAGGCAGTTGTTCAAAGCGATGGATTTCTTCTGGCGCACCGTCAGCTTGGGTTCGCAGGCCTCGGCCATGGCGAGTCGTATCTTCTTCTTGGAGTCGAACACATTTTGATCCTTGTTAATGACCACCGAATTGTTGCTGGCGACTGCAACTAGTGCCGGATCCTTGGGCTTGTTCTTCAGACATTCGGCGTAAATGAGGCCTGCCTCCTTTTGCTTGCCCTGCATCTGCAGGCAATAGGCGAGCTGCACGCGTATGATGTCCAGCTCCTCGCGTATCTCCTCTTCGGAGGCGCCATCCTCCTCGAGTGTCTCGCGACAGATTTTTTCGCTGGAGCGCAACTTGCGCTCTGCATCCACATACTTCTGACGATTGGATGCGATGCAGGAGCTGTTGAAATACTGCTCGTAGGTCTCCTCGGGAATGTCGGGTATTTCTTTGGTCTATAATTATTTTAATTTTTGTTTTTTAAGTTAGTCATACAATTTAGAGTTTGGTTCATACCTCATCTAAGGCCAAATTGGCTGCTACTGCACTCAAGTTAGTGCGACGTTCATCCTCGTAGTCATCGTTGGTATTCTTGATGATCTCCTTGTACGACTCGAAACATTCTTCATAGCGCTCGAGCCGATAAAGCACCTGCGTGCGCAACTCCTTCAGATTTGCTGGCAGCGGACTGATGCCCTCCGCATCGATTACCTTCAAGGCGCTCTCCGGCTTATTAAGACGATACTCGCAGTAGGCGCGCTCAAAGACCAGCGACGTCAACTTGTTCTTCTCGATGAACTTGGAGGCCTCCTCAAATTTCGAAATCTGAATTAGACAAATAACCTTGCAGTGCAGCGCAGTCTGATCGTCCGGTGCTACTCCGAGTACTAGTTTAAAACAAAATTTTTAATTAATTCAAATTTCCAGACATATTGATCATGTAGTACATACTGCGATTGACTGCCTTCATGGCCTTGTCGAATTCGCCATTCTGGCCGAATTTGTTAACATCCGCGTAGGCTGCCTTGATAACAGCATCCTTTTGATTGTTGTCTTTAGACATTTTTTTAGCTATTTTCCAATTATTTATGGAAAAATATTATTTTTATCGACCACACCAAGAATATTTTTCGTCGACTTTCGCCTGTATTCCGATTGACAGTTCGTGTTGACAACTCAGCAATTCGTGCACAGGAGGTGTTTCGAAAATAGACAAATTCGTGCTGCAAATGGTGCCACACAAAATTGTAAAAAATACCGGACGTTGCATCAAAATGTAAATATTTTGAACCAAGAAATATGTTATTAAAAATTAAAGTGTTAACTAAACTTGTTAAAAAAGAAATTCAATAACTCATGTACAATATTTTATTTTTGTGTTTATGACGAAAGTAAGAAATTATAAAACTATTTTAGAAAAATATAATGAACAAAACGTTGACATCTGCGTAGGCTGTTAAAATACACCAAGCTTAGTGCATGTTATAATTCAGTTCTAGTTTATACAAAGTAAAAGAGAAGAAAACTATGAAAACGTAAACCAATGGACATTCTAATGAGTTTAAGATAACATTTTTGTATTATTGCACATACAATATCTTTAAAATGTTATGTAACTCTTATATTTTTAGATATCGTGTTATTAGTAAATACTAAAAGTATGCGCTAGCGCTAGCCAAAAAAATAATATATTTTGATTGAAATCAAACAAGAAAATTATATAAAGGGTTAATTTCCACGATCCACGAGATAGATTTTTTTCAATAATGTAATAAACTCTATTTTTAGAGTGTCAATAAGAATATTGACACTGTTTAAACTTCATTATATATGGGTTTATTAAATTATTAACATTTGTTAGACTAAGTTTACACAAAAATTGGATTTTGAATTGTAATATCTCTTCAACCTTAGAAGTTAGCTGATTGATTTTTTTTATGTTTGGTATATATTTGTATTTTGAACAGCAATATCTGCCTGTATACTTGAAATGTTCGAACTTGTCGAACTTGCAATTTATATTTCGTATTTTCTTAAGTAGTTACTGAGATTTTTATAATTTAACTTTTTCTTTATAATTTTTTCTTGCAT
Organism: Dryomyza anilis; assembly: GCA_951804985.1. Classification (NCBI taxonomy): domain Eukaryota; kingdom Metazoa; phylum Arthropoda; class Insecta; order Diptera; family Dryomyzidae; genus Dryomyza; species Dryomyza anilis. Next base: position 22,114,024 of record OX638132.1, on the reverse strand, counting down.
TACCATTGTTTTTTTATTATCTTATTATAATTGTTTTATCCTTAATAAATATTTCCAAAATTGAGCTGTTTTGAAAAATAACACAAAAATCAATTAAAGGACCCTTTAATGGTATTATATTGAAAATATCCTTTAAAATAATTCAATAATTATTCAAATGAACTTTTCTAAACTTGTCCCACTTTACCCCAGGCTCCCTATATATTTTACTTATACAATAAATAAAAAAACAATAGCATTAAAAATGAAATCATTTTTTATCAATGAGTTGCTGGGTTGTTAATTCGATTTACCGCTACACAAATTAATGAAAAAAAAAAAAACACACACAATTTTAGACCAAAGTTAGTTTTTTTGTTGTTTCTCAAAAAACAACATTTTAATTTTTGTACACAACATTTTTATTTTGGGAACTCCAAATTTTATTAAATGACATTTAAACATGCCCTGTACTTAAGTTCTTCTATATAAAAAAAAATATGTTTTTCTGTTTTTTATACTTTTTTAAAAACCGTTTTAAACCAGTATAAAACCGAAACCGTTTATTTCGGTTTTGGATATCGGTTTATTTCAGATTTTCGTATAACGGTTTTAAAAATGAAACGGTTTGAAACGGATATCGGTTACGGTTTCAATCCTAATTAATTAATGAATTAATTAATTTCAAGTGTAGAACTTTATTAATTATTTAATATACTTTCAAGTCAAAGAAAACAAGTACACTCAGAAGAAAATGTACCATTAAGTACTTTATGGTACGACCATTGATCTTATGGTTCATGTATTAATAGTTTTTTCTTTTTAAATCAAAAGTTTTCTAATTAATTCAATAGTATTTGAAAAATTCAGTACCATAAATTTAAATATTTCAATATGATTATTTTAAATGGAATAAATACTGTTGTTTTAATGGTTTCCTCCTATAATAAGAAACGTGGTGTAAAAAAACAAATACAAACATGTTCGTTTTGTACGTCATTCTGCGTGTTTACTCAAAATGGTCGCATGTATTTTTTTTTTGTAATATTCCACATTATTAAACGCGACATTGGTAAGGACTCAATGTATTTAATGTAAATAAATTATATTTACATATTTATTTATATTTATATATTTTTTTATTACAGAAAATAAATAATACATCGAACTTCTATTATGGCAACGGACTCAAAAATAACTGCAGCATCAAGTACTACAATCAATTATTGGAAACCAAAGCAAACATTAAATGTGTTATAACCTTTTGCAGCAAGAAGTGTTTTTTTTTATGTGTGTGTTGTAAAAGTGAATATCGATTTCGACATTTAAATAAAATAAAATATACAATAAATTAACTAAAATACATTTTTGTTTTAATAAATTATTAGGAAAATGTAATTCGACTATACCATAAAATTAATAATACGTATCATTAAATTTGTATAGGTTTTTCTTATTGTAATTAAAATATCACATTATAAAATGTATGGTACAACCACACATTGTATTAACAGTTTCAATATTACTGAACTAATGGGACGCATCCTATTGACCAATTTTAATGGTATAAATTATTGTTTTTCTATCAAAATATTATCAATTTACCATGATTTTTTTCTGGGTGTAATTTAACAACAATAACAATGTTTTTATATGAGATCGATATTCAGGTATATAGTTTTCGATACCATGTACCTTTCAGGTATTAAGGGCAGTTTAGGTAAAAATATTTAATACGAAAAAATTAATTCCAATAAAAATAGAACATTACACTGAACAAAATGCAGTGGAAAAATTAACAATATTTCATATTAAATTAATAAACGTAAACTGAAAAAAATATTCATACTATTAATGAATTTGTTAATCAATGTTATGAATTTGTCATTACGACTCAAATAATCATCAAATTCATCCTATTCATGAATCGTTCATAAAACTATAATGAAAAAAATCATAATATTGATGAACGCATTTATGAAATATTTTTATGAAAAAAATTCATGGAATGTATGAAATTTTAAACTATTTAAAAATAAAAAAATCATTTTTGTGGAATGTTTTTTTTTATTTTGGTCACGCTTATACCAACGTATGTGTAGACTGCGCTGCTTTGCCTCAAAAAATTAATATGAATACCTCAATGAACGCAATTCATAACAATTATTAAAGCGTTTATTATATCAGTTTTGCTCAAATTTTGCGATTCGTATATAATAAGAATAGTTCATAAATATGGTTTTTTCAATTACAATTACAAAAAAAACTAGAAGAGCTAAATCAATGAAAATTTTGATTAAGATTGCTTTTATATCTAGTGGTCTGAACAATCAAATTCCTTAAATATCTCAACTTACACAACCACAAATGAATTTAACTTTATTTGGTCTTAAGTGAACTTTTTTGGTCAAATATGTATTGATTTTATGCTAAAATATATGAAAATGTTTTCCCGCGAACCGAAAAACCCAAAAAAAAAATCGAAATTCGGTACACATACCCATTTGCACCACTTTAAATGGTAACGCAGACATTATCACATATGTCTAGGGTATTTATAGTCAGATTAAAACGAGTGTAACTTTCATTATTTTTACAAACTGCAACATCACACTATTACAATTTCCCTTCAAGTGATGACTATGAAAACCTTGCATAATCCAAAATAGGAACCCTGTTATTGAGGGTTGTAATATGAAAATTTACGAAAATCGATTAATCGAGACGAAAAATCGATTCTTAGTCGATTTCAAACCTGAAATTTCGACTACGAAAAAATCGATTCTAAAAACCCAAAATCGATTTTCGACTATAATCGAAATCGATTTACCAATCACTATTATGAGTTTCTTTACGAAAATTGTAAAATTTTTGTATCATTACAACGTAGTGCAGTTTTGCGCAGTCAAATGATAATAATATTAAGCAATTAGTCTAGATAAATGTGAAAAAACAAAAAATTACGCGTAACGAAATTGCATCAGCAGACGCAAACAAAGAAACTGGAAAACTCGAAAAACCTCTCAAAAGTGGGCGAAGCGGTGGAAAAGTGGAAAGCTCTTGTACTGGGTGCTAGTGCTGCAAGTTGGGCGGACGGGCGAAAGCAAGGGAAAACCAACGCACACAGTTTTTGGTTTTTGTGGCAGGTGCCAACGAACGCGATCCGATCTGATATCTACGCGTTGGCAGAATGATAAACGCATTCAATGTTTATCTATGGTATTCATTTTTCTGCGTTGTTGCAGGTAGGTGTTGCTTTTAATCATAACTATTAAAATAAAACGTCATTATTGGTGAAGATATTTGTTTGGTGCAAATCAATAAACACCCATTATTTAATCTCTAACTAATGTAATATGATTTTAACTTTTATTTTTAACATATTTTCACTGACTGCAGTAAACGCATATTACGTTGAAATCAAAAGCTCTGGGAATGCGGTTGTGGGCTCCACCGTTAATTTCACCGCGACGCTGTTCGATGACGGCGCCGTGGCACAGCCAGGAAAATACAAATACAGCTGGCAAGATGACGCCAGTCCGACGGCTCACTATATGGTAAGTTTGTGGCAGGCAAAACTGACGATATCTCTTGATGATTAAGACGATTCGCAGAATCTTTAGTTTATTTTGATTACAATGTTTTTTGCATATCTGTGAAATTATTTACATATACTATACGACGCTAATAGCGATAAGGTTTTAGGTCAGCTGAAATTTAAACATATTTTGGAATGACGCGCATGAATATCAAAATTCAACTCACAATGTTTTAAAAAACTGATTATTCCCTTAATAAATATCTGTTAATTTCTGATCGGTGAATTCAATATTTGTACCAAATGATAAGAAAATGTGAATCAATCAATTGGTATTTAAACTTTAAAAATGTAGCAATTACTTTTTGTAATGATTACCAATAAAGTTGAAATTGAAGATTTTCATAAAAATATATTTGGTGACTTTTAGTTCTACAACGACGAAATTTGTTGTACAAACGAATTATTCAACGGCAATATGATTTCCTAGGTCCAAAAACACGCTCCAAAAAGTGAAATGAGTATTTTTATCTGTTCGAAGAGAGTAGAGTTGTAACTCTAAAGGCCTTTATTGAATGTGGCATGAAGGCCTCGTGTCAAAATTAATAGCATCTCCATGATACTGCAATATAGCATATCTGAAATTTCAAATACAGCCTACAAAATGAATTTTAAAGAAGAAAAAAACTGTTTTGCATCTCTATTCTGCGCCTACTTCATCCAAATTTATAATGGCAGTACCCAGTAAATTGCATGTTCTTATTTAAAAAATGCCAAAGTTCCTAAAACATTTGCCAAGATAAATTCAAAATCTTAAATATTATACAATAGTTTCTAATATACTACTGAAATTGACACTAATTTAGGCATTTTCGTTCAGAAATTTCATAATATTTATTATACCCCATTTAATTTAATATTTAATATGCATTTGATTAATATTACTGCTACGACGAGTACCTGTTAATAAAGAAAATACTCACTTGAGTTATTTTCTGTGAATTGTGGAATTTGCAGTAAAAGCAAACCAGTTTTATGCTAATTTTCCACCAACAAATTTCCAAGCTATACTTTTCTATATAAACAAAAAGTCAATACAACAAAAGGCAAAATGACACTAGTCACATGAAAGTATTCATTGCCAAGCGCATAAGCATTGCAAATTGAAAAGACTTTTGTTGGCTGAGCAGTCATACAATTCAACAAAATGAATGCATTTAATTTAAATATATTTTAAATGATACTGCTTAAAATACTAATACTGCGTTGTTAATGTCATTATCAATGTTTGCTCCACTTGTAATCAGAGATCGAATTATTTTTTTTTATTAAGGGAATTCATATCAACTGCGTAAAACTCGTAAATACTAGAAATATCGTAAAAATAGAAATTTACGCAACATTTGTATGAGAATATTTTACGACTAACTTATAAATTTATTTGTCTGTTTTTATGTGGTAAACACGTAAATATATATTTTCATTAGTTATCAATACAATTGAGGAGCTCATTTCCAAAACGTGCCATACAGTCAAAAATCAAAATTAAAAATATCTATGTACTTTTGTTTGTGCTTAGGTGTCGAATCAGTATTAACTATTACTATCACTATTTATTCTATTCTATGTTTTTAATTGTCAAAAGAGTTACGTCAAATGTATGACAAAACTATGAATGTCAAAACTAGGATTCAGAATATATATATAGGATGTTTTGATGAAAATAAAATCAATCATCACTGAACAGCCAAACAATCGGCATCATCTTTTAATTAAGCCAATTATCGGCACACTAACTTGCCTTGGCCCTTTTGAGTGCCGGCAGTTAAAATAAACTTTAGGCCAGTGGCGTTATTAAGCGCCGGCAATATTGTTAGGCAGGACCCAAAACTTAAAATTTCTTTGTTAAAAACGTCGCCCCAATGTCCATCATTACAATATTATGAAATTGCATCGTACGCTTAGAGTTACACCCAAAATGATAATTATAAAGCCAACATTAATAGCCCTATTCTGACGAGCATCACAAATTATCACAACAGAATCGTCAAAAACCTACCAAATATTAGGGTGAATCTCAAATTGAGACTCTGATAGGGTCACAAGAATTTGGAAATCTGTGATGCTCAATGTAGCAGATCACAACGTACAAAAACTAAACTTTGTTTTTTATTTTTAATATTACTTATATTGAATATTAATTAAATGGGTCCGATAATTTTCACATAATAACACAAATCCTCCAAAATAACTCAAAATGCTGTTTAGAATTATGAACAATGCACCTCGATGAGAAGAGGTTTATTTTACACTTAATACACATAAAACACTTACCACATCTCTTAAATTGAAATACCACGAACTTGGGTCATAAATTGGCTTTATTTAAATGAATAAAATGCATTTTTGAATGCTTATTAGTCTTTAAAACTGAAAACGAAAGAAAATTCTAATGTTTCAAAGTTGTTTGTTTATATTTATTTACAACAATTAATTAAAATAAAAAATTCAAATGTGACATGAAACTCTCTTCCCCACATTGTGGGGTATTTCTTGAGAGTTTTTTTGTCAGATCTTTGGCAGAATACGAATTTTAGATTTTAATCACAATTATTCTAACAAGAAAAACGCCTCTCAATGAGATATGACTTGTGAGCACTCACGATGCCAGAATAGGGCTATAAATCTGAACATCATTAAAAAATATATATTTTTTTCTATATAATCAGCACAAAAACCACACTGCACTATGAGCCACAAGTTAAGTATATCTCGTCGAAAACCAAAAATTAAGATTTGTTGCGGAAAGTTAAAAAATATGTCAATTGTAAATTGATGAGAACATTGAATAAAAAAACTATACTCCAAAGAGAAAAAATCCTTCTATAGGCTAGCTTGAAGTCAAAACATTAAAACAAATGCTTTTTTTAAGAATATAAATATGTTACACTAAAAGTCTGTCTGGAAACATTCCACTCCTTGTTTGGCAAAGTCTCACAAACACGGTTGTTCTAATTTAAAACATTCAAAATATCAGATCTTATTTGATTTCAACTAGGCATCATTTCTAGTAAAAGGGTTTTTCAATAAGAACGCTACAAAAGTTTTTTCAAGGGTTTTTCAACAGGGACGCTACAAAAGTAGAGCGACAGGGACAGCAAACGACGCCATATTTCTTGCCGCTCTTTTGACATTTCTCTGCAGTAAGGTTTGCCATTTCATGATAGAAAGATATACGAATTCCATCATGGAGTACGTGTGGATTGCTGTCTGACCAATAACGCATATTTTGTTTATTGACGAAGCCATTGAGCCAGAAATGAGCCTCATCGCTGAAGATGATTTTTCGAAATTTGATTACCGAATTTCGGTAGTAAATTTTAATAATTTCGACTCGTTGTTGGCTCGTATATCTTTGAAATATATCATGATATGGCAAACCTTACTGAAGAGAAATGTCAAAAGAGCGGCAAGAAATATGGCGTCGTTTGCTGTCCCTGTCGCTCTACTTTTGTAGCGTCCCTGTTGAAAAACCCTTTATTTACCCTTTTTACACTTTGCTTCAAATTTGACCCTGTCATAGTGTAACAGTATTTCTCCTTTTACTCAAAACAGAGTTCGTTTCATATAGCAGGTTTGGGAAATGAGCTCCTCAATTATTTATATAGCAAATGTTTGTTTATTAAATTGTGTTGTGAACCGATTTTAATGGATTGAAGTGAAAATTAAAGTGCATGAAAAGTTTTCAAAAAATTATTACACGAAAAAGTGCGTTCAAGTCATAATACGCGTACATTTATTTTTTTACAAGATTAGAAATTTACGACGTTAATATAAATCCCCTTATTATTATTTTCAAATTTATATGTAAAAAAGTGACTGGAAAATTATATTTTTAATAATTTTTCTTACAATTGTATAATTCAATTATAATATACTAATTAATGCCATTATTCCAATACGTTTTTTGAATATTTGAATCTAAACTCGAACATTTCTGATTTTTTTTTTTGAGAATTTTTGAATGATTTTTTTAGCATTTTGGATCTAATGATAAATAAGAACTAGCTGTTACAAGTAACAATTATCCAAAACCATAATATGCAAATCTATTCTACAGGAAATGCCTTCCAAGTCGCCGTACAGCAATTGGTCTGTAGTGTATGCGCACGATAACAAAACAAAAGCACGCACCTATCGTATAACGTTGCGCGTAGACAAAGACTACATACTGTGGTATCCGATTGCCACAAATCACGTTGACTTCGAGTTGAGCGATGCGCTGGGCGGTGAAATGGAGCTGCTGCAGGACGGAGTCAAGCGCAAGAAGGAGTTTGTCTCGACGAGGGCGCCTGTCAATCACACTATTGAGTTGCGTGAAAGCGATCGTGACTATTTAATGCATAATGCCACATACATACAGACCTATTGGTTTCAGAATTGCACTTATTTAGGCGTTTCGAATGGTTTAAGTTATGAGGCGCTATATGCGCAGCAGGATGAGATCTATGATATTGAGGCGCTGGTGATTGCTTCCTTTGAGAAGCTGCCAGAACCAACGACGACGACAACAACAACGACGACTACAACAACGACGACGACAACAACTACTACAACTACTACTACGACGACGCCAAAACCAACGTCGACGACAACCGCAAAGCCTTCGAACAATTCAACCCGTTCCAAACGTGATTTACTCGATGCTGAGGCGCACGATGCTGCACAACGTACTGCACAAGCAAATGCTGCGCTACTCGGCATAAAAATCAGCAACACCACTGGTGCAATTTTACCCGCGCCTGCTGCGCTTGCAGCCACTGTGGCGCCCAAGTTACCCAAGGTGCAGCAGCTGACGCCACTAATGCGCGACGGCCTGCTGGGTGATGCACCGTACAACTGCGTGAATAAATCAATCATTGCGCAGGATTACACCAAATCGTATGGCTACTTCAGGCACAGAGTTGTCTCGAAATGTAGGTGATTAGCTCTTATTAATATTTAGCACTATTTCTTATGCAACTCTTTGCAGCGCCCATTTCGAATTTTACCGCCAACGGCAAAAATTGGCTGAAACATGGTGATCTGCTTAATTTGGAGATCAAATGCAAGGGCTCCGCGTCCGTTAAATATTGCGTAATGGTTTTCAATGGTGCGTCTTATGATAATTAATTTAAAAATTGCCTTTTTTAAAGTATATTTCTCTCTTATAGCACCTTATAATGCCACTGGCAATGAGACCTGTCACGGCTATTTTTCACTAGACAAATGCGAGTTCAGCTACAATCGCTATTTTCCCGACAGCAAAACCATTTTGTTCTTTATACGCAACGATGTATCGGAGATCATGAATCAAGTTACCATCAATATCTACAAAGGTACTTATTTAAATTATAGACATAGTATTTAAACTCTACAATGTTCTTTTGCAGTTAATAAGCAGTCGCAACTTTCGGTGGTTGTGGTGCCTGTTTCGTTTACGTTGATCGCCGTCATTTTGATTGTGTTTGGCGTAGCCTACTATATACAAGCACAAAATCGGTAATTATTGCTTTTATACTATATTTTCTACAAATTAATTGCATTGTTTTCTCTCGCTATTAGTTTCACTGTTGAGGTGGCTGATTTCAATTTCGGCGACACGCAGTCCGTCGACATGGAGTACAAGACATTTCAGCAACGCCTAATCGACAGTATTCGCGATGTTTGGCCCAGCAGGCGACGTTTCTCCTCGTCCAGCTCCGATTTGGTATCGGAACCCGGGAGCCCCGGCGGTGGCGGTGTCGATAGCAATCTGCGCTACAACACAATGTCCTAATTTAAATGTGTTTAATATTTATTAACAAGAAAACAAATTTAAAAGTAACAAAAAAACAAAAAAAAAACCTTTACATGATCACTTGCAATATTCAGTTGCTATATAATTTGTATCTGTTATATGTGATGATGATGATATATATTTGTATATTGTATTTATTATTATTTTTTTAGGTCTAAGCACTTTTTCATTTCACACATTTAATATACAAAATATTTTTAAAACTCACTGCAATAACATTTTAAAATATTATTTTTGATGTTGCAAACAAAGAGAATGTTGTCTTTTTAATGCTTTCATTCAAATACCTATTTCCGAATGGCCAATTAAAGTATTGCTATGCTATAAATGCATACAGCATAATGCATAAAAATCATAAAACAAAAATTAAAACACAAAAAAAGACTGTTGATAATAAAACTTGAATATATTATAATTATGTTAAAAATGTTTCTAAATTGTAGAAAATTAAAAAATGAAACAATTTGAACCACTGTTTGCATGTGTTGTTTGATGCTAATAAAATATAATTGTATGTTAAAGATTAATAGATCAATTACACACATATATATTTCAAAATTAAAAAACTTAAATTTATAAATTGCATCATTGGTTCATGATTAATTATCTGTAATATTTTTTTTATTATGTACATATAATAACAAATAGTATTTTTATTTTTTATATCATAAAATTCATTAAACTCTAATAAATTAAATTACATAAACAACACATTTCGCATACACTGCAAATTAACTGCGTATAAATAAATGTAAATAAAAGTATAAACTATTAAATTAATAAAACATACTTATTTAATCTAATAAAAATGGGTTTCTTATTTGTCCTGTTTTCGGGACAGCGCTCGACTCTGAAAGAAAATTTAATAATGAAATTATATCAGAGATCAGAAATAACTTTGGTTGAGAGATATTTTTATTTTAAAAATTAAGGTTCAGACAAATTTTTATACCCTACACCTATGAGGTACAGGGTATATTAACTTTGTGCATATATTGTAACGCCCCTTAGGAGGCGTGTCCGGTATGAAAAAGTATATATATTCTTGATCAGCATCACTACCCGAGTCCGTTTAGCCATGTCCGTCTTGCTGTCTTGCATGTGACCTTGAACTTATGCATGTGACCTAACTTTCCCAACTCGTTGTATTTCATTTTATATTTTTTCAAATAAAGATTTTTGGTTGAGAGGAGAAAAAAAATGGAAAATGTGAATTTCGAACATTTTGTCATCCGAAAAATGTTTACGACATTTTTTTCGAAAACTTTAAACATGGTGATTTCGACCATTGCGTTGTTATTGTCGTCCAACATTTTTTGTAATAATTTGTTCTACAAATTTTTTGAGCATTGTTGTATTTGTTGAAAAATGTTTTTTTTTTTTTTTGAAAAATGGTGTTTTCGAACATTGCGTTGTTATTTTCGTCGAAATAAAAAAATCGTAAATTTTCGAACATTGTTCTTTTTGTTGAATATTTTTTTTCGAAAAATTTTCGAACAATGCTTTCGAATATTTTTTTTTTATGAAATACGTTGTTTTCGAAGATTGCATTGTTTTTTTATGCCCCATACAAATTTTTAACAATTTTCTTTTTCGAATATTGTTAGTTTTGTCAGCCAAATATTTTTATTTCGATAAAAATTTGAATGTTGGCTTTTATTTACATATATACTCAAATTTTTAATAAAAAGTTACCATCAGTCTGTGATCCAGAAATATTGGGTGTCATCTGCAAAAAGAATTGTGCATAAACGCTTCGCAGAATCTGAAAAATATCTAATAAGAGATATATTTTGTTAACCTTTATATCTCTCGCGGTTCAACCGCAACCGAAGATTTTCAAAAATAAAGATTTCTCACATTAAAATATCACATTTTATAATGTGATATTTTAATTACAATAAGAAAAACCTATACAAATTTAATGATACGTATTATTAATTTTATGGTATAGTCGAATTACATTTTCCTAATAATTTATTAAAACAAAAATGTATTTTAGTTAATTTATTGTATATATTATTTTATTTAAATGTCGAAATTGATATTCACTTTTACAACACACATAAAAAGACACTTCATGCTTCAAAAGGTTATAACACATTTAATGTTTGCTTTGGTTTCCAATAATTGATTGTAGTACTTGAGGCTGCAGTTATTTTTGAGTCCGTTGCCATATTAGAGGTTCGATGTATTATTTATTTTCTGTAATAAATAAAAATATAAATAAATATGTAAATATAATTTATTTACATTAAATACATTTAGTCCGTACCAATGTCGCGTGGATTATTTACAAAAAAATACGCGACATTGGTAAGGACTCAATGTATTTAATGTAAATAAATTATATTTATATATTTATTTATATTTATATTTTTATTTATTACAGAAAATAAATAATACATCGAACTTCTATTATGGCAAGGGACTCAAAAACAACTGCAGACTCAAGTACTACAATCAATTATTGGAATCCAAAGCAAACATTAAATGTTTTATAATCTTTTGCTCTGCAAGAAATGTCTTTTTATGTGTGTGTTGTAAAAGTGAATATCAATTTCGACATTTAAATAAAATATATTATACAATAAATTAACTAAAATACATTTTTGTTTTAAGAAATTATTAGGAAAATGTAATTCTACTGTTCCATAAAATTAATAATACGTATCATTAAATTTGAATAGATCTTTCTTATTGTAATTAAAATATCACATTATACAATTTATTATACAACCACACATTGTATTAACAGTTTCAATATTACTGAACTAATGGGACGCATTCTATTGACCAATTTTAATGGTATAAATTATTGTTTTTCTATTGAAATACTATCAATTTACCATGATTTTTTTCTGGGTGTACACAGTTATGTGACCTTCTCACAAATTTGGTTGATTTGTGATGACTGCAGTCATGTCACATGTGACCTTAATTTTTTAACATTTTAATGAGGGATCGTTCGAAATCTGAACATTGCTTTGTCCCTCCGTTATTGCCACAAATTACAAATCCACCGAAATGTCCGGAATTCAGTTCAATTGGACATTGGTATGGACATGAGTAGCATCCCGGATGGTATTCAAAAGTACCATAAAGTTATTAATTGATAGCATACCAGAAAAAATGATAAATTTTGAGAAAATCGATGTGGTGAATTTTAACCGAAATCCGAATATGCCAGGACCTCAACTCCACTATTTCAAAAATGAATTGAAATGACGACTCCCAGGAACAAACTAAAAAACTGGATATTTCATCTGTTAGGAAAGTTATCCCCTTATTTTGTTAAACGAAACGAAAAAGGATTCGTTAAAAAAACGTCAGAAATTCCAGTGACAGAATATTTTTGTATTTAATGAAATAAAAATTACCCCGAAATTAACAATTAAACGAAAGCTGTCACTGGAATTTTTGACGAATCACTTTTAGTTTCGTTTTCTTAGGAAGGTGTTGCTACAATTGCTACAATATGAAATGAAAAAATAAATTTAAAAATTTAATTTATTTAGTTACAACTTACCCGCGGTCGGCCGCCGCTTTTGGACATTTTAAGTGTTGATAATGTCAAATAAAATAAACCGCCACGCAATGCCAACGGCTCCAACACAGTGCGCCTCAATCGCGCACAACATTGTGCAGTAGGATGCTTCCGTAGACTCCAGTCAGCCGCCCAGCTTCAGCTTCGCGGGTCCTTGACACTGATATCCAAATAATATTGGATGCTTCGACCAGCAGAATGTGTCGTATCAGCTAGAACATGTACAAATAATTTTAAAAGTTGAATTTAATTTGTGACATCTTACCCGTAGTCGACCGCCGCTATTGAACAACTTTTATAAATGATGAAAGACGGTTGATTTGACACACAATTTACTATAAACTATTAATGATCATACCAATTCATAGTAATTTTACTACAAACGATAACGAATTATAAAATGTTATTGTGCATAGTAAAAACATATGAAACGTAGTATAATTTTCGATATACTTTTTCCCTGGGTGTACTGTTTCAACAAACTACTAACGAGTAAAGTCGAATAAAAAATACAGAAGCAGTGATTAATTTTACATGCTCCCTTTATATTTTTATTTTGATCAGTATTTAAAAATTCAACAATTGAACATATAATATATATGGGTTATTCCACGTCAAATCAACTGAAAATTTTAAAATTTTGGCAGCACCATCTCAGAAATTAATGAAATTTGGTAGGGTGGTTTTATGAAATTAAGAAAAATTCAAAACTTCAGTTTCCTAACTGCGGTGGTTTCAGAGATATGAGTCCTTGAAATATGAAAAACTCACAAAAAATGCACAAAGTTGCACTAGCTTAACTTACTATAACTTAGTAAATAGTTAACTTACCGAAACCATTTAAACGGCCATGTAAAGGTTATAAAACTGAGCAAAATTTTTAATATTAGGGTGACCATAGGTAGATAATAATCATAATAATATTAAAAAAAGGATTATCTCAATAACTCCCTTTTTTAAATTTTTGAAAAAAATGTATGTTAAAGAGTATCCTTTTGCTAATAAACTGTCAACATTTCAGAGTGGTGTTCGGGCTTGTTCTCGATTTATTAATAAAAATGTTTTATAAAGTAGAAATTTTCATATGAAATTTTTATTTTAAAATTTTGTATTTATCTTCTTTGTATGTCATTGAACTATAAAATCCATTAAGACTTTATTTTATGCTTTAAAAAGAACAAATAATCTGGGGTGGCCATATTTTTTAGGTGATCAACCGTAAATTATTTTACTCACAAAATTAGCTTGCAAAGCAATGATCAATCTTATTTTCTTTTTAGTTGTACAAAAATATTCCCGCGAAAAATTCGCCTGCTTCTATGATATGTTGTTGTATTCGCATATGTTGGTTCTTATATTCGCAAACGAGATAAAATAAACTCAGCATCATATGTGTGTTTGTTGTTGTCTTCGATTTACTGCTACACATGTGATCGAAAAAAATAATAACAAAACACATGCACAGTTTAGACCAAAAAAACGCGAGTCCGTCGTTCAAGAAACACTCTTTTACAAAAAAACAACTTGTGATTGTTTTTTGTACAACAATAAGATTTTGTTTTGGCAACCCCAGATTTAAATGACTTAAATAATAGGATACAATTTACAAAATCTTTAAAAATCTCGTCCGCTTAAAACGAACAGTTTCTTTTTATTAAAAATGAATTTCACATATCAATTTGTTGCAATCCATTTGAAATACGAGGTCATAAAAAATATTCCAAAGGACTTCGTAGTGTGCAGGACTGGATGGTTACTTTTAATAAAAAAATTTCAACATTTGATGTTATTTGTTCATCATGCAAAATAAAAATGTACAATTTAAAGAAGACTGCCAATTGTGCTGATCATAAAATAGATGACGAACCAGATACATATTTTGATGAAACACCAGAAACTGAAAAGTTATTTACATCTAAACTCAATGATGTTTTACCATATATATTGGAATCACCTATATCAAAAAGAAAATTGCGTGGAACTGAGTACCAAATTAAAAAATACCAAAAATATCTTCAGCAATAAAGAAAAAAATGTTTTGTGGTATAAGTTCTGAACCTTCCACTTCTCATGTATGTCCTGAATCAGAAATTATTAAACAATTAAAAGAAAAATTTAACGCAACTACAAAAAATAGTGAGAAAATTCAAATTCTGACTATATTAACGAAAAGTTGGACCATAGAAAAATTAGAAGACGAGTTTAATATTACGAATTTTATGGCACGCAAAGTTAAAATGTTAGTCATAGAAAAGGGTATCCTAAGTACTCCAAATCCTACACCAGGAAAGTCATTAGCAACTGAAGTCATTGATGAGGTGAAATCATTTTATGAAAACGACGACGTTAGCAGGCCCATGCCAGGATACAAAGATTTCGTGACTATAAGAGAAGATGAAGTGAAAGTGCAAAAAATAAAAAGGCTTCTGCTTGCGAATTGTCAAATATTGGATTTCCAACAAAATTCGAAATAATCTCAGTAATTAAAATCACTATACCTTACATGTCTTTATTTTCAATTGTTTAAATACTGAAATAAATAAAAACTAAATAAATCATTCCTTCTGTATTTTAAATTTAAATTCAATTTTGAAATTGTCGAATTATGATAGAGAATTTAATAAAATTTTGTTCAGCGTCTATATTTTGCCATTTTGACTAATCTCACAGAATGTGGGCGGGATTGGGTCACATAAAATATATATTTTCAAGATACTGTATGTCGACAATTATTATAATATTATATCAAGATATTTCACAAAAATGTTAAGTTAACACCCCACATTCCTTAAACTCGCCACACCGATATTCACTACACTTGAACTCACCAACTCCTCCTAAACTCACCACACTAAAACTTACAAAAAAACACGTTGAGAAGGTTAGATCACATGCACTCAGAAGAAAATGTACCATTAAGTACTTTATGTTACGACCATTGATCTTATGGTTCATGTATTAATAGTTTTTTCTTTTTAAATCAAAAGTTTTCTAATTAATTCAATAGTATTTGAATAATTTAGTACCATAAATTTAAATATTTCAATATTATTATTTTAAATAGAATAAATACTGTTGTTTTAATAGTTTCTCCTATAATAATAAACGTGGTGTAAAATAACATACACACAGAAAAAAATTCCCTCAAAACCCATTAAAATTGGTCAATAGGACAATTATTGATTTAATAGTATACAAAAAATAAATCTTTTCATATAAACTCAATGGCAATGTCATGGTTTTTCTGGTATTTAATGGTATTTTCCGATTAAAAAAAAATGTATCTTATTGACTATTTTTAATAGTAGAAAACTATTATTTATATAGTATATTTTTCTGGGTGTAAAAACGAATACAAACATGTTCGTATTGTACACCCAGAAAAAAATCATGGTAAATTAATAGTATTTCAATAGAAAAACAATAATTTATACTATTAAAATTGATCAATAGGAAGCGTACCATTTCTTTAATAATATTCAAATTTTTAATACAATATGATGTTGTACCATACATTTTATTATGTATTATTTTAATTACAATACGCAAGACCTATAAATATTAAATGATACGTATTTTTACTTTTATGTTATAGTCGAATTAAATTTCCCTAATTATTTATTAAAACAAAAATGGATTTTAGTTAATTTATTGTATATTTTATTTTGTTTATATGTCGAAATTAAAATTCACTTTTATAAATCAGACACATAAAAAGACACTTCTCGTTGCAAAAGATTATAACACATTTAATGTTCGCTTCAGTTTCCAATAATTGATTGTAATACTTGAGTCTGCAGTTATTTTTGAGTCCGTTGCCATAATAGAAGTTCGATGTATTATTTATTTTCTGTACTAAATAAAAATATAAATATAAATAAATATATAAATATAATTTATTTACATTAAATACATTGAGTCCTTACCAATGTAGCGTGGATTATTTACAAAAAAATACGTGCGACCATTTTGAGTAAACACGCAGAATGACGTACAAAACGAACATGTTTGTATTCGTTTTACGTTTTTTAGACCACGTGTATTATTATAGGAGGAAACCATTAAAATAACAGTATTTATTCTATTTAAAATAATAAAATTGAAATATTTAATTTTATGGTAGTGAATTTTTCAAATACTATTGAAATAATTAGAAAACTTTTGATTTAAAAAGAAAAAACTATTAATACATGAACCATAAGGTTAATGGTCGTACCATAAAGTACTTAATGGTACATTTTCTTCTGAGTGTACACAATGCATTTCTGTCATTTTTTTTATTGTATTTTTCATTGTAATTCCAAAAGCCCTAAGACCAAAAAATAATAAAATTATAATGGATACAAGCTAATTAACAAGTATGTGTTTATAAACTAATACTTAAAATTAAGAATAATTATATACAACACCAACTTCCCCGAACATCCAAAATCACATTTTTCAAAAGGTAGACCATACACTCAGAAGACAATGTACCATTAAGTACTTTATTGTACGACCATTTATCTTATGGTTCATGTATTAATAGTTTTTTCTTTTTAAATCAAAAGTTTTCTAATTAATTCAATAGTATTTAAAAAATTCAGTACCATAAATTTAAATATTTCAATATTATTATTTTAAATAGAATAAATACTGTTGTTTTAATGGTTTCCTCCTATAATAATAAACGTGGTGTAAAAAAACATAAAAACGAATACAAACATGCTCGTTTTGTACGTCATTCTGCGTGTTTACTCAAAATGGTCGCATGTATTTTTTTTTTTGTAATAAATCACATTATTAAACGCGACATTGGTAAGGACTCAATGTATTTAATGCAAATAAATTATATAAAATAAATTATATAAAATAAATTATATATAAATAAATTATATAAATTATAATTATATTTATTTATATTTTTATTTATTACAGAAAATAAATAATACATCGAACTTCTATTATGGCAAGGGACTCAAAAACAACTGCAGACTCAAGTACTACAATCAATTATTGGAAACCAAAGCAAACATTAAATGTGTTATAACCTTTTGCAGCAAGAAGTGTCTTTTTATGTGTATATTGTAAAAGTGAATATCAATTTCGACATTTAAATAAAATAATATATACAATAAATTAACTGAAATACATTTTTGTTATAATAAATTATTAGGAAAATGCAATTCGACTATACCATAAAATTAATAATACGTATCATTAAATTTGTATACGTCTTTCTTATTGTAATTAAAATATCACATTATAAAATTTATAGTACAACCACACATTGTATTAACAGTTTCAATATTACTGAACTAATGGGACGCATCCTATTGACCAATTTTAATGGTATAAATTATTGTTTTTCTATTGAAATACTATCAATTTACCATGATTTTTTTCTGGGTGTAGAAAACTGTAATGAAAGTGGATATTTACATAAAGCCGTTACATTTTTAAGTCAGCTGCAGCAATTCGAAATGTTAGGAGTCCAAATATAAAGTAGGACTGTGAGGCGTCTATTAGTCGAAATATAATCTATTTGGGGGAGCATCACATACAATATAATGTGACCTTCCAATAGATTTTGTTGATTTGCGATTTTCTAACATTTTAATGAGGAAACGTACAACATCTGAACAATGCTTTGCCCGACCCATATTTCTAAAGTAACATATTTTATTTTTAAAATCAAATTTTAATACATTAACGAAGATTATAAAATTATTATTTACACATTTTTTTTCTTTGAAAATATATAAAGTTTTATTTATTTTTAATGTGACGCTATTTTATGTTCGCTTTCAATAATGAAATTTTGAGTTTAAGGGGTTGTACCAAACTCAGTTTATTTTTTAGGTGTTCAGTTTATCTTTTTTGAAATAAGACATATTGACAATAATTTCTTCAAAGTGATCGCCACATTCGTAAACTAAAAACGAGTTGGGAAAGTTAGGTCACATGGGTAAGTTCGGTCATATGGGGGCGGACTTTTATAGTCGGTCGGGCCCGACTATGGAATACTCTACACCATTAGTGGGATAGTAAATTGTATATCTTAATTTTAAAGTTTTTAATTATACTGAACCTCCCCACCCTCAGAATATTATTCACATATCAGAAATTTACATCTTATATCCCCATAATTTAAAAATTGATATAAAAGTATAAAAAACGAATACAAAAAATTAGAAAAATGTAAATGGGCGGACCACTCCTATATTCAAAAATTTTGTAAGGATATTATTTCATAGATTTGATTTTAATAATTTACGGTTCAAATTTCCACTATGAAAACCCGGGAAATAATGAAAAGAAAAATTGGGCGGATCACGACCATTTTTGGACCACATATTTTAAGGTGAATTCTAACAATACGTTTTAAACTTTATAACTATACCTTGAATACTTTTCGAGTTATTAGTTCCGAAAGAGTTATATAAAAGTGACTTGTATGGGAGGTGGGCGTGTCCGTTGACCGATTTAACTCATTTTCAAACTCAGTTCCTACTTTTGGCTAAAATATATTGAGACGAAATTTCATCGCATTCTGATCAGTATTTCTCAAGTTATTCTATATTCGGACAGCAAGACGGACAGACAGACAGACGGACATGGCTAAACGGACTCGGGTAGTGATGCTGATCAAGAATATATATACTTTTCCATACCGGGCACGCCTCCTAAGGGGCGTTACAATATATGCACAAAGTTAATATACCCTGTAGGGTATAATGATCAAAAAATTAAACATAAGTATCTGATCCTATCTTCAGATTTCTCAGATGATTAATTGGTGTTTGCTATACGTAATCGTAAATTGTAATCGAAAATGTTTGTTAGCAATATTTATCGTATTTGTTGCATGTTTGAAAGATGTGTGTAATTTCTAAGTAAATGTTTAGGGCTGTTTTCTTTGTAAACGTTATAAAATAAATTCAATTAAAAACACCCAATCGAACCCACAAATAAAACACACATTTAACTTAAAATTGGGACGACACATAATGTATATATGTTTGCTTTTATTATTAATGTTATTATTTTATTATAATATTTTTCATTTTATATGCGTTTTAATGTTGCTTTCATGATATTATTATGTTTATATTATGTTTACAGATACTGAAAACTGTTATTCGTATATTGGTTACTAATTTGAATACTCAATAAAAGTCTATTGTGGAAGTAATAGAATTGGTTTGTTTTTTTTTTTTTTTTGTATGTACAAACATAAACGAAAATATAATAAACTATGAATCATAAAAAAAACAACAAATGATATTATTGTAGTAAACATATTTTTATCGCAAATCACTAGCAAATACAAATCTTGAAACTAGAAAACTAACATTTGCTTAGTTTTTATTTTGTTTTTTGTTGTTATGCAATTATAAATTGTTTATAATATATATTTGTTTTAGAATATAATAGTTAATATATTTTTTAGTACTTATTTAAGTTTTGTTTCTTTTTTTGCGCTTAAACTTTTTAGTATTTTTAGTGTATTAAAAATGTTTTTGGTTGTTGTACATTAAAAATAGTACAATTTTCAATACAATTAATAATTTGCCTCAATTATATGTATATTAATTATAATTAATAATTGTTTATAATTAAATAGTTAATTATTTTCTGCTTACATTTTGCTTTAATATATAATTCAATATATATATATATTATTTATTTTGTTCGCTTTAATTTACCACCGCACGTTCCTGCCTACGATTTGATCAATTTTCATGGTTTTTTCTATGTGAATGAAGTACTTTTTTTTATAGATTTATGTTCTGGCTGTATGCTAATTGAGGAAGATTTCAAGTAAAACTCAACGACTAAATGAATTTTGTGGAGTATGTTGAACACAGCTATTTCGTTGATACATTGTAAAATAAAAATCTTTGCAGTTTATGGCAATAACACACAAATTCATTATAAAGAAAAACAGTTGTTTTTTTTTCGAGTGTTAAACAAGTACTTTAGTTGCTCTAGTGGATGATAAACAATTTCATGGACATTTTAACAAAAACCAAATGAAACTTGAAGACTGGCAGGACGACTTGTTCTACGTTTTGTGTGTGTGTGTTTTTTTTTTTAATAAAATAAAGCAGAAACAACGAATAAAACTAATATATTGAAGATTAAGCATATTTAATAAAAGAAACAAATTATTACAGTTTGTTTGCATTAATGTGTAAATATTCGAGTATAGTATATGTTGTGTGTTGCCAAAAAATGTATTCAATTTATGTGTGTGAGAATAAACTTATCATATATTTTTAAAAAATATGATAAATCAGTGCAACCAATATTTGCATCAAAAGATGAGCGTTCAAACAGCACCCATCAGAGTGTTTGCAAAACTCTCGCTTTTTGCTTTTTAAATGATGCTTCGAATACAAAACTCTCATTCTTTGCTTTTTAAATGATGCTTCCATTCCAAAACTCTTACTCTTTGCATGTTCAATGTTTCTCGATGCCGAAATTCTCTCTTTTTGCTTTTTAAATGCTGTCCAATTTCAATACTCTGGCTCTATGCTTTTGGAGTGGTGCCTCTATTCAAATATTTTTGCTTCGAACTAAATGTAAAAACAATAAGCAAACTTTCTTGTCTTTTGTGTTTTTGTTGAACAATTTTTGTTGTCTTCGCAAGCAAGCTAGGTTTTGTTGTCAACTGTATTCGCACATAATAACCACAAACTTGAGTAAAATTTTACAAAAGTCAACAGCAAAATATATCGAACCAGTTCTTAACTTCTTAGCTATAGCCGACGACCACAAATATCAAAGTATGCGAGAGCAAAATGATCATTGACTCCGAAAGAGTATTGAAGGCATTATTTTAAAGCCCAAAGAGCGAATAATATAAATATCCCAGCAGGGAAATGGACAATACATTACTTTTGTAATCTATGAATTCTTTAATGAAATGGTAACATAAGTAAATATTGCCTACTATGTAAATGGAAAGAGCAGTGTATCATCGAAATTTTGCATAAATACATTACTCAGTAATCTACCTGGGTATTGCATCGAGTGTAAACTTTTTTAATACATTACTTAGTAATCTATCCTAGTAAGGTATCACGTATAATGTCAACTAAATAGATTATCTAGTAATGGAACCGAGTAAGGTAACAAGATTAATATTGCGAAAATACATAACCTAATAATGTATTTTGACAATGTATAATGTTAAATAGATGTAATAAATATAAAAACAGTTATATTTATTTACCGTTGTATTTGTTATGCCTTTTGCGTTCTTTTATTTGACTTCATTTGCTTTGTTTCGTTTGTCGCGCATGGTTGTCTTTAACTGCCCTATTCTGGCACGAGTCACAAATTAAAATCGGTCACAATAGTGCGCTTTGTCACAATTGTCACTATTTCGTATTCAGTCATTTTCATTTTCTATGTATATTGATGTAAAAGTCTGAATCAATTGTCATTTGTATCAATTGTTATTGATAACAATTGTCATTGCTTACTAGAATAGGACTGTAAAGGTCACAATGTTAGAACGAAATAAATATACGGTATGGCTCGGCATCTGTTTTATGTTATTTAACCAAATAAAATTATTTTAAGATAGATATTATTCAATAAATTTTAAAGGTCTGTCTTTAAATGGTCTGTCGCCGTATTCTCAAAACTGATTTCGACAAAAGTGTTGCTGAACTATGTTGGCATCAAGCTGATACAAGCATTTAAATTAAATATTTTATAGACAATATTACAATTGATTACATTTTAATCTAATAAGTAATCGCTTATTTTGTAGTCAATACTATAATTGTTAACATTTTAATCAAAGATTTCATTGATGACGATGGTATCAACTATTACTTGTATCCTTTGGTAACCAAAGAATTCATCGGATACATGGGAATGGTATATATGCAACACCAACTTTTTAGATTACTCGGTAATCTATATGGTCGCAAACATTACTTTCCTAGGACATCGCCGTGAAAAAAAATAATCTATTCTGTAATGCATAGCCCATACAAGGTTTCGACTACTATATAGATTACTATTGATTACCTTTCCCTGCTGGGTATTGGCTTGCTTCTTTAAAGCTTGTGAACATTTCAAATGCAAGGAGTTAAAGTATTAAAAATGATATTAATTATTTTGTTTTCTTTCAAAGTAAATACAAATTTGGCTGCCTTTCGAAGCATTGCTCTGTAAAGTTTTCAAACTCCAGCTCCCGCTCGAAAGCAAAGCATTAAAGAGTTTCTGCTCTGCTTCTGCTGGCAAACGCTGAAATAGAATACTGCAAGTCTCAATTTGGATAAGATTTAATATGTCAGAGAATGTAGCTACAGATGTAATTTTTCAAATGCCTTTTATCGCATCGTGGAATTTATTAAACTGCATTCATAAGAGTTTCCAATGGAGAATTCAATAATAAAATATGTGGAGAAAATACTTGAAATTTGAAAGATAACGTCTGTGGCTGCATTCTGACATATTAACCCCCCTTATTTTGTATAACGAAACGAAGTTATTCATCCAAAAAACATCAGAAATAGCAGGGACATAATTTTTGGCATTAAATGAAATTAAAACGACATCGAATTGAACAAGTAAACAAATGCTATCACTAAAATTTTTGTCGTCTCACTCTTTTCGTTTCGTTTTACAAAATAAGGGCGTAAATATTATCAAAAACTATATTTTGAAATAAGTTTTCTACCTTAACCAGAGAGTATATATTTGATATAGAGTTTCCGTACAGGTGGTTTCGCTGCCACTTTTGTGAAATAAATTCAAACATTGGTTATGTGGAAATTGAAACGAAAATGTTGTCAACAGACACATTTTCAAATCAATATTCTGATGTTTTCTGTAATTC
Organism: Dryomyza anilis; assembly: GCA_951804985.1. NCBI lineage: Eukaryota > Metazoa > Arthropoda > Insecta > Diptera > Dryomyzidae > Dryomyza > Dryomyza anilis. The sequence continues at coordinate 22,090,278 of OX638132.1, read as the reverse complement.
AAATTTATAAGGAGTTGGATTGCAATATATCTTGGTAAGTTTGGTTGCAAATTATCCGCGGACAGATCCAGTTTTGTGCACTGTTTTCCTGTGTTAACTTCAATCTGAAAAAATTCCACTTCCACATAACCAATGTTTTCGGCAGCGACGCCAGCAAACTCGGAAGGGCTCTCTATTAAAAATCTATACTCTCTGCCTTAACTACAAAATTTATTCAAGAACCTTGAAAAGCTGATTTCATTGGTATTCTGAAAACGTAAGTGCGCAGTTCTGATATAGAATGAGAATTATTATATAAATATGAGAAATATGATTACAGAAAATAGAGAAATATAAAAATAGAAATATGTTAAAATCATTTAAAAGCTACAACATTCAAATATTTAAACATTGTTTAAAATTCAAAAATACGAGTATTTAAATGTAAAGAAACTTTGAACACGTCTGTATGATGAAAATAAATAGTCATATTAGTCTATATTATATAAAATTTGCAAATATTTGATTTTCAATTTAATTAATTGATATGTTACAACTATAATGCTCAAGTGTTGATCTACTACAAGCTATAATTCGAAGTTCGTTTGTTCTTAGTGCGCTTAAAAAATATCATTTGCAATAAATAAATTAACATTAAACAGTGTTTGATATGTATGTGTCATAAATGTGTATAAAATAATAATAATAAACAACGTAAATAGGATTTTGTTTGCTTTGTTTTGTATGTATTATAAGCTGCCGTACTTACAGAATAATCAAAAATAAATCTATTAAGAAATCTAAATTGTCAACATATGTTTTTTTTTAATTAAACAATAATAATAATAACATAATTCGTTTTGTTATTGTACAAAAAAACTGCATACTATAAAAGTATAAATATATATAAATAATATAAATTATAATCATAAAAAAACAATGTGTACAAATTACAGAACAAGCGCTACCGACAATGAGTTTTAATTTGTTTTTTTTTCTCTTTTTAATTTGAAGCACATACAATTTGCTTAAACGCGAGTTTTTTTGCACATATAACAGCAAATATCTAAACTGTGGGATTAATAAATTGATTTCTTTTTTCTTTTTTGTGCTCACATTCAGTTTACTTTTTTCCATAATCATAATAATTATTTTATGTATTGTGTTGAATTTAGCTGGCTTCGTTAAATATGCGTTTAATTGAAATGCATGTGTGTTATGTATTTGGTTAGGTATGTTAACATGCATAATACTATATATGAATGCAGTATAATTTTGGTTTTTGCCTAAAGTGCCGAAAATTCGTTACTCTTATTACATTATTCAATAGAATCGTTACTTTAAAAACACATCAACATACAATGCTTTTTGGTTTAATAAATTTTGGTTCGAATATTATTTTTCTTTTTACTAGGGTTTTTTTTGTTTCATTTTTTGTTGTGTACAAGTGTTTTTGTTGTTGTCGATGTCGAAAAATATAAATAAAAGAGTGGTATCAATTATCACGTAGATGTTGCTGTTAATGTTTTGTGTTTTTTTGTTGTGTTTAATAATGATGATGATGTTGTTGTTGTTTTTATCATAATGTTGCTGTTGTTGTTGATGCTAATGATAACTGTTTCATTGTTTTTATAATCAAATACTTATATGTCTAAAGAACGACGTCAGGCAGGTCGTGCGGCCTGGCCTAGGCGCGCATTTGGTTTTCATGTACAATTTTTCTCTCCTTATAATAGATCTCCTCGGACTCCTTGTCGCACAGCAGCAGCACAACGGCGCCAAACAGAAAGATGGCAGCGCCCCAGCCGACACCATACGCCCAGCCAAATTCCCAAATCGGACGATTTGCTAAAATATTTGGTTTCAATTTGCATTTATTATAGTTGTAACTAACGTTAGAAAGGCATACCCAAATTAAGTTCACCCGCAAAGAATACTGGATAAATAATTAACGCTGACAAGACGGCCACCACTGTTGTGAAATAAAAAAAATGCATTTTGAACTTGATCTTTTTTTACATTAAATCAAATGCATTTCTTACATGATACGAGCATCACAAGCACAGCAATTCTATAAAATTTGTATTTTAAGTTGTGATTTTGTGTTTTTAAACCCAGTCCGGTTAAAATTGTGGCAATGACATCTGTTATCAATGTGATAATGCAGAGGGCAGCTGTGGCTTTGATGTATGCTGTAATGTATAAATCATTAAATAATTAAAATTATGAATAAATTAATAGATGGAAAATATTTTTACAAATACATGAATAAATTTAAAAATGAACAATAAAACCAATTAATTAATTAACATGTGTAAAAGTTAACCCTTAAATGCCCACTGATTCCGCCAGGAACCAACGACGAAAATCAAAACTTCGAGAAACGAATTTTATTGAATATTCCGCTTCAACTTTTAAAATGTTTTTTGATCAAAGCGCCACCGAATGCCAGCTGTACGTCAAGCAAGCGCAACCAAACTCAGGAAAATTAACTTTTGTAAATTACGTACTTTCAAAAAAAAAATATTATTGTGGGGAATTCGTCGAAATCGAAGAGGAAAAAATATTTTTGTATCTAGAAGCTATTGTGAGTGTTTGAAATAAATTTAACCCCCAAATCATTTATCTTTTTATTATCGTCTGACTACGATTCGTTTTTTTTTTGTTTGTCGTATGATTTACATGCTGGAAACAAAAAAACTCTCAAAACGAGCGTACTCAACGTTTCGTTTGATACATGAATCAAAAATTGTAGTCACACGATATTCAACCGACATTCAAACGAATTGTAGCCGATATCGTTGTCACCGGGAAATACATGATCGACACGTAATTTTTATTTTAGTGGATTTTTTCGAATTTTTGGTTGAGTCTTTACGGAACCGTCAGGCACCGTGAGCTCGAAATTCAACACATGTGAAATTCTAAAAACGTTTTTTTATGTTTTTTTTAAAGTTTGTTGTTTACAAACAACAGAATTCCTGATTTTGAACATAATAACTGTTTTCGGAGTGAAGCTATATCTCTTGGCCAATGGTTAAACGCCCGATAATTCACCACGATCTAATATAAAAGAAAAGGTGGTGGAAATCATTCAATGTATCTTGAATATTCTTAAGTACAAAATGCAATTTTGAAATCCGGGTCACCAGTGGTTCCGGAAGAAACTAAACAGGTTCAGGTAAGTATCAAAAAGCAAATTCGTAGAACACACGTTGTTCAGAATCGCGAGTTCTATAACAAACATTTTTTGAGCTCAAAAATAAAGTCAGGCTTTTAAGGGTTAATAGGCCTTTGACCGTCCACCTACCCCAACACCAACTCGGAAGTTGTTGCATGTCTTATTTTATCGTATTCATCTCCAGCTCTTATTTCAACTCAGTATGGGCAAGTGGATTTTTGTGGGGTCATGGAAGTATCGAGGCATTATTTTTTGCATGACTGCAACCGACCATTAATGAAAAAGGGCGTGAAATGTCACTTTTATCTTTGTTAGACTCTTTTTTTTATAAAAAAAAATAGTTGTCTAGTAATATATTAGTTGCGTTCCCGTTGTTTTTGAACCTGATTCGTAGATCATTTTCATATACAAAACAAAAACAAACAATTAGAACCAGGTTCGTTTTTGATCAATTACTGATCTGTGCTGATGTTATGCTATTGTGAATAGCTCTTAATACGAACAAGAATTTGTGTTAAAAAAGAAAAGACAGAAGAAAACAGTGCTGCCAAATTTATTAAAATAGAACCGATGGCGTTCCCGTGAAACAGATCTGGTTCAAGTACCAAGGGAACGCACTATTCATTCCGGAGAAAATTTATCCCAGAGATAATTATTTCCAGATACAGTTCTTCCCAGAGATAAATCTTTTGTAAACATTTTTTCCCAAAATAATTTACCCAGAAATCAATTTTTACCGAAAACATCTTTATTATACCTTTTTTAAATAACTAATTTAACTGTCAAAGCAATTGATTTAGGGCCAGTTTTTCAGTGCTAGTTGAACTTTGTTTGTGGTTTAACTTCATTTAAAATCAAAATCGATTTTTTCCGTGAACTTCAACCATCGTTTAAACTTAGTTTAAACGACCGATGCTGATGGTTTAAACTACGTTTAAACATTCAAAGTTTTTGACATGCATTTTTTTACAACTCTTTTCACTATTTTCTGTCGCTGCGCTGTTTCACAAATTATTATATTAATATATTTTTTTTTTATTTAATTTTGAATGACATTTATCAGAAGTCAAAATCAAGAGAATTATTTGTCATTTGCCTGTGGTGCCATATGTATTGTCTTGGTCTGTGTTCATTTTAAACTATCACTGAAAAACTGCTAACAAAATTAAACGACGTTTAATTTAAAAAGACGTTTAAACGAGCACTAAAAAACTGGCCCTTTGTAATATGTTTTTATTTTTATAATAAATTTTCAAAATAATAAAGATTAACGTTACAATTTTGGTTGATAATTTTTTTCAGAAGCCATTCTGACTAACTACGTTCTCCATTGTTGCAATAACGCAATTCATTCAATGATGACGGTAAATTGCTTTTATGAACTTTTATAGAACTTTTAATTAACTTTTTCTAAAATCAAAAATATATTTTAAAGACTGATTTTGATATTATTACTTTTAACAATTACTCCAAACCTATTTCATCTTAATTACACAGCACAACAAAAAAAATGATCCGCGATCTAAGTATGATTTTCTGATGGACGTCCAGATTCTAATCACTACCTCATACTCAGTTTTTTCAGATTGCCTCAAGTTTTTCAGTTATTACGTAAATATATGGCAATTCTCTACATATTTTTGTCTTTAACTTTTTGTAGATTTGAATTTCTGATATCTGAAAATCTTATGCATTCTATTGAGAATACTTCAACTAATATTTTGAAATAAACTACATGAAATTCAGATTGATCTGACCGAAGTTATGACCAGTCAAACACATAAAATATTGATTTTAAGGTGTATCTATTATTTATTACATAACATATGTAGTTTTTAAAATGCAATACAATTATATATTATATGTGAAACTAGATCCTTAATTCAAAATATCATATTTTAATGAATGACTACAAAGCGTCGGAATACTTGAACGGAGCTTTTTTTTTTCAAAAATGTTTGTACTAGAGATGGGCCCGTGCCGTGCTTTTTTCATGTCACGCCCGCAAACCTGAGTTCGTGCGTGCAAATCTCCGTGCGTGCTAGTTGTTGTCGTGCCCGTGCGTGTCCGTGCCTCTAAAATTAGGCACGCGCCCATTAATGATATTTTTTTTTTATTTTCTACTCCAATTTAAAAAAACTTTTTACATCCAGCATCATAAAATAAAAATTTCGTAGTATTTTAACCAGGAACAAACACACTTTGGAATATCGGTGGTCCCACACATTTTTCAATAACAGTTCCGATTATTTGCGGTCCCCGACAGGTTCCAATTAAGGAGAGGTTCCTATTCAGAGAATAAAACAGTACCGAAGTTAATTTGTCGAATTATTTATAATAACTGACCGTAAAAACCGGTACCGGCACCGATTTAAAAATATTTGTCGAACTGTAATCGGAACCCATTGGAACCGGAATCAGAACCACTATTTTTTAAATATTGGAACGAGAACCGGTTCCGGTATTCCAAGGGTTTTAGTCCCTCTATGGGACTAGAGGGACTAAAACCCTTGGAATACCCTTGACAAAGAACCAAAATTTTAATCGAAACCGTTTCGATTTTTGGAACCGTAATCGGAACCGTCATTAAAAATGTATGGAACCAGAATCAAACCAATACAATTGTTTGGTTGAAACCGGAATCGGAACCGCTACTTTAAAAATCTTGGAACCAAAACCGGAACCGATATTATAAAGGATTTTATTTAGTTCTGGTTTTTCATGTGATTCCGTGCTTTATTCGTGTTTTTCCGTGCTTCTTCGTGCCTTTGTATATTCCGTGTTTTATAGTGCTTCTCGTGCGTGCCTTTAAATATAGTCGTCGGGCTCGTGCTCGTGCGTGTCATCTATCGGCGTGCACGTGCGTGTTCGTGGCATCATAAACAGGCACGCGCTCATCTCTAGTTTGTACTAGAGATGGGCACGTGAGTGAGTTTTGACTCACACTCACTCACGCTCACGAAAGAATATTTCTAATCACGCACACTCACTCACGGCCTTTTTTGCTCTACTCACACTCACTCACAATCACGTGAGTAAAATTAAGATTCAATCACGTGATTCACGCTGAATCACGTGTTTTTTTTTTGCTATTGTTTGTTGGTGAGATTGGTCGACCGAGCGTGGCACCTCCAATACAACCAACATCTTTAAAACACAATAATGATGTTAGGGATTTTGATAAAATATATCTCAATTTTTAACGGAGATGGAAATGTGAAAGACCTTCGATGTGCGATAAAGTAAAAATGTGCTTCATATAAAAAAGTAAAAATTGCCTCAAAGAATAATTCTCTGTTAAAGAATTCGTATAAAATCTTTGAGAATTGTCGTTATTTGTGAATGTAAGTATGTATGTCTGTATGTTCCGAATAGACGTCTAAACGGCTGAACCGAATTGAATAAAATTTTGACACAATATGTATGTTGGGTCTGGGCAGAGTATGGGCTATATATCGGTGGGATTGTTGGACTGGGCGTGGCACCTCCCATATATCCGAAAAATTAAAAACACATTATATCAGCAATTAGGATAGCAAATTTAATGAAATTTTGGTCAAACTCTACGGGGAAGAATTCTACGGGAAAGAATTCTACCGGGAAGAATTCTACGGGAAAACGTTCTACGGGGAAGATATAAATAATAAAAATGTTCTTTATATTCAAAAAATCACTACATATCCTTGCATTCACAAAATCTTTGCACGAGTCGTGCACGGGTCCAGCTAGTTATCAATAATAGAATAGTTCGGGGTAGAATTAACCAGGGAGAAATTGATTTTGGGAAAAACTATTTTTGAAGCGATTGTTTTGGTTACTACATTTATAACTCGAATAAAATAGGGATCCCACACGAACCTGTGGAACAAACTAAAGTTAATAAACAAAAGGAAGTCAATACAGAGTTATCATGTATAGTTATAATTGAAAATTCCACTTTTTACAAAAATGGGTATATCGAAAAAAAATGAGTTCCATGAACGGTTCCATGAACGGTATGAAACCAAGCAATAACTATTGACATGACCCCACAAAAATTGACTAGCCCATACTAAGTACGGCCGGTTTGCAGGGGTTAGATAAATTGTTGACTGAAACCTTGCAACTTATTCTGATTTAAGCCTTCTGAGTTCAAGGGGTGGTTCTTCTTGTTCTGTAGTTCAGCAAAAATATATAAAATCGCAAAAAAAAAAACTGAGATTTTTTTATTTTATGAAATATTCGACTCACGCACACTCACTCACGAAAAATTTGTACTCACGCACACTCACTCACGGTATTTTTTGGTCTACTCACACTCACTCACAATCACGTGAGCAAAATTAGAATTCAATCACAATCACGCGTGATTCACGTGAATCACGCTTAATCACGCTCACATGCCCATCTCTAGTTTGTACACAAACCAAATTCAAATAAACTATCAACATTTTTAATGCAAAACACTGATTTTAATTTATTGGCTTTGAAAATTTGGCGAATTATAAAAATACATATATTGGGTCGAATAAAAAGTTCGTGGCGTATACACATTTTTCTTATGCACCGTTTTGAGCGATAACCTTTTGCCATTGATTTTATTTTGAATGCATAAAAATAGTAAGTCAGACAAATCATTACTAAATAGTTAAACATATTCAAAAGATCTATTATAACAATTTTAATGTTTCTATTATATTTGTCTAACACGAAGTATTCAGTGCTAAAAGTAATAACTTAATTTTGCTGATATTTGATTTAGCTTATCAAATTTTATACAAACATTTTCACATTTTACTAAAACATTACTTTTGGATCTCGTGACGCAGTCTTTGGAGTAATAAACAAAACATTTAATGCAATTGACGAAGTAAACTGTTTTTGAAAAATTGCAGCTTATCATGTTACTACAACACCCCGCTCAAATAAACAAATAAATGAAAATTCAATAATGACAAATGGAAAAATAAAATAAATGAATGAGTAAAATGATATTTATATCATATCGTCACTATCATGTCAAAGGGAAGAATGTGCTTTTTTGTTTTTTTTTTGCATCATTGTTTAAAAATATTTTTCCAAACATTTTTCTGCCAAATAAGAAATGTCAAATTAATATTTTGAAAATTATTTTTAAATGATGATGCCAATCGATAGGTGCTTTGTAAATAATCAATAAATGTTTTTACATTACTATTTTATCGTGTGCAAATAAAGAGTTATAGCATAAAAAACAAAAATATTTGCGTTTTGATCAGGATATGGCCTCACAAAATCCATATTTATAATTCAGTAAGTTTTTCAAATCGAAAGATGTTTTTTTATACAGGGTTTTTCAATAAGAGCGCTACAAAAGTTTTTTTAAGGGTTTTTCAACAGGGACGCTACAAAAGTAGAGTGACAGGGACAGCAAACGACGCCATATTTCTTGCCGCTCTTTTGACATTTCTCTTCAGTGAGGTTTGCCATTTCATGATGGACAGATCCATATACGAGCCAACAACGAATCGATATTATTAAAAACTATTACCGAAATTCGAATTCCATCATGAAATGGCAAACCTTACTGAAGAAAAATGTCAAAAGAGCGGCAAGAAATATGGCGTCGTTTTTGTAGCGTCCCATTTGAAAAACCTTTTACGTTATAATTATTAGGAACAAACCAACAGAAAAAATTTAAAAAAAATGTTGACTAATTTTTAAAGCACTTCAAACTTTAAAATTTGATTTACCAATATTTTTAAAAATGCACATTCGCCCCTTTGGCATGTCAGTGTTTCAAAATTTATCAACTATTTCTAAATTTCTGAACTATTTTTTAAAATATTAATCCTTGAGCTGAAAAATTAAGTATTTAATAACTCTGATGTATATGGTTAGTTTTAAGTTATTTTTACTAGAACGACGAATTAACCAAAAAAAAAAAAAAAACAAGCACTTTTTCTGTCTTTCTTCGACTTACCAACATTTCTGCTCGCATAACAGCCTGGAGGATCATGTAAATTAAATGGAAGCGGATGCATGCCACCGTCCTCAATGCAGTGCACGAACAGTCCCTGGCGCCAGCCCTCGGCCATCAGCCAGTCCGTCGAAGCCAAGGCCATGATCATCAAAACAACCACAATAACGCCACATATAAATGCAATAACCTACCACCGATCATAAAAATTATTAATATTTATATTTATTACAAATTATAATTATTAAAATCACCTTCAACGGCCGTGTTATTGTTATAGTCTCAATGGTTGTTGTCGGCGCCATTTTGGATGGTGACGGACGTCTGGAGCTGTTGAAATAAATTCAAGTCTTAAAATGTTTTTCGAATGCATTTGAAAAAAAAAAAAAAAAACGAAAATTAAAAACTATAAAATGCGTTTATAAAATTACGCACCTTTTTGTTTGGTTTTAGTTGTGTTGTTCCTTTTTATTTTTCAAGCAGACGACAATTTGCTTTTGTCTATGCAAAGACACTTATATGTTACTTTTTTGCAAAGCAGCTGCTTGCGATTGCTAATTTGTTAGAATTTTTGTCTTTGTAATTGGCGTACGTTTTAAATGCTTCAACATTAACTTTAGGGCTTATATTTCAAGTTTGAATTCAATAAATTGCTTACATGTAGTACGAACGAACGAGCACATTCAATAGAATCTGTCAATAGAATACGAAAAGAAAACAAAACACAATGCAATTGTAGTGGGTTAGATTTGTTAGTTTCCTGGGATTATCAAAAATCAAATATGAACGAACGAACAACAACAACTGCATGCCATGGATTTAATTTTAATGTGCTTATTATAGTGCGTGATGTGTGAGTGTGTGTGTGTGTGTGCAGTAGCAAAATAGTTCAATTTTATTATATTTTTTTAAGAAATGCACCCGGTGGCACTTAGAATTGCTTAATTCGTTACTCAAGTGTGCTCGGCTGATAACACATGACCCCCGCATGAACTATGAGCTATGTTTTTTTTTTAATTTTTTTACATTTAATATTAAAATCTATTTATTTTACGTATTAATGGTTCAAAGGGTATTTTATATGCGGATGATTCACTAATTTATGCTCATCACGAATCTCCTTTGGAAGCACTGAACATAGTATCAAGGCATCTATCATATGTTCACAAGTTTTACAAAAATTGGTGAATTTCAATTAATTCTTCAAAATCAGAAGCCATTTGTTTGCGTAATGCATCTGGAAAATGTAAATATACTGTAGTTCCAGAAAGTAAAAATTTGAAATTATTTTTAAATGGAATAGAAATCCCATTCAAAAATAGTTTAAAATATCTTGGTGTTACTTTTAATAAATTAGCAAATTTTATTTTTAAATGGAATAGAAATCCCATTCAAAAATAGTTTAAAATATCTTGGTGTTACTTTTAATAAATTAGCAAAAAAATTTAGCAAATTTTCGAGCAAACTAAATTGATCTAAATTGGAAGACAGCAAACAGACATATGAGAATTGATTTATTAGAGACTTTAACAATTACCGACCAAATAAAAACTTGTACAATTTAGTTTAGTCAGTAATTTAGTCGAACTCGCACACCCTAAAGGTATATTCGCAAAACGTTTATATAGTAAATATCTTAGTCAAAAAACAAAATTATTAATATATAAAGTAAGTATTCGACCGGCTCTTCTTTATGTATTTCCAATTTGTTTTACAATATCCCCATCTATTGCTAATAAATTTGAAATTCTTGAACGAAAAGTTTTAAGACTCTGTCTCGACAGAAATTATGAATCATATGTTAAACGATTCTCCAACAACTACATTTACAGTAGTGCTTTTGTAAATCCTCTATGTAAATATGCTCTTTATTTGCTTGAAAGATTCATTAAAGGAGTTTCTCTCCATGATAATTATTTAATAAAACAAGTGTTTGATTCACAAAAAAAGACAAATTGGTCTACTTCGTATTACCTTTCTCCTATTGGTCTTATTAATGAGACTATTGATACGGAAATGGATTTTACTACCCAACTTTTAACTGATTTTTACAAAAATGTTTCTCCCAACACAAATCGAGGTTAATCTAAAAAATAATTTTTTATATAAAAATAAAAATTCTTAAAAAAAAAGGAACAAAAAAAATGTTGTTCATTTAATCCAATAATGTTATAAATTAATTATATACTATATATTATTATTAGTTTAAGTTATTTTTATGCGTAGTTCTAAGTTTTTATTTTAGTTTTAAGACCAAAAAATGTGGGAAAATAAATCGCCAAAAATATTTAGTGTCGGGAGCAAGCACTTAACAATTTAAACACATAATCAACAATTATTTTAACACGATGCAGAAATACGAAGCAAGTTGCTTGAAATATAACCAATGTAAAGGAATTAAAACAATACAATATAATTTTAAGTATTCTTCTAATTTTTAGAAACAATTGTTTAACCTAAATTCGAAAAGACTCAATAAAATACTTTACTTTATTTTACGTATATGAGACATTCTTTTTCAAATCGAACGGATTTCGTCAAAAATATTCAGTTGAACAAAAATTAAAGAAAATTGTAATATCATACCAAAAAGGATTTAATTTAATTTGTATCGTAAAAGATCAGTAAACAGGTAAATAATAAAAATAAATAAAAAAGTTATCATATAATTGCTATATTATTAAACATACATTATAGTAAATGTTGGTGCAATTGTGCGATCATTGGACCAGGCAACTTGTATCTTGACGCTATACGATGCACAGATGCGAAGTTATATAATTTTCATATTTTAAACACCCTGTATTTGCAAACCTATTGACAAAAAGCAAAAAAAAAAAATATGGGTGGGCTTAATTTCAATAAGTAATCCATAAAAAAAAAATTGAAGCAAATCCAAAGTGACAAAAATATTTCGTGTTCGATTTGAAAAAGAATGCCTCATATGAACAAATCTAGTAAAACTTTAACTTTTCGGGTTGACAAAATTAGGCAAACAAATTTGCGCGCACATCTTAGCGCTTTTAAATTTAAAGTTATAGACCCTTATGTAATTTGAATACGTTTGCTTGCTCCACTTTTAAAGAAAGCCGTCAAAGCTAAAAGTTTCCCCATACAAAATTATTGGCAGGGTCGAGGAAGTTTAGAAACATTTTGTCGACATATCTAAAACAGACAAAGACGGAGTTTGTACCAAAAGCGGTCTGTTTTCTGCCCGTTATCTAAATATGACGTGAATCCGCAATAAAAATTCTACAAACATTTACAACCTATCCGAGACAAAATTTCTGGAATTTTTCTGAAATATTTCCGGCAAACGCACAGCTAAATAGAATATTTTGAGAAATGTATAGCAGGTTGTAAATTTTTGTGGAATTTTTATTACAGATTCACGCCATATTTGGGGAACGGGCAGAAAAGATACAGCTTTTGATACAAACTCCGCCTTTGTATTTTTAAAATATGTCGAGGAAATGTTTCTGAACTGCCTCGACACTGCCAAAAATTTTGTCTAAGGGAACTTCTAGCTTAGACGGCTTTCATAAAAGTGAACTTTCCCCATATAAAATTTTTGGCAGGATCGCGGCAGTTCAGAAACATTTTCTCGACATATTTCAAACACACAAAGGCGGAGTTTGTATCAAAAGCGGTCTGTTTTCTACCAATTCCCAAAATAAATGCCATCAAATTTTACAAACTGCTATACACTTCCCAAGATATTATATTAAGCTGTATGTTTGCCGGAAATATGCACGAAATACTCCTGAAAAATGTCAGAAATTTTGTCTCGGGTTGGTAACGCTTTTTTGGTTCATAATTCTAAACAAATATGGTAATTTACAAAATATTTATTGAATAAGTAAAGAGAAATTATTTTTTTTTTATTCAGTTTCAGTCACAATTTTACCGAATATGCAATTTTTGACATATGCGTTTTTTACATTTTTCAATGTAGTTTTTCCTCAAATCGTGTGTGGTTTTGTTGGATATATCAAGCCACAAAGGACAACATCAAAATGTCGAATGTTGCTAATTTCAGTCATGCCGAAAAGATGAATCTTTTTGTTTTTTTGTTATAAGTTTTCATGGGTACAATATAGTATAGTGGTAAAAAGGGATTAATTGTTTGTTCTTAAAGCACGTAAAGATTGGAAATATTATTTAAATATAATTTTTTGAATTTTTGTTATTTCCAAGAAATATGTTTGGCAAATTATTTTTAAATAATGATGCTAATCAAAATATGCGATCAAAACAAACTATTAAGGCCTATACATAACTTTATATCTTGTACCAATAATAAGTTATGGCAAAAAAACGAAAATATTTCCCCTTTTGGCATGACAAGATTTTTTTTTGAATTTTTATTATTGAAAAGAAAAATTTTGGCAAATTATTTTTAAATAATGATTCCAATCGATAGGTGATTTAAAACAAACCATTTAATATTTTTACACTATTTTATCGTATACCAATGAAAAGTTATCGCATAAAAGATTCGCCCCTTTTGGCATTACAAAATGTTCAATTTTTCAAATTTTTGTTATTTGCATTTTTTGAAAAATTATTTTTAAATAATGATGCCAATCTGTAGGTACTTGAAAAATGAACATTTAATGCCTCTACATTACTACTTTATCTTATACCCACAAAAAGTAATGACTAAAAAATAAAAATATTTGCGTTTTGATCAGGATATAGTCACACAAAATCTGTATTTATAATTCAGTAAGTTGCCCAAATCAAAAGATATTTTATATGGGCCATTCCACACCAAATTGACCAGCGGTTGGAACTCACCTTCTTCGATTTCATTGAAATTTTGAGACATGCACTAACCGACTACTTCTAGAGATACAGTGGCTCAAATTTGGAAAAAAAGGGGCCAAAAATCACTTTTGTATGGTTGTTCATATTTAAATATCTCTTAAACTAGAAGTGCTTAAAACCATTGATGGCTCGATTTAAAGCTTACAGAACAAGCTTTCAGAAAAATTAAGTTGTAATTTCTAAACATGTAAACCATTAAAATTTGATTTCTCAACATTTCAAAATAAATACACATGTGTCCCATTGGCATAACAGAGACGATATAATTAAGGTTCACATTTTTTAGTGCAAGTTTAACTTGGTTTAAACTTTTCCACATTTTTAAAACGTCTCAATCAAATCGGCCAAATGCCGTTAAATGTTACAAACAGAAAGACAATTAGTAATTAGTTAATATGACATTTTTAATATTTATGATATGTTGCCAATAGACGAAATTACATTTAGTTTAAACTACTTATAATTTGAAAAAGTGACTGAAAAATTGATCCTAAGTAACTCCGCGCTCCTTGAATAATGCCAGTTTTTTAAAAGTCAAAATTTATCTTATATCTGACCTGTATGTAGTTCGATAGTTTGCTTTATTAAGCGTCTGACCGCGTCTCAAAAATGAAAATACGAAATTTATGTGAATTTTTTGATTAAAAAAAAACACAGAAAAATGCTGTAAAATTTTGGTCTATTTGAACAAGGCCAGTTCAAATTTTGATGAAATAACACAGTAAATCATGGATTTTTGTAAACATTAGTATAATAATTTTAAGAATGGCTATTTTTAAAGAGGTTTTCAATAAGAGCGCTACAAAAGTTTTTTTTAAGGGTTTTTCAACAGGGACGCTACAAAAGTAGAGTGACAGGGACAGCAAACGACGCCATATTTCTTGCCGCTCTTTTGACATTTCTCTTCAGTAAGGTTTGCCATTTCAAGATGGAAAGATATACGAGCCAACAACGAGTCGAAATTATTAAAATTTACTACCGAAATTCGAATTCGTTTCAGGTATTAGGTATTGTATTCAGGTATTAGCTAGCAATTGTATTCAAATTGTAGCGATATCTGGCATGCCGCATTAATTTAATAGTGACAATTAGAACAAAACAAAACATGTGCGTATTTTTGATATTTTTCTTAATTTGGCCAGTTGTAGCAAATCGACAGAGCAATTTATGAACTTAAAAATAGTTTGTATTTCTTTATGCAAGTATTTTTAACAATAAACAAATAAAATTGGAATATTAATAACAGCAAATCATTTTTATGCAATGATTTATGCAGGCATCAGTGCTTTATGTAGGAAGGATAAGTTTTCTGGATTTGCTCATCTGCACGTTATGCATAAAACCAAGAAGAGATGAAATTCGTTAAATTTGGGATTTGGAAATAAAAGACTTTTTGATTTTTTTTTTCGATTTAATGATAAAATCATATATAATTAAATTGACCAACAAATAAAACAAAAAAACTATATATCGTCACTATTATGCTAAAGGGGCGAATGTGCAATTTTTGACATTTGCGTTTTTTTACATTTTTGAATGTAGTTTATCCTCAAGTATGCTGTGCCAAAATCGCTTGTCATTTTGTTGGATATTCTAGCCACGAAAGACAAAACCGAAACGGCGAATTTGAAAAATTGAAAATCTTATCATGCCAAAAGGGCGAATCTTTTCATTTTTTCGCTATAACTTTTTATTGGTATAAGAAAAAATAGTGGTATAAAGGCATTCATTGTTTGTTTTCAAAGCACCTATCGATCTACATCATTAATTAATAATATTTTACCAAACATTAATTTGCCATTTATTTGCCAAAAAATTTATTTATTCACTATTTTAACTTGTACCATTAAAGAGTTATAGCAAAAAAACGAAAAGATTCGCCATTTTGGCATGACAAGATTTTTAATTTTTCCAATTTCTTCGTTTTTTTTTGCTATAATTATTTATTGATGCAAGATGAAATAGTGGTGTAGAGGTATTAATTGTTTATTTTTAAACCACCTATCGATTGGCATCATTATTTAAAAATATTTTGCTAAACATTTTTCCCTGCAAATAACAAATGGCAAATTAATGTTTGGCAAAATATTTATAATTAATGATACAGATCGATAGGTGCCTTTACATCACTATTTTATCTTGTACCATTAAAGAGTTATAGCAAAAAAACGAAAAGATTCGCCCTTTTGGCATGACAACATAGCATAAAAAACAAAAATATTTGCGTTTTTATCAGGATATAGCCCTACAGAATCCGTATTTATAATTCAGTAGGTTGTCCAAATCTAAATATATCTTATATACGTTATATTAATTGACAAGTAAACCAAAATAAGAGAAAAAATTGAACAAAATATAAATTTTGCTAATTTTTAAAGTACTTCAAACTTTAAAATTTGATTTCCCAACATTTTTAAAAATGCACATTATCCCCTTTGGTATGACAGTGACGATAAGATTTTGGAATTTTATTTTGGGTGTTATTTCATTGGTTTTGGGGATTATTTCATTTTCATAATATTTGTGGGTTATTTTTTGTTATTTACAATAGTCTCAATTTTTGCCTGCCTATGGGTCTAATATAACGGTCAAACTCGTAAAGGAAATAATATTACAACTTTTTTTTACAAATGACACGTTTAAAACAATTCCAAATAATATGACAAAAAAATCAGAATACAAAAAAAGTTTATTTTCAATCAATTTTCTTTCTTTTAAAAGAAAAACCTCATTTGTTCTTGAATATTTAAAGAGAAAGTATCTTTTTTATTTGTGAATTCTTCGCATCAAAGTTAATTTATAAATTTTTAATATTTTGCATACTGTACAGTTTTATACAATTACAGTATTTGCTCATTTTAACAATTGTATTTACATTTAGCAAGTCCCTCGAAAATCCGCTTCTTCTCTTTCTACCTCAACGCCAATTGCTAATTGAGAAAAACATTAGCTCACACACAGCGCTTGCCTAATCATTTCGTTAATGAATTGTTTCGCATGCATCGGCGACTATTGAATCAGAATTTACTCATTGTTGCGGAATCTAATTTAGGAGTGGAGCAGACAGTGGAATAGTCTGTGGGCACATTAGCCAATAGCTACTAACAGACTAAACAAAAACAATGCACAAAGCACTGAGCAGTGTTCGGCAAACGGTAGATTACATTTTTTTAAAAGTTTTGCAATTTTTTAAATATGTAATCGATCTAAGTGTGATCAGTAATCTGCTCATATTGTACGCACAACAATAGTGGAAAATTGACAATTTTTAAAACCTATACTTTAAGCCAAACATAATTGCGATATGATACACAAATATGTCACACGAATACAAAAATGCAATTATATTCGAAATCCTGCACCCTTTTGACCTCTAGACTACTTTTATCTTGTATTTTTTTGTAAATACACCTCGGTATAGAATAGTTAAAGACCAACATCCGACCTTCCTAAATTCATTAAAACTATCCAAATTTCCCAATTATCATAATAGTTAAAATTTTTGAATTTTTAAAAACAATAGTCGATTAGTTAGATAAATTGCTCGTGCAGCAATATTTTTTTTTATTTTAGTTATTACGAAAAGTTTGTATTAGCCTGACTTTAATAAATATTTGATAAATTCCAGAAAATGTGAAAATACATTTTGCAGGGTAGACACACAAATCAAAATTTTAAATAGTATTTTGTAATAGTTTAGCAATAGGCAGCTGCTATAAAAATTTAGAAAAATGTGGAAATAATTTTTTTTTTTTTGTTTTATGTACAAACACATTTTAGTTACACAAACACGCTGGCAGCAGCGGCCACATCTATTAATAGCAGAGATTTTCAATGCGAACGAAATTTTGAAATTGCAAAAATGTATTCATGACGATGTTGATGATGATGATGATCGAGTCTGTGGTTTAGAATTAAGCAGAGTTATTGGTCAAAGTGACCAAAGAAAGTAACAATAGAGGCAACAACACAAAAAAGCAGCAAATTGGAACAAAAACAAATGCGAACACGATGAGCACAGCGCCAGACAATGAGGCAGACTGACAGACAGACAGACAATCAATACCTTTCCTTAAAAAAATCCAATGTCACAGACTCGGAATCGAATTCAGAGTATTCGGGCAATGAGTCGCTATCGAAGGAGCTGAATCCACTTAGCACATTGTTGTTGTAGGCGTTGTTATTGTTGTTGCCGACCAGCACAGACTGTTGCTGCTGCAGCTGTGGAAGGACCTTGGCAGCAGCCTCTGCTCCATATCTCGACATTTTTGCTCAAGGCTACACTATATTATTTATTTGTTGTCGTTTTTTTTTATTTTGTTTAACTATTAGCTACACTTTAATTAGTTACTTTACAAAGTAAGTAATGTTTTCGTTATTGTCGTATAAAATGTTGTCCACCTTCATTCACTGCCACTTTATCGAGTGGCCCCACATCAAAATGGCGACAGTGTTTTCTTTTCGCAGTACCCTTCTTCTTCTTCTTCTTGTACTTCACAATTTTTCAACTATTTTTTTTTTCGTTTGCATTAATGTAACTATTTCTCTTTTGTTTTATATACCTTACCTATATTATATTTAACGAATTTGGCAAAACTATTATCAAAATAAGAAATGAAAAATAATAATTTGTTTTCGTGAATTTAGTGCACAACAAATAAACATTTGAGATTCGTCGGAAAATTTTTCACTTTCCCTAAAAGTTGCCACCTTTTAAAAAAACATTATTTTTTTAACCATAAATGAGGGAAATAAAATTACCGTGGGATTTGGAAATATATGGCACTTTTTACGATACAGGGATACAAACTATAAATATATTTTGTTAAAGTTAGGGTAAGTTATTAGGGATATTTCTACAAAAACATTCATACACTGAATCAAATTTTGTAAGTAAAATCAACGAAATAATGTTGTTACTTTTTGACAATATTTTATATATTTTTTTTGTTGGTGAAATTGTTAATTGGTTTGTAAAATCTACAATATATATTTATTTTTTTTGAGATTCAATTCTTTTGAACTGACTATATATTCTAACGATTTTTTATAATTTTCTGCAAAATCGGGAGTAAAGAATAATATTTGAGGCTACGAAAAACGCGTTTCCTCCAGCTGGGACATATACAAAAATAAAAATTAGTTTTTAATTTGTTTTGTGACAGCTTACTTAGTAGTGGAACGCCTCTTATGAACCATTTCTTTAAATGACGTTACTACCAAAAAAAAAAAAATAGAATAGTCATACAGAAAGTCATTTTTTAAAAATTATCTCTTTGAATGGGAGTTGGAAAAGAAATTGTTTGATTGGACACATAATGATCCAAACCGTTCAAAATCACTACTAAAAATGCCAATAATTCATAAAATGTGATTGTGCATAGTAAACGATGTACGGAATACCTCCGAAATACCTCACATGCTTAAAAATTTTAAACAAATCTATTTTTATGAACAAGAAAAATATCTTAGTATTATAAATGCAGTTGTAGTTTGACAAGACTACATTTGTTTATACTAACAAGAATCTTGTTCCAACATCAGGAATGATTTTATAACACAAATATTTTTTAAGATAAATTTAACAAAGCAGATCTTGTTAATAGTAAAAGTACGTGCTACTGATTTACCACAAAATAATTAATCACGCTACTCAGAGTTTGAGTGTTAAATGCATTCTCAATAAAAGTATTCGATATCTATACATGAAGAAATATCAAATATAAAGTATTGGGTTTCAAAAAAACGTCACTACTTCTCAATGTTGCCATATTGGTTATTTTCCTCTTAGATTTAGGGAGAAAATGTCTTGGGGTATATTTGGGTTTTTTAAATTTTGTTTGTTTTTTACTTATATAAAAATATTAATATGTAATCATAAAAATACTACACATTTATTTTTGTTTTCGAAAATTAAACGAGTTCTGTGATCAAAATGATGAATTTATATTTTTTACATGATCATTGATTCCAAATTTATTAGAATAAGGAATTTTAAAATTAAGGCGGAGATGGTGTTAAAATCAAATGCACACCATAGTTACAACGTTTTTGTCCTTGCCTTTTTCAGATGCAAGTTTAGAAAGGGCATTTTCATCATTCATTTTAATAAAAGGTAAATCAAAAATAAAATGTGTATTGAAATGGCAGATAGTAATCTTCGCGTTCGCTATAATTTGAATTCGGTTGGCGATTAAATTTTAGCAAATATAAAAGTTGGAAATAATTGTCTTGTTTGTAAAATATTTAATATTGATTATTATAAAATATTTAGAACAAAATAAACTCATTTCTAGGGGATTTCAGCGTTAAAATGGGGGTTTATTTCTTCGTGTCTGGCAACACTCTGTACTTGTGTACGTCAATTTTTTTTCTATTGTTTTGAGGAAGCTTGATTTTGATACTTGGTGACAAAATAAACGAATAAAATCAATAAATTTAACGCGAATCTTGCGAAACGTAGTCAAAGTACGTGCCTCCACAGCAGTGCGAATGGATGTCGAACCGGAGAACATCAACCGTTTGCGTCTACCATCAATCGAAGACCTGGTGCAGTGTCCGTCCTGTGATGCGGCGCTGAAGCCGTACGAAATTGCAAAACACTGTGAGGAAGAGATGGAGCAGCTGAAAGAAATACACAGTAAGATGGTTAGCGAATTGCCAGCAACAGTAACTGCCGACGGCAGAAATGGGGAGACGCGCAAGCCGTGGACAGTTTTTCGCAAAGTCCAAAAGAACAGACAATCGCGTCAAAAGGTATGTGTATTTTTATTTTGACTCTTATACAATGCTTCATTCCATTCTACACACTATAGCAACGTAGTCGAAAACGAACACTGCCACAAGAACACAATTGTCCCGTTTGCAATCACAGCTTTCCCCACGATGAGATTCAGCGACATGCCGAGCAGTGCCTGCGACGTAGCAACGGTCATAATGACATGGACAACTCGGATGGTGACTCGGACGAAGCGACTGGTGAGGCGGAAGAATACGAATGGGCTGGTCAGAAACGCATACGCGCCTCCAGTCTGCTGCAGGGCGGCTATGCGTCGCTGGGACTGGGTACCGTCATAACCAATCACAATACAGATGAGGACGAGGATTTAAATGTGGATGAGGATGACACACAAATTTACGGGCCACCGCAGTTTGCCGAAAATGATGTTATACCGCCCACAATAAATGTAAATGGTTCCGATGAGGATCAAAATGTAGCTACGTATATGCGACGTCTAATTGGTGGCAATACTAATACTACTGCTATTGAATCATCACAAGTCGCAACGTTAGCCGTGGAGGCGCCTCTGTGCGATGACATAAAATATTTACCAACCGACATGAATGAGCGCAACAGCAGTGTAGCCGACACGCCTGCAATGCAGGTAATCGAATCGTTGAAGGCTAAATTGCGTCACTACGAAAATCACATTCAGAACAAGTTCAAGTGCTTAATATGTCTGGATGACTACAGGAATCCAGCGATATCTGTATCGTGTTGGCATGTGCATTGCGAAGAGTGTTGGCTGCGTTCGTTAGGCGCCCGCAAACTCTGTCCACAGTGTAATCTAATCACGTCGCCCAAAGATTTACGTCGAATTTATATGTGAAGGTAAAAGGCACTCTGTCGATTCCAATGCGAACAATTTTAATTAAGTTTAAAGAATGCATTTAATGTGTGTTACATCACGCTGATGTATTGAGTATTTATTTAATCAAATATATATTATATAACATGTGACATTATTTTAGTTATAAGAGGCAACTACTATGATCTACTATAAAATACGAACTATCGTTAAATCATATTTTATTTTGTATATTTTTTATTAAGCTCTCGTATACATTCTATTGTAGAATATAAATAAATAACTTCTATAAACTGCATGAAGTTTGAAAATCATTAAGTGGGGTTTGATTGGGATGGCGCTAAATATAAACTATAGAAGTTGGAATTTAATCTTTTTCTAATAATTAATTTATTTAGTTTTTTATTCTTTATTTATTTATTTATTTATTCTTGTTCATAGATGTCGCTAAAAATTATTATTTGGAGCTTTATAAATTTTGAAACCTGGGATTATAATTGGTTTGACTTAAAAACACAAAAATAAGAAAATTTAATAATATGCAACTATTTTATAAAAATTTAAATTTCTTGATATTAATTTACCTATTAATTTTGTTTATTCAATTCAGGAAAACATTGTTTTGAAAAAAAAAACAAGAAATTCGTTCGTTGCCTATTGGAGAAATCTTTAATTCTTTTTGTTGCTATATTTCCACAACATTGCATGTTGCTGAATCACTATTTGTAATATTTGCTGGAATATGCCTAAATATTGTTATAATATTCCAGGAAGCGGACATAGATTACAGGCACATTTGAGCAATATTTCAGGCAATATAAAAATCTTGCTGGGAAATGTCCCAGCAACGTTCCTGCATATTATCAAATTGCGTTTCTGCTAAATTGAATTTTAATTTGAACGGTCGACATTTTAATATTATGCCTTTCTACTAGTCTTACTACACATTTTTATTTTTTAAATATATATTTTAAAAAATTGAAAGATCGATTTCGAACGACTTTTCATGATGTAAAATCAACTAAGAAAAAAATCGATTTTAAAATCCCAAAATCGATATTTCATAAAATCAAAAACGATTTATCAATAGCGACATCCACACGGTACTACATGTAGTACAACCCAGTTGGATGGGAAAATTATGACACTTTTTGTTTTGCGTCCACACGCTACAACCTGTTTGACAGACTTCATAATTTCGCAGCATTGAAGCAGTGCAAGTCGATCGCGATGGCTCATGCAATGGTTAAATATACCAAAAAAACTGGCCAAAGGTGCATTTGATGTTTGTAATTTTTCTACTTGCGATGAGCACTCCTCAAAAACTGCGGTCAAATGAAAAACACACTAAATTGGACGGATTGACAGACTAGGGAAAATGTCAAAAATTGTTTACTTCATCCGTCAAACGAGTTATTCGTACACCGAGAGCAAAACGTAGTTATTGGTAACTACGTTTTCGACTACGACGTGAATGAAAATCCTCCGACAACGTTACGTAGTAAAAACATAGTCACACTTCGACATAGTTATTTCCGTTGTGGATTTATACGTCATTTATTATTTTTTTTTTTAATAAAAGTTAAAAAATTAAATGTTGTGTTTTCTTTTTATTATTTTCAAAAATATATTTCAATATTTATAAATTATTAAACATTCCATGCACTCTCAGAAATATATTGTCATTTCCGACAATTTTGTAACAATCTCGATGTTCAAAATAGATCTCATGATCAGATTGTCAAATTATTGTCGGGTTGACATTCTGATTGTTAATATTGAAAATGTCATTAAATTGTTGGTGATAACAATCGAAATTGTCAATTTTAAATACAAATAAGTTGGTAGTTTGAAATTTAATTGTAGAATATAAAATACGATGGTGCATACATAATTTATTAATTAATTAGTTAATCGACAACATATCACAATGCCTAATCCGTTCTTGTGTAAGGTCTTGTTTAACAGATAAATATGATTTCTTCTTGCTGGGCGTTTCAGAGAAATGTGACGACGGATCTAACTTTGCAGACGCAATGCTTTGCAGTATTAGTATTGAGACATTTGGTTGTTAAATAGTCCTGCTAAAAACAATAATTAATAGATAATATTAATTCTAAAAATATTACTCACATTTTTTGATGTTTAAAAATTTTAAAAATAATTCAAAACAATTCAAAATAATTATTTGACAAATATGCCGAAGCCACAATACAGAGCTGCCACACAATCACATTTTTATTAAATGACAATCCCATATTGTTAAAATGTAACAATATATTTCTGAGAGTGTGTGATTGGTTTGCAAGCTCTAAATATACTACACTCTCAGAAATATATTGTCATTTCCGACAATATTGTAACAATCACGATGTTCAAAATAGATCTCATCATCAGATTGTCACCTTATAGTCGACTTGACAATTAGATTGTTTATTTTAAACGTCATACGAATGTTCGGATAACAATCGATATTGTCAATGAATAAAATAAAAAAAATGTCACGAATGTTTTTCAAATTTTTATTTCCAATCAATTATTTTATAATGCAGTGGGCATATATGCCAACACGTTCACGTTATTGTGCTGCGCGATTTTGCACGACAAGTCTTTGGGAAGCAGTCAACCACAGGAGAGCTCACGCCCTGGATTTCATCTAAATAATCCTATAAACAGCGCGTGTCCGTCGAAAATATTATGGAACAAAAGGGTCGGACAACGACGCCGATTTTGGCGGGCATAGTCTGATACTCCTGATACCCGACATGATCTGCAACTTTTTCGCGAGGTGCAGACTAAAAACATGTAAAAATAGAAACTGATTAATTAATATTAATTAAAATTACAAACAACTTACTTATATTCGGGAACGATTGAACGACTTCCTTAAAGAATTTGAAATTAAAATAATAACAATTCAAATGACATTTTATGTTTTGTATTCAAAGTAGTGCTGCCATGTGATTCAATTATATATAAATGACAATCCCATATTGTTAAAAAGTAACAATATATTTCTGAGAGTGTACACTAAAAATTTGATCTTCTTGTCCAGCGCGTATTTTTTCATTATCGTAATAGGAAAGCTTCTTGATTATGCCGCATAGATCGAAGGTGTATAAAATCTCCTTGAGAAAGCTAAATGTGTTTGTCCAAATAATCTCTGTGCGACTGGAAATAACTACAATGTATTTTTTTGCATTAAATACAACAATTAGAAAACAAAAGTTACTGCTAAATGCGTTCAATTGCGGCCAAATGCCAATAATCGCTTGGAACAAATGTCCTGAAATTATTTTAACTATATTAGTAAGCTACACGTCACTATATTTGTAACTTATTTAGTCCAACATCGATTTTAATGTTACAAATTTTAACAGGTTTAAACAAAATGATTTTGACTTTTTTAAAATTAAAATATTTTTTAATTTGACAGTTTTCATTTTATTACGACATAGTTATTAAATTAAAACGTAGTCGCTTTTTAAGAATCTTCTATTGACTACGAAAAATATTAGATAATTAACTACGTTTTTTTCTTGGTGTAGCATCCACACGGTACGATTTTGATACAACCCAGTTGTAAAATTTGTAGTATCGTGTGGATGCCGCGGTTGGCAACCATAGTTGCCATTCGAAATTCCCACGAAAAATAAAATAATTTTTTCCCATACAACTTATTAAGAATTCCCACGATGTTTTTTTGGTTGATTTAATTTCCACAGCTATGAAAAATTACCTCACCACCCAGCATGAACACTGCCGGTCATGTTAGCAGTAATATTACTAGTAGCAAAACTGAAAGTTTCCGTAAAAGTTTCTATAACATTTTTAAGAGCGTCGGGATAAAATTTACCGAAACTTTTGTGTGCGTGTGAATTTTTATCTCTTTCTCACTCATCTACAATGAGATACAATTGAATATATGTCTGTCACTGTTCTTTTGCTGTTCTCCTGCTATAACGGCTGCTGTGGCATACGTAATGAATAACCTACAAATAAAAAATGGTGGCAAACCTACGCGCAAAAAATATAAGTTTTCATTACTAGTAAAATTACGGGTTATATATCTATCATTGATCCTGCAGGGATGTATTTCAAATTTTTTATGTATGAGTGAGAAAATATAATATTGTCTTTGTGTTGGAGTTTCGGTAAGGCATGTCTTGCTGGGCAATTTTCACAGTCTTTAAAAATTACCACAAAAATACCACAGCAAGTAAATTTAAGACAAAAAAAATTCAAATTATTAAAAATTACCATATAATCCCATGGACATTAAAACCACGACCTAATTTTTTCACTTAACAAGTTCGATATGTTTAAATCACTGAATTTACATTTAGTGTATTCGTAAATTGTAGTTACATACAAAAAAAAAAAATAAAAATTTTGATATAAAAATGTCCAACAGCCATTAAAAATTCTCATGGGAACTACTATTCCCACAGCAGTTCAAAATTACCACAAATGGGAAATTTCCCACGGAACTGGCAACTATGGACTCAACTCTTCTCGCATTTCGCACTTCAATCGCTACCGATTTCGTCAAAATTGAATATTAGAATATATTTTTATAATAATTGGCAGTATAAATCTCACAATATTTAATAAACAACAAATAATATAATTGATTTAGCAGCTAATGCATTAATAGTGATTTCACTAGACGAATATTTAATGGTTTTAAATATATGCAAAGTTTTGCAGCCAAAGTGAATGTGAACCAATAGTGAATAAAAAAAAAAACTATATTTTGGATTTATTTTGTTGGACACGGGGAGCGCGCGAGCAGCAAGCAAAGCAACCTGTAAAAATAGAAGCATCCGACAAAGCAAGACGTCGGAGGATGTGGCGTGGATGCACGAATGAGCCAATAAACTGGGACAGCCAAAGGAATTGACAACGAATTTGGTGCAAAAACAAATAGGAAGTTATAGAAATAGCAGACATTAAAACGAAAGCAAAATAAAGTAGTGGACAAAAAATACGCAAAAAAACAAATGAAATTTAAAGCAAAATAAACTAATTAAAAAATAATAATAAAAATAAAACAAAATCAAATAAAAAAAGCAGTCACTAAAAAGTGGAAGGAAGTGGTGACGTGAAAAAGCAACAAAGCGCAATCAGAAAAAAGTGAAAACCTGAATCTTGCTTTTTTGCGAATTGCGTCGACGACGGACGTCGAACGGCAGAAAAAAGAATTTTGCCATTTTGCTAAACTTTAAAAATTGTGAATTTGTGGCCGTGCAACGCATGCAAAGTGTGTCGCGTGGTTTTACGCGGAATCTCGAAAGGGTTTGTGCGAGTTTTGTGGCCAAATAAGCGCTGGCCGATACAAAGTGGTTACCAGCCAGGCGTAAGTGATTACAAAGTGAAGCACTTACCAAGTGACCTGCTTGGCAGGTGGCCACAAAATAGCAGGGGGTCCGCAGGGCGTCGCTGAATTATGTCACTTTGCATAAACCCAGCAGCGCCTTTAAATTCCAAGAATTTATAAAAACAAATATTAAATAAAAACTAAAAATGTTGCGCGGCACGTACAGCAACGCAAAAATGTACATTTTCAATATGCGTCACAGTTTGGACAGCGTCGGCCTACAACCGCGCGGTGCAGCAGTAGCCGCCGCCGCAACGGCAATGCAATAAATCAAAACAACAACCACAAAGCAGTAAGAAAGCCAAGTCAAACATATAACTCTGAAGCACAAAATAAAGCCAAAAAACAAAAAAAAGAAACACAACAAAATTCGAACAAAAAACGCCATCAAATGGCCACGTTTAATACCACAGCCGCGGATGTCCTGAGAAACGCCACACTTGCCGCCGATCATTTTGATCGAAATACTGCGTTTTTGCTGCCCACAAACAGCAATACCACCACCACCTTACAGTTAGAACCTTTTGGCGTAGCCAACAATCAACATTTTCTGACCGCCACCTCCAACGCGGCGGCGCATCACACGCACCAGACAAATTCGACCTCGTCGAGTTACACGTTTCTGCAAATCAAACGCGAACCTTGCCAGGTCTCCGAGGTGACCACATCCAATAACTGTCTGCAACAACAACACCAACATCACCAGCAACAACAACATCAACACCAACAACAGCAGCAGCAACATCATCATCTTCAACACCATCACCAGCAACAACATTCCAGCAACATGAGCAGCGCCTCGTTGTCAGCTTCAACCTCCTCGAAAACCATGTCCTCGTCGACACTCACAACATTGGTTAAGATTGAGGCCTCCTCGCCCAAGGTGCAGGAGTTGGACAAGTCTACGCTGACGGCTGCACCAATGAGCAACACAAGTGCGTATTTATTTTTAAAAATTTAAAAATTTATTTTATTACAAATCATTTTTTATTTCTTGCAGACAACTCGGTGCCAATTGGCATTGCCGTGGCGCGCAAGCGTCCGCAGGAGTCCAATTCAGTGATGGGCAGTGCATCTGCGATGCCGCTGCAGCAGACGCTCAGCAAGGATTTGAATTGCTTTGGCATACGAGTGGCCGATATTGGTATGTTTTATATAAAATTCTTTAAATATATATATATATTTTACTTAATAGTATGGGGAGCAAGATATTTAACAACCCAGCAAACACATTTTCGATAGTATATAACGTTTCGAATTCGAAACGATATCGTTAAATTAGGTACTACAATAATTTTTAAGTGCGTACAAATAAATTGTGCAACTTTGTGTCTACATTCATATTTACGAATTGAAGAATTTGGTGCAAAAAAAAAGGTCAAGTACACATTTCTTCAAAATTGGTACCATAAACACCCGTATCCGATTTATATACACTGATATACCACGATTTAAAAGGTAAATTACGCAATATAACCGAATTAAAAAATTATGAATAGCTTATTTAAAGATTTTAAAAATATTTTAATGGAAATTGGAGTTTATAACTCGGAAGACTGGATATTAATCTTCTCAATATATTCAAAAAGAGGTGCACAATTGTGGTGTTTTTGTAATAAATTTTGTTTAAAATTGGAAAAACCACAAATTAATTATAAGCCAATTGATTATAGGGATACTTTTCTTCCACATATCTTACAATTACATGATATTACAGTATGTATTCACTGTGCAAAATTTTGGGAAAATTAACCAAAAATTTGAAGTGGGTACAATGCAATTTTTTTTTAATGCGGTTATGCTAAGGTTGTTTATATAGCTACTTTAGTATGAACATTGTAGAGGTGATACCCATACAATTTAAATTAGTGATGATCATTTGCAAGAGCAAGACAAGAAATGGTAATCTTGTTCTTGCATACTAAGTCTTGCTCTTGAATAGGAGGTACACATAGGAGGTTATAGGAGGTTACGAAAATTCAGTCTACGAAAACCAGTCCTATCTCTGGATTATGTTTATTTTATATTATAACAAATAACTTTATTAATTCACTTTAATAAACAACTTTACTAACAACAAGTTCTAACAATTACTGCATGTCCACTATTTAACTTGACATTGTTGGTGGTATTTTAATCAGGGACAAACATACTTTGGAATATCGGTTCCACACATTTTTTAATAACGGTTCCGATTCCGGTTCTTTGGGGTTCCCGACACGTTCCGATTCAGAGAATAAAACAGTACCAAAGTTAATTTAGGAATTATTTATAACAAGGGACCATAAACCGATACCGGCACTGAGTTAAAAAATGTGTGAAACCGGAATCGAAACCCTTATAATTTTTTTTTGGTTGGAACCGGAACCCTTTTTATTAAATCTTGGGTTTTAGTCCCACTCTGGAACCGCAAAGAACTGGACTTGTAAACGGCACCGTTTCGATTTTTGACCCCGTCATTAATTATTGTGTGGGACCGGAATCGAAACACACAATTTTTTTTTTGGTTAAAACCGTAATCGGAACCGCAATTTTAGAAATCTTTGAACCAGAACCGATATTCTGAAGGGTTTTAGTCTCTGTTTATAATATTTGGTTTTCATGTGATTTCGTGCTTTTTTCGTGTTTTGTCGTGCTTCTTCGTGTCTTTCTATATCCCGTATTTTATCGTGCTTCTCGTGCGTGCCTTTAAATTAAGTCGTCGGGCTCGTGCTCTTGCGTTTCACCTATCGGTGTGCCCGTGCGTGTCTGTGCCATCAAAAACAGGCACGCGCCCATCTCTACTATCAATGTTGCATTTCATAAATTTTTCATTGCCAATCTATAAAAATAAAGTTGAAAATGTTTTATCGTTGAATAAGAAATATTTTAATTAGAACCCATTTTTCTCAAAAAGTCATTATGACGAGCAGGGTGACATCAAACATAAAGCGTTTGAGTTTAACACGTAAATACTGCATACATCTAGGTCATATTTGCCAACTTAAATTCTGACAAAAAATCTGCTTTTCTTAAAGCGAAAATTAAAAAAATCTATTGACAGAATTTTACAATTAAAAAAATCACATAGCCATTAAAGATTTGACATAAAATCTCACATGCATAAAAAAATATTCCAAAAATCTGAAATGCCTAAAAAATGTTCAAAAATATCACATACACTAAAAACTCCCACAAAAAATACTTTTGCATTAAAAAATCGCACACAAAAATCTGAAATATATAAATTAAAATATAATAATTGAAATATGGTAGTATTTAAAAAATTGTACTAAGAAAAATTCCACGTTTTACGAAATTTCATTGAATTCGAAATTTTAAATTGAACCCAAAAATATCAGGGATCTTTTTTTCAAGAAAAAAAAAAAAACTAAAAACGATAAGGTTGCCGATAAAACGACCCTATGTTGAAAGGTAACTCTGCTTTTATTATTATAGAAAATGAATTGATATCAATTGACAAAAACTATGGTCAACTGATGTGTTAAACTGTGGCTGCATTAGAAAATATTTGACTTTTCCCTTTACATTTTACTCATTTATGTGTTAATTGTTCGCACTTCAGAGTTGTTGAGATTATAGTTGATACTGCTTTTCTTTATTTATTTTTTGTTATGTCCGCCTGTTTTGGCAGACAATAAAGAATTTAACAATGAGCCGCCCGCCATGCCAAAGATACAACATTTCTTCTTCAACAAATACGACCCTTCATTTCCACTATAATGCTTTTCACATCACATCAAATCATAAACCAAGCGAGATCTACGAAGCTACCCACCTCTGATTAGGGTGCATTATTTGTTGCTTAAATTAATGTTTTACGGGGCACTTCAATTAGTTTTGAGGATTGCAGCAATGCTATTTGTTATTGTAGGGTAGTTTTAACTTCTTTATGTCGAGTATGTTGTACGTGCTTTTGTTATTGTTATTTGATTCTGTTGTTGTTGTTGTTGCTGCTAAACCACTCTAAAGGGATGCTGCAACAGTGGCGCATTTTAAGTGATGCGTGGACTTGGAAAAGGCCCGTTATGTGGAATAAAATAATCTAAACTGTTGTAATTTATTAAAAAATACACAATATTTTAATTGGGTTTGATTATGTGTTCAATCAAAACCAATCAATATATTGTGGTACATATTATATTAATGTAGAACAAGTTTAAGCGACGTTTCGAAGCCAGAAGCCATTAGAAGTTTTTTTTCCCTAATGTAGATAATATTGATGTTGGATACATTATTAACATTTTATATTTTTCGATATATAATTATTTGAGTGTTTTTTGGTAGACTCATGGCATTTTTTAAACCTTTTTTTTTCGAAACACTAGATACATTTTTCGAAAGAATCGAAGCAGTTTAGAAACCTTTTTTTCGTCATATTTCAAACAAACAAACATCGCAAGCTCTGTGTTTTCTGCCAGTTACCAAAATATGCCTTGCAACTACCTTAAAAACTTCACAAAATTTTACAATCTGCTTTTTTTTATTTTTTGACGTGTATTTATATAGTATGTTTAATGTTTACATTATAATAACATTTACATTAACATGTCAATGGTTGTCACTCCTATTTGGAGCATAGGGCGGAAACGAACTCCTTCCATCGTCGGCTGTCCTGTGCGAGTCTTTCGATCTCTCGCCGATCTCTCGCATATTTGGATGTCATTCATGTGTTTAAAGGTCTTCCTCGTCTTCGGAAGCCTTGGGGGTTTCAATAAAGTGCCATTTTTGCTATATCGTTGTCGTCTTTGCGTAATGTATGCCCTATCCATCGCCATTATCGTCTTTTTATTTCATTATTATTTGGCTCGTTAACCGTGAGTGTCAGCAGATCATCATTAGTGATGGTGTTGGTCCAAAAAATACGGCAAATCCTCCGCAAGCATTTTTTAATGAATACCTTTAGTTTTCGTTAGTTACTTTCCATGTCTCGCATCCGTACAGCAGTTTTGTGCGTCTGGATATTCTTCGTGAGCTCCATATCTTATTTAATTTGTGGTACGCCTGCCGTGCTTTGTTTAGGCGAGCTGAGACGACCTACTCTGCGCCTCCGTATTTAGTGACCGAGGTAGCAAAATTCATCCTCATCTTGGATATTCTGTGTGACTCCATCTATTTCCACAGTTAATGCGGCAGGGTTCGTGGTTTCCACGCGCATCAGTTTAGTCTTGCTCATATTAATTTCGAGTCCAACCATTCCAGCATTCACGATCAGTCTCTCTAGCATTTCCTTTGCTTCAGTCAGTGTATGCGTTGTAAAGCAGCGTCAAGGTCGCTGAGTTGATCATGTAGTCGCCATTGTATGCCACATTGGTGACTCAGTATTCGTCTTGATCAAAACACTGTCAAGAACGACAATGAAGAGCAGTGGGGAGAGCATTCATCCCTGTCTGACTCTCTTTGATATTGAAAAAGTGACGCTGTCCTTATCCTAAAAGCGTAAATTGCAGTTCAGCAGGGATGTTGTCAGGTCCTGCATATTTCTGCTTTTTTTAGATTTTTGGTTGCATTTTCGATTTCTTCCTAAAATATTCCATTTATTTGTATATTTACCGAAAATATTCCCGAAATATTCCTGAAAAATGGCAGAAATTTTGTCTCGGGAATATTTTAAGTAGACCATACTGAAGTTTGTATCAAAAGCTGCATATTTTCTTTCCATACCCAAAAATACTGGGAATCTGCCTTGTAAATTCATTAAAATATAATAACCTGCCAAACATTCCTAAAATCTTACAATTACCTGTGTGTTTGACGAAAATATGCCTCAAATATTTCAGAAAAAGGAAATTTACAAAATGTCCCAAATTGCGTTCATTAAAATTTGGAAGTCCTAGTCAAACTTGCAAAATCTTAACGCATGCCTGGTCCATGAATTCAATTTGAGAACACTGAAGATGCGAAGTTTAAATAAATTAAATTTAATCATGCAATTAAGTGGTAGATTTGTTTTAAAAAAATCTATTTAAATGTTTGTTTATCGAATGTCATTTTAGTTTATTTTGTTTTTCAGTTTCCTTTTCCATTACACATTGACAATAAGTAATAAGAGAGAACAAATTCTATTACTACCACCTAGTAGTTGTATCATGTACATGGTTAGGGAACATTTTAATTTTGAACGGTTTCTGCGTCACAAGCATATTTTGTTTTCGTCTCAAATCAAAAGGCCCTAGGGCCCCAACTTCACTGTCAGCACATGATAACTTCGGCACTGTCTAAACATTTATATGTTTTGATGTAATTTGAAATGATTTTATCATAAGGCGACATCATTCAGAGCATTGCTAGTGGGAATGAACATATGTAAACATATGGCAACGAAACTTTATAAATTTTGTTTTTTGTACTTTAATGGAAAATCATTCCTTATAGTTGAAATAAATTAGGGTAGAAATCTATGCAGCACAATTAGTTAAACCATGTAAATAATAATTTATTTTACTATTAAAACATCTTTTAAAATCCACAACGTACGACTCTGCTTTCAGGTGGCGTCTCCTCTGGTTGCGGCAATATTTATTTCACCGGCAATGGTGATTTGATGACTGGCTCTGCAACGGCCGATGAACTGGCCTTGAGTGGAATGCAAAGTGTCAACAGAGCGCCATCTACATTTTGGCAATATCCCAGTAAGTACTACAGTTGTACAGTTCACACAACAATGCGAAGGAACTGTTTTTAATACTAGTCCCATCTTTGTGTGTCACAGGTGCTGTTCCAATAGAATCAGTGATTTCCATGTCGCCTGCAACGGTGGGGCTGCAGTACCAACGAGATGCCAGTCGTGGTCAGGTGGTGCTGCTGCCAGCGACTGCAGCTGCATTAGGTTAGTACTCAACACACTCAAAAACATACATTACCTATGTTTACTATATATTTTTTTAACGCTTCAGCATCTTAATTGGCACTAAAAAAAACATAATTTTATTGTTTACCTTATTGTACATAGTTTAATTAATTGATACTATTATTTTGATTATTTATTTTTATATTTTTATTTTTTATAAGTAGGTTTGTGGTAAAGGTTTTATACAAAATCGTTTCCGATTTCGTCTTATATTTTGAACGAAATTGGCAATCTATTTTTAGTTGATATTATACTAATTTTATGAAAACTATCATTTAACAAATATCGACGACTTAACTAAAATTATCAACTATTTTTTTACGAATCAATTAATTAATTACTGAATAATCAGTCCTTGGTCTGTCAGTTCTAAGTCTTCGATGAGAGTATATTAACCGCATTGGTCTGCCAGTGCTGTTTGAGTCTTCAGCCCTTCATTAAGCCTGGTATTTCCTACATGAGTTCGAGCGCTCAAAAAACAAACAGCTCGATAGCGAGCGCTATAGCATCGCTCAGCTCGGTTGAACGATTAACGTGTTGTTATCTCCTTGCTCTGTCAGTTCTGGCTAAGTATTCGGTGAAGATATATTAACTAAGCATTGGTCTGCCAGTCTGGATGATTCTTCAGCCTGTCGTCAAACCTAGTTCGAGTGCTCGAACATGAGTTCGAGTGCTCAAAATACAAACAGCTCGATAAGCGAGCGCTATAGCATCGCTCTGCTCGGTTGGACGATTAAAGTGTTGTTATCTTCTGGTTTGTCAGTTCTGGCTAAGTCTTCGGCGAAGATATATTAACTAAGCATTCGTCTGCCAGTCTGGATGATTCTTCAGCCTGTCGTCAAGCCTAGTATTTCCTACATGAGTTCGAGTGCTCAAAAAACAAACAGCTCGATAAACGAGCGCTATAGCATCGCTCCGCTCGGTTGGACGATTAAAGTGTTGTTATCTCCTCGGTCTGTCAGTTTTGGCTAAGTCTTCAGCGAAGGTATATTAACCAAGCATTGGTCTGCCAGTCTGGATGATTCTTCAGCCTGTCGTCAAGCCTAGTATTTCCTACATGAGTTCGAGTGCTCAAAAAACAAACAGCTCGATAAACGAGCGCTATAGCATCGCTCCGCTCGGTTGGACGATTAAAGTGTTGTTATCTCCTCGGTCTGTCAGTTTTGGCTAAGTCTCAGCGAAGGTAAATTAACCAAGCATTGGTCTGCCAGTCTGGATGATTCTTCAGCCTGTCGTCAAGCCTAGTATTTCCTACATGAGTTCGAGTGCTCAAAAAACAAACAGTTCGATAAGCGAGCGCTATAGCATCGCTCTGCTCGGTTGAACGATTAAAGTGTTGTTATCTTCTTGGTCTGTCAGTTCTGGCTAAGTATTCGGTGAAGATATATTAACTAAGCATTGGTCTGCCATTGCATGGTTGAGTCTTTAGCCCTTCGTCAAGCCTACATGAGTTCGAGCGCTCAAAAAACAAACAGCTCGATAAGCGAGCGCGGTTGGACGAATAAAGTGTTGTTATCTCGCTTTCTCACTCAACAGCGGTGCGCTAACGACTGTGTTAAATTCAAATGCTTCGATTACATGTCTGAAATACTTCTGAAACATTTCTTTAGCAATATTCGCTTTACCAGGCCTGTTCTTTTCCAACAATTTTCAAGATTTCTATATTAATTTCGATTATTCTGCGAATTTGACTACTGGTATTCGCGTAAGTTCGACGCATTTAATTCCTGCATTTAGTCATCAGTTTTCCGGTGTAAATAATATCAATAAAGTACAGACTTTAGCCCTGAGAAGTCATGTCTATATAATGTACAGTTACAGTTGGTCGCAGTACAGCACATAGCGTAGGCAAGGAATTCACGGGGCTTTTGTAAAAAAACATGCCAAACTCTGTTTGAAAATCGAAACACAGATTTTTATTTGTGGTTTTTTCACTTTAGTTTCAGAAATTATATACTGCACTATATTATACTCTGTTACTATTTGTACTTTTTGTAACACAATTTATATATTTGTTTAATTTACAAATATCAAAATTATTCCCGACGCGAACACGTTTTCTCAACGAACAACGAAAGCCACGTACGCAGAAAATGCCGATAACCGAGTGTCAACTTTGTATACACGAAGAGAGCTGCAAGAATACCTTTATTTACATTTAATTCACATTTAATTCTTTCCATCATGAAATGGCAAACCTTACTGAAGAGAAATGTCAAAAGAGCGGCTAGAAAAAAACGTTTGTAGCGCTCTTATTGAAATACTCTTTAGGTAGAAAATTCTGCTGAACGAGTGCCAACTTCGTATACAAGAAGAATGTTGCAAGAATACATTTATTTAATCCCAATTCCTTTTTTGTTTGTTTTTAAACATCAATATGCTGCACAACGTTGTCAACTTCGTCAGTCGATAAATTATCGAATTAAGACGAGCGTTGCGAACATCGTTGTATTTAGATTTCAGTCACAGTAGTTTGAGAAAGGAATTGGTCTGAGAATGCTCGGTCATGTGAATGTCCATCACTGAACACCAACAATTTCTACAATCCGTGGTTTGGTAACGAACATGCGAAAGTGAATAGATGCTCTTCGAAACAGGGGATTAAAATTAACCGGGGAAGTCTACCGATGCACAGTGGTTCAGAAACGTTTTTCATCGGCCAAAACTGTCTTTTCATGTAATGAATATTTTTGAATGCGAAATGCGGTTAAGTTTGTATGAAAAACATCAGTTTCGCGATTTAAAACTTTTGTAGTACATTCAATACTAGTAATCGTTTATCCATCATTTTTTTTTTGGAAAAAGACAAGTTGTTATTTAAAAATACTAAAACAAATTTAAAAACTGTCTATTTTTCAAAAAACGCAAATAGTTTTTAAAATTCAATGATTTTGGTTAAAAAAAAATATTTTTTCCAAAATAAATAAAGCCCATTATAAATACTTTCTAAAGCAGTCATAGATGTTTACCATTGAGCCACTCTGATATAAGTTATAAATAATTCAATACAATCCTTCGCGGTCAAATTTGCCACATTTGGACCACAATATCTCGACAACCTAAAATCAAAAAATTTTTGAAGCGGGTACGGTTGACAAATTTTCACCGATATACAACAACATTTTTTTTTGTTTTGGTTTGAAATTTTGAAACTCTGAAAATTTTTAAAAATTATGTTTTTTTTACTTTGAGTTGTAATATTTCCGGGAGTTTTAAAGATATTGCACTCAGGTTGCAATTTGGCAATTAGATTTGGTATCGCCGGAAATGATATTCATTTAGCTATAAGTTAAAATCGATTTCATCTTAAAAACTTTTTAAGGTTTTGAGTAATGAATGTTCAAATTCGAAAATTTAGACTTAATTTAGCTCTAACGCATCTAGCGGCCAGGGTCCGCACTATTCGGTAGTTAAAGTGAGTATGGTATAAAAAGATATTAATTTAGCTATAAGTTAATATCAATTTCAACGGTAAAACTTTGAAGGTTTTTAGTGGATAACGTTCAAATTAAAAAATTTCGACTAAATTCAGCTCTAACGCCTCTAGCGGACAGTGTTGGAACGTCACGGCTTTAGAGGATAGGGCATTCATTAAGCTATAATTTAAAATACATTTTGGTTTCACTGCTTTTAACTGGCAGAAGTTATGAACGTTCAAAATCGAAATTTTTTATAAAATAGACTTTTCTTACATCTTCCAAAGCACCCAACATAAAAAAAGTGTGACAATCGTTTCTTTTTGAAAAATATAGGTAAAAGATCCAGTATTTAGAAAAATGTAACCTGAAAGCAAATTTATTTAAAACTCACGGATATATTATAACTCAAAGTTAAAAAAACCAATTCAAAAATTTTGACTTTAATAATTTTCATAGGTTAAATTTTCGAACCAAAAAAAACTATTTTGAGTATCAATCAATCCTCCAATACTAAAATTGGAAAAGAAATAAAAGTTCAACTTTGGCTTCACTAAATCAAAAGATACAGAGTTTTGTCCGAAGAAAAACGTTTCTGAACCACTGTGCGACGCAGCATTTTAGAGGCTGTGATCAATGCCGGGGCATAGGTCCACTTCGGAAATGGGCAATGTATATTCTAACAGGACACAGCCCATGAATTCAGGGCGAGGGAAAGACAACAGTGGTTTCAAAATGCTGTTGTTTCACTGCAGAGCAAGAGTGAGTGGCAGCCATATTCGACATGTTTCGAGAATCTTCTACTCGTTTCGTGAATGATGCATGCTATTGGCATCCCATTCGCACTTGCCTCAGTGCACTGAATGATCTTGCGTCGCTTTCTAACACATTGCTTAGTGCGCTGAATTGTCTTGCGTCTTATTTACTTTTACACAGTGGAGTAAATTATGTATTTTCGTAACAATATATTATGGTTGCGTTATTAGTTTTAAAATAAAATAAATATCCTGTAAAACGTTGTATACATATATTTCTGGTCACCCTGTGTATTTGAAACATAAACTTTATTTAGTTGATTGTTTTATATTTATTAATTATACATTTTATTTATTTATACACAAATTGATAGTTTTGTTTTTTCTTCAAAATTGATGACATTAACCATACCGCTTCTTAAAACGCCATCACTAATTGCGATACTTTCTTTTTTCCATACGAAAAAAAGGCCTATCAAACTTTCCCCTCTATACACCCACAGATCCCTTCCAGCAGGCGGCGGCTGCTGCTGCCGCATTTGTCTGGCCGTCGTACATGACGCAAAGCACGGCGACAACGGCCGTGCCGCCACCGCCCAACTTTATATTTCCCTCGATGAGTTCACACTCGTCGCTGCAGTCGCAGCAGTATGCAACGCCGCTGCAGCTATTCGGCTCCAATTACCTAACAGCAGCGGCAGCCGCTGCCGCCTTCTGCCAGCACAGTCAACAGACAAACAGTAGCGGCGGTAGCAGCACGAGCACCATTAACATGGCGCAAATGGCGACAAACGGTGGCAGCGCCGCCTCATGTAGCAGCAGCACAAGCAGCCGCTTTCTTAGCGTCGCAGCAACGGATACAAAACGTTTGCAAGATGCAGCGACGGCAGCGACATTGACGACGACAACGCTGCCAAAGCATTTGTTGCCGTCGACAACACATCAGTTATTATTGCCGCCAGTAGCACAGCCACCACCTTTGTTGTTGCCAGCACCAACGGCTGCTTTAAAAATCGAGGAATGGAATTCAAGCGATTATATGCGTGATGGTGCCAAGACAACGTCCACAACAACAACGCTGTCGACAACATCACAACAACAACAAATGGCATCAGCGACACTGACGCCCTCTTGCTACGAACGCGACAAGATGTCGTTGAGCAGCAACACACAACACCCAACTGCGCCTTTGTTGCAGCTGCAACAGGCGGGACCACACCAGGCTTTAAATTTGATGCGTCTTCCGACGCCGCCCTCTTCGGCAACACTTGAAGGTGCGGCAGCAGCGTCACCACAAATAATCTTCCAAACGGCGCCTGCAACGCCGGCTCTGCTTAATTTGAGTCTAAGTAGTAGTAACAACGCTGGTGCTGCTGCAACAGTTCCAACCAACTATCTGCACAACGTAAGCGTTGCAACAACAATGACGTCATCGACGGCGACCAGTGATGAGGCGCTTAACTACAAAACAACAGCTACGTCGCTTGATGCACAGCAGCAACATCTTGTTGTGGGAGTGCCGCGCACTTTTAGCGCCCAAGAAACAGCTACTGCATCGACTGCGCCGCCGCCGCAGATGCAGGACGTCAACATACAGACAGACACACCGCTGTGCAGTGAGGATGAAAGTTCCTGCTGTGCGCTAAACGTCGCCGCCATACAAAATATTCCAGGGACTAGCACGGCGCTGACGTCAACACCGCCGCCCAGCGAAATGGATGCTCAGGAGGCGTCGCAACAGCAACAACAGCAGCAGCCGGAGTCGCTCGAGCCACTTGAGTTGACTACAACGAACGTCAAAGCGCAACAGTGCCATAAAAATGATTTTTGCGCAGACACCTCAGCGGAAGCAACGCCACCTGTACAGAACGCACCGGAGGATTTGACGGGTCTGGAGCTTTTGTCCAACATTAGCACCAGCACTTTGGCGAAAACTGCGCTTAGCGTTAAGCTGGAGCCGCTGGACCACGGTGACTATGCTGGCGACTATGCAGCCACACAAAATGTGGAGCAAA
The DNA here is from genome assembly GCA_951804985.1 of Dryomyza anilis. Taxonomy (NCBI): domain Eukaryota; kingdom Metazoa; phylum Arthropoda; class Insecta; order Diptera; family Dryomyzidae; genus Dryomyza; species Dryomyza anilis. The sequence continues at coordinate 22,050,345 of OX638132.1, read as the reverse complement.
GCACGTCGCAGTGCATGGAAAACTCGGCTGCAACAACAATCGACCCAACCCACGCCACAGCTGTAGCTTGCTTACAGCAGCTGCCGCTGTCAGAGCCGCTGGGCGGCCTTAAGCTGCTGTGTGCGCTTGCCGAGCAGCGTATACAGGAAGAAGAGGAGGTGCAAAGCGGCAGCAACAGTCGTTTGTACCAAACAAATAATAGCAATAGCAGCAGTTGCGATGCAGCACCGGAGGCAGAGCTTTTTTATAAGCAGCAACATTCGCCGCCACCGTCGACTGTTTACAGTCTGCAGCAGCATCAACAGACAGACGACGTAAACGAAGAGGAAGAAGCTGCCGCCTGCACAAAGCCGTTGCACGTCGTTAAGCGCAAAAAACACAAACATTCCAAGGGCGGAAAATCTAGTAAAAAAGCTCTTCGCATTGCGTGCGCGACATCGGCGACAGCAACTTACATTGCACATGCTAAGAAGAGCAAGAAGAAATGCGCCAAAGAAAAACGGCGTAACAAGCAGGCTGCGGCTGCGGCAGCCGCAGCAGCTGCTGCCGCTAATGTTACGGATGATGATGTAGCCGGCGCAGCCGAAGCGCTTGACGGCTTTTCCGACGACGAGCTACAAGCGGACTTTAAAAGTGCCTTCGACAAAGTCGACTTGAACTGCAGACAGCAGCAGCAACAACAGTTCGGCGCCTGGCCAAATCGCGAGGCGATCTTCAAGGCTATGGAGTCAGATATGCGGCAGCGTTTAGCGGAGATTTCGCGCCAATATCGCAAAAAGAAGCGCAAGCTGGACGAGATTTCTTTGAAGCACAACAATAACAACAATCAACACAGCAGCAAGAAGAACAGGAAAAAAGCAGCCAAAGCGGCGAACAACGCTCAAATGGTGGGACTCGCCAACACGCTCAGTACACTGGGTGGTGGCAGTGGCAGCAACGTCGTCGACAACAAGTTTGCCAAGCTATTGGTGCCCGGCTCCTACTTGAGTCCTTCAAGTTTTATGCGATTTAGCGATAAATCGACGACACCAACTACGTCGCAGTTTCCGCCTGCCTGCGAAGCACAACCGTTGACGCCGCTAGAGGTGACGCCAAGCTGCAGCTATAAGACGCAACTGCGGCTGGAGCCTAGCGCACTGGCGGAGAGCGCCGCCCGAAGCAGTACGCCACAGCGCGGCCTAAAACATGCAGCCAGTGCAGAAAAGTTATCATCTGCAACGGCGTTGCATGCGTGCAAAGAACGCAAACTAACAGCAGCGCGGCTCTGTCCAAATAGCAGTGCTAGTGGCAAATCTACAACCGCCACTAAAGCAACGGTGCGTGTGTCTAGTGTCGATCGCGAGCTGTTGCTCACCAGCGAGCATCTGTATCGAAAGGAGACACGTGTGCTCACAGACATGGGCGGCCTCTTCTACGCCGGCATATTGAAGCCGCTGCAACCGCCCGATGTCTACGCCATTACGTTGGACGGTGAGCGCGGCAACAAGTCGCACATTATGTCGCGCGAGGAAATCTTTAAGGATACTGTAAGTTTTTGAGCGTTATTCATTATTTCGATGTGTTTTACATAATTTCGATGTGTTTTTCAATTTGAAGATTTTGGAGCTGGCGCCCAACAGTATTGAGCGCGTGCCAGTCGGCACTCGACTCTGCGCCTACTGGAGTCAACAGTATCGCTGCTTGTATCCGGGCAAAGCCATCGAAACAGAGCCGGCGGCGGAGGGCGCGCAGCAGGACTTTGTCTCCGTTGAGTTCGATGACGGCGATAGCGGCAGGATCCGCTTGCAGAATATACGTTTGCTATTGAGTGACTATCCGATTGTGGGTAAGTAGGATAAATGTATGCAAAAAAAAAATATTGTAAATTAACACATAACGCAATACAACAAACTGGAATTTACTAACGATACTACAAAATAAACGGCGAATAAAGTAACCTAAAACCAAAAGAAACGCTAATAATAAATTGAAACATACATTTTAATAAAGCTCCCATGCCAACACTCAATATTTGGCAAATTGTTAAGTTTTTGTATGCATACAAAATAGACAAACCCATCAAACACTTTGAAAGTTATAACACTCTCAAAACAGTCATATTTTTGGGTGTTGCCCACATATATGAGCACTAAAATGATCCCAAAAAGGCACCCGACCCATGGGTAGAGTGTACCCTCATATTTATGACACTTTTAATACTGTTAAACATTCATAGTTGAGCTAGAAAGTGCCAAAGACTACCAAAACCTGGATAGAGGTCACCAATTAAGCCGAAAAACCTTCATATTTATATTTATGCTAGAAATCTGTCGATATTCTGCCAGTAACATTTTTGTTTGCTTTCGACTGCGCGAAGCAGCCTTGTTATTCCTAAAATCTGCATTGAGACAGCAGCTACTGTGAATATTTTTCAAAAATTCCAACAGTCTGCCGACATTCTGCTGAAAATCTGCTGCAAGGGAGTCTTTTTCAAATAGAATTCCAAAAACCATTACATAAATCTGTCATGGCACGTATTCATTTTTGAACACGTCGATTGCCTGCATAAAACCTGCTTTAGGAAGGCTGGTGACACCAGCCTGGTGTTCTGATGAAAAGCAAATTAAATGCAATGCCCTGCATATAATCTGTCGTAAAACGATGTGGTTTCCAGAAATATAGTGCTAGTAACCTGACAAATATTTTGTTTCGAATCTTTAATTTTTAGTTTCCAAAATTATTAAAATTATTGATTAATAATTTTCTCCAGCGTGAAAAATATCAAAATGGTTTACTAAAGGGTTTTTTAACAGGGACGCTACAAAAGTAGAGCGACATTTGACATTTCTTTTCAGTAAGGTTTGCCATTTCATGATGGAAAGATATACGAATTCGAATTTCGGTAGTAAATTTTAATAATTTAGACTCGTTGTTGGCTCGTATATCTTTCCATCATGAAATGGCAAACCTTACCTAAGAGAAATGTCGAAAGAGCGGCAAGAAATATGGCGTCGTTTGCTGTCCCTGTCGCTCTACTTTTGTAGCGTCCCTGTTGAAAAACCCTTTTACATGGTTCATGAACATTTTAAACACATATTTTTACTTTAATTATTTTAAAAATAAATTTAAATTTAAAAATAAACGAATTTTTGAGTATTATTTCATAATTGAATAAACTTCAATGAAATAATGATCACCGAAATTTGGATAAGAAGCTAATTTTAGGTTTGTGCGATTAATCTGATTAATCAAATAGTTTATTTCATTGTGTGTTATTTCATTTGACGCTTTTATAAAATACTTTTGTTCGTTTTTATTTACTAAAATATTTTCTATTTTCTATTTTCGCAGAATACGACAATCCGCTGTATTCGCTGGGCAAACAGAAGAAATCTGTTATGAAAGTAGCCGACGACAGCGGCAACACTTCTGATCATGCCCAGCAGGGCTCAGCTGCGGCAGATGAAGACCAACATCTGCTGCAGCAGCAGACGCTCGATTTGTTTGCGCAGCGCAGCGAGAAAAAACGCATAAAAAGCCTAAAGAAGAAAACGTTGGCCAGCGCCAACGGCGGTAGCGGCGACAGTACCAACACTGAACGCATGCGCAAGCATCACAAACATAAGAAGCGCAAGAAGCACAAGAAGCATCATCGCAAGATGTGTGAGGCGGCAGCAGCCAATGATAGCATCAGCTATGTGGTGGAGACAAGCACAAGTTATGCCAACAACAACAACAATAACAACAGTAATAGCAGCAGTAACAATAAACAGTTGGAAGCGACTGATGTTGAAACTGCAACAAGAGCAATAAATGTCAAAATAGAAACTGTACCAGCATCGGCAGCAACAGCCACAGCCACAGAGGCAATTAAAGTTAAGACAGAGCAATTCGAGCCGGAGCAGGAGGAGGAGACCACATCGAATATGATGTCGGAGATTTCGGATGAGGTGAGCGCGCTATTTCAATTGCTTATTTTAAAATACGTTTTAATTTGTTCCTTTATCGACAAGGCAAAGATCGAAGACGACGAAATCGAGCATAATAACAGCAAAGGCAGCAAAATCGCCGCCTTTCTGCCCGAGCGCCAGCTGTGGGGTTGGCTGGGCACCGCATATCGCAAGGCAGGTGTTAAGGGCAGAGCCCGTAAGCAATTTTACAAAACAATCAAACGGGGCAAGGAAACAATTACTGTAAGTGTGATGAGAAGTGTGTGTGTGTTGGAGGTTTAATGGGTCATGAACTCTGTGTTGTGTTGTTTTAGGTGGGAGATTGTGCAGTATTTTTATCTACTGGTCGACCAGATCGGCCATATATTGGACGCATTGAATCCATGTGGGAGACAGCGGCCAGCAATAAAGTAGTGCGTGTGAGATGGTTCTATCATCCTGAGGAGACAACAGGATGTCCAGATTTGAAATATCCCGTAAGTTGTTTAGCTTATGTTTTAATTTGTTTATGCATTAATTAATAAATTTATTAATACAATGCAAATATTAATGCAACGCATGTTTAGAACCGAAATCATAAATATCAGAAACGTTGGTGCATTTGCTGGTTCCGTTATAGTTTATACAATAAAATATAGATGAAAACTAATAAAATGTAATTCGATGGCCAGACAAATTAGCGCACAAAAAACCTATAGCGCTGTCTGCATTGTGTTAAGAGCACATCTCACTTGAGAGTTTAAACGAAGTTTAATCCACCGACATCGGACGGTTAAACTTAATTTAAACTATGTTTAAAGTGCACTGAAAAACTCTATTCTGAGTTTAAACTAATTTTAACCACAAATGAAGTTGAACTACCACTGAAAACCTGGATCTTATGTTTAGTTTAAACTTTTCTACTTTTATAAAACATACACGTCCAGTTTTCCAGTGCAAGTTTAATCTTAGTTTAAACTATCCACATTTTTAAAACGTTGATAACTGTAGACTCGATAATTTCTAATCAAAACGGCAGACATTTCTTTAAATTATACAATTAGTACTCAGATAATATTACTGTAATTCTGTCAAAAACATTAAGAGTTTAAACGAAGTTTGATCCATCGACATCGGACGTTTAAACTTAGTTTAAACTACGTTTAAAGTTCACTGAAAAACTCTATTCTGAGTTTAAACTATGTTTAAACCACAAATGATGTTGAACTACCACTGATAAACTGGATCTTATGTTTAGTTTAAACTATTCTACATAAAATATACACTTCCAGTTTTCCAGTGCAAGTTTAATCTTAGTTTAAACTATTTCACATTTTTAAAACTTCTATACTACGCCTAATGTTGATAACTATAGACTCGATAGTTTCTAATGAAAACGGCAGAATTTCTTTAAATTTCGAACAAGGATATACAATTAGTATTCAGATAATATAACATTTTAATTATTTCTGATAAAAATAGAAGAATTTACGTCTAGTTTAAACTAAGTTTAATTTGATGAAAACTTGAACCACATAGTTTCGCAATTACATTTAGTTTAAACTTGGTTTAATGTGAAAATGTGACATAAAAACTGGCAATGCTGTAGGGATGTCCATCTGAAAAAATCGATGTTTTGGACGATACATCGACGAATACATCGACTCGTTACATCGATAATTTCCGATGTATCGAACAAACACATTGATGTTTTCGATGCATCAAATGAAAAATTATAAGGTAAATAATTTAAAGTGTTTAATTTCAAATAGAATTCCATTAATAAGCAAATTTAATAAAATTTAGCTAGTTTCGATTGGCAAATATGAATTTAACAGTGATTTGATATATTGAAAAAATAAATCGATGTATCGAATACATTCTGAGGCTTTTATTGGATCGGAAAACATCGATGTATGAAAGCAATATATCGAATGTTTTTTTAAACATTGATGTATTTTGGACATCCCTACACTACTGCGATGTGTTAAAAGATATAACTCATATTACTATTATTTTTTTTTTTGTAAATTAAACATATAATTTCATTATTAAATTTGTCTCATTTAACGCAGGGTGCTTTATTTGAATCGCCACACGAAGATGAGAACGATGTCCAAACGATATCGCATCGTTGTGAAGTACTTGAGTTTTCGCGTTATTTCGACAAATTTGGCGCTGATTCAAAGCAATATCAATCCATATACGACAACAATGATACATATTACCTATCAGGTTATTATAACCCAAGGTTACAAGTCCTGAAACTACAAGACGATATTCCAACTCTTGAAGAGAAACAAACTACAGTTGATTAGAATCCATATACACACACATATTATTATTATTAATTATAATTATTATATATTATTAATTAAAATTATAATTATTATATATTATTATATATTATTGTAACAGAGAAATAAAAAATTTATTACACAAACTAAGATTAACAAAGTAACAACAACAAACACAAACAACAAACAAGCAGATATACTATATTTCAGATGAAATTTAAAACTATAATTGTAACAATTTATTGTGATAGAATTGAAAACAAACAAAACATAAAAACAAAAAACAAAAAAAACAAAAAAAAAATCAAATAAGAATGTGTTGTATATTTACATCTCGTTTATTCAGTTTTAAAAGAGCGAAAAGTACTAATATTAATATTAAAAAAAAAACAATAAGCAACAAAACTAATGTCTACTTAAGAGCGAGAGAGAAAGAAAAGAGTGTATGTGCTCAATTTGATTATGATGATTATCAGAATAAAAGTGTTTTTTCTTCTTTTAAATAAATATATATATATTATAAATAGAAATCAAGTTGTTTCATTGAAGTGGAAGAAAATTGATGGTTTTGAAAATTTTTCATTTAAATTCCATTTATATGCTCGACAATGGGAAGTTAGAATATCTACAACAATATAATTAGATATCGCACAAAGAGAAAAAATATTTAATTTAGTTATTTCGGTTTTTAGGTTCAGACACTCAAACTAAAAATTGTATTGTATAGAAAAAAGCTTGGATTTCTTGTTTTTGACGTCCGGCATAATAACGTAAACCTCATAGAATTCCGATTATTAAAAAGCATGTGCCGGTTACCAGGTCAACCAAATAACAGCCCTCCATATATGCATCGATTAAACAATTCGAGTCGCAACATTTTTACCAACCGTGTCAAGTAGCAAGTGCATCGATTATCAACTCTTCGACATCCTCATGAGCACCACGCCCAAATGGTACTGTCGCAACAAATCCATGCCCACGCACACGTTTGCCGAACTCGGTAAGTTGGGCAACGATCTGCGCAGCATCACCAAAAGAATTGTGGTCGATGTGAAGATTGACATCTTTAGTGAACATGTGAGTGAATGATGGATGTTTTCATTGATATGGATGTTGATGTTACAACGTTTACAACACAGGACACTATACTGGAGGAGTGCGAGAAAATCGTCGAGTTGTATTGGAGCCTAAAGGACGAAACAAAAAACAAGGACTTCCTAACGCTGACCAAGAAAATACGACGCAGTCCTTATAACGCGTTGTTGTTGCGGAAATTTAATTGCATTCTGGATTTGAACGATCGGCGTTTTCATCAGCTGACATTCGTACTGAAGAAAACAGTAAGTGTGAATAGTTTGTACAAAATCTGGTATAAACCGATTTTCAAAATCGATATAAATGATTTTGATTATCTACCATTTTTAAGAAATGATAAACAAACAAAATAACCCCCTTATTTTTTAAAACGTAATGAAAAGTGAGTTGTCACAAATTCCACTGTAAGCTTTTGTTTACTTGTTCATTACGTCGTCGTTTTTATTTTATTTAATACAACAAATTCTGCCACGCACTCAGAAAAAAATACTATATAAATAATAGTTTTTTACTATTAAAAATAGTCAGTAGGATAAATTATTATTTTAATCGGAAAATACCATTAAATACTAGAAAATACCATGACATTGCCATTGAGTTTATATGAAAAGATTTATTTTTTGTATACTATTAAATCAATAATTGTCCTATTGACCAATTTTAATGGGATTTGAGGAATTTTTTTTTCTGGGTGCGGAAATTTATGACTTTTTTTGAGGAATTTTTATAAAATAGGAGGGTTATTTTTTATTTTTATCACACTTTTATAAAACTGGTTTTTATAAAACTGGTTAATTCGTTATACGGTTTCATCAAAATTACAATCATTCAAATATTTTTGAAGTTCTGGAAGATATGAAATTTGAAATTTTATTTAAAATAATCTAGCTACATTAGTTCCTTTCAAAAATGTGAAGCAACGATTGCAGTTTTTTGTTTATTAAAAATGTTTATCAACATATCGTCGTTGTAGAACGAAAAGTTACCAAATACATTTTTATGAAAAATTTAAATTTTGAATTTGTTGATTAATATTATAAAAAGTAATTGATGTATTTTTAAAGTTGAAGTAACAATTGATAGATTTACGTTTTCTTATCATGTGGTAAAAAAATTGAGATCATCGATTAAAAATTGACTGATATATAAAGATTTTAGTAAATGAAAATTTGACATTTTGAAAATGTATTTGGTGACTTTTCGTTCTACAACGATGATATTTCGTTTTTTTTTATTGTTTTAGATCTGTTACTGTGCTGTATTGATAAATTAAATAAATTCAAATTCGACGCCTCTTAAGAAAACCCACACGTTTCAATTTGTTTACGAAAAACAGCACATTTTTCGTAACTACGAAAAGAAGCACAAGTTCAGTTTCCCCACGAAAACAACCACATTTTTATTATACCCAAGAAAAAAAAATGTCCTAAAAAATGTGCAATGCCACAATAGGTTCTGGCCAAATCCCAAAAGAAAACATTTTTCCAAAAAAATGTCAAGTGACGCATGTAGGATCATAAAAAAATTCCAATGACGCTTCTGGATGACTATTATTCTTTGGAACAGTTTCATCAAAAAATGTCTACTGACACACCGGTAAAATTAACAATTTTGGTCATAAAATACTATCACATCCATCATCAACATTTTGTGATTTCTTAACCAGAAAAATGTATATTGGGATATCTGTCTCAAAAATACATATATGCTTTTATTCGTGGTGAAATTAAAAATGCGCTCTTGTTCGTAGATAAAATATAAATGTGTTTCTATTCGTGGGAAAGACAAAGTTATGCTTCTGTTCGTGAAAAAAACGAGAATAATATTATTTATGTGACTAAAAAAATGTAATGCTTTCTTCGTGGATAAAATAAACTTATGCTTGTTTTAATGAAACATTTTTTTAATGTGACGTTTTTCGTAAGCAAATTGAAACGTGTGGGTTTTCGTAAGAGGCGTCGAATTATACTATTTACTTACTTAATAACTTTTTTGGCCTTTAGAATCTATGATGTGGTTAGGCCGCAGCAATTATGCCCTACCAGTCGCTTCTGCGTTGCGCGTGCTGGCGAACTATCATGCCAGAGGAGAACTATCACGCCAGTTTTGCACTCCAAGCGTCGACAGGTTGTCTTGCACTTGGTCACTCCTTCTTTGACTAACACTGGATACAGAATTCAAAAAAATTGATGAAGCGTCATATCCAAGCCAACGCCTGACTATGTCAATGTCGGAGTAGAGTCCATACAGCTCATCGTACTCGTTTTCAATGCATATCGGGCCAAAGATTTTCCGAAGATTTTTCTCTCGAAAGATCGCTCATCTGTGTTGGAAAGCGTTCATGCTTAGAGGAGAACTATCATGCCAGTTCTCCTCTAAAAAGTGAGCGTAATTTTTGTTTGTCGATTCTCAATAGCCTACTGAGCCCATAGTAAGAACTTGAACATTCAAGCTAGACATGCCTGGCAAATTTGCGATCTCAAATTCTAAACAAGCCTTGCACATGATATACACGAGTCTCATTCTAAACAAGCTAGACAAGGACTTTTCTCCCATTCTCTTAATGAACCTTGATATCTCAAGTGAGGTACAATATTAATCCTGCTGAAATAGAGCCAAATAAATCAAACAGGAGCCCCAAGAACTAGGCTTAATACCAGTCTTGTCGCAAGCCAGGGGCACAAGTCTTGGTACAATCCTGGGTAAAATCCTTCTTTCAAGCATGAAGCTCTGGGATATAAGTTTGAGCTACAGACTTGTATCATTGTACTCTTTATGCGACCTTTCCACAAAGACAGACACAGAACAAAATTGTGTTAAAACTGTGCCGGTCGTTTGTTTCTCCTTGGATTTCTCCGTTTTAGGGTCGGGTTTCTTTTTGTGACATTGACCTCCTAGAACTTTTTTCTATGCCAAACGATAATTATTTGCTTCTACTATCATTATCCGTTTAAATCATTCATCAGATTAGCAATCAGAGAATAAAAAACAATGTTATAGATTTAGGGATTAGATTGTAAAATATTTTAGTAAACGTTAATAAAAATTGGGATATCGGTTTTAAATCTCAAGAATTATAATATAATATGTAAACAATTAAAAATATTTACAGTTAAGTTTTCTGCTTCGCAAGTCTATGCAGTCGGAGGTCTGGCTAAATTGGGCACTTCAAATTACCAATTTATACAATAAATGTCGCCAGACGCCGGACAATGCGACGAGTAAACTAACGGATGCACAAGCTACATTGGAGGATGTTAATGCCAACATTTGCAGTAACATGTATCCGGCCCTGCTGCTGCCGCATAAACCTATTGAATTTTCGTATGTGCTACAGGTACGTTCATTACTATCTTAGAACAATCCAAACGTATTTTATTTGGTTTAAAATAAACACAAGACCATATTTAAACTCTCCATGTTAGTTAACTCACATTTGATATTATTCACAAACGTTAATAGAGAGAAGAAACCACATGTTTTCCCAATATTAAGATTGTTTAAATAGCGTCGATGGCCCTTGTGGTTAGTGCGTTGGACGACGTGTCAAAAAGTCGCTAGAGAGTTGGACTACGAGCCGAAAGGTCCCGGGTTCAATCCCTGTGACTGTCAAGATCTTTTTCATAGAAAACATTTTTCTGTGCGACACTACCTCTCGGTAGTCAATGATAAAACTACGAGAGTAAATATTGCCTATGAAAAGCTCTCACACGCTATTCGGATTCGGCATTAAACTGTAGCTCGCACCATTTTGAGTTCGAATATAACACGCACAGCTCAACATGATGAGAGACCTCGGCCTAAGATCTTATAGGACTGTAGCGCCAAACTATTTTTATTAAATACTACACGGATAGAAAAGATTTGTTTGAATATGTTTGAATGTAATTAAAAAGTAATACGAAATTACCATACATGTATTAGGAATGAAGTGTGCTTAAAATATAATCGAAATTGAATTTATTTTTGTTCACGTGTAAACATTATTATATTGTCCAGCAGAATCTGTCAAATTTACCATAAATATGTTACAATACCAACATAAAATTTTAATTACATTTGAATAAACTATTTCTTGGCAATTTACTTGGTTAAAACTATGTTTCGAAACACAGAAAATGCTAATCAAATCTAAATACAACGTATGTTCGCAATGCTCGTCTTAATTTGATAATTTATCGACTGACGAAGTTGGCAACGTTGTGCACCATTTTCTACCGACGCCATCGTTTGAACATATTGATGTTTATAAACAAACAAAAATTGAATTGGATTTAAATAAGTGGATTCTTGCAACATTCTTCTTGTATACGAAGTTGGCACTCGTTGAGCAGAATTTTCTACCACGTCTCTTTTGTCATCGTTTAAAGTATGTATAGGATCATTTTAAACATACTGATGTGGCTCTCTTCTAGTATCTCTCTTGCAGCTCTATTCTTGTATACAAAGTTGACACTCGGTGATCGGCATTATCTGCGTAAGTGGCTTTTGTTGTTCGTTGAGAAACCGTGTTCGCGTCGGTAATAATTTTGATATTTGTAAATTCAATAAATAACTAACTGAATATAGTAACTGAATATATTATAGTGCAGTATATAATTTCTGAAACTAAAGTGAAAAAACCACAAATAGAAATCTGTGTTTTGATTTTCAAACAGAATTTGGCATGTTTTTTTAAAAAAGCCCCGTAAATTCATTTCCTACGCTATATGCTGTACTGCGACCAACTGTAACTGCACCAAATATAAAGCGAGCCTGGATCGTCTGGTTTAGCGTCTGATGGTGCATTTGTCGATTCATTGATGCTGTCACTTGTACTTGCAGTTATAAACGAATTATTTATTTATTTATGCAATTAAAAATTTGTATATGAATTCAATTATAATAAATTCCCACTGTGCATGTTTAAAGATTTTTAATAAAAATTATTAATAGAACAACATTTTATTTTTATTTTATTTTCAGGATTTCTTTCCAAAAATATTTAAATATGTTTTTATGCAAACATACTACTTTTTGAACTGAAACAAATGATATGTTTCACTGGAAACATATTTATATTCAGGTAGTTTAAAATTATGTTTTATTTGGAACATATTTATGTTTCGGTTCAAATATTTATTTTATTTGGATGTAGTAATTATTATGTTTCCATTAGAACATACTCCATTTTAAGGGGCAACATAAAAATGTTTCCGGGATATTATAATGTAAGTCGGAGCTCATTACAACACTGTTCAAGTCTCAATACAACCCTGTTTACAAATGATTTATCAGTCAATTATATATTATGTTTACATAAATTTCAAATTAAAGTTTTAAATATTTTCCGTTTTGTTGATTACAGTTTGATTTAAATCCCTTTAGGATGAATAGCAAAGTATAAATATTCTTGATCAGCATTACTTTCTGATTCAATTTAGCCATTTCCGTCCTATAACTCAAGGAATACTGGGTCGATTTAAATAAAATAGTGAATATACCCACCAAATCGACACCTGAGAATTTGTTTGGCTCAAACGCTATTTTTGGGCGCATTTATGACTTATATATTCTCTTTTTTAATACCGTGTTCCGTTTTTCGATATTTCGTATCAAATCTAAGATATTCAGCGTCGACTTTGCTCCAAATCGCAAAATTTGCTCACATTTTAACGACAATCTTCTTTATCGCTTTTCTCGAAATCGACTCAATGGCGTTTGAGCCAAATAAATTCTCAGGTGATGACATGTCAATAAAATCGACTCTACATTTTTCAGTTATCTTATATACAACGGACTGATGAGACAAAACAAATGAATAACTTCCAAACAAATGTTTTTTTTAAACCGTATTTAAAATTTAAAAATATCGTTTAATTCTTATGCATCATTTTAGCTCGTCTCGCAGAGTCGCATAGAACAGAATTCGCTCGACCTGTTGTTCGGACTCTTCAATATCGGCGAACAGGATGCTTGGCGTGATCTCAACTGTGAGTCCAATTGCTCCAGTTTGGAGATACTGCGCATACTGACACTTAATATGGTGGGTGATGGAGAATTCCAACAGTACTATGAGACACCTCGTGATTTCAGTACCATTCAACCGTTGTCGGTGGCGGAGAGAACTGACGAAGCTACTGTCGGCCAAAGCATGCGACGCAAACACGCCGAGTACTTTATGCGCAAGGAGCGTATTTTTATAGCACAGTTGATAACAAAGATCAATCAAATTTGTCCATCCATATTTGGTGAGCCATCTTTTCTTTCATACATAGGTGTCTTATTCCCATAAGTACCGTATATGATAATTGATCACACAGGTTCTACGAATAACACTGCCGATCTGAATGGTTTTGTAGTACGCGGTATGCGTTTAATATGGGGCTACGTGGGAATTATATTGGATCACATAATACTCTGGTGGATCGACACACCCATATCGTGCTATTCGCTGACACACGTCGACTCCATACGTAATTGGCTCAATACGCAACATGTTGATGGTGAGTGAGTGGTTTTATGTAACACATTGCAAAACTATATGGGTTACAATTCCGCTCAGATATACCGGAGCCCGTGTACTCAGCGCTACGTGGAATCGGCGAGATCCTAACCAACTTTGTTTGCAATAATATCTGGGATCAACTGTTTCGACTTACGCTAATCTCAGCTACGTGCAGCAAACAAGTCTGCGAAAAGTCGGTGCAGCAATATAGAGGATCGCCGAAAAATGTACTTCTTACTTTTTGTTTTATGCTGGTTTTAACTATTTTTTTGGTGTTATATAGGAATCAGGTACACCGACTGGTACTGTGTGGATTACTATATTTTCGAATCTGATTAATTTAAGCAACAGTTATTTTCCGCACAAGGACGTCGAGAATTCAAGTCTGGTGCCTGTGGCGGAACAAATACCAATATTGCATCGAATTGGTAAGACGAACTAGTTTTTAAAAAAACCTGAGATTAAAAGCTAAACGAATAACGTATTATATTTGGGTATGCTCAAAAAATTTTATTTTTTTCTAGTTTTCAATTATTTCAAAATCCGTTTTATAAACAATTTGAAACCAAAGCCTTTATTTGCGATTTGAATATCGGTTTATTTCTGGTTTTTGTAGGACGGATTTTGTATAACGGATTTGTTTTTTTTTTGTTTTTAGCCCGAAACCGTTTTATACAGATATTGATTTCGGTTTCAATCCTTGGCCTAAATAGTAGAATACAGTAGGATTTTAAGAATTTACGTTATCAATTTGTATGTGTTAATGAGGTCCAAACTAATTAAATATTTCCAATCGGCAATTACAGATCATTCGGTGCACTCGATGCGACTATGGGTCACTGAACAAGCAAAACACTTGTGCAACACATGGACCACAGATAAATTCTTTTGCATTTTGGAGCATGATGTACGCATCAGTCTGGAGATATTTAAAACATTTAAACTGCCGATATTAAACGCCAATATAGAAGATATTCTGATGTTAGTCTGTGTGGCACTGCGCACAAAACTTATTTGCGAAGTTAATGCGAATATTGATAAATTAAAGGTGAATGTGTGGAATCTTTTTGATGGATATTTAAAAAAAATATATATATATATATATATATATATATATATTTTAAATAGAAAACCGCTGAAGAATGCGTTCAAATCATGTCCTCCGTGTGTCGCAAACACTGTCTGGATCACTTCAAATTGCATTTTCCTCCCTCATCGTTCTGGCAACAACAAGTCCACAATGAGGACGAACCCAGCACATATGTAGGCTTTGTACTCGAACAAGTGTTACTGCCAGCCATCAAGGCCACGCATGATCTGACGATACTCAAGCTCATACTAAAGATCATCTGTGAGGCGTGGCTCGATCATATCTACAAACAGCGCATACGATTTAGCGTTAACGGGGCCTGTCGACTACTAGACGATTTCGATCAGATGCGCGAATGGATACGTGAATGTGCGTTGCTGGCACCCGACAATCTGGAAGCGCTGAGCAATCACGAGGTATTGCGCATGTGCAAAGGCGTGGGAAAGATACTGTTGCGAAAACCGGAAGATGTCATTTCGATAACACAAGCGCATAAATATGATCAGAAAACAAGTAAGTCCACACACAGAAAACTGATTTGTTGCAGCAATTAACTACATTGCCCTATCGAATCATTCGGTTGTGGCAACAACTGATAAAGTTGTGTCGATCTCCTAGACTATGAGCATGAGGTTGTCGCAACCTCCAAGTTGGTGAGCATGAGGTTGTGGCAACCTCGAAGTTGAAGATCATGTGGTTGTGAAAACCTATAAAACGATCACCATGAGGTTGTGGTAATTTCCAAGCCGGTGAATATGATGTTGTTGGGCATGAGGTTGTAGCAACCCTTTAGTAGATTTAGTTTATAATTTATAAATTCAATTTTAAAGATCGATATTTTAATTAATTCAATAAACATAAGACTTGCGACAGTGAAATTGAAGTCATTCCGTGTGGAAATTGTTTAAGGTTAATCTTATTTCGTATCCGTCCCTGATAAGAATAGACCCCCCTACCAAAGGCCACATCTATGAAACTTTTAATATTTTTCAATTAGAGATTAGCTTATAAAATCAATGTCAAAAATTAGTTTTAAACAAAAGTTTCACAATGGATACATGATTTGATTGGATTGCACAATCCTTTAGAAATTAACTAATTCAAAAGTTGAGATATATTTTGTTTTATCGTAACATTATATAAACGGATAAAAAATAGATTTGTTTGAATAAGTTTCAATGTAATGAAATGTATTAGAAATGACGAATGCAGTGTAATTAAATTTTAATCGAAATTGAATTTATTTTGTTCAAATTGTAATAATATTTTATGATGTAACTACTCACTCAAACTAAAATGTTCCATTAAGTATTAATTCAAAAGTATTCTAATGTATTTGATAGTATTTCATTATTATTATTATTATTGCTTACTCCGACCTGAATAGATCTATTTTACCCCGTTTAATACCATAACTGAAGGACATTCTCAGCTGTGGCATCTCCCTATATAGGATGTCCGTCAAGTCTATCTCAGTTAAAAACCTGATTTTATGGTAAGGGTTCATCTTTCTAATATCGGTTGTCGATTGCCAAATATTTGTATTCTTGTACGCGTTAGCGCTGGACATGTTTCTAAAATATATTCTGGATCTTCGTCGTCTTCTAGACAGAATCTACATGTACTGTCCGTTTGTATACCCATCCTGGTCAGATGTTTAGCAAGCCAACAGTGACCTGTAAGAAGTCCTGTTAGAATTCTCAAGTTTTTTTTCGATAATATAATGTATTCTTTAAATCTTCTCAGGTCATAGGACCCAATGAATTTCTTTGATTGACGCATTTTAGTCTGACCCAACCGTAGTTGTTCTCTGGTGTTAAATAGTTCTTCTCGAAATAGCTTTTTTACAACACTGTCACCGATTCCACAAAAAGGTTCGGGACCTATTAGCTTTGTGACGGCTCCTTTCCGTGTAAGTTTTCCAGCTTCTTTATTGCCTTCTAGTCCCCTGTGGCCAGGGACCCAGCTATTACTAGCTATTATTCATACCTAGTTTATTTATTTTACCTAGACATTCCCATACTAGTTCTGAATTGATCTCGTGAGATTCTAATGCCATTATGGCTGCCTGGCTGCTTGGCTGTCTGGCTGTCTGACTGGATTGCTATATTTTTATTGCTATAATTCCTGTTCAGATTTAACTGGATGCATCTATCTACACCCGGAAAAAAATCCTTCAAATCCCATTAGAATTGGTTAATATGACAATTATTGATTTAATAGTATACAAAAAATAAATCTTTTCATATAAACACAATGGCAATGTCATGGTATTTTGAAGTATTTAATGGTATTTTCCGATTAAAATAATAATTTATTCTATTGACTATTTTTAATAGTAAAAAACTAGTATTTATATAGTATTTTTTTCTGGGTGTATAGAGTATCTTTTCGCTTGAAAGATATTTGTGTATTTTCAATGACTTCGTAGTATTTGGTTCTACGCCCATATAACCCTGCCCCGGTTCTTTCATCTGTTAATGAACCATCCGTGTACCACGTGATCACATTCTTGTGTATCTTGTGTATATCATATGTATCAGATATGTTTGTTCCATATCTTTTTGTTGCTGCGTTTCGTCTTGAAGTTTTTTTTTTGCGTTGCGGTATTTATATTTAGTCCTACGGTATTTCATTATAAAATGAATGTTATTTTATTAAAGGTTTGAATTTTACATTTTTCTATATCTCGGCAGTAAATGGCAAACCTACGAGAGTAAAACATTGCCTATGAAAAGCTCTCATCCGCCGTTCGGATTCGGCAATAAACTGTAGGTCCCACCAATTTGAGTACAAATGTAACACGCACAGCTCTAAATGGTGAGAGAGCTCGGCCTAGGTTCTTATAGGACTGTAGTGCTAAACTATTATTATTATAATGGTATGTATCCTATTGACGAATTTTAAATAATCGTTTTACTATTAAAATAGCATTATTTCATGATTTTTTTTGGGTTTGGCACTATCAATACTTAGACTGGGTTGTACTAAAAGTATTATGCGTTCTGTTTACTGCAATGATAATTTCTTTTAGAAATTTATTTTTAGTTTACCTACTTTTTCTTCCAAAATTTGGTATAATACACTAACATACGAAATGAAATGAATCACCCTAGTATTTTTATATTTTCAGATGAGGACACTTCGCAAGAAACGCATTTGCCATCGGAAATGTTCGTTTCCAATCAGAAACACTGGCTGCAATTGCGGGCCTCCAACACGAGTTTTCCATTCCTGCAATTTTGTTGTGGCAACGATGTCATGTAAACGAAACCCCTAACGAAATTGAAAAAGTTTAAAAAGTTTGAACCGTCCACGAATACGCGATATAACTACAGAACCTTTACAATATTGGGTACAATTTGAATGAATTTGGAATATTTCAAAACAACTAATTAAACTAATTGAAAATAAAATACCATCTAAATGAATGGAAAATTGTATTTTAAATTGTATTGATTAAAATATTGGCTTATAAAATATTACGTTTTTTTTTTTGGTCATAACATATTTTCAAACTCAAGATTTTATATAAAAAGAAGGCACTTGATTAATAAATAATTTAGTTATAAAAAAATTATAAACGCTGCCATGCATTAGCCCAATGCATTTTATGAGGGCACCTTGCGATTGATAACATTCACCAGCTCATCTACACGTCCACTCGTACCAGCGAATTTCTTCGGATGTGGACCGATCATCTGTATAATAGCCGAGACATCGGGAGAAACCTCCAAAAATCGCACTAGAGCCTTGAGTGAGCGGAAAATTTGATCTTCGTTCAGGTTGCTCTGGAAGAATTGTAAAATAGCCATAGCCAATTCCACGGCAACGTCATCAAATACCTATAAAAGTGATTAGTTTGAAGCAGATTAGTTCTCTAAACACGTTTACAAATTTAGACATTTGGACTCACCACTGTCTTTACTTCTTTTATTGCAATATTATATAGTATCATGGATCCGATGTTTTTGAGTTGTGGACAATTGGAGAGTACACAGTGTACTGCTACCTTTGTGGTCACGCGTATGTTTGAGATCGCCTGACCATTGTAGTCCCACTCAGATATGTACAGCAGCCATTCGGAGGGTCCAACATTTTCGAATAGGTTGCACATCTTATGTAAATAAATTAGATGATATGAAATTTACACCCTTAGTGTATTTTATAAAAATACTTACAAACATTGCCCACGCCTGCTGTTCCTCCGGTGTGTGTTTATCGATATCCTGTGCGAAATTCATTAGCGCATGATCCCGACGATCCTGATGCAGTATAATGATGACATCGTCCTTGAGTGCCGCAAAGGCCAGTGTACGTATCATATGTATCCGGGTATCGGGCGAAAACGATGGCTCACGCAAGACACGCTGCACAAACAGGAGAAAATTATCGCCCAACGACCAGGAGCCATCGTCTTCGATCAGATACTGGTGCAGATCTTCCATGGCAACCTCGTCATCTTTGGAGATTTTGCCATCGAGAAGTTTTACGAGGCATTCGAGTTCAGTCTTGATCTGCAATCGAAATCAAAAAATGTTTTTATTTTACAAATTATAATACCAAATTTTATAATTTCACTGAAAATATACTATATACCAGGGTCATTTAGGATACATCATAGTCATGGAAATATAAATAGTCAAATAAAAATAAAACATTACGTATTATTTTAGAATGGGACAAAATAATTTCATCGTAATCAGATTAAACTCGGTAATCGTTGAACCGTATTATGGAAGACATGTTTATGTTCATATTATTTCGTGTCGATTTTTTTAAAGTTAGCCTTTTTTCCCAACCGTGAGAAACTGACACACACGAGTGGAAATTTGGTTCAGAATGCACTCATTGTCTGGTCAGGCAGCCTGATTTGAAATCAGGCAATGATCAGGGGTTTTAATTAGTGCCTGATTCCAAATGTATTCGAAGTTGCTATCCTGATCAGGTTGCCCTTGCCACTAACCTTATATAATTCGATGTATATTTAAATTCTTCTAAATAGCTTTTACCAAATTTGAGACATTTCAAATAAAAAATAATTTTGTGAACGAAGGTATCTCAATAACTTTTCCAATGACAAAAAGTCAAAGTGTTGAGATATATCCCAATAAACACAGATACGGACTGAAACGTAAAAACGGTTGTGAGAACGGATATACCCGTTATTGCGGTGACATTACGGCACAATATTACTGGTCTAGCCGTAAATACGGTAGTAGATACGGATATCAATTTTACGTACAAAAACCGGCACCGTTCCGGCCACGTTATTACGGTACAAAAACGCCTGTTACCGTAAATTCGATTGAAAATACAAAAAAACATTTTTACGTGCGAAGTACGGCAACGTTATGTGCACGTAATTACGGCTCAGAAACGGCAGCTACCGTAAATACGGACAAACATTTTTACGTGTAAAAAACGGTAACTATACTTAATTTTAAGAAATATTTGTATGACTGGGTTTTTTATTCTTCATGATTGAAAAATATTTTTCATTTGAAATAATAAAAATATAAATAATAATTGATATATAACATTTCCTAGTTGCAACATGTTAATCAATGGCAAAAGGTGGAATCTAAAGAATGCTGAAAACATACTTTCAGTTATGCGCAGATAATGTATTTTTCTTCAATTATAAAATTTTGATTTTACATAAAGCCTTACATATGGCACGCATACGGCACTGTATTTACGTCCCGTTTTCGTGCCGTATTTACGTTCCTTTTACGTGCCTTTTATACGGACCGTTTACGTGCCGTATTTACGTTCCCTTTACTTTCCGTTTACGTGCCGTATTTACGTGCCTTTACGTTCATTCATTGCTTTAAAGTACCGTAAAGAAGTTCGGTTTACGGCCCGTAAATACGTTCACGCATTCACGTTTTATTGCCGTACCTACGGGCCATTTCCGGAATAGGCCGTATTTTAAATTTCATTTTATATATAAAACGTATTGTTTTACGTTCCGTAAACGGTTGCCGTAAACGGTGTTTATGCCAGCAATGAAAATTGAGATATTTACAGTTTACTGATAGCAAACATCTTGAGTTCTGGGACACTTGCTGCAAAATTTTGAGATATTTTGACATTTAACTATTATAAATAAGGAAAATGGCGTACTTTTTCCTTACGTTCGATTTACCCACAACAATTAAGTAAATTCAATCGTGTAAAAAAGTGCCCACTCAAATATTACATTTTAATGGTAAAAGTGAAAATAAAATATCCTGTGATTTAAATTATCAACACGTGATGGAAAATATTTCTTTTCAGAGTTTACTTTGATGACAGCGTCGCCGATCGGACTTGGTTCTCAAAAAATCTCAAATCGCTGTACAATTTTGCCTTCGAAGGATTTAAAAAGACGATGGCGATGTATACCAGGATGTACCATGTACCAGGATACTGTTTTAATTCTAGAATAAATTTAAATACATTCTTTCAATTCAATAAAAATAACTCCGCGAATTCTAATGGAGTACCATTTCCAAATATCATCAACTATCTTCCTATTTGTCAGATGTTTAATTGATGGTTGCTATACATAATCGTAAATTTGAAAAATGGTTGCTACCAATATTTATCGTATTTGACGGATGTTTGAGAAATGGTTGTCTCAAATACGATTTAAATAATTTGTAAATAACTTGATATTTAGGGCTGTGATATTTCTGGCAATCATCTTTGTTTTCTTAGTGTACGTACCACTATCCAGCCAATTTTACTAGTCATTTGTCGAGTAAATGGCAAGCGATGACACGCACATTTCCACCAGGAACTAGCAAGTATATCTCTTCAGTTTCTGGTCGTTTCCTTACCAGAAACCGACCTAGTTTTACTGACAGCGATCTCCCTTCAAATTCCTATCAGTAACCGACCGGTTTTTTTGCTACTTTTACTGGGACATATCAGCTTTTGACTAGTTTAACTGCACTCAGAAAAAAATTAAGTACTTTATGGTATGACCATTGACCATTACTTCATTTATTAATAGTTTTTTCTTTTAAAATCAAAAGTTTTCTAATTAATTCAATAGTATTTGAAGAATTCACTACCATAAATTTAAATATTTCAATATTATTATTTTAAATAGAAAATATACTGTTGTTTTAATGGTTTCCTCCTATTATAATAAACGTGGTGTAAAAAAAAATAAAAACTAATACAAACATGTTCGTTTTGTACGTCATTCTGCGTGTTTGTGTTTGCTCAAAATGGTCGCATGTATTTTTTTGTAATAATCCACATTATTAAACGCGACATTGGTAAGGACTCATTGTATTTAATTATATTTATATATTTATTTATATTTATATTTTTATTTATTACAGAAAATAAATAATACATCGAACTTCTATTATGACAAAGAACTCAAAAATAACTGCAGACTCAAGTACTACAATCAATTATTGGAAACCAAAGCAAACATTAAATGTTTTATAACCTTTTGCAGCAAGAAGTGTCTTTTTATGTGTATTGTAAAAGTGAATATCAATTTCGACATTTAAATAAAATATATACAATAAATTAACTAAAGTACTTTTTTATTTTAATAAATTATTAGGAAAATGTAATTCGACTATACCATAAAATTAATAATACGTATCATTAAATTTGTATAGGTCTTTCTTATTGTAATTAAAATATCACATTATAAAATTTATGGTACAACCACACATTGTATTAAAAGTTTCAATATTACTGAACTAATGGGACGCATCCTATTGACCAATTTTAATGGTATAAATTTTTGTTTTTCTATTGAAATACTATCAATTTACCATGTTTTTTTCTGGGTGTGGCGGAGATATACTCTTCAGATCCATACCGACTAGTTTAGCTGGCAGGGATCTACTCTCCAAATCACTACCAGTAACCGACAATGTTTCGACTAGTTTTCACTGGCGAGTATAGCCACTCATAAAAAAAAAATATCAATAGTTTTTTTGCTTTTTAAATTAGTCAATAGGATGAATTATTTTAATAGGTAAATACCATTAAATAATACAAAATACTATTAAATACTATTAAATTGTTTTTGTGTTTTTTTGTATACTATTAAATCAACAACTGTCGTATTGATCAATTTTAATATGATTTTTATCTGAGTGTACTCTCCAATTTCCTCAAAAAACTTAGCAGTATTTGAACTGCTTAGTAAATTTTTGCTTGGGCTATAATTAGTACCCTATAATTGTGTTTTTAATAGATAATCTGCATTTTTGTGTATTTTGTGTATTTTATGTGCACCCAGAAAAAATTCCCTTAATTCCCTTTCAAATTGGTCAATAGGACAATTATTGATTTAATAGTATACAAAAATAAATCTTTTCATATAAACTCAATGGCAATGTCATGGTTTTTTCTAGTATAATAATTTATCCTATTGACTATTTTTAATAGTAAAAAACTATTATTTATATAGTATTTTTTTTTTGTGTATTAGAAATTGTTTTTACTTACATCGATATCCTTGCAAACGAGTGCGGGTTCACGCGGTGTTTCTCTCTCCTCCGTTGATGTGGATCTCTCCTGACCATTTTCGCCGCGCCTCGTCTCGTTATTGGCATCAGACATTTTTTTAACTAAAATTGTATATAAAATAAACATAAAATTAAAGATGTTTACACAAATTTTATTATATTTAGCTGCATATTCGGAATTATCACACATTTTTTAGACCGAAATATTAATAGAATTTATTGCTATATAAAATATTACTTGATTTATATTATATGTTATATATTTTTATTATACGTTTTGATTAAGTATTTTCAAATATAATATTATCATTTCATAGAAAATTGTGTTCAAAAATATAATTAAAAAATTAATAACAGATCGCGGTTGTCACCCATTATGTCGTCATTTGTTCTATAATTAATAAGAAAATGCTTCGAAATATTTTTGTTTTGCAGGTGAATAACGTCATTTATAAAAATTATTAAATTTTAAAATTGAAAATGAAATCCAAAAATATGCATGTGCCATAAATTATAAGTTGCCCCCACGTATATGGTATTTTTAAATGCCTGAGTAACTAGACGTGAATACTATGTACATTAGGATCAGTAGTTCATATTAATTTTTAAATCATTAAAACTGAGACGATTTTATTTAAAAAAACGTGTTTTTTTTTCACTTGATTCACATAGAAAATAATAGAAAAGCCGACACTTTGGAAGCAGTTTTCTGTTACGCTAAAGCGTGAAAATAATCTTAAAATAGCTTGTTGTATTTTTAGGAATTTAGGAAAAACCAACCAAAAAATGCAACGTGATATCGTTTAAAAAACCCCAAAAACACTGCTATAATTAGAAATTTGACTTTAAAAATTATATAAAATTTTAAAACTATGATATAAATGGTTTAATAATTTTGATTCTTTTCTGGAAAATAATTTTTAAAATATGCTTTTATCAATGATTTTCTTTGTTTGTCTCACTCACTATTGACTTTCACTCTTGCGCTGTTTTATAAACAAATTCTTTTAATTTCTGGCTGTCAATTAGAAATAATATAAATTCTTTATTTATTTACTTTTTGTTTTATCTTTTTGTTAGTTTTATTCGCTGCACTTTCACGCTGCAATTTTCCAAAATTCGAATACGACGATGCGTCTGCACCGAATGCCGTTTCAGTATTGTAGCGCATTGCGGCGTAAAATTCCTGTCGCCGTGCTGAAGAGAATAATTTTCTATATAATCGTCATTTATTAATAGACTCATTTATGCGGCAATTTACTCAGGAAAATGTGAACGTAAAGAGATGGAAACATCTGACCGAATCAATTGTTTACAGTAGAGGCGCGTTTGTTATTACACTTAGTACAAAAATTATTTATATTTCAATAGATAAAAACTATTTTTAATATATCCAGAACATTTTGAGCGAGATTTGTTTCGAAATCTCGTTTTTGAACTCGATCTCGAAAAAACTAAAAATAAAAATATGATCACGTTCTCGAATCTCGTCTCGACTTTTGAAAGTCATGTTGATCTCTAATCTCGAGTCAAGATTGATATATATATATATATATATATATATATATATATATATATATATATATATATATATATATCGCTCATTTACTACAAGAGTGTCACAACTAAAACAAAAAACGATTTTTGAGTTAATGATGTAGAATTATCCGTTATATATTGTTTTATCTTATTTTTTTCTGGGTGTGTGTAAAAAATTTCATCCTTGCACCCAGAAAAAAAATAATATAGAAATAATAGTTTTTTACTATTAAAAATAGTCAATAGGATAAATTATTATTTTAATCGGAAAATATCATTAAATACTAGAAAATATCATGACATTGCCATTGAGTTTATATGAGAAGATTTATTTTTTGTATACAATTAAATCAATAATTGAGGAGCTCATTTCCAAAGCGTGCCATCCAGTCAAAAATGGAAAAAAAGTTATGTATGTACTTTTGTTCGTCCTTAGGTGTCGAATCAGTAAAAATAAAATCAGGTCTTTATGTAGACCATTTTTAAAGTTATTTGACTTTTAAATAACACTTTATATCCAAAACATTCTATTCTTCGAAAATGTAATTTCCAAAACGTGCTATACAATTTTATTTCCAAAACATTCTATTTGGAGAAAATTACATTTCCAAAACGTGCTATAGAACGAAAACGTACTATAATCAAAGTAAGGTTCCACATACCTATTCAATTTTAAAAAAATGAAGTGCAAATATTTTATGGAACATGCGACATAAAAAATATTAATTTCTACTGATGGACAGAATATTAGTCGGACAGAGGATTTAATGAAATTGCGTCGTACGTTTAGAGTTACCCCCAAAATGATAATTATAAAGGCAAAATTTAATCTGAACATCATTA
Source organism: Dryomyza anilis (assembly GCA_951804985.1). Taxonomy (NCBI): domain Eukaryota; kingdom Metazoa; phylum Arthropoda; class Insecta; order Diptera; family Dryomyzidae; genus Dryomyza; species Dryomyza anilis. Next base: position 22,024,594 of record OX638132.1, on the reverse strand, counting down.
AAAAATATGTTTTTCTATATAATCCGAACAAAAACTACAATGCACTATGAGCCACAAGTTAAGTCTATCTCGTCGAAAACCAAACATTGAGATTTGTTACGGAAAGTTGAAAAATATGTCAATTTATTGGAAATTGGTGTGAACAATGAAAAAAAAATATACTCCAAAGATAAAAAATCCTTTTGTAGGCTATCTTGAAGTCAAAATATTGAAACAAATGCTTTTTTATGAATAAAAATATGTTACACTAAAAGTCCGTCTGAAAACATTCCAGTCCTTGTTTGACAAAGTCTGACAAACACGGTTGTTCTATTTTAAAAACATTCAAAATATTAGATTCAAAAGTAATAGGAATGGCCTAGTTCAAATCAAATAAGATTTTGTGAAACTTATATTGAAAATACTCTGTTAATGAAATGACATCCAAACTGTTGAGTTTAAGTGTAGAGAATAGTCCATTTTATTAAAAAATGTTGGTCAATAATTTACTAAAGATTCAAAACCTGATGTGGAAATATCATTATTGAACGAGGATAATTTTAAAAAATCACTATTACCTTTATTCTAATTAAAAAACATGAACCAAAAGCAGAATAAAATAGTTTTTAATTCCAAAAATTGCTATCTTTTAAAAAAGTTATTTCCAAAAAATGCTATGTGAGATTTCATTTCCAAAACATGCTATATCAATTTTGAAAGCATTTATTAACATATATACGGTTCAAAAACGATTAATTTAAAAACATGAATACACCCAGAAAAAAATCATGGTAAATTGATAGTATTTCAATGGAAAAACAATAATTTATACCATTAAAATTGGTCAATTGGTCAATGGGAGGCATCCTCATTAGTTCAGTAATATTGAAACTGTTAATACAATGTGTGGTTGTACCATAAATTGTATAATGTGATATTTTAATTACAATAAGAAAGATCTATTCAAATTTAATGATATTTATTATTAATTTTATGGTAAAGTAGAATTACATTTTCCTAATAATTTATTAAAAAAAAAAATTATTTTAGTTAATTTATTGTATAATCTATTTTATTTAAATGTCGAAATAGATATTCACTTTTACAACACACACATAAAAAGACACTTCTTGCTTCAAAAGATTATAAAACATTTAATGTTTGCTTTGGTTTCCAATAATTGGTTGTAGTACTTGAGTCTGCAGTTATTTTTGAGTCCGTTGCCATAATAGAAGTTCGATGTATTATTTATTTTCTGTACTAAATAAAAATATAAATATATAAATATAATTTATTTACATTAAATACATTGAGTCCTTACCACTGTCGCGTTTAATAATGTGGATTATTACAAAAAAAAACATGCGACCATTTTGATTAAACAAGCAGAATGACGTACAAAACGAACATGTTTGTATTCGTTTTACGTTTTTTAGACCACGTTTATTATTATAGGAGGAAACCATTAAAACAACAGTATTTATTCTATTTAAAATAATAATATTGAAATATTTAAATTTATGGTAGTGAATTTTTCAAATACTATTGAAATAATTAGAAAACTGTTGATTTAAAAAGAAAAAACTATTAATACTTGAACCATAAGGTCAATGGTCGTACCATAAAGTACTTAATGGTACATTTTCTTCTGAGTGTATACTAAGGATATGACAAAGATTAAAAGTGTAAAAGACACTTTGGTTCAAATTTGACTCTATAATGGTGTAACAGTATTTCGCCTTTTACTCAAAACAGAGTTCGTTTCATATAGCACGTTTTGGAAATGAGCTCCTCAATTGTACTATTGACCAATTTTAATGGGATTTGAGGGAATTTTTTTCTGGGTGTGTATACTCACCGCTTGAGAAGCGAATTTGCCGTTACCTCATTATATATGTCCCATACATTTCATATGCAAGGTGAGAGTAAAAAATAAAACTTTAAACGCATTTTCAGCAAAATCTCTTTTTTGAGTTATGACACTCTTGTAGTAAATGAGCGATATTTCCCTACATATACTTCCCATCCAACGAAAGAACAAAACAAATATAAACTTTTAAATAATTGAAATAATGAATTAAATTATGTTACGTTTAGATTATGTGTTGATGTAAAAGTTTGAGAATGTTCAGATATGTTTTTTGCAAGGATTGAAACCTATACGAATAACGGTTTCGATTTCGATTTCGGTTTTTTCTGCGTTTCGAAGCCGAGAAGCGAACCTTAAATAAAAGCAAGAAGAATACATCGGTTCATGAAAAGAATAAAAATTATGTATAATTTCCATCCATAAAACCAAAGAAATTAAATTTCAACAATTCAGTGAACTGCAATATCTGCAAATAAATATCTGTCTTTATACTTGAAATGTTCAAACTTGCACTTTATTTTCCGTATTAGTTACTAATTTTTTCTTGTATCGCCATTGTTTTTCTGTTACCTTATTATAAGCATCCATAATATATATGTCCAAAATTTAGGTGTTTTGAAAAAATCATTCAAAAATCAATCAAACTCAGATTTATAAATGGTATTCTATTGAATAAATCCTTTTCTTTTAATGCTTTTTTAAAAACCGTTTTAAACCGGTATAAAACCGAAACCGGTTATTTCGGTTTTGGATATCGGTTTATTTCCGATTTTCGTATAACGGTTTCGGTTACGGTTTCGGTTTTAAAAATGAAACGATTTTAAACGGATATCGGTTTCGGTTACGGTTTTAATCCTTGGTTTTTTGCAATGTGTGCTGGTTTATGGGGATCAATTAAAACAGTTTAAATCCTTTTTTATTTTTTTATTTTTTATTTTTGAATTTTGAGTATTTTATTATTTTTAGAAATAACTCGAATTCGTACGGAGCTTGGAGTACTTAAACGTGGTTTTATTTTACAAACACAAATTCACATGACGTGATGTACAACTATTTTCGACTTCCCGCTATACACGTGATCGAAGAACACAATAACAAAATATATGCACCCAGAAAACAATTCCCTCAAATCCCATATAATTGGTCAATAGTACAATGATTTATTTAATAGTATACAAAAAATAAATCTTTTCATATAAACTCAATGGCAATGTCATGGTATATTCTAGTATTTAATGGTATTTTCCGATTTAAATAATAATTTTTCCTATTGACTATTTTTAATAGTAAAAAACTATTATTTATATAGTATTTTTTCTGGGTGTGCCAAAGTCCGCTGTTCTGCGAAAAATTGGAATAGCAACACTATTTTAGAGCTAAAAAAGACCAAACTTAGACTACTAGTAGGAACCTTAGAAAAATTAGTTTTAGAGGGGACGACCTGTGTAGGTGGTACAGTGACATTGAGTCAGAGGAAACCAACTATCACTTCCTTTGCCAATGTCCTGCATTCGTCCACAGCTCTTTTTTTCCAGGAAATAACAAACATCCGCTAAAAATCATGTAATTCATCCGCGCATACACCCAGAAAAATTGTTCTACTTTTATCAAGTACAACAAATGAAATAAAAAAGTTATTCAATTGAATGAAATAAATATTTTGACGTTTCAGATATTTTTTCTACAATAAGAGTAAATTTTATTCTGTCCAAAGAAAAATTATTTCATTCGGAGTACATTGAAGAATTACTTCCTAATATTTCAACCAATGTTACTCTCAAACTGTTTTATTCGAACAAAACTTTCAAACTGTTTTATTCACTTCTTAATATTTCAACCAATGTTTTATTAAAACGTTTAAATCTGTAACATTCAATAAAATGTTCGTAATATAATCCACAGATTGCGATTCTGAAAACAATTTATATATTAGCCGAATAAATGATGTTAATGTTGGTAGATAGTGTATGTTTACTAAGTGGAGGATTTTCTCAGACAGAAAAAATGAAGACATTTATCAATTAAAAAAAAAACAAATTATTATAAATAAAAAATTATATATAAATAATTATAAATAAAAAAATCAAACTTTTCTTCCGTGAATAATTTGTATTTAAATATTGCACCATATTTTATTTATAATTTAAATAATAATATTTTTTCTCTTAAAAAGTCATATTCGAAGAACAATCGAAGAACATATTTTCTATAAATCGAATAACTAAAGAAAGCAGTTTGAAGAAAATCATTACCCAAAAGGAGATAACATTTTCTTTAATTTGCAGAAATTGTATTCAATAAAATTATGTATTTAAATTAGAGAAAAGTTTCTATGGAGCTTAATCATTGCCAATTTTCTTCAAATCTAGTCTAAATGTCCATGCACTCAGAAGAAAATGTACCATTAAGTACTTTATGGTACGACCATTTATCTTATGCTTCATGTATTAATAGTTTTTTATTTTTAAATCAAAAGTTTTCTAATTAATTCAATAGTATTTGAAAAATTCAGTACCATAAATTTAAATATTTCAATATTATTATTTTAAATAGAATAAATACTGTTGTTTTCATGGTTTCCTCCTATAATAATAAACGTGGTGTAAAAAAACATAAAAACGAATGCAAACATGTTCGTTTTGTACGTCATTCTGCGTGATTACTTAAAATGGTCGCATGTATTTTTATACCCTACACTAAGAGTGAAAGGGTATATTCAGTTTGGTACGCCGTTTGTAACACCCAGAATGAAGCATCTCCGGTATGGAAAAGTATATATATTCTTGATCAGCATGACCTCCTGAGTCGATTTAGCGATGTCCGTCTGTCCGTCTGTCTGTCTGTCTGTCTGTCTGTTGAAATCCCTACTACTTTTAAAATTGAAGAGCTTGATAAATGAAACTTATAACTTAGATTGCTAATATACCTACGCTGTATGTGACCATTGTGACCTATGATCCGACCACTTATGTTCAAATACCTCATATAAAATGTACATATAAAGATCAATTTTTATGTATACGTGCTTAGGTAAACTTTTTTGGTCAAATATATATTGACATCATGCTCAAATACATGATAATAATGTTTTCCTGCGAAAAGACTTGTGGTTCACAAAAAAAAAATCGAAATTCGGTACACCTACCCATTTGTAAATATGGGTATCAAATGAATGGAAATTCTTCAGCGATTGAATGTTTGTAGTTATTTTCAGGATTCGTATACCCTGGTGACCTATATATCACTTTGAATGGTAACCACACATATGTGTAGGGTATTTATAGTCGGCTTAGACCGACTATAATTTTGATAATCCTAGCTATCATAATAACACCTACTTTAAAATTTTCCATGTGATTTAACCTTCCCAACTGGTTTTTTGTTATAATCCACATTATTAAACGCGACATTGGTAAGGGCTCAAAGTATTTAATGTAAATAAATTATATTTATATATTTATTTATATTTTTATTTATTACAGAATATAAATAATACATCGAACTTCTATTATGGCAACGGAGTCAAAAATAACTGCAGACTCAAGTTCTACAATCAATTATTGGAAACCAAAGCAAACATTAAATGTGTTATAACCTTTTGCAGTAAGAAGTGTCTTTTTATGTGTGTGTTGTAAAAATGAATATCAATTTCGACATTTAAATAAAATAATATATACAATAAATTAACTAAAACACATTTTTGTTTTAATAAATTATTAGGAAAATGTAATTCGACTATACCATAAAAATAATAATACGTATCATTAAATTTTTATAGGTCTTTCTTATTGACATTACAATATCACATTATAAAATGTATGCTACAACCACACATTGTATTAAGAGTTTCAATAATACTGAACTGATGGGACGCATACTATTGACCAATTTTAATGGTATAAATTATTGTTTTTCTATTGAAATACTATCAATTTACCATTATTTTTTTCTGGGAGTGATAAAAAAAATTTTTTTTTTGGATGTATGTGTGGAATAAAATGGAAACGCGTCCAGGACATCATATAAAGGGAACACATTGGATCAAGTCTAGTCTAAGTGGTCGACAACTCAACAATTGCCGACACCTCAAAAACTAACGTAACAAATTTTAAATATAAAGTAAAAATTTAGAAAATATTTAAATATATTCTTAATTTTTACAATATTACTTATTAACAATAAAAAGCTTAAATTATAAAAAAAACATTGGCCATTTTACTAGGCTAGTAAACTAGCATAGTATATACTAGCGAATATATATATATTTATATTTTTTTACACACTATGGATATAAATTTGTGTGAATATATATTTTGTATTCTTCGTCTGTGTTGAGTTATGATATGAAACACTAAACACTTAAAAACAAATTAATAAATTTCTAACGAAAATGGTAGTAAGTACTTCACTACAATTTTTTTGTAAACCGGAGCAAACCGGATGCTAGGTTTTCTTCAAAAGGTGTATTTTATAAAAGCCTAAATACAATTTGAAGAATTTGAGAGGATATGCAAGGATATTTTAGTTATGTTCTAATATGTATTTCCATATAGTTATGTATGGTATACAATTTTTTTCTATCTTTGAAGGCTCATATCTCTTATACTATCAATGTTATAAGAAAAATGGTTACAGATTATTCTTAGTGGGTCTTTAATTTATATTATAGTTAAAAAAAAATTGAAAATTAAATACAAAAAATTATAGATTTGTTCAAACATTTTTTTTGTTCACCGTGGGACGCCTTATTGCATTCTGATCAAATTTCCATTCGAGTACACAGAAAAAAATAATCGACGTAAATACAGCAATCAAAATTAATTGTACACCATTCATTGGTCTAGCAATTACATTCTTGCCATTTTCATGTATTGAGCAAACACATTCGCTAAAAATTTTATTTGCGTCCAAAATTATACCAATAAATGATTTTGCTTAAGTAGCAAATTATTTAATTGGTATGGTCGCCGTTTTAAAAGTATTTTTGCAATTTCACAGTATTCTTATAATTCTTTTTTAGTTTATTAAAAAAGAATAATATAAATTCTTGTGAAAGTATATAACAAATATACTTTTCTGAGGATGAAGCATAATTAAATATGAAACTATTGACATCATCATCATTTTCAACGATACCAATAGAGTATTATCAAACTCTATAAGGGTTTCTTTTGACATGAACCAAATGTGAACTGATATGCGCGCAAACCGCCAACTAAAAATTCTAATTCTAAGCGAATTCCACCAATTTCACGACTTTCACCACTAAATTCAGCAGCGCTGTAAGCGACTACACGAACACACACCACGCACTGTTATAGCGACCACGCACTGCTACAGCTACCACTCACTGCTATAGCGACCACGCACTGCTATAACATCAACGCGGTATGGGAATACACATAGCTGTTGGCAGCAAATGCGATTGCTAATATGATGAATGTGTACGCTAATACAATTAATAATTTAGTCGGCGCAGTTTTAGCAATAATTTGATTGTACCTTTTTGGCTATATTTACGATTTTTTTTTCTGTGTACATGTTAATTGGTTTCCATTATAACAAATTTGAACTGTTAATTTATTAAATAGTCGAACAACATAATACATAATGAAAATAATAAAAAGTTTAATACAAAAACTGTTTTTGATTCTATATCTTGAACCTTGAATGTTTTAACTCTTCAACTTAATCTTACGTCAAATTGAAAGCATCACTTACAATAGCAATTAAATGGTTTTGCGTTGGAATTATTATAGTTATGTGAGGTAAAGTTCAACCAGGTTTTTGACCAAGGACATGGTTACGGCGTACACGTGTCGATGGAGTGATATAATTACTACTTTCATAACCATAAACGTCATAGATTTAAGCAACAGGTGGTCACAACGTACGTCATTACTAAAGCGGCTAATAAGCATTGATGGACTTTTTGAAATAAATTCTTATTTGAAATAATACAGAAATTAAATCATCTCAATCACTTTCAGATCTATCATTCATTACTGTGAGGACTTTACATTGTGCGCAGACTAATTTTAAAATTAAGGCCAACATATTAAACATTGACCCAGCCCCATTACATATTTGCTTTAAAAACCGCAGAAATCAAAGTTTCCATTATGAATGCAAAAAAAAAAAAAATAAAAGTGACGAGCACAGAATTCAATTATTATGTTGCAACCAAGCAGCCAACCACTTTGAAGAAACAGCAGGATGTCCTGTTTAAGGAATTATAGAGTAAGTGATACAACAACATTAAAAGTACATTTTAATAACCAAGTACAACGACAATAGCAGCAACATCTGCATGGTGGTCAGTAGGAGAGGCGGCAATTAGGGGGGTCATTTCTATTTCTAGATTCCTATATTAAATGTTGTCCTGAACAGAAACAGCTCAATCGTGTGCGATCAGTTGGCGGACATAGTCGGAAACTAAACTGTGAAATATAATAGAAAAGTATTAAAAAATTGTATTAAATAAATAGTAAATATATTTTTGAATATACAAATATTTATAAACATTGCAAATATACTAAAAACAAAGAAATTAAAAAATATATTATATTTAAATAAATTGTGTGTTAATAATACAACATAATGTTTTTTGCCAAAATATGGTTTTGCATATGGATTTTTACCATACATGCAGCAATGTACAGCGACGCGGAGGAAAATATGGCCAATGTAAGTTTTGGGTACTTTTTTGCTATTTGCTACGAGGAGAAGAAATATAAAAAATAAAAACATTGCAAAATCCTAATATTAGTAAAAAATATTTAAATCAGTTTCTAAAATAATGTACCTACATTGAACTGATTGATTTGTTATATTTAAAAAAATAAAATAACCGAGTTAATAAAATCTGTCATTGGAATTTCCCACGCTTTTTGACGAATCCGATTTAAATTTTGAAAATGTAGTTGGCAAGTTTGACTTCTATAATCTTTTGTTTTCTTAGTGTAAGTAACTCTATTGCAGAAATCATTGCATGATTATTTAAATCAAGTTTTCAAATGTTTACATCATTTTCCAACAATGACTTCATTGCAGAAATCATTGCATGATTGTATCAATCATTTTTCCAACATTTCAAACATTTTTTCAGAAGGAATCTTCATGCGGAAATCATTTCATTATTGTATCATGTTTCCCAATGTTTCTATTATGTTTCTATCAGTAGAGACCTTGTTGCGGGTATCATTGTATGATTGTTTCAATCATCTTTGTCAATTGAATATTGTATAACATTTTCTTTTTTATTTATTTAATGTTATCTAAAGAAATCTAATTAAATACTGGTTACATACTCTGAATACAACAATCATAATCTAATTATTGTTTCAACCTTGTTTTGACACAATAACGAACATAATTTTGACATTTTTGCTGCAATCATTAATTACATAACATGATTTTGGGAATTAAGACATTATTTAACAAAAAAAAAAAAAAATTATTCTGACAATCTTTTATATTTAAATTGCATTTTTGCTACAACCATTCGGTATTCCAATCATAAAATTTAATCATAGTAAGATTTTAAAATCATTAAATGATTGACAGAATCTTTTAAAAATATTGGGAATTATTGTTGCATTTAATTATTATCCTACACCCAGAAAAAATACTTTATAAATAATAGTTTTTATACCCTACACTAAGAGTGAAAGGGTATATTCAGTTTGGTACGCCGTTTGTAACACCCTTGAACAGCATGACCTCCTGAGTCGTCTAAGTGATGCCCGTCTGTCCTTCTGTCTGTCTGTTGAAATCTTGATTACAAAAAAACTAGAAGAGCTAAATAAATGAAACTCCTAATTTAGATTACTTATATATCTATGCTGTCTGTCAGTGAAAATGGGCATGATCAGCCCATTGTGACCTGTTAACCGACCACTTATGTTCAAATACCTTATATAAAACATACATCTACTGGTGAATTTTACTGTATACGTGTTTAGGTAAACTTTTTTGGTCAAATATATATTGACTTCATGCTCAAATACATGAACATAACGTTTTCCCGCGAAAAGACTTCTGGTTCAAAAAAAAAAAACGAAATTCGGCACACCTACCTATTTGTAAATATGGGTATCAAATGAATGGAAATTCTTCAGCGATTGAAAGTTTGTATTTGTTTTCAGGATTCGTATACCCTGGTGACCTATTTACCACTTTGATTGGTAACCACACATGTGTTGGGTATTTATAGTCGGCTTAGACCGACTATAATTTTGATAATTCTAACTACCATAATAACACCTACTATAAAATATCCCTACTTTAAAATTTTCCATGTGATCTAACCTTCCCAACTGGTTTACTATTAAAAATAGTCAATAGGATAAATTATTATTTTAATCGGAATATACTATTAAGTACTAGAAAATACCATGACATTTCCATTGAGTTTATATGAAAATATTTATTTTTTGTCCTATTGACCAATTTTAATGGGATTTGAGCGAATTTTTTTCTGGCTGTACTATGACTACACCCAGAATAAAAACATGGTAAATTAATAGTATTTCATTAGAAAAACAATAATAGGTGGCGTCCCATTAGTTCAGTAATATTGAAACTGTTAACACAATATGTTGTTGTACCATAAATGTTATAATGTGCTATTTTAATTATAATAAGCAAAACATATAAATATGTAATGATACGTATTATTAATTTTTATAGTATAATCGAATTACATTTTTTTCTAATATTTATTAAAACAAAATGTATTTTAGTTATTTAATTGTATAATTTATTTTAAGGTTATAACACATTAAATGTTCACTTCAGGTTCCAATAATTGATTATAATACTGCATTAATTTCGAGTCCGTTGCCATAACAGAAGTTCGATGAATTATTTATTTTCTGTAATAAATAAAAAATAGGTTAAATATAATGAATTTACTTTAAATACATTGAGTCCTTACCAATGTCGCGTTTAATAATGTGCTTTATTGCCAAAAATACATGGGACCATTTTAAGCAAACAGGCAGGATGACGTACAAAACGAATATGTTTTTATTCGTGTGTATGTTTTTTAGACCAGGTTTATTATTATAGGAGGAAACCATTAAAACAATATTATTTATTCTATTAAAAATAATAATATTATTATTTTTATTAGAATAAATATATATATTTATGGTACTAAATTTTTCAAATACTTTTATTTAGTAGAAAACTTCTGATTTAAAAAGTAAAAATATTAGTAAATGAACCATAAAAACAATGGACGTACCATTAAGTACATTATGTGACATTTTCTTCTGAGTGTATGAACTATGAGTTTTTTTTAATGTTCTCTTCTGTATGCAAATTCTCATTTACTAATGTAATTAAAACTCAGCATTCACTGTAAAACTTTTTGAAGAACTAACATACTTAATACATTTTTATTTTTTGAAAAATCATATAAAAAATGTTCACTCAGTCATGCCAATACTATATCGATCAAAAAAAACAAAGTCAACACTTTGAGATTTTAACCTCTTGGATTTTGGTGATATGTTGATAGGTAAAGTTCAATAGTCAATTATGTTTTTAATTTTTTCGGATAACTATATCCTGAGGTACGGTAGTCTAAAGATACAAAAAATTGTCAACAAAAAACAATTCTTATGGTTGTTCTTAGAGATGCCTGGTTTTTGATGGCACGGACAAGCCGAGAGGTTACTCGCACGAACACGTACACAACGACTAAATTTACAGGAACTGCGTGAAACACGGGATAATACACCCAAAATAAAATACCCTCAAATCCCATTAAAATTAGTCAATAGGATAATTATTGATTTAATGGTATACAAAAAATAAATCTTTCATATGTAATATCAATGTCAATATCATGGTATTTTCTAGTATTGTAATGGTATTTTCCGATTAAAATAATAATTTATCCTATTGACTATTTTTAATAGCAATAACTATTATTTATATAGTATTTTTTTCTGGGTGTACGAAAAAAACACGGAAACATTAAGAGAGCCGGCGAAACGGGAAAAGTAATATAAAAAATAATTAAACAAATTAGTTTGCTCTTCTGTTTTATTCTCTTAATTCCATAAGTAAAATTTAAACAACAGACAAGGTTAAAAAATATCACGAAATTTATATTTCCTAATGCTGGAAGTAAAGGGTTTTTGTTATAAATTGGCGTAGAAACGAAAAAAACAAATCGCACATCCCTACGAGCCGAAAGGTCCGCGGTTCGATGCCCAGCGACTACCAACATCTTTTTCATAGAAAACATTTTTCTATGCGACGCTACCTCTCGGCAGTAAATGGCAAACCTACGAGAGTAAAACATTGCCTATGAAAAGCTCTCACCCGCCGTTTGGATTCGGCAATAAACTGTAGGTCCCACCAATTTGAGTACAAATATAACTCGCATTCCTCAAATGGTGAGAGAGCTCGGCCGAAGTTCTATACAGGACTGTAGCGCCAAACTATTATTATTATTATGCGCACTTCTCTAGTTGGTCTTAATTAAATATCTATTGATCGAGGTGTCATTTTAAAGCTAATAAAACAGGCTTTTGGAAGTTGTATCGTTTTACCTGAATATTTGGTCAGTGGTAATTATACTTGCACTTCAAACTGTATGTCCTTAAAAAGAAACCTTTCGAAAATTCTGAAAAACCTAAATTTTTGTTTAGTTATTATAAATATTCGTACCTAAATTTCAAGATAGTATTTTGACGGAATTTGCACAAAGAAGTGGACGTTAAAAAAACTCGAAGTGATATAGATATTCTGTAAGTCCAACAATCCAACAATATAGGTGGGAATTTTTGTAGGTGAAATTTTTTGGAATTTGTAGCAAAGTGTTATTATTCATTATATTATATCCATTATTATATTCAAATATTTATTTTTTTTTGTTGCAGCAGAAGTTAAGTGGAAGTATTCGTTGGAAATACGAAAAACGTCCATTCTGCAATGCATTCACAGGTGCCATAGTTAATAAAATGATGAACATTTCTTTAAATAATTATTTCATTCAATATAGGTTGTGGCAAGAAACGTGCCATCCTGCCATATCCGTTGATAAAGCGCGCCGAGATGGACGAACGGAACTACAACAACAACATCAATGATGAAATGGGCGAAGCGCTCAGCGATCTGATTGACATTAACGCGGAACCGGCGGTGGAGAATGTGCAAAAACAAATTATGTCGCAGGCGAAAATATTCGAGGCCATCAAGGAGGCAAGCAAGGAAATATTTCGACAGAAAACCAAACAGAAATTGAGAAATCAGCAAAAGCAGTTGGCGTTGCAACAGCAGCTCAAGCTGGACGAAGCTGAAAATGCTTAAAATAAATAAATGGACACAATATATATAATAGAGAGTGTAAATTGTAGGGCATAAATGATGGATGAAATAAAGTTGAAAATCCATGAAATAAATTCCTACACACAGAAAGATGTTTTCAATACAATTTTAATATGAAAATATCTTCCACAAACTGGAGAATTTCGGCTTAGTTATGAGGAGTGCGTTTGAAATTGTCGACTCGATTCTTTTTTCATTTAAAATTATTTCCCAAGAAATCATTATTTGCTAAAGACGATATTTTTGAGCGATAAAATTGAAAATTCCTACTGAATTTGGGTTTTATTTGAGAAATGTGCGACATTTTTAGTATTATCTGCTGCTCGCCATAGAGAATTACGACCCGGAAATCTCGTTCGAGAAATCTGGCTTTTTAATTTTTTATTCAAACATTTTTCTAGCCACAAAAGACAAAACCAAAAGGGCGAATTTGAAATATTGAACATCTTGTCATGCCAAAAGGGCTTTTTATTGGAATAAGATAAAATAGTGATGTAAAGACATTTATTGTTTGTATTCAAAGCACCTATCGTTCTGCATTATTAATTAAAAATATTTTGCCAAACATTAATTTTCCATTTGTTATTTGCATGAAAAAATGTTTGGCAAAATATTTTTAAATAATGAAGCAGTTCAATAGGTACTTTAAAAAAAAAAAAACAATTAATACTTTTTCACCACTATTTTATCTTGTACCATTAAAGAGTTATAGCAAAAATGAAAAGATTCGCTATTTTGGCATGACAAGATTTTCAATTTTTCCAATTTCTTAGTTTATTTGCTTTAATTTTTATTGGTGCAAGATAAAATAGTGGTGTAAAGATATTAATTGTTTGTTTTTAAAGCACCTATCGAACTGCATCATTATTTTAAAATATTTTGCCAAACATTTTTTTCCTGCAAATAACAAATGGCAAATTAATGTTTGACAAAATATTTTTAATTAATGGTGCCAATAGATAGGTGCTTTAAAAACAAACAATTATTGCCTCTACATTACAATTTTATCTTACGCTAATAAAAAGTTATAGTATAAAAATCAAAAATATTTGCGTTTTGATCTGGATATAGCCTCACAAAATCCGTATTTATAATTCAGTAGGTGGTCCAAATCTAAAGATATTTTATATACGTGTTAATAATTAACGAATAAACTAAAATATCGAATAAACTAAAATTAAAAAATATATAAATTTTTCTAATTTTTAAAGCACTTCAAACTGTAAAATTTGATTTCCCAACATTTTTAAAAATGCACATTCGCCCCTTTGGCATGACAGTGACGATATGATATCTTCGATCGAGTAACTGCCATGTGACCATTCCTTAATATAATTCCAATATAAGCAGACACTTTCAATTAAATAAAATAGTGTAAAACTTGATATATAAGAAAACCCAGACAATTGACTGCTTAACAAACGTTTAATTCAAATGCAGTTAACAACTTAATCCATACATATTTTATATTGTATAAAAATTGGCAATTTTAGAAATCAATGCACATTAAAAATAAATAATCGCGACTAATAAAAAAGAACATATTCGTTTTACTAGTTTAGAGTGGAATTTTATAAATCTCATCGCTATGCGCTTAAAATAAGTAATCCGTATTAATAGTCTGTCTTGGCAATTGGTGCATCGTTCATCAAATCTAGATCGACGACATCAAAGTGCAGATCGAACTGCTGGTCGAAGCCAATAATACCGTCGGACATCATGTAGAGTGTTAGCACAATGCGTCCGCGACGCGGCGTCGATTGGAAACAAATACGACTCATGGAACGACGGCCGCGCATGTGTACGCGCTTCATGGCCAGCAGTTCGTCGTTGGCCTGAGCGCCCAACGTCAGGAACCACGCTTCCGTTTTGCCCTTTGGATACTTGGGACAGTAGACGGTATTGTGTGGCGTGTGATTGTTACGCTGCAAGTCGACGCAGAGTACGTAGTCCTAAGGAGAAATCATTTTTTATTAATAAAAAAATACTATTAAAATCAAAAATTAGAAAAAGAAATATGAATGAAAAAAAATGAACAAATGAATAGAATAAATCTATAAATTAACTATTAACTGAATAAATGAATTAATAAACCCAACAATTAATTTAAATATAAATAAAAAATTCAATAAATTATAAAACAATAGTAGAAAAATTGAATATATTAATTTAACCAGTATTTAGTACCTGGACTGCGCAACGTTTTTTTTTTGTTTTATAAAACTTTTTTTAAGCAAACGGTTAATTTTCTATAATATACAAAAGAAAATAAATATTTTTAACACAAATGTTCTTAATGGAAATTAAGTTTTGTTTTTATGTTTCATTTAATTTTATTTTCAGTGTTTTTATTCTTTCGTTTTTTTGAATTTTTTCGTTTTTTGTTGTTTGTTTTTTCTTTTATTCGTGTTTTTTTCTTTTTTTCATTTTGTTTTTGTGTTTTGTTTTTGTTTTTGAGTTTTCGTGGTTTTTTGTGATTTTTTTTTATTTTTGCTTTTGAGTTTCTTTTGTTTTTGTGTGTTTGCAATTGTTCTGTGTTTTTGCTTTTGATTTTCATTTTGTTTTTTTTTTATTTGTTGTGTGTTTTTGTTTGTTTTTGTGTTTTTGCTTTTCTTCTAGTTCATGTGTTTTTTTTTTGTGTTTTTGATTTTTTTTGTGTGTTTATTTTCAGTGTTTTTATTCTTTCGTTTTTTTTACTTTTATTTAATTTTTTTTTTGTTAGTGTTATTGTTCATTTTGTTTTTATTTTTTTAGTTTAACTTTTGTTTTGTGTTTTCTTTTACTTTTATTTATGTTTTAGCCCTTTGTGTTTTTTTCCCGTTTTTTTTTGGATTTTTCCGTTTTTTGTTGTTTGTTTTTTCATTTATTCGTGTTTTTTTCTATTTTTTAATTTTGTTTTTGTGTTTTGCTTTTGTTTTTGAGTTTTCGTGGTTTTTTGTGATCTTTTTTATTTTTGATTTTGAGTTTTCACTTTTGTTTTTGAGTTTTCGTGGTTTTTTGTGATCTTTTTATTATTTTTGTTTTTGAGTTTTCACTTTTGTTTTTGTGTGTTTGCATTTGTTCTTGTGTTTTTGATTATGCTTTTGATTTGCATTTTTTTTTCTTTTTTTTATTTGTTGTGTGCTTTTGCTTCATGCCTTGTGTTTGGTTTGGTTTGTTTTTGTGTTTTTTGTTTACCTTTTGATTTTGTGTCTTTGCTTTTGTTTTTGTGTCTTTAATTTTACTTTTGTTCTTTTGTTCTTGTGTTTTTAATTTTACTTTTATTTTTGTCTTTTTTATTTATTTTTTTGTTTTTGTGTTTTCGCTTTTGTGTGTATGCTTTTTTTTTTCTTGTGTTCTGAATAAAATTTGTTTGTTGTGCCTTTGATTATGATTTTGTTTTTCTTTGTGTTTTTGTCTTGTGCTTGTGCTTATGCTTTGTCTTTGCGTTTGTTTTGTGATTTTTATTTTGTTTTTCTGATTTTGCATTTGTTCTTGTGTTTTAGCTTTTGATTTAATTTTGTTTTTTTATCATTTGTTCTTTGTTTTTCCTTTCTTCTTGTTCTAGTGTTTTTTCATTTCTTTTATTTTTTTGGTTTTTGTGTTTTTGATTTTGTGTTTACCTTTTGCTTTTGTCTTTGTGTTTTTTTTTTGTGTCTTTTGTTTTTACTTATACTTTTATTTTTGTGTTTTTAAATTTTGTTATTGTTGTTGTTTTTACTTTTGTGTTTGTTTTTTTTTCTTTTTTTTTTGTATTCTTGATTTTGTTCTTGTGTGTTGTGCTTTTGATTATGTTGTTGTTTTTGTGTTTGTGTGTTTGTCTTGTGCTTTGTGTTTGTGTTTCTATTTTTGTTTTTGTGTTTTTGCGATTTTCCTTTTCCTGTAGTTTTTGTGATTTTATTCTTTTGTTCTTGCGTTTTTGCTTTTTGATTTAAATTGTTGTTGTTTTGTGCTTTTTCAGTTTTTTTTTGTTTTTGTGATTGCTTTTGTTTTTGCTTTTATATATTTTTTTTTGGATTTAAGTGTTTTAAGTTCTTAGCTAGTGTAAGTGCCAAGTTTTGTCGTTTTGAAAGATTAGGTTGTATGGGAGGCGCCACGCCCACATATAACATATGTCAACCTCCGGACTCGATAGTATCCTGGTGCATAATTTCAGTTAAATCGGTGCAGCGGTTTAGACTTGATACTGGGACAAACAGACAGACTGACAGACAAACCAAGAGTTTTATATAGAAAAATAAGTTAATAAATTAATTTACGTACAAGTGCAAATATTTACTTTTTACTAAATTAAAGTTGTTGGTTTTGTATGGTAAAAATTATACTCATTTGCTCTTAAAATAACTACATTTTGTCATTATTTAAACGCACATCAATATGTAGAAACATTACTACATTTGCATTTATTTTTTTACTACATTTCGTCTCATTTAAATTTCATAAATATGTAGTTAAAATACTACATCTGCAATTGTTTTTATTGCATTCTGTATTTATTTATATGTACAGTGATGTATTCAAATAGGAATAAAAAAAAAATAATATTTATTCAATAATATCATCTTGTTTAGTGATGCATTCGATAGAGATTTTCCGAGTTTCTAATACATTGTGTAGTAAAATGAAGTCAAATAAATACAAATGCACTTACTAATAATAATTTTACAACATTCGTCAATCCATAAACTTACTAATGAAAAATGGAGAAATGAAAAAAAATAATAACTAAATTACATAATATAATTAATGAATAAATTGACCAATGAACAGATTTAAAAATGAACCAAGCAATTTCTAAAATAACAAGTGAATAAATAATGCACTAATAACACAACACAACAGCCATCCTGCGCAGTAGTAGAGACTATTTTTGTATTATGTAAAATACTCGCATATGAAATATAACTTTTTAAAAGGTGGTTAGATAATTTTGCAAATACCTCAAGATTTAAATAACTGATATGAGCTATATAAAACAAAAGGTAATTAAACATCTTTTAGTTGATAAAACACTTGATGATATAAGTTATTTAAAACGCGAGATATTTGCAATTATATGTGACCGCCTTTTTAAAAGTTCGATTACAAAGTTATTGGCCCATATCTCGTAAACCCACAGAACATTTTTTAATCCAAATATTCGAATTCAGCGAATCATTTCCCATAATACAAAAATAGTAACATTTATTGCGCAAGCATTTTTCTCAATTGTTAAATAGTTTAATAAAATGAAACTAAATAAATAAATAATAAAACATTACATAAATTGATAAATAAATAAAACATTTAATAAATAAAATCACAAAACCTACTTCATTGGGATGTATTTCTGTCCATTGCGTTGACGCCTGATTTATGGCCAGTTTGCGCACTGCCTCCATGTTCTCCTGATGGCGCCCTTGTATGGAAATATTTACCGAAACGTCTGGCAAATCTTTAAGCACCTTATAGATCTGCTCGATTTGCGGCTCCTCAAAAAGCGCACGCAGTGGCGCCGCCAGTAGCTCATAGTCGCGCGCACACCGCTCCTTCACAACGGGTAACGTGAGCTCCAGGTTGCCGTCACTGTTGCTGATGTCATAAAACAGTGCCATATTGACTTGCGTCACATGCGGCAGTGTCAGAAATTCACACTCGTCATGCCAGCGCGCCTGTATGACACACTGCATCAGCAGCTGCACCGTCAGCGTAGTCGACAGCCAGCCACGTTCGGCCGTATAGTCGACCATGGCCTGCATGACACGCGTCGCATTGTCCAGCGCAGATTTCGTGTCTGTCAGATAATCGCTGTTGGGTAGCGTGAGCCGTGAAAAGTGTGCCTGCAGCAGCAGGAATGTCTTTGTGTATGGTGAGTCCCAGCTAGCGCTGAGTGGGCTGTACCGGCAGTCGCCAGCAAGTTCTCTGTGAAAGTATTAAACAGGTTTTATATATTGAATGCCTACAAAAAAAACCGTCACTTACTCATTGTGCACATCTTCATTATGACGCACTGGCTGCTGATCGAATTCGTATGAGTCCGCAATGGCCAGCAGTACGTCACGCGTGCTCATCGCTGGCTGTAGATCGTCCAGAAAATGTTTCATTGTGCGATACGACAAATAGTAGTAGGATGAGATGCGTCCCAGAAAAGTGGGCAACAACATATCTTCGCGCTGCACGACACAGGCGGACGCCTGCAGTTCGTAGAGTACGCGCTCCACCAACGACGAAAGGAATGCGTTCAGCTGCGTTGGCTCAATGCCGTCCAGATTGTAGTACGTGGGATTGCGCAGCAGACGTCGGAAGAAATATGTCCACGTAAGGTAGTCGAGCGCCGCCTGCTTGGTCTGCACGGTGCCCGAGACTATTTCGGCATTAATGTGTTCGGGTAAGACCTGCAGCAAACTGGACTCGACCGGGAACGGATCGTAGAGGAATTTCTTGTAAAAGTTCTTCTTGACATCGTGCACGAGCACCACGGCCACACCTTCGTTGTCAAACTGCGGCCGACCGGCGCGTCCCATCATCTGCAGTACATCGGTGATGGGCATGTCGACGTACTTTTTCACCTTGCCGTCGAAGTACTCGGTGCCCTTGATGACCACCAGATGCGCGGGCAGATTAACACCCCACGCAAGCGTGGCCGTCGCGATGAGCACCTGTATCTTACGATGATAGAAGAGCTCTTCGACAGTGCGTCGATCCTGCTCCTGCAGTCCAGCATGATGCAGTCCAATGCCAAAGGCCAGACAAAACTTAAGATTCGAATCTTTGATGCCGTTCAACAGCTGCTGGATCTCTTGTTCGCTGGTGTGCAGAAATTGTTTCGGATTGTCATCGCCCGCCACGTATGTTATCAAGTCGAGTGCAGTGAGACGTGTCTGACGGCGCGAGGAGACGAACACGATGGTGGGTTCACAAGGCGAATATGTGCGTATGGCCTGGAAAGTGGGCCGATTCATTGTGGCCATGCGCGGGCAATAGTGTTTGCCTATAATGTGTGGGATTTAGAAATGTTAATTGAAATTATATACGGAAGCCACAAATACCTGAGAAGCCATTGATGTGCACTTGCAGCGGCACCGGCCGCACGGACGGCTTAAAGTTGTACAGACCCATTTTCTTGATGCCCAGCCAATTGGCCAGATCCTGCGCATTGGCCAACGCTGTTGACAGACCCACAATGCGTATCGATTTGCCGGTGTGCGATGTTATGAAATTCGTGCGCGACACGATCACCTCAATGACGGGACCACGATCTTCGCCCAGCAAGTGTATCTCATCGATGACGATGAGCACTACGTCCTGCACGTATTCGCGCGTCTGCCACGAGCGACTGATGCCATCCCATTTCTCGGGTGTCGTCACGATGATCTGGCTCTCGCGTATTGCCTGTATGTCGGGTGTGGTGTCACCCGTGAGTTCGACGACCTGTTTAAGTAGTTAATATATTTTAGAGAATTCTAGAGTTTGAAATAAAAATGTTCTGCATTGTGGAGTGTGAGTTATTATTAAAATAAATCCCTAAGACATAGCCCAAAATTAAGTATACTTTTATCCTACCTTTTTACTCAGCGGTTTTCCCTCTAAACGCTTCTTCCAATCTGCAATACGCTCCTTAACCAATGCCTTTAGTGGCGCTATATACACGACCTTGCAGCGCGGATTTCTATTGAACGCGCGAAACATGGCGATTTCGGCGGCAATTGTTTTACCCGATCCGGTGGGCGCTCCCAGCAACACATTGTGGTCGGTGTGGTAGAGACAGTGGAAGATTTGCGTTTGTATTGGATTGAAATGCGTGAAATTGTAGAGTGCTTCGTACTTTTTATTTTGCAGTGCGCTCGTGGGCAGCGGTTGCAGTGGCAGTAGTTCGGTGAGCGGCGGATGATGTTCGGGCAGTACGAGATGTTTGAACGAGAGAGGAATCCAGGTGTTGCTGCCCAGCCAATGATCGCTGGCAACGCGTATGTAGTATTGTGGTGGAAGCGGCTCTTTGAGCGGTATGGTCATCACCAGTTGTTGACTCTTACCGCTGTAGACAAACTTGCGTGTTACCTGAAAGACGAAGGAACATCGCAAACATGTTTTGGAACTATTCATTTAATAGAAAAATTAAGCTCCATAATGTCAGTCGTGAGGAATATCGCCCAGTTAATGCATCGGAATCTCAATACTGAATTCTGTTTACAATTACACAGACATGGCATAGGCCAAGTCTGCTTTCTAATGTAGATTACGAAGCTATCACCCAATATTAATCCAAAACAATTAAAGGATTCTTCTCCGAAAATATATTTTCAGTCAATTAATCTGACAGAAAATGACTTTCCAAGAGATATTGTTCCCGAAATATTGTCGCACGAATAACGAAATCAGCTTATGTTATGGAGAGTATTTAAACACAAAATAACTTACCTGAAACAGTTCGGAATGATAGATGAAATTGGTCTCAGGATCTTCGATCCACAGCCAGAAACTCTGGCTGACCTTGCCATGCACGCGATCGTTCCAATTGAAATTGGCCCAAATGTCAATCTTAATACGCAACACCGTGCGCGTGATCGGCTGCAGACTGGCCTCAATGTCGAGCATCGGAAGCTCACGTGCCGAACGCAATACCGCCTCGGCGTTACGTTGATTGCGCAACAATTCCTTCAGCTCATTCGCCTCCATTTCACGCAGCGTATACAGACTAATGCCTCGACTCTCCAGCTTGTCAATGGTCTCGGCATTGAGTACGCTAAACTGACGCATCGGTGTCTCAAAGTCCCACTGCTGACGCTCGAACATTTTGCAGACCTGCAGCAGGCGCCCCGCCAATATTGCGTTATTATTGCGCAGCACAATCGAAAAAAGCGCACGCGCAATACGCGCTATATTCTGCACGATGTACGACATATCAGATACTAACGAAAATGACTTGACATAGCCGTGCGACAGAAAGACCTGCATCAATATATTAACCTGAAGACAGAGAGACTCAATTAAAGGCATTTGTTTGCAACGGTGTTAAAAAAGAAGTAGCCTGCCTTGCCGCAAACGTTCTCGCTGCCACCGGCTGCCTTGACGCGGCAATAGTTGTGCCGCAATTCGTCCAACTCCTCCAGCTCGTCGTCGCGCACCTTGAGTTGCTGAAACTCCTGCGCCTGCGAGATCATTGCAAAGATATCGGCCTCGTTCATGAATGGCTTCATCAGATCGTTGAAAATTTCGACGGTGTCGTATTTAATATAAAAATGCGAAGCCGTACGTCCCAGATCTGTGATGTTAAAGTCCATGGTGCGCTGATTGAAGCGTATCATGCGTGCCTTGTCTAGACTCATGGCAGAGGACATAATGAGCGCACGTCGCTTTGCCTCCAGCGTTGGATCCTGTTGCAGCTCCGCATACTCGATGCCATAGACGTGTGGATTTATGCGCATGCGCACAAACAGATACGTATAGCTAAGCCATTCGATGGCCTCCTCTACGTTGCATATGGTGCCGAGTGCAATCTCTGCATTCAGATTGTCGGCGAGGCATTGCACAAAGTTTGACTCAATGGGGAACTGATTGGTGAGCAGCGACAGGTAGTGATTCAGTTTGTCGTAGGTGGTGATAATGGTGCCGGTGCCACTCTTGTCGAACTGAGGACGACCGGCACGCCCGAATATCTGCAACACATCGAGAATGCCGAGATCAATGAAGGCGCCGTGTTTGGAGTCGTAAATGTCGGTTCCTGTGTGCGAAATAGCGTAGTATTTAAAACATTGAACTCTATGCATCACATTTTGATAAATTCAAAACAGAGAAACGTTTTATTCAGGTATTGAATGTGCCATTTAAATCGTCTCATTTCTAAAAACGTAACCAACACTGTTATTTACAAAACAAGGGATCAATAACCGTAATCGATTCTCTTTAATACTTGATTTAACGTCGAAAGTATAAATAAGAAGCGATACATTTGCAAAGATGTCAAATTACCAAATATAGACCTATTGCAAAATGATATGGGCTCATCAAGGTAATGGAGAGCGTAACAAACTTCCACCTTGTTAATTATCTATATAACAGGAAATGACGCAGGGAACGGCAATATGGTTTTTGAACGACCAATTCAATGGGTGACTTAATGACTTCTCTTCGCTTATTGGAATAATTGATTCAACCGAAATGCCAACATCGAGGAGGGAAGAAAAACATCTTTTCATGCGCAAGAAAAGAGAATTAGAAAGAGGCGAGTGCGAAGATATTGAGATGCATGACGACAGGCACGAGGCTAGACCGGCCTGATCGGATGTTTAAAGACTGGACCCTCTTCCTGTCAGGACGATGAAGGGAATCTAGAAACAGATGTCCAGGGTACACTGAGATTATGAAGAGAATACTTCTCTCATCATCTAGCCGGCGATGATGACAATTACTCCGCCGATAGAGAAGACAGACGGCGTTGACATACCGCCGCCTGACAGTGATTAGGTCTGTACAGCCATCAACAGGCTGAAAAACAACAAAGCCACAGCATCGGATGGTCTGTCTGCTGAGTTGTTTAAGACCGGAGGCGATTAACTCATAACGAGAATGCACCAGCTCATCAGCAGAATATGGTCAGAAGAAAGCATGCCCAGCGAATGGAATCTCAGTATACTTTGGCCAATCGTTAAGAAGGGGGATCCCACGATACGCGCCAACTACCGTGGGATAAGTCTCCTCAATATGGCGTATAATGTTCTAACGAACGTATTAGTGAACAGACGTCAACAGACTGATTGGACCTTATCAGTGCGTCTTCAGACCTGGCAAGTCCACCATAGACCAGATTTTCACATTACGCCAAATCATGTAAAAGACCAAAGAGAGGCAGATCGACATCCACCGCCTTCTCATCGACTACAAAGCTGCCTTCGACAGTCCGATAAAGTATCGCCTATACGCCATCATGTCTGAGTTCGGTATACCGAAACTTATAAGGTTTTGCAGGATGACCCAGAGCGACACACGTTGCGCAGTGCGAATTGGGAACAACCTCTCCGATACGTTTAATACCGAACGAAGTTTCAGAAAAGGTGATTCTCTATCGTGTGACTTCTTCAACATAATAATGGAGAAGATTGTAAGAGCCGCACAACTCCATCACAATGACACTATCTTTAACATCATCGACATCATTGCACATAGTGTACGAGCAGCATTCTGCAGTTTAGCGAGGGAATCGCGTCGAATGGGTCTTACGGTGAACGAGGACAAGACGAAGTACCTGATGTCAACAAACAAAAGAGTTCCGGCGTCTTGGACAATACGTCACTATTGACAACCACAACTTCGAAATTTTCAAGGACTTTGTCTACCTAGATACCAGCATCAACAAAGAAAACAACGTCAGCCTGGAGATTAACCGAAGAATAACTCTTGCCAACATGTGTTACTTTGGGCTTAGTAGGCTATTGAGGAGCAGAGCCCTCTCTCGACGGACAAAAATTACGCTCTATAAGTCGTTCATCATGCCAGTCAACCTCTTTGGCGCTGAGGCATGGACGCTTGCCAACACCGATGAGCGAGCTTTAGGAGCGTTCGAGAGAAAGATTCTTCGGAAAATCTATGGCCCGATATGCGTTAAGAACGAGTACAGAGCAGATAGAACGACGAGCTGTATGAGCTCTACGCCGACATTGACATAGTTCGGCGCTTTAAGATCCAGCGCCTGCGCTAGTTTGGACATCTCAAGCGTATGGATGAAAGCGCTCAGTGGTGCTCAACGTAGGAGAGGGCGTCCGAATCTCCGCTGGAGCGACAAAGTGCGAGACAACCTGACAACACTTGGAGTGCAGAAACGACTGGCAAGGTATAACTGATGCGGCTGAAACCCATCTTAGGTTGTAATTTCCAAATAAGTAAGTAAGATTTAAGTTTCGGGGGGGCTAAGGTTGTAACTCTAAATATTTCTTTGATTGAGTGTGAAATCTTTGTTTCAAAACTAATTGCATATGGTGTCAGTAATTTTAAAGGTGGTTGAATACTAGCAGACAGCATTTCATTAATTCTGGAGTTCCTCTGGGTTCTGGTCCCCGTCCCTATTTATGGTTTTTATCAATGACCCTCTGTTATTGACCCAGAACTAGAGATGGGCGCGTGCCTGTTTTTGATGGCATGGACACGCACGGGCACGCCGATAGGTGACACTCACAAGCACGAGCCCGACGAGTAAATTTACAGGCACACACGAGAAGCACGATAAAAGACACGAAGGAAAAACACGTGGGGTTCAAACCATAAAAAAAATAATGGGCGCGTGCTTGATTTTGGAGGCACGACACGCACGGCAGCAACTAGCACGCACGGAGATTTGCACGCACGAACTCAGATTTTCGGCGTGACACGAAAAAAGCACGGCACGCGCCCACATATACCCAGAACCCACATCATTCAAAGTCACCTCCTTTTGTAAGCTCATATATTAGATGTGTCGAAAGAAGATGCCAAATGCCTCTGTTTAACTACTGCTGACTTATTTCAATAAAATTCACGATTCTGTGCAACGAATTCAATTCGATTTTTGTAGTCAAATATTTGAATCTTAAAACCGAAACGCGAAAGAAACTCGAAACAAACACAGTTATTCATTTCGGTTTCAATGCCCGTTTATAAAGTATTTTATAAAGTATTTTATATAATTACCTTTAATTAAGACCGCGTGTGCCGGCAAATTTACGCCCCAAGCGAGTGTCGCTGTGCACACGAGCACTCGAATGTAACCCTCGGCAAAGTATTTCTCAACCATCTGTCGATCTGCACGCAACATGCCCGCATGATGCATGGCCAGTCCACAGCCAAAAAGTTCCACCAGTTGCTTGTTTCGACTCTTCTGTATGGCACGCATAGCCAGACCAGAACCCGCCGAGTCTTTTGGCAGAAAGAGTGCGCTCGTGTTGTTCTGTTGTGCTAGCTCGCGCAACGTTGACGCAGTTCGAACTGTTGCATTGCGCGCATGCACGAAAATCATTACCTGATGCTCCTGTTGCATCATTTCGACACACTTCTGGTAGCAGACCTGATCCATATCGGCCAGCTGTTGCAGCGGCTTCACCGACTTGATGCCAATAAAGTTCGTGTCCAGTGGCACCGGACGAAAACGCGAATCAAAGTAAAAGAGTCCCTTCATGGGATTGACGCGCAGAAAGTTGGCAACGTCAATGTAGTTCGGCAGCGTCGCCGACAAACCCACAATGCGTATCATGCTCTGACTAGACTCGACGAGACGCAGCGTACGTGCAACCAAAGCCTCGACGACCGGGCCACGTTCGCCATGCAGCAAGTGCACCTCGTCGATGATGAGCAGCTTAACGAGGCTGATGAGTGCAACGTCGCCGGCACCTTTGCGCGTTACAACGTCCCACTTTTCAGGCGTCGTCACCAGTATCTGCGTCTGTGTCATCTCCGTCTTTGTCAGCTGCATGTCGCCAGTCAACTCACGCACCACAATATGCAACGCCTTCAGACGCTTCGAAAAATTCTCAACCATTTCGGAGGCCAGTGCCTTCATGGGCGCAATGTAGACAATTTTAAACTGATCACGATTGATGACACCATTCTCTAGATGCGAGCGTATCGTATGCACAATGCTCAGCATGGCCACGTTTGTTTTGCCGGCGCCTGTAGGCGCGCACACTAGCATATTCTCGTTGCTGTGATAGGCCACCGGATAGACGACCGACTGTATACGATTAAGCGATGACGTGTTCGCGAACGCCAGCTGCCCGATGTCGTCGAGATCGGCGATTTGTATGCGATTGTTGCCGACAGTGAGCGGCGGCGGCTCTGTCGCCGGTATTTGCACCTCCTCGTACTGTTTGCTGTCGATGCGCTTGGCCGTCTCAGGCAGATGAATGCGATTTCCACCAATGAAGCCGGCGTGCTGCTTAGCACCCAGCTGACTGTCAAACACATACGGATAGTTGGGCACCGTATAGTGTGAGCGCATCTCCTTCAAGCGCTGTGTGGTCTTAAGCAGCGGCTGCTGCTGTGCGCTCTCGAGCAGTTTTCGCTGTTGCTGCATACGCAATAGCGTCGGATTTAAGCTACGCGCCTCATCTTCGGCATCGTCTTCATCCTCTGCTTTGCCCATACTGTTGAGCATGCGTTGCATTTTCTTCTCCTCGCGTCGCGTCTGTTTGTTGAGCTGCTTCTCTTGCGCCGATTGAACAACAACGGCACTGGCAACGGTGGGACGCAATTCGACGCCACGCTGCTGTTGTTGTTGCTGTTGTGCCGCTTTGCTGCGTTTGAGACGCTTCTCCTGCTGTGCGTATTTATCTAATTGTGCACCTAATTGCTGGCGTTTTTGCAGCAGCTGCTGCGCCAATTCGAAACGTTCGAAGCCGAGCAGTTCAATCAGCTCATTTTGCAGCTCATTGTTTGACTTTTTTGAGTTAAGCAGTTCGCTGACTTTGGACAGCAGCTGTGTGTCGCCCGTGGCATCGGCGATGAGCAACAGCGTCTGCAGGTCGTCGGCGGGTTTGCTAAGAATGCAAAAATAATAAAATTTTAAATAATGATGAAATCAGTTTGTATCATTTCATATTAAACTTTAGCAATACCACTATTTTTACACCATATGGTAAACCTTCGAATATTTCTAATTAGTTTGAAACGTTTTATGTCTCAATATAGAAATTTATAATTCTAATAAAACTTTACTAATGTATCTCAATTACAATAAATTTCAATGG
The DNA here is from genome assembly GCA_951804985.1 of Dryomyza anilis. Taxonomy (NCBI): domain Eukaryota; kingdom Metazoa; phylum Arthropoda; class Insecta; order Diptera; family Dryomyzidae; genus Dryomyza; species Dryomyza anilis. Next base: position 21,996,730 of record OX638132.1, on the reverse strand, counting down.
TATTAAAAATATAACAGAACAATATTTTTGAAAAGATTTTGCAATGGAAACAAGCCGTTCAGAATTTATATCAATTTCATTAAAAAACTTCACCTCCTGTCAAAAACTCATCATGGAAATTGTATATATGAAAAGTACCAGTTAAAAATGCCAGGATTGTACATTCAACTTTCGTTTATAGAAGCGCCACTTCCTTATTTTTTGATTCCGCGCATTTTTAAAAATTTTGACCATTTATCATTGAAACTACACAAGTTATAGATTTTTTGTTTCATTCATTATATTTCATTCGGTGCTAAGATGGCCTTCAAAAAACTCAATCACTTCCGATAGCACCTTTGAGAATTTTGATTACGCTAAAACAAAATAAAGGTATTTCCCAATTATTTTTTTGGTAGCCTCCTTCGAACAATCGTAATAATTTTTATTTTTTCAGTATAATGATTTCTGAAACTCTAACGACGAACAAAGTAGACAAAAATCCTGAAACTCATTTTACAGTTTCGGAGGATGAGAACTGTAGGCGTTTTTTAAATTTATTATATTTTATTGTATTTTTTTATTTTTCATTTCGTTCGTATTTAATAAAGTTTTTGTAACGTTTGGTTGTACCCGATTTGTGCTATTTAAAATTGTCTTTAAAATAATTATAATCAAAAATGGAAATCTGAACGAATAACGGTTACATGTTATGGTTTTTATTTCGGTTATTTTCAATATCCGAATTATTTTACCCAATAACGGGTTCGGTTTTAAAAATTAAACGGTTTTAAACGAATATCCTTTGCGGTATCAATCACTAATAAAAATGAAATACTTTGCTAAAAAGGTCAATAACTGAATTGAAAAGTTTGTGGATTTGGTATTATTGAAATAAAACTTTTTCATATATAAATTTAACCAAAAAAAAGGCTTTATGAAATGATGGACAAACCTTTGTTGCTGCTCCTCGTTACTTTGCCAATTCATTGAGAAGGCCTTTTGGGTTGCATTGTTGACAATAGCATTCGGCGACAAATCCTGCAGCCGCAACAAGTTGCCCGGTGCTGCGTGCGCCAACTGCACCTTAATATGTGCGCCCCATGGCTGTGTGACGACGCCCTTGTGTTGTGCATTTTTGGACCAAAGCTTTAACTGTTCCAACTCATGTTCCTCTAGCAGCTGCCGCACTTGTTGCACACATTGCAGCACACGCGTCAATATACCACTGAATGTGTTGCCAAACAGACCACTAACGCGTTTGCTGTGCGCCACGCTGACTACACGCTGCTCCAGTAGTAGCCAGAAAAGATAAAGCGTTGCATGCTCCACAATTGCGGGTTGTTCGTCGTAACCCATCGCCTCTTGCACCAGGTTGCGAATCTTTTGTAGCTGCTGCTTGGCCGGTGTCGCCTTCAGTTGAGGCAACTGCTGCAGCAATTGTGCAATAGTCTGATGTACATCGTGTTGGCTGCTATAAAATGTAAAAACAATTGATTCTTAGCAATATTGTGAAATTCGACCACTTACAGTCTTGCATCTCGCCACGCACGTAGCTCCTTGTTGTCCGTAGAGGGTACAGGCGTCTTCGCTTCTAGATCGGTGTTAGCACGCAGCGCAGCCGAAAATCGCGGAAATTCTTTCATATTTCACAATATTTGTTTTTTCGTTTAATATCGGCTGACAATAAACTGATAAACTGCACTCACTATTTAAACCGATTTCCAAAAATTACAAACAAAAAAACTCGATCAGCTGTTACAAAAAACTGACAACCAAAATTTTCGAAGGTTCAGTTCGAATTTTCGAACATTCAGTCAATACATAGTTGCCAGTTCCGTGGGAAATTTCCGATTTGTGATATAAAGTGCAATGGGAAAGGTAATTCCCAAAGGAATTTTTAATTGCTGTTTTTACCACATATTCGTGTAATTAAAATTTACGAACACACCAAATTTAAACTTAATTATTTAAACATATCGATCGTACCAACTTCTTAAGCGAAAGTAAAAGAATCTCCGATGACGTCAATAATTTGAAAATATTTTCTTGTTTGTTTCAAAGTTTTTTGTAGTTTACATGATATTTTTATGGGAATTTATAGTGGTATTTATAATGTTATGTGGTAATTTCCACGTGGTAATTTTGTTTGGTTTATGTCCCACAGAAATTAAAAATTATGCAAAATTGCCACAAAAAAAGTTATTTTTTTAATTTTGTGGGAATTTGGATTGCCAACTATCAGTCAATACCTAAACCAATACAATCAAATTATTTTTTTGTTTCCTGAAAACGTTCGTAAAAATTAAAAAAAAAAAAATAAAGTACGATACAAATTATTAACAATATTTCTTATTATGCACTAAGAAAACCAATATGAATGCCAGAAATAACACAGCCCTAAATATCAAGTTATTTTCAAATTATTTAGATCGTATTTGAGACAACCATCTCTCAAAACTGCGTCAAATACGATAAATATTGCTAGCAACCATCTTTCAAATTTACGATTATGCACAGCAACCATCAATTAAACATCTTACAAATAGGAAGATAGTTGATGAATATTTGGAAAAGGTACTCCGTTTGAATTCGCGGAGTAATTTTTATTGAATTGAAAGAATATGAATCAAATGCATTTTTATTTATTCTACAATTAAAACAGATTCCTGGTTATACATCGTATAACCATTGTATAACGACTTGAGAGTTCTTCGCAGAAGAACCAAGTCCGATCGACGATGCTGTCATCAAAGTAAACTCTGAAAAGAAATATTTTCCATCACGTGTTGATAATTTAAATCACAAGATATTTTATGTTCACTTTTACCATTGAAATGAAATATTTGAGTTGGCACTTTTTTTACACCATTTAAATTACTTAATTGTTCTGGATAAATCGAGCGTAAGGAAAAAGTACGCCATTTTCAGTTTTTTTGGTAGTCAAATGTCAAAATACCTCAAAAGTTTGGTTGTAAAAGTCCAAAAACTCAAGATGTTTGCTATCAGTCAACTGTAAATATCTCAATTTTCAATGCTGTTGTGGCAAACATCTCGTAACTATCTGTATATATGTCATATTCAAAAAATATTAATAGTTTTGCTACAACTTTATTAAAATTTATGGGATGTTTGAATATTTGCTACAAGTCGTAAATTTAAAAGGATAGTTGCAGCAAGACTTTCATAAACATCTTGTTTTCTTAGTGTGTGCACTAAGTAAACCAAAGATGGTTGGATAGTATTAGTTACAAATTATTTGTCTCAAATATTTTGCACTTTTTATGTTATTAAGAATATATTATTAGTTGTTCTGCAAATGTAATAATATTTTTAAATATTTGCAGGATTATTTGCAGTGAAACTACCACAAATTTGAAATTTTTCGTGATGTTTATAGGAAACATCTCATAAATAATACAAATATGTGATACTTACAAATTACTAATACTTTTCTTGCTATTTTTTTTGTATTTACTGTCCGTTTTTAATGGCACGGAAACGCCGATATGTGACACGAACGAGCACGAACCCGACGACTAAATTTACAGGCACGCACGAGAAGAACGGGATTAAAAAAAGACACAAAGAAACACGAAAAACACGACAAAATACGTAAAAACACGATAAAACAGAAAAACACGGAAAAAACATGAAAAAGCAGGCAAAACGTGAAAATAATACCGGAACAGTTTAAATTTTAGAACCATTATTAAAAATGTGTGGGACCGGTACCCATATATTTTTTTCTGGTTGGAATCGGAACCGCTATTTTAAAAATATCGGAACCGGAACAGATATTATAGTCCCTCCCAAGAAACATTAATACGGAGCATACGACACACACGGAATCACAATACCGTCATGACGGCATGTTTACGGAGCATTGAGCAAGTATCCGTTGTAACATTTACGATTACGCACCGTTAACGTACCGTCAAATCGGACGGCTCCTTTAGAATTCCGTTTTGCTCCGTATTTCTAAATTACTCCGCATGATTGCCGTTTTGTTGTAGTCATTTACGGTACCGTTGAAACGGAGTACTCCGTAATGTTTCCGTTGAAACGGATAACTCCGTAAATTTTACGTTTATACTCCAACTCAACGGCACCGATTTTCTTCCGTAATTGGTGTACATTTCAATTCATTTGACTTTGTGGACATGAAGAAGATAGGTTAATATAATATTAACAAAATATGCTTTTATTAAAAACATATTTGCAGAATTTACATAAATTTATAGTCCCATATTTTGAGAATCTCCATGGCTTCAAACGTCTTTCAATTCAAAAAGGACTATATCAAAGAGCTCCTGAAAATGTAGTACAATGTTTGCGGAAAATGTGCGATGCAATATTGTGTTGGCTTTTTGACTGATAAACCACCATCACTAAATATTTCAGCATACAAAGAAACTCACTCAAGCCCTATAGCAACTGCAATCCAGTTAAAGTGATATATCTTTTTTGTAATAAATTATTGTGTTGACACCATGTTGGAAATACCATGTGAAATTTCAGTAGATTACAAAATTATAAACACCAATTGTAATGTTTAGTACAATTTGTATATTTCATGTTTAATTTTATTCATAAAATGTTTGTTTCTTGTAAAATAAAAATACGAAAAAGGTTTGTATACTATTGTATGGTATTAAAACGGTGTTTTAAATCTATTCATTCCGTTTTCCATACAGATCTACACCCTGAAAAAAATACTATATAAATAATAGTTTTTTTACTATTAAAAATAGTCAATAGGATAAATTATTATTTTAATATTTTTAAATTATTATTTAATAATTAAATACTAGAAAATACCATAACATTGCCATTGAGTTTATGTGAGAAGATTTATTTTTTGTATACTATTAAATCAATAATTGTCCTATTGACTAATTTTAATGGGATTTAAAGGAATTTTTTTCTGGATGTACGGTACGTTAACGGACCGCCGAAACGCAATATCAACGGACTCAATCCGTATTTTGTCCAGAATAGTGGTCCGTTAACGGACCGTCAAAATGTAATATCAACGGATGCACTCTGTATTTCATCCAGTATGACAGTCCGTAAACGTACCGTCGAAACGTACTCTCAACGGATTCGAAATCCGTTTCGATGGTTCTCTTCTCTGTTTCTTAGGCTGTCAGGGAACGCAAAGAATCGGAATCGGAACCGTTATTAAAAAATGTATGGAATCGGAATCGAAAACCATTTAATTTTTTTTGGTTGGAACCGGAATGGGAACCGGAGTCGATATTTCAAAGGGTTTGTATCCATAAGTAAAACTAAAACAACAGATTTTTAAGAAAAGGTTAAATTACCACGAAATTTTTATTTTCTGAAGGTGGAAGCAAGGATTTTTTTAAATTGGGGTAGAACTATAAAAAAATCTTTAATTGGCGCGTGCCTGATTTCGGAGGCATGGACTCGCACGGGCACGAGAACAACTAGCACGAACGGCGATTTGCACGCACGAACTCAGATTTTCAGGCGTGACACGAAAAAAGAACGGCACGCGCCCATTTCTAATTTACTGCATATTGGAATTTTTGTAACAAGTATTTTTTTATGCCATTCTGTTTTAACCATTCTGTTTTCATAGTGTACGAATAATATTTGCGTAAATTACGTAATTTTTTTTTATTATAAATTTTCGAAAGTTCGTTCGTGTATTTTACGAAATATTTCGTAGATAAATTCTACGAATTTTATCAAAAAATACACGAACCTCTTCCAGTACTAAAGGCAGATTTTATTTTGCGTAAACGTAATATCGATTATTATTAAAAGCGTCTTTCATTTTTAAAAATATTCATGGCTTACCTTAAAAATTGTTGGTTATTTATTTTCTAATACGAAACCATTTTTATAAATGTACAGTGTTGTGGATCTATAATAGTGAATTTTATTGATATCATAAGTTCGGCCATACAATACTCTCAATCCAGTTATTAAAGCCAAACACTCTCGTATATAATCCCGGTGAACCCATATTGCCACAACCACCATTTGAAATCGACGTTATTCCGACTATCATATACATGCATTTTCGATTAGTATGCTGTATAAACAGCGGTCCGCCGGAGTCGCCGACGCAGACGTCCCGCTTGTCTTTATGCGAACCGGCACAGAATTGGCGTTCGAAATAAATACCGTCGCTCAGTTTAGATGATCCAGTATATGATTTTCTGCACTCCACCTCATTGAATTGCTCCAGAACAACTTTCAACAAGTGGTCTGGGAAATTTTCAGCAAAGCCTAGTGCTCCCCAACCGGCGCCATACAAATGTGGAAATTCGGAGCTGTTAGTATAAGGCAGGCATGCTGGAGCTATAGATTTTGAAAATTCAACCTCTTTTTTAAGTTCTATCAGTGCAATGTCATTGTAATAATCCTTCGAGCTGTAGTTCGGATGAATCGTAATATTTTGGATTTCAAATACATTTTTTGATGAAGTGTGTCTGATATTCAGTTCGCCAAGTAGCACAGATACTGGATCTTCAGAGTCCATGCAATGGGCTGCTGTAATAATAAATTTGTTGCTAATTAAAGAACCGCCACAACGCATGCCTGAAATATTCTCATCGTCCTCATCATCGTCATCATCGTCCTCATCGGGCTCATAGATCAGAAGCGCCATGTGTGGAAACTCGTTTTCGTTTACCTTTCCGCCATCACTTACAAGTGGAAAGACGCTACATTCAGAATATAAATCATCTTTGTACTTGTTGCATGCTGCAAACAAAAAAAGAAATGGTTAGAGTCACAGTATCATCAGAAAGCTTAGAGGGTACCTTTTATGTAAGTTCTATAGCTGTCTATTGGATAAGGGAGATCTACATTAATGGGTAAGTCTGGTTCACAACACACCATGTCGTAGCTTGCGCTGCAGTACGTACTGGTCGAGATATCAAATTCTCGGCACTCCGAATTATATTTGCAGACTTTTGTGTCTTCACATTCTGAAACTACGCCTGGTTCATTATCATTGAGCTGCGTACCGGGTGCAGCCTGCGATATGCATGGACCACATATAAAAATGATAATTATTAAATCAAGATAACTCATAGTACTAGCTTTGCGCGACCGCTGCCTCTACCTCTACCGACGAAGAGCAAATTCGAACTGATCGATGTGTTTTCGCCCGTTCTAGTAGTGAATAAATTACTGGAAATATGGCAAGCAGAATTCAATTTCTTATCGGAAAAAAAAAATAATAACTTTTCAAATAACCAGAAAAATATGTTTTGAATTTAGTGACCTTATGTAGTTGATATGTGAGCCAAAATGTAAAAACCCGAACGAAACGTTTGAAATATTTTATACCAAATTTTAGACGAAGAGGACTGGAAAAAAATCGTAGTCACACGATAATAAAAAGATAGATTTAGAGTATTTGACGAAAATACTCATGAAACTGCTTCACGAAAACTTTCGTTCATAGTAGGAGAACCTGGTATAAAGTGGAACATGGGGTAATGTGGGAAATTGAAATTTGTTTTGCAAATACTTTAGCATTGTTTAAATAATGCTAAGTTATTATGTTCAAATTGTGACATTGAGATATAGTAGTAAACATTTTCTGGCGTAAAGTGGGAAACGCAATTGAAGCAATGTTTGTTGCAACATAAGTGAAAAAAAAAGGAATGTTTATAAAATACTTGTGGGAAGCAATCGGTTACTTCTTGTAAATAATTATTGACTGCGAGATATACTTATTGATAGTCGTAAATAATAATGGCTTATTGCAAACAATTACACAATTCTAGTGTTTGAACCAAACAATATCTAATTTCTTAAAAACATTTAAAATGTTTCTCAAGAACACTTCATAAAAATCACTTCAATTGTTACTCCCAAACACTCATTTGTTACCAGTAAATAATGAAAGTGTTTAAGATAAGTAATAAATACATAATATTTCTTTGGGGCAAACAATAAGTGTTTCCCAGAACGCAATATATTTTAAAAGTGTTTGCCCTAAATACTAATAGCTTCTCGGAAAAAATGCGTGTATTAGTGGCTGTCGCAATAAAAAAAACCCTTTGCTTTGACTGAATTTGGCGAACACCACAAATATTTGCCGGAAACACTTCTTTTTTTGGCAAACACTACCAAATTTTAAAATATTTGTGGGAAACACTTCAAATATTTGTGGGAAACACTTTTCGTGTTTGTGGGAATCACTATAATTATTTGCGGGAAACATTACTTATCATTTGTGCGAAAATCTTCGATTATTTCCTACAATTGAGCTTGCAAACACTTACATGTTTGTTTGAGAAACGATTTTTTTTTGCGTGTACCTGTCGACATACACCGTACAAAAACTACTTAAGGACTGATAAGTATAGCAAAAAATAAACGAACAATAAATATTTTGATTGAAATTTGGTTTGATGAACAGCATTATTCAATATGATTTACATATATGTTGTATTTTATGTATTTGTTCATTAATATGATAAAAAGTATTCCTCACATACAGTTCATCATATTGACGAACATTTTTTCAGTCATTCATCATATTGATAATGAATTCATAACATTTTTCAGTTTTGTAGTTATCAATATTTTGAATACAATGAATCATGGTTTGATGAAAGAAATTCATCAATATGATGATTTTTTTCTGTGCTGTTTTATACTCTTAAGATTACCAAAACAACTGAGTTTAACCAGTAACACGCACGAAGTCAGATTTCTGGGCGTTACACGAAAAAAAACATGATTCGCGCCCATCTCTAATTCCCCCAAAATGAGAAATAACAAGTTTTAAGTTCAAGATTCGAGATTTGTACACCATGGTGACCACTCTACACCCACTTTAAATGGTAACCGTGCTTTGTTTTTATTTATTTATTCATTGCCACATATATGTGTGGTATATCGGTTTAGACTGACTATAACTTTCTTACTAACTTCCATACACCAACCATCAAACTGTTCTTGCATCAAAATTTGACATGTGCCTCTATTTTTTTTACACTTTTTTAAGACCCGTTAAACCGAAACCATTATTCGATACCAGTTTCAGATATCGGTTTATTTCTGGTTTTTGTATAACGGTTTATATGGTTTCAAACAGATTTCCGTTTCGGCTTCCGTTTGATAGAAATGATATCGGTATGATGTATTATTACAAATAAAAGTTGGTATACTGAAATCAATATGGATACTAATTAATAAATTGTATTCTTTATTTCGGTATGATGTATTATTACAAATAAAAGTAGGTATACGGAAATCAATATGGATACTAATTAATAAATTGTATTCTTTATTTAAAATTCTTGAGTACAGAGCTTAACACATTAATAAATACGTTTAATTCTTCCAAACCATTTCCTCAATCCAATCGATGTAGTGGTGAACACGAGTGTATAATGATGGCATGCCCGGAATGCCGCAACCAATGCCCGCCGACGTTATGCCCACCACATAATACATGCAGGTGAAGTTATCATGGAATTGCAGCAACGGACCGCCGGAATCGCCGCTGCACGTATCCATGGCCCTGTTACTGCCAGCGCACAGTTGAGTGGTAGTATCGAGGCCACGAATCAGTTTAGGTATCGCGCTATTTAGCGAAGTGCATTGTGAGGCCTCAAACCGATCTAACGTTACCTTCATCAAGTGCTCTGAATCGCTGTCCACAAATTTGGTTGCACCCCAACCCACGGCATAGAACTGACTAAAGCCATCACCATCATTGATGGGCAGACATGCGGGCACCACATATTCGCTAAGTGTGACCTCGCGCTGCAGCCGCACCAGTCCGATATCATTATAAAATAGCTCCGTATTGTACAGGGGATGATCGAAGTATTCGTCGACAGCATAATCGACGGGACGTGAATCTTCGTTGGTCGAATTGAAGTTGAGTTCACCAAGACGCACTATATTCAATTCACCGCTGCAATCAAAAAAATCAAAACAAAAGCACAGTCGATCGTAAGAACACGTAAGAGAGAGAGAGAGAGTGCGAAATAAAATGCAAAATTTGGAATTCCCCAAGTATTAACATATGACAACACAACAGATACTAAGTTCTGGGGGTTATCGTTCTTCCAACACTTACCGCACTGAGTGGAAACAATGAGCGGCGGTCATCACGTACGTTTTGCTAATTAAGGTGCCACCGCAAAACCAACTCATTACACCACCGGCCTGTATATTACCCAAACGAGCCATATGCGGAAATTCCTTAGGCTTTGCCGGACTGCCACCCACTATAAAAGGTGACGACTCTTTGCAGTTGTCGAACTTCCAGGAAAACTCCGCAACACCCTCCAAAAGAGCGCTGTAAGTGTAGACTTTTTCGAAGACCTCAGACTTGTACTGCTGACAATCTTTAGAGAAAGAGACGGAAGTCAATATAAGAACAGATAGAGAGAGAGAGTTAAAATGTGGGAGAGGTATTGCTGTGAGATAGGTATTATTTATGTACTTACATCTAATATGTTTTCTGATAGCTGTAAATGTTTAAAAATTATATAGTTATTAAATAATTACGGAAATTTATTAGGCAAATAATACGCACGCGTGTTCTGCCCTGCAATCCACTGAGTTTGCATTGCAATGCAAAGCAGCAAAATTAAACCGTTTACCATAGTAATTTTAAACATCGTTTAAGCCACCTGTGATGCAATCTAGACACGTCCTACTGTATTCAGCTCGAACTCACGACTAAAGAAGCGTTTGTAAATATACGAGACTCTGAAGCGAGACTTTGTGGATTGTCTCAAAATTCTGGAAAAGCTTTGACTCTCACGACTGAGTGTCGAGAGTTGCATTAAACAATTACGTTGCAAGGTAAAGCACGAGTTGTTTTTCCACAGAAAGAAAGCAACGTTCCGGGATTTTTGAAATTTAGAATTAATTTGGGTATCTACTATATCATATACTTATACATATATCTAGCCCAAATTCGTTATAATATATATTATGTTAATTTTTTATTTACGTTGTCTATTTTAAATTGTAATCGAAACCTTAGATAACTGAGCAAAATAATCAAAACCGATTAAAATGTTTCGCTTTATACACTACTCAACACTCAACTACAAAATACAGTACCTTACACAACTATTTTTCCAAAAAACTGTATATATAATTTTTATACTACATATACAGACTAATTACAATATACCAAAAAATTTTAATATTCCGTTATAAATTTAAGATATTTGCATTTAAACTAAAATATTTTTGATTTTTTAAAACTAATTTTTGAAAAAAAAATACAGTACCTTACACAACTAGTTTTCCAAAAAACTTTTATACTACATATACAGACTAATTAGAATATACCAACAAATTTTAATATTCCGTTATGAATTTAAGATATTTGCATTTAAACTCAAATATTTTTTATTTTTTAAAACTAATTTTTGATTATTATTTTAGCATTTCGGATAAAATGATAAATACGAAAATGAGATATGATTATGTTGAACATATTTCAAAATAACGATCAAAATTACTAACTTTTTCTTAACGGCTCTAATTTTTAAAATATGCCCTATCAATACAGTCACCGTCAAAAAACGTAAAAAGTTTAAATGGCTTGTATAGAATGGATAATATTGATTAAATAATAGGGCTAGTTTTAAAAAGTAGATCAATTAGAAAAAAGCCATTAATTTTGATAGTTAATGTGCTCTATGTTCTGAATAACAAAAAAAATGTTCTTGTTTATCAATAGATCCCAAATGCTAAAAAATATATAAAACATTGTCTAAAAAAATCAAAATTTTCCGAATTTAGAATAATGTAAAACTTAGAAAAATCCCAAATAACAATTACTATCAGTATCTTGTCAAAATCCAGCCAGTTTTACAAGTTAATTGTCTAGTTACTTTCAAGTGATGTCACTCACTATCTGACTAGGAATTAGGCAATAAAACTCTTTCGACGATTTCTATATAAAAATATTCTCTTGATATCCCTACCAGAAACCGACCAGATTTCAACTAGTTTTACGAGAATGTACATTTTTTTTTCTTCCTAAAAGTGGCTGAAAAGGATCTAAAAGACGGATAGACATGTTCTTAAAAAACGTTATATCCATACACCGACGTAAATATAGCAACCGATATTAATTGCATTCATAATTCAACGGTCCTACACAGAAAAAAATAATCTACGTAAATATAGCAACCGATATTAATTACATTCATAAATCAATCTAGCATTGAAATTCACTAATTTAATGAAATTCACTAATTTAATAAATGTCTTATAAAATTAGGATTTTTTGAAATTATCATAAATATTCTTCGATTCGAAAAGAAAAACAAATAAATTAATATTTTATGTGCACTATGCGTCTTCAATTTCGCAATTTTTCTTCATTTCACAAAATACGACATCAAAAAACATGCATCAGGGCTACTCTCAAATACAACACTTATGGTATATCACTTTTATAAGGGATGCAACAACAAATTGACGTTTCTGTGTTATTGTGTCGTATATATACTACATGGTACGAATATAATAGTTTGGCGCTACAGTCCTGTATAGAACTTCGGCCGAGCTCTCTCACCATTTTGAGCTGTGCGTGTTATATTTGTACTCAAAGTGGTGGGACCTACAGTTTATTGCCGAATCCGAACGGCGGGTGAGAGCTTTTCATAGGCAATGGTTTTACTCTCGTAGGTTTGCCATTTACTGACGAGAGGTAGCGCGGTATAGAAAAATGTTTCTATGAAAAGATGTTGTTAGCCCCAGTCCAGGCTTGAACCGGGGACCTTTCGGTTCGTAGTCCAACGCACTAACCACTGAGCTACCGCGGCTACGAATACCAGACTAAAATATGACGAACTGTGAATACGCTAAATGCCTATGCATTGAGGAATACTGTATTTCATCAAATACATATTCGATAAATCTTATAACAGGTCTTTTATGAGTAGGCAGGGACAATATTGTACACACCGAAAAAAATGCCCTCAAATTCCATTAAAATTGGCCAATAGGACAATTATTGATTTAATAATATACAAAAAATAAATCATTTCTTATAAACTCAATGGCAATTTCACGGTATTTTCTAGTATTTAATGGCATTTTCCGATTAAAATAATAATTTATCTTATTGACTATTTTTAATAGTAAACAACTATTATGTATATATATTTTTTTCTCGGTGTACAAAACTGTGTTGTTCATGTATTATCATGATATTTTCGTTCAAGAAGAGAACTCCTGCTAAATTCCAAATGATTTTAAACAGATTTTTCCGACTTTTTCAGAATAGAAATTCGTATAATTTTTTAAAAAATAAACAAATATATAAATATAATAAATACTTGACACTTTTTTATAGGTTTTTTTTATTTTTCGAAAAGCTAAACAATTCATTTTCCCCAAGCGATCTGCTCAACCCATTCCACAAATGCCAAAACTCGTGTGTACACAGCCGGCAAGCCCTCAATGCCACAACCCGATATGGAAAACGAGGTTACCCCAACCAACATATACATGCAACTGTGATGGGGATGTTGTATAAACAGTGGTCCACCGGAGTCACCTGTACAGGTATCACGCGAATCTGTGTGTGAACCCGCACACAATTGTGTGGCATCATTAATGCCCTCATCTAATTTATCTGATACGCTGTACACCTCACGACATTCAGTCTCATTGAAATGCTCGAGTATGACTTTCATCAGGTGCGTTGTCGCATGCTGGGAGAATGTCTCATTGGCACCCCAGCCAGCGGCAATCAAGCGATTATATTCGGTGCCATTAGTGTGCGGCAGACAAGCGGGAACCACAAACTTATTGAGGCGTGCCTCTCCCTGCAGTTCGACGAGCGAAATGTCATTGTAACTCTGATCATCGGCGCCCGCATAGTCCGGATGATTTATATAGCGCTTAATTTTAAAGTCCTGCGGTTCGGCAATATCCCGTTTATTGCCATAGTCCAGCTCGCCGAGACGCACAGAATCGAGTTCCTCATTGAAGCAATGAGCTGCTGTAAGCACATATCTTGTGCTGATCAGGCTACCACCACATTTCCAGCTAAAGGTGTTATCGGCATGACTGGCTCCCAGCAGCGCCATGTGTGGAAATTCGTATGGAAAGGCTTTGGTGCCACTTACTATGAGGCCCGCAATGCTGGAGCAGTTGGAATAGACACGATCGTGATATTCGACGCATGCTGTGAAATATAAAACATACCATTAAAGGACGTCAAGATAGATATCTAAGGAATATAAAAAAATACGTTTTAAAACTGATACAACATACTTATATACATTTTCTTCATAAATCGTTAATTTGTTGCTTCATTTTATAAAAAGCAGTAAATGAAATTTAACTGTTGATAAGCCATTTAAAAGACTAGCATGTTATCAATAGTCGAACTCAAATTTGACCTAATGCCTTCGTATTTGATTTATAAAAAGCTCTATAAAGCTTTTTTAAACGAATAAATTAGCGTATTCCCAGTTTAATAGTATTGGTACGGCATTGTATGTAATCGATAGTACGACAATTAAACTAAGAGCATCAATTTGCTGTTTCTTGACATTCAAAATGTAAACAAATAATTCAGCCGTCCAATAAATGCAGCTAATTCTTATAAATTTTGGATATTTATAAATGTTCATAAATATGCCGCGTTGTGAAGAGTAGAACAAATAAAAACTAATCAAAATTTTAGAATTTATCTTCATTTCACAAATATAAAATACGAAAAACATGCCTCAGAGCTACTCTCAAATACAACAGTTGTGGTATTTCCCTTTTATAAGGGATGCAACAACAAATTGACGTTTCTGTGAATACGCTAATTGATATTTTTAAAATGTATTTGACGACGAATTACAACAATAACAAACTTTACCTCTTACAGACGGACGATCCATGTTGACATTAACTCGATTATTGTTTGGTGTTGCTCTCTTTGCACAACACACCTTCGTGCCGTCTTCGTTGCAGAATGCTATGTCATTCTCATCTTGTTCAAGTATGTTGGGACACGAGGATATAAATATGCATTCCTTTCGGAGACCGCAGTCGTTAACTGAAAACGAGAGTTAACACTGTAGAGCGTTTGCATAGAACATTCGTTTCAGAGAAACTCACCGATCTGTTGACTGAGCACAATGGACGGTAGTCCGCAAATGAGGAGTATCAATGCAAGAACATAAATCATTGCTTGAATTGTTCAAAGTAACACTGGTCCAACATGCACTAAAACGGTTCAGTAGGTTATCGAAAGATTGATTTTGTTTAATTAAAACGTTTCAATAATGAATGCGCTAGTATCAAAATGAATTCAAACAATGAACCATCTAGTCTCAATCTCAATTGACTCAGTTGAGATTTGTTGAGATTGCAAAGCTAAATAAAAGCTTTTCCGGTTTGTGAATTTTTTTTTTTAACACTTGATTGATTTTATTTTTAGCACTCTCTCGTCTCGTATCGCTCGTTAAACGTTTACTGTTTTAAAACACAACCAATGCTCACATTTTTAATTCCGCGATCTTCATCTTAACAAAGTTCCATTATTTATAAAAAAAATAATTAGTTTATTTTAAAATCTGTGCTCCGTTATATATTTCGAGACGTACTTGTGATGAGAAACATCGAGTAAACACTGAACGCTGAGTTTACCTTAAACATACCTTAAACTTTAGCCATGGAAGCTTCTAAAACGAGTCTTATTTAACCTGTATATGACGTACGTTTTTTTTTAGTATGATTAGTAGAATGTTTAAATGTAGGTAAAAACAACAAATCTTTAATTTTTGATTATAAATAAATATATTCATAATAAAACCAAGCCAATAAGGGGAATTAGGTAACATCGAATATTTTAAAGTAGGGATATTTTGGTATTTAGTGTAATGAAGTTAGTCACCTAAGAATTAGTTTGCTCCATATGCTATTTTTGGTTGAATGCAGTTAAAAATTGGATTTATATGACTTATACAGATTGTTTGGTTTTGTTAATAATTCAGCACTCAAAATAATTTTTAGGACATTTTACGAAATATTTTTTTGTAATTTTTAATTTCGTAAAATACACGAATAATTCGTAGAATACACGAACATTTATAATTTATATTTTCGCTAAATCGACGCAAGAGGTGACGCTGATCATAGCGGACACGACTCCTTCTGGGTGTTACAAACTGCTGACTGACTCTTAGTTTAAAATTTTGCTCCCAGTTTAAGATGCGACGTGTATGACTCAATTATTATAATAATAATAATAATAATAATAGTTCATCGTTATAGCTCTGGAGAACCTACACCGTACTCTCTCGCCATTTCAACTGTACATATAAGAATACGAACTTTTTTAGACAAAGTTTTTAGACAAAGTTTTAGACAAAGTTTGTCTCTTGAAAATGTCTGTGATGACAAAATGTTCGTTTCAATTTCCACATAAACAATGCGTTACGAATTTCGGTTCTAGAAACACATTTTTGGACGTGACTGGACCACCTTCTATATAAAGGAAATCCTTATGCGGAAATCGATATTCAAAGCTTAATAAATTTAAAAAAGTGTTGTCCAAAAATGTGACAAAAAACATCTGAATTGTCTCTTGAAAATGTCTGTGATGATAAAATGTTCGTTTCAATTACCACATTTACAATGCGGGACGAATTTCGGTTCTAGAAACACATTTTTATAAGTGATTGGACCACATTCTATATAAAGGAAATCCTTATGCGGCCGGTCCGGTCTAGAAAAAAATTATGTTGATGAAATAATAAAAAAAAAACAAAATTGGAGTGATCGGACTATTGCCACGCCTACCTCCCAAATAACCGATATTTTGAAACGGATTTTATCGTCGTACGTGATACTTTACGTCAATATCGGCAAATGCGTGAGCAAATGATTATTTTAATACTATCATTTGTGTCTACACGACATACCCGGGTATATGTTTTTCACTATTAAAATATTTAAAAATTTGCAATTTTAAATCTTTTTGTGAAAGATATTTCTTCTTCTTCAGTTACATAAATCACTAGCGAGACTTAGAGCATCAAGTACGCCTACACGCCATCGTGTACGGCAATAGCCTTTAACTCGCTCCAACTTTTTCCGAGTTTCTTAGCCTCTCTATCGATTGATCTTCTCCATGTTTCTCTTGGTCGTCCGGGATTTCTCACACCACCACCCATCGGGTTCCACTCCATGACTTTTCGAGCAATGCAGCTGTCGTCAATTGGATCCCAGAGAGCTCTGCGAAACAATTCTCTATTTTCAATATTTCGAAATATGTTTTGTAGGCAATGATTGACGAAGCTTTGTAGTCGCGTGGTAATGATTTTGGTAACCTTCCAAGTGCAGTACCCATATAGAAGGACAGATATTACGTTTGATTTAAATCTCAGTTTTACGCTGGTGCTTAAATTATTGTTATGTCTAACCATAGACAACATACCAAACGCTTCTCTGGCCTTCTGTATTCGACTCTCAACATCGGTACCGCCGTTGACCGCAACTTCGCTGTCGAGATAAGTGATACGCTCTACCATTTCATTTATCTGCTCGCCGATATGCACGACCCCGCTGGTATATTCTGCGAAGCTCATTAATTTTGTTTTAGCAACATTAATTTTTAATCCAGCAAAAGACGACTCCAATTCAAGCGAACGTACCATCCTATCCAGTTCTGGTGTTGTATGCGCAAGGAAACAAACATCGTTTGCGTAATCCAGATGTTGTAGTCGGCTAAACATATTCCACCTCATTCCACATTCTGTGTGTGGGTGCAACGCCGCACTTAACACATCACCAATAACTAAAAGGAATAGGATTGGTGACAGCACACATCCTTGGCGAACTCCGCTGTTGATTTCGAACTGCTCAGACAACTTTCCCTTATGCAGCACGAGGCATTTTGCCTTAATAAGTTGCTCTTTCCGATGATCTTTTCGGGAATGCCTCTACGACGTAGCACCATCCAGATGCACTCTCGGATATCGCTGTCAAACGCATGCGCAATATCAATAAACACCATGTGTAGTCCAGTGTTAAACACTGCACACTGCTCGATGATGATTCGAAGAGTGTTGATGTGGTCAGCACACGATGAACCCGGACGAAAACCTGCCTGGTCCGCATCAATTGTGTCATAAAGCGGTTGTTTTAGGCGTTACGATCACTTTTGCAATAATATTGGGGACTGCTGGCAATACACATAAGCCTCTCCAATTATCGCATTCTGGCAAACCACCCTTTTATGGTATCTTCACGGATAGCACTTGTATAGCACTTGTAAATATATACCGGGGGAGTTTTATAAAACTCCGCCGGTATTCCATCGACTCCAGCTGCTTTGTTTTTGGGAAGTGATGATTTGATAGCTTCCCTGATTTCATTATGGTAAAAATATTGATATCGTCGAATTTTTCGTCTGTCTGATAACATAAATTTAACTATAAAGTCAGGTACGGTAATATGGTCGAAAGTTCAATTAACTGAAAAAATAAAGAATGCTTGAATAAAGTATGCATTCCCATTTTGCGGACCAAATGTGCAATATTATCTAGGAGAGCAATATTATCAATAATGTAAAAGTTGGGAGTAAACTACGGAAGAATTAACCATATACCGACACAGTTTCTACAATCTAATGGTCGGTAGATTCTCACAGCAGAGTTTGGGGACCATGACAAGTGTCATTATGTGCTCGTATTCACACAAAAAAATAATAGCTTGGCGTGCAGTTGTTTCAACGAATATTCATTTGCATCTACCAAATTTAGTCAGCATTAACTGAAATTCATTTGTGGTAAATACTAGTATGAAGCGTAACCAACTGTTAGTTGAAGCAACTGCAACATTGATTGGAGGAACAAACTTTTTATCCATTTTCATGTTTTTTATTTCCATTGCTACGTCAACTAAATTTAAAATGAGACCTAACCAATATTTAGTTGACTTAACAGATAATTATGTAACATTAAGTTGTAGCAACCAATATTTATTTGATTCAACTGCGAAATCAGTTATGTATTAAAGCGATGCCAAAGAAGGACAACACCACACACAAAAAAATATTAGCTTGGAGTTCCAGTTGTTTCATCGAATATTCATTTGCATCTACCAAATGTAGTCAGCCACAACTGAAATTCATTTATGGTAAACAATAGTATGAAGCGTAACCAACTATTGGTTGAAGCAACTGCAACATTGATTAGGGAATCAAACTTTTTATCAATTTTCAACTTTTTTATGTCCATATTTAGTTAACTTAACAGATAGTTAGTTATAATACGTTCTAGCAACCAATATTTATTTGATTCAATTGCGAAATCAGTTGTCCAAATTTGGAATGGTTTTAAGACTTGTTTGTATTTACTGTCCAGTTTTTTCATGCCCATATACACTTTATTCAACAAGAGACATACTATTCTACAGAGAATTTGCTATTGTGTTTCTATATGTTGTATTTATATATGCATCCCTAGCGCTCCAACGTGTTGCACACACGAAGTCAGCAGCACAGGTAAAATGCCGATTTCTTATAATTAAATTGGCTACCACAACTAAACAAATTGGTTGTGTCAATCGTATTCATTAGTTGTGTGAACTGATACGCGGTGTTGCAACAACTGAATCAGTCGAATGTTGACAGAACTTATTAAGTCGGTTGGCAAAAAAAGACGTATTACATATTTCGTATTATTTTCAACAATTCATTACCCCAAAAAATAAACCAGAAATTATCACTTACAACTAAAAACAAGTAGGTGTTGATATAATGGACAATACTAAGTGAGTACACTACAAAATGACTTTGTACAAAATGTGAGTGGTATATTTGTAGTCAAATGAGCATCTTCAGTTTAATTCCAAATCCGTACGGCGGGAATGAGAGGACTTATTAAGCAAAGTTTTACTCTCGATGATTTGCCTGTCATTGTCTACCAGAGGTAGCGCATATTAGAAGAAAGTATTTATATTTTATGTTTTATGAGAAATTTAAGCTCGGTATCCTGTGGACTAATCTGATCTAAACTGATCTACCGACGATAAAAGTTCCAGAAGAATGAAATAAAACTGCTCGGCTAAATCAGAAATGTAGTTTAATAATACACAAGTCGAAATGTAAGTCACCACAAAATAATGGTTTACGTTACGATTTTCTCGAATGTTCAATTTGCGTTTTTTTTTTAATATACAAAAACAAATATTTTTGACAATTTTTACAACTAAAACTATATATTAGGATGGCGCAGTTTTAGCAAATATACCTACTGAAACTGTGCCGACTAATTAATTTGCCGCATTGACGTACAAATAGTCATATTAGCAAACGTAGTTGCTGAATCAACGAAGAATGAACGAAGATGAATAAGACGTTTGGAAAAATGTTTTCTCGTTTTGTGGGCTAGTGTATTTTTACAACTTATTTGGCTTGGTGTAGAATAAGAAATAACTTTTTCCTTTGAATATCTTTATTGATATTAATATGCTATAGAAGAACTTTAGAGACTTTTTACCTTTTATTTTATAATCAAATTGCTATATATTCGATTACGAGTGGCTTCGTATTTTTTTACCTGTCCGACCTTTGCATAAGTTTAATGGTCTCAGTTATCTGCATTTGATTTGAATAAATTTGTTTGCATTTTACGCCTCATTCACGATACCACAAGATTTTTAAAACAAGTGGTTATTTATAAAGTTACCAGCACGCAGACTTTGTGTGACTCAGATGGCAAATGATGGGCCGAAGGAGCCCCCACCTTCTTCTACCATCTATTCGGACACTTGTTGCACGTACGTGCAACAGCAAGTTGCTGGTGTTACTGTGTTTTGCTGTGACTATTGTATTTATTTATGCAACTTGTGTACGATTATTTTGCTCATATTTTCTGCATATTTTTGTCACCCACACAACTGATTTTTATGTTTTATGCAAAATTCTTACGGTCCGCTGAATTTCTGGAGACTGCTTGGTGTCCGACCATGCGAACGGACGGATGGTCGAATGTCGATGTATTTAAAGCAAAAGGAGTTGCTGTCATCTCTCTTTTGGCAGTCATACTCAAGTCGTTGTGCAGTCGTCGGTCGACATTACTTTCGGTCATATATGCGTTTTTAAGTTGTGTTGTGGTTTGTTTAGTTCTGAAAAGATTTCGAATAAAAATGCGGTTTAAAATGCGTTTTCAAATGATTTTATTGTGTAAGTATTGAAATTTTGAAAATAGTGCAATATTATTTTTGTTATTGAAAATGAAATTAAAGTGAATAGGCACAAATCGCTGGTTATTTTGGATTTCAAACTAAATAAAATAATAGATAATAGTGCAAAAGTAATAAATCGACACGTTTCAGACAGAACGTCTAAACCAACTCTTTAAATTTCGAATTCTAAAACCTCTTGGAGTGTAATTTTTGTGAATCATGGTCCAACTATAAAATGGAACCACATAAAACTCATTTGATTACAGTAGTTAGTCCGCTGAACTAAGAGTCGTTCAAATTTGGCTCAAATCTGGTGACATCCAAAATAGAAAAGTTTTTATACTCGATACCACAAATCGGCTGACAAGCTCAAAATCATTTATCAGATACTAGAGATTGGCGCGTGCTGTGCTTTTTCTGAGTTCGTGCGTGAAAATCTCCGTGCGTGCTAGTTACTGTCGTGCCCGTGCGTTCTTTAGTTTTACTTATGGATTTAGGAGAATAAAAAGTATTAAACTTAACTTTTGAATTATTTATTAATGGGACTAAAACCCATTGAAATATCGTTTCCGTTTCGGATTCCAAGATTTTTAAAATTGTGGTTCCGATTTCGGTTTCAACTAAAAATTAAATGGGTTTCGATTCCGGTTCCATATATTTTTAATAACGGTTCCGATTCTGGTTCTTTGCATTCCCTGACAGGGACTATAACCTGTTCAGGTTCTGGATCTGATATTTTTAAAATAGCGGTACAGATTCCAACCAGAAACCAGTTGGGAAGGTTAGATCACATGGAAAATTTGAAAGTAGAGACATTTTATAGTAGGTGTTATTATGATAGTTAGGATTATCAAAACTATACCCTACACATGTGTGGTTACCATTCAAAGTGGTATATAGGTTACCAGGGTATACGAATCCTGAAAACAACTACAAACTTTCAATCGCTGAAGAATTTCCATTCATTTGATACCCATATTTACAAATAGGTAGGTGTACCGAATTTCGATTATTTTTTTGAACCAGAAGTCTTTTCGCGGGAAAACATTATGTTCATGTATTTGAGCATGAAGTCAATATATATTTGACCAAAAAAGTTTACCTAAATACGTATACAGTAAAATTCACCAGTAGATGTATGTTTTATATGAGGAATTTGACCATAAGTGGTCAGTTCACAGGTCACAATGAACTGATCATGCCCATTTTCACTGACAGACAGCGTAGATATATAAGTAATATTAATTAGGAGTTTCATTTATTTAGCTATTCTAGTTTTCTGTAATCAAGACTTCAACATCGCTTAGACGACTCAGGAGGTCATGCTGTTCAAGAATATATACACTTTTCCATACCGGAGATGCTTCCTTCTGGGTGTTACAAACGGCGTACCAAACTGAATACACCCTGTCACTCTTAGTTTATACCGCGCTACCTCTCGGCAGTAAAAGGCAAACCTGCGAGAGTAAAAGATTGCCTATGAAAAGCTCTCACCCGCCGTTCGGATTCGGCAATAAACTGTAGGTCCCACCACTTTGAGTACAAATATAACACGAACCGCTCAAAATGGTGAGAGAGCTCGGCGGAAGTTCTATACAGGACTGTAGTGCCAAACTATTATTATTATATGATTATGCAGACCATAATTCATACTAATTACCAAAAATACTAACTTTTTTGTATCACTTCTCATTTTTAAAGTATGCTCTCTCACCCTGTTTCCATCAAAAATTGTTGAAGTTTAAAATGCTTGTATATTTTACATACAAATTACTAAAAAATAACAATTTTTACAAAAAAATTTCTCAAACCAATATTTCTTCAATATTTCTCGGTAAAATTCATCTCCGTAGAATATTTCCCCGTAGAATTCTTCCCAGTAGAAGTTTTAGCCTGGTGAATTGTAGTGTGGTTAGTTTTAGTGTAGTGAGTTTTAGTATGGTAAGTTTTAGTAGGGTATGTTTTAGTATGGGTAAGTTTAAAGAATTTGGGTTGGTAACTCTGGTGTGAAATAACACTGTAATAACAATCGACATACACCATCTTGAAAATGTACCTTCTATGGGGGGTGCCACTCCCACTGGTCCAATTCTGCCTACATTCGGCGAGACTGTTTAGAATGGATAAATATAACGCACACCAGAATTTCATTTAATTTGTTATTCTGATTGCTGAAATAATGTGTTTTTAATTTTTTGGTTGGGTTGCCACGCCCCGTCCATAATTCATGATTACTATTCATAATCCATGCCATGTCTCGGAGATCTCTGATATCCCGAAGCTTTCTCGAATGACTTCGATAAATAAAATCTATCATCGTTTCTAATTCTTATACATATATCCTATTCGATATCTTTTACAGAGTAAGCGAAAGCCGAATAACGCTCTATGATTGCTTCATTACTTTCATATCTTGTAATAGGTGTAAAGTAAATCATATTTCTAACTTACTTTGTATGTCAGATAATGGATGATCCCTGTTCCAAATTCAACATATGAATTTAATGAAGCAATCACGATTACTTTGTAATGGAAAGCTTAAGAGTCATCCCCCTGACGGTCTATGCAGTTCAAAAGGTGTCGGGTTCGAATCCCGGCTTGGTCATGGGCGCTCGTGGTAATATTTACCATAAAATGTAGGGAGTAGATTTCACAATACAATGAATATATTCTGTCTGAATACTGTATAACTTAGTAGATATTACCGTCTATTTATATTTGATGTTGACAGGCGCTGGAATCGAACTGGGACCTTTTGGTTCATAGTCAAATGCAACCGCCACTTCTGGTTCATAGTCCAAAGTAATAATCAATCGAGTCACTCATTACATTAACTTTAGAGCACCTATAACCAACTCAATTGTTTTTTTTTCTTATCATTGCAGGCATCTATTTTATGCACACGGTGAGGGTCATCGCTTTGCCGTGCGATTCCTGTGGCAATGAGTGCACCAGCGCATGCGGTACCAAACAATTCCGGTAACGAAATTAATAAATACCCAATAACCGAACGTGCAATTGTTATCGAAGTTCTGTTTCATTTCACAGTACCTGCTGTTTTAATTATCTGCGTAAGCGTACCGATCCGACGATGCAAAAATTGAGCAGCAACAATCGACTGATCGACTTCATACTGTTGCAGGGACGAACACTCTATACGCAAAACGGGCTAAGTCGTGATGAGAGACTGCGCGGCAAAGGTCGTACAGATGTCGGCGACATTCACTATAAGACACGCGTATGGCAAAGTAACGGCACGTTGCTGACAGATGATGGCGGTACACGTGGCGGTTATTATGGCTGAAGTAATAAAAGTGGAATGATATAATGCACCATTTGGAAATCAAGCGAATTTAAATAAGAATTGTGAATTACATGTGTATACGATTAATAATATTAGTTTGTGTTTGAAGTGTTTTTGAAATTTTAATTTTTAAGCAGACTCAATAAAGTGAGGCATAAAAAAAAATCATCAGAAGAAATTTTTACAAAAAATAAATTTTCGTTTTTTTTTTGTAAATTTTCAGTTTTTCTATAAAATTTTATAAGAAAAAAATTATTTTTTCAGTGTACCTAATATATATCAAATCTCAATTATATTAACTTATGCTACACCCAGAAAAAATTCCCTCAAATCCCATTTAAATTAGTCAATAGGACAATTATTGATTTAATAGTATACAAAAAATAAATCTTTTCATATAAACTCAATGGCAATGTCATGGTATTTTCTAGTATTTAATGGTATTTTCCGATTAAAATAATAATTTATCCTATTGACTATTTTTAATAGTAAAAAACTATTATTTATATAGTATTTTTTCTGGGTGTACCTCGCAACGTATGAGTAACACTGAGAGGATAAAAATCGAAATCGATTCAAAAACTTCGGTTAAAGAAATTCATAGAAATCATATCTACGTCGTAAAAAGATTCAATTTTCATATATTTTAATTCTTTGATGTGCTTTAAATCAGCAAAGAAATATATACTATTTACTAAGGGAGTACAAAAAAAGCTAATTTTTATTTTAAAATTCTCGAAATATATTGAAATATGTTAAGGTCTATATTGTATGTTTGTGCTTTACATAAATAAAATCGGACAAGGGACTCCTGAGAAAAAGAAATCAGAAATGGGATCTGAAATTAAGGCTGTGCTATTAATCAAAATTTTGATTAATCATATTCCTGATTAATTATTAATCAAAATTCTGATTAATCATATTCCTGATTATTTGATAAAAAGTTTAAAACATTTAAGAACAATGTAGTAAAGTATTTAAAAATATTTTTCAACACGGAAGTTCATAAATCAAAATTCTTATATATCAAAATTTTGATTAATCATATTCCTGATTAATTGATAAAAGTTTAAAACGTTTAAAAACCATGTAGTAAAGAATATAAACATATTTTGCAACACAAAAGTTATTAAACAAAATTAATATTATTAAAAATTTTGATTAATCATATTCCTGATTAATTATTAATCAAAATTCTGATTAATCATATTCCTGATTATTTGATTAAAAGTTTAAAACATTTAAGAACAATGTAGTAAAGCATTTAAACATATTTTGCAACACAGAAGTTTATAAATCAAAATTCTTATATATCAACATTTTGATTAATCATATTCCTAATGAATTGATAAAAGTTTAAAACGTTTAAGAACCTTGTAGTAAAAAATTTAAACATATTTTGCTACACAGAAGTTTGTT
Source organism: Dryomyza anilis (assembly GCA_951804985.1). Classification (NCBI taxonomy): domain Eukaryota; kingdom Metazoa; phylum Arthropoda; class Insecta; order Diptera; family Dryomyzidae; genus Dryomyza; species Dryomyza anilis. Next base: position 21,970,845 of record OX638132.1, on the reverse strand, counting down.
AAACAAAATTGAGATTAATCAAAATGTTGATTAATCATATTTCTGATTAATTATTAATCAGAATTCTGATTAATCATATTCCTGATTAATTGATAAACGTTCAAAATATTTAAGAACAATGTAGTAAATCATTTAAACATATTTTTCAACACGCAAGTTTATAAATCAAAATATTGATTAATCAAAATTTTGATTAATCATATTCCTGATTAATTTATAAATGTTTAAAACATTTGGGAACCTTGTAGTAACGAATTTAAACATATTTTGCAACACGGAAGTTAATAAACAATATTAAGATTAATCAAAATTTTGATTAATCATATTCCTGATTAATTATTAATTATTAATCAAAATTCTGATTAATCAAAATTCTGATTCATGAGCATGATTAAACGTTATTTTGATTAATCGAAAATTTTTATCAATCAGACATTGATTAAAGAAACAATGGGTTTAATCGATTAATCGTACAACCCTAAACATCTCTGTGCACCGCGACGTATGAGTGGCATTTGAAATAAATAAATAAAATAGCTTTTTTTATGATCACATGCTTTTTATTGAACTTTAAGCTTTCGTTGTTTAAATAATGATTTTTTTTTACATTTTTCACATTTTTCAAATGCCTTGCAATTAATAACTATGCTGCTAATATGTTTTAAATTGTTTGGCGGTATTTACGCCGCCGATTCGCTTATCTCCGTGGTAGCCTGTGTCTTGGCATCGCTGCCCACGTCCTCCTTGGCGCACGCCAAACAGGGCATCTTCTCGCGCAGCACCTGTTTGTACTTTGGATGACTGTGGGGCACATATAACCGGGAATCAATGCATTACTCGTATCGAGAATTGGCTCAACTTACCTCAATCCATAGACAATCGGATTGCAGACGGAGTTCGCTTTTGCGAATACAGAGCCGCAGATCGTGCTCAACGGCGACAGATGCATCGACTCAAAGATGCCCGAGTAGTTGATGATCGTGTACGGCGTCCAGGCGAGAAACCACAGCGAGATGGTGACCAGCGCCACTTTGGCCAGCTTGATTTCGATGGACTTGCTCTTGTCGGCTTCGCTGTGTCGCAGCGAGGCGACATTCATTTTCTTTGCCTGCTCACGCATAGCTTGTTCGTGAGCGCTGACAGCCTGTAAGAGAATGATTAATTTTAGAATTTGATCGCTCCTTTTAATCAGCAACTCTTCAACATCACCTTCATGATGTACCAATAGGAGAAGACAATCGTCGAGAGCGGCGTCAAGTAAACCCACAATGAGTACACGATTATGTACGAGCGATTCCACCAATCCTTTGCGAAATAATCCGTGCCGCATGCGGTCATGTTCCCCTCGGGCACATAACGATTCCAGCCGACCATCGGCAGTATAGCCCAAATGCCACAGATCGTCCAAACGACGAGCAAACGCAACACAGCGCCGCTGATCGTCAACGGCTTACGCGCCAAACCCTTAACGATCACATTATAACGATCGCGTGCAATCAACGTCATCGACCAGATGGAGACACAGCCAAAGAGCGAGCCGAAAAGACCGTATAACTCGCATAGAAATGGACCCATTATCCAGGTGCCATAGAAACCGTTAAGCACCACTGGCGGAAACATGGTGAACATCATCATGAAGTCGCTAAATGCCAAATTGACGACGAACATGTTCGAGGGCGTGCGCAACGTCTTGGTCGAGGTAAAGATATACATGACGATAAAATTTCCCGTGAGCGACATAATGCCCAGCACAGTGATGACGAAACCAATGATGCCGAACCAGAGTGGCTCCATTGGGGGCCACTGATACCAGTAGGGATCGACCATATGGAAGATCTCGGCCGGTACGCTCTCGGCAAGACTAACGTTGCGGCCGACACCGGAGCGCAGATGTTCGAACATGGGCGGCGAAAGCGAAGCCATAGTTGCGCGAAGTTTTTAAGAATTTTGAAATATTAAAATATTTTTATTTTTTCAAATTTTTAAAAAAAATTAATTCAAATTGTTTTTTTTTCAATGCTTTTGCATTGTTTTAAGTTGCGCGTCGTTTCACCGAGTTGTTGTCACCAACAATTTGTCAAGACTTTTGTGAGGCACTTAATGCTGGCAACGTCTTTTATAACGATTGTCGAATTTGTCAAAACTACCGTCTTAAGGGGCGCCTAATCCAATTAAGATCCTTGCTTCAAGTGTTTATTTGCAAGAATTAAAAATTTGTACGAAAGTGGATTTTTAGCGTTATTTTATTGCTTGCGTTGGACAAAAGCAACCGCACGGAAAGTGGGAGTTGTCAGTTTAGTAGGCTTTCCAATGCAGCAGGGCAACGTGACGTGGTGGTTAAGGTCATGGTCATTGAAGCAAAGTGACATGTATATCATCGACGATACTGCTTAACGCTTATTTTCGCCTAAATTTGTCTTATAATCCAGTTATAATTGATATTTTTATTAGATATATTTAATAAATGCCATTATAAACTATGACATACATAATTTTGGATAAAGTAAATGCAGAATAAAGAAAAAAAGTGTTTTTTCTTCTGAAAAATTGAAAATTTGTAGATATGCGATATTACAGTATCATTGATGACATATATTTAATAATAGTGCATTTTTAGTTGTAGATTTATTAAAAACTAGCTGGACCCGTGCACGACTCGTGCCAAGATTTTGTGAATTAAAAGATATGGTCCGATTTTATTATTATAAAAAACATTTTTATTATTTATATCAGGGGCCCGTGCTTGGCTGTGAAAGTTTTTTTATTGGTTTTATACATGTAGTAGCCAAATAATAATTCTCCGCCAAAACAACTTTTCTCAAAGACAATATTTTCTCAGACTGCCCCGTAAAATTGTTCCCCATTGAACGCTTCCCGTAGAATTCTTCCCGGTAGAAATCTTCCCGTAGAACTCATCCCGATAGAATTCTTCCCGGAAGAAATCTTCCCGTAGAACTCATCCCGGTAGAATTGTTCCCGGTAGATTTCTTTACCGTAGAATTCTTTCCCGTAGAGTTTTTCACCGTAGAAATTTTAGTGTGGTGAGTTTTAATGTGGTGAGTTTCAGTGTGGTGAGTTTAGGTGAAGTGAATTTTTGGTGTGGTGAGTTTTAGTGTGGTAAGTTTTAGTGTGGTGAGTTTTAGTGTGGTGAGTTTTAGTGTGGTGAGTTTAAATGTGGTGAATTTTATTATGGTGAGTTTTAGTGTGGTAAGTTTTAGTGTGGTGAGTTTTAGTGTGGTGAATTTTGGTGTGGTCAATTTTAGTGTGGTGAATTTTAGTGTGGTGAGTTTCATTGTGGTGTGGTTGCTTTTGTATATTTTTTTTGTATTTGTGTATTTTGTTTCAACTTCTTAGCTTGTGTATGTGCCGAGTTATGTCGTTTTGAAAGTTTAGGTTGTATGGGAGGTACCACGCCCGTTTGTCCAATCCCGCCCATATATAGCCTATGTCACCCTCCGGACTCCATAGTATCCTGGTGCAAAATTTCAGTTAAATCGATTCAGCGGTTTAGTCGTGATGCTGGAACAAACAGACAGACAGACAGACCGACAAACTGACAGACGGACCAAGAGTTTAATTTATTAAAAATATATACAAAATAACATAATATCTCATTGAAAACATTTTTAAAAGTAGACTAACATTTTTGATGAGCATTATTTTAGGTTATTACCATACACAGAATAGAGATTTGTTGCGCCAACAAACTCTTTGCCCAACCAACTTATTCGGTTCTCTCAAACGCTTTGTCGGTAGGTATTGTCAAAACTAAAAGAGTTGTAGTTTATATTCCAAACAATTTCGAACTGTTTTAGTGCAATTTAGTGCAACTTTAGAACCATTGGGAGTGTGTATTTGCTAATATTTCAAGCGTCAACCGAATATGGCAGTTCCGCCAACAAATGTGTAGACATTTCGATTTAACCGAAAGAAGTTAGTTGTTAAAACTAAATTTTTCGTTCTTCCAACCTTATGCCAAAAGAGGATTTTTCTGTATGAAGGAACCACACACAGAAAATTGATTTGTTGCGGCAACCAATTAAATTGACCTAGCAAATTATTCGGTTGCGGCAGCAACTGATAATGTATTTGCAACATCTTAATTCGGTTGTGTCAATCTCCTAGTCAGCAAGCATAAGGTAGTTTCATCCTCGATGTCCACAAACCATTTCGAGATACAAACTGGTTTGGTAAATAATTTAAAATTGTTTATGTTCAAATTGTGACAATGCATGTTGGGAAAAAAATCAATTTTTATGACCAAAATTGTAAAAAGTTTTCAGATTATTATTATTATTTTTTGTAGTAATGTATTTAAAGATGTGTTTCTTATATTAAAATGGGAAATAAAAAAAATAAAATAATTTCTGAAAAAAACTTCTGAAAATCCAGTTGTATAAAGTTTGTTTACTTTTTTGACAACTAAGTAATTTGCTTTCTTGATATCTAGATGACAAATTCTTGAATTTTAGTAGTATTTTATTGATATTAGTCAAATTCTACTATTTTTCTTTCTAACCGAATTCTTCTCGAGTTTTAGAATTTTATTTTTATTATTATATTAATTCAAAATATGAATGATTTCTAAGCGTAACTGTTCTCCCCGTTTTTTTTAAATATATTCTTTATTTATTTGTTGAAGCTTCTCTATTAGAGACTAACATAAAGTATTAAAATTTTGAAAATCTAGAAAAATGTTAATCTTGTTAGCTCCAGCCTAGATTTGAACATGGGACCAGTTGACTCGCAGTCCAACGCACTGACATCTGAGCTATTAAAGTGGATTGTATGAAACTTTAAATTTTGATGTTACTTATCTCATCAAAACTCACCACAACAAACTCACCAATCATAAACTAAACAACGGAAAATTCGGCACACCAAAACTAAATATCAAACCTCTGCACCGATTGCTTTATATTTGGTAAATGCAGGGTTCATCGAAGTCAATAATTCTGGAGGTCATTCATTAACTATAAAAATAAGAATATATAAAATAAAAAAAATATCTAATTTTGTACACAGTTTAAAATACAGGTTGTTTAAAAAAATGCGTATTACTGTCATAACCTAGTCAATAAAATTGGTTATAAAGTACAATCCGCTGGTAAATGAATATTAATTTTTTACACAATTAAATTACCTTTCCAGTGGTTTATCTCATTTTAGAACCACATGATATACTCCTTTTTCAAAATGTACGTAAAGTTCAAATTTTAAAAATAAAAATACAAAATTTGACTTTGTCAATGATTTTCTTAAAATTTCGGTACTGATCTGCTCATTTTTCTAATTTATAATAATAGAACAATTATTCTTAGACTTTCTAACAAATTACAATGATTATAATCTGGTAAGTTATGTTGCAGAAATAATTAAACAGTAGCGGGTCTTTGGTGGTTGAAATTTAAAAATAAGTCAAATTTAAAATATTCACATTGCCAATTTAACATTATTTCATCGTATTCAATTTGTTTGTTAAATAGTTTGTAGAGATCTAATAAACACAATATTTTTATATATTTTAATAATTTTTTTTTTTAATAAAGAATAGTCATAAATTATTTTTAATGATTTTTTTATTAAAGTTTTTTTTTACAAAAATACTACTATAATACCGGTTTCCTTGCAAACATTTTGTCTGAAGATAGTTTTGATTAAAACTAATAATATTTATATTTATTATTAAATTATTTTTAATATTTCAATTATTTTAATTATATTTAGTGGTGGCAACTCTAAATATAGTTATGTCTATAATGTGCCATAATTGGAAAGCTTTGAATCTAAAAGCGTTCTATGTATTTTAAGCTTTTATGGCAGAACAACTTATTGACTCATGACACATTATTGTGTTATGCGATGTTACATTAAAAGATTGATATACATAAGAAAACTAGAAAAAATACGTAATATTTATTGGATTCTACATAATAAAACATTTGGATTCTACATAAAAAAACTGCATTGAATTTTGAAATTGATACTTCGAAAAATTGCTTATTTCTTATTATTTATGAAGGTTTTAAGAAAAGACAAAATCCTAAAAAATCAGTAAAAACTATAAGAACTTTGAGCCATCTATGAAGCTCCGTTTAAAAGATATGAAGGAATACATTATTCATTCATCTATATCTCTGGACTCAGATAACCAATCTTAATAATTTTTATATCAAACAAAAGTCCTAAAAATCAGTAAAGACCCATCGAGGACGCTCCGTTTAAAAGTTATGAAGGTTTTAAGAAAAAAACAGTTGGGAAGGTTAGAACACATGAAAAATTTTAAAGTAGGGACATTATATAGAAGGTGTTATTATGATAGTTAGGATTATCAAAATAATAGTCATTATAGTCGGTCTAAGCTGTTTTTTTTTCCAGCATCACGTCTAAACCGCTGAGCCGAAATTTTGTAACAGGATACTATGGAGTCCGGAGGGTGTCATAGGCTAAATATGGGCGCGGTTTGACAAAGGGGCGTGGTACCTCCCATACAACCTAAACATTCCAAACGATATAACTCAGCACAAACACAAGCTAAAAAGATGAAACAAAAAACTGAAATACAAAAAAATACAAAAACAAAAACTCAAAAACCAAAGCAAAAATCAAACACACAAACAAAAGTAAAAGCACAAAACTTAAGCAATAACTCAAAAACAACAGAAAAATAAAAAAGGATAGAAAACAAAAAAAAATCAACCACACTAAAATTCACCACACCAAAATCCACCACACTAAAACTCACCACACTAAAATTCACCATACAAAAACTCACCACACTAAATTTCACCACACTAAAACTCACCACACTGAAATTCACCACACTAAAACTGACCACACTAAAATTCACCACACTTAAATTCAACACACTAAAACACACAACAATAAAATTCAATACACTTAAACTCATCACATTAAAATTCACCATACTAAAACTCACCACACTAAAACTCAGCACGCTAAAACTAACCACACTAAAACTTCTACTGGGAAAAACTCTACGAGGAAGAATTCTACGGGAAAAAATTCTACTGGCAAGAATTCTACGGGGAAGAACAGTCTGAGAAAGAATTGTCTATGAGAAAAGTTGTTTTATCGGATAATTAGTATGGTTTTGGTTACTACATTTATAAAACCAATAAAAAACGTCCACAGCGAAGCACGGGTCCCTGATATAAATAATAAAAATGTTATTTATATTAATAATATTGCTCACTAACCTTGCATTCACATAATATTTGCACGAGTCGTGTACGGGTCCAGCTATTTGAATATAAATGGTCAGATCACAGGTCCCAATGAACCGATCTCGCCAATCTTTTCGCACATACAGCATAGGTATATATGTAATATAAATTATAAGTTTCATTTATCTAACTCTTCAATTTTTTAAGTAGTAGGGATTTTAACAGACAGACGGAGGAGGTCATGCTGATCAAGAATATATATACTTTTCCATACCGGAGATGCTTCCTTCTGGGTGTTACAAACGGCGTACCAAACTGAATATAACATTTCACTCTTAGTGTAGGGTATAAAAAATTGGAAATAATATATATATTTACAACTGCACATTTGTTTAGACAGGTCTTTAAATGGTTAAATTTAATTTTCGAAATAGTTTGCTCCTATTCAAAAAAATTTTTAACTTGCCCATTTTCAGTACTATTTTAAACCAAGTTTAATATAATTAATTTTTTCAGTCACATTATAGTCAATATTTCACATATACATAAAATTTCATATTAACTGAGTACTAATTGTATATCTATCACTCATTGAAGTTTAAAGAAATTGAGACATATTGATTTAGAACTACAGACTTTTGAAATATTTATTTAAGCTAAGTTTAAACTTTCCCTGAAAAACTGGACCTTAACAATAAATATAACACCACTTGGCAATAACTAATAATTTTTCTCAATTTATAATGACTGATAAATGTCATTCGAAAATTACAGAAATCATGAAATAAAAACCATAGTAAATGAATAACATTTTTCGTAATATTTATTCTTTGGATTATTTCGATTTTTATTACAAATGTATTGAAAAAATTATTTATTCTCAGTGTATTTAAATTACATTTGTGCGGTGCAATATGGTTTCCGTAGGACCAGATTCACCGGTGACTTGATGGCGGTCCTCTCCGAAAAGTGGAATAATTGTATTCATCTTTTCGGGGAGAGTAAGGAGGTTGCTCTTGATATTTCCAAGGCTTTTGATCGAGTGTGGCATGAAGTACTGGTATCAAAACTTATTGCATATGGTGTCGGTAATTCTTTTACTCGATGGATATCGAGTTTTCTCCAGGATCGTTCATTACGAGTTGCGATGGATGGTGTTTTCTCAGAACAACATTTCATCAATTCTGGAGTCCCGCAGGGTTCTGTCCTATACCCGTCCCTATTTCTGGTATTTATCAATGACCTTCTGTCATCGACCTAGAACCCAGTCACATTTGTCACTCATATTCGTTCAACAAGCGCCCAAACTCTTTGGAGATTGAGAGTAAACGACGCACAATGAATGATACACTCAATAATGACCTTAAAACAATCTCCGAGTGGGGTCTTGCAAATAGAGTTGATTTTAATGCTAGCAACACCCAATGTTGTCTGTTATCTCACAAAAGAATGGATTCACCCCTCCCTCCCCTCAATATGGACTCTGTGGATATTGCGCAGTCAGCTGCTCTAGACGTTCTGGGTATATCAATTCAATGTGAACTCCGTTGGAATGATCACATATTTGATGTGTCGAAAGAAGCGGCCAAGTGCCTCGGTTTTTTGAAACGGTGTAAGACATACTTCACTCCCGCTGACTTGCGCATTGTCTACACCACCTATATTCGGCCTAAGATGGAATAAAATTCGCACATATGGGCAGGGGCTTCAAAATCTTCCTTGGAGTTCCTGGATCGAAGCCAACAACGTGCAATATATTTAATTGGGGATGAAAATATTTCATCCTCTATTGGTTCTCTTGAGCACCGAAGGACCGTAGGGTGTGTAAGCCTGTTTTATAGGTATTACAATGGTAAGTGTTCGGGGGAAATACATGGCCTCATTCCACCAGATCGTGTATTATTTCGTTCTACTCGGGCATCGAACCTTCGTAGTTCACTCGGTTACCAACAGAACCACGCATTACAGAGATAATTCGTTCTTCAGTCGCACGATACATTTGTGGAACAATCTGACATTTTTAATATTGGGAAATTTAAAGCAAACATCCACCGTAGTGTCGTTCCTGCTCCCTTTAACCTATAATCCTTTCTTACGATCAACATTGTGCATTGCACGTATAGGAGGCATCCCCTGAGAATTGGTTAATTTGTAAAAAAAAAAAAAAAATGTTCCATACCCAAGTGCTATATTTTCGACATAATTTCGGTATGTCAATATTTTATTAATACAATAAAATTTATATAATGATGTTCTTTTTGGACATCTGTCTTTTAGATCCTAAAGGCATTAACCTGACCAACGTCGAGTATTTCTTTGTTTGCCATAATATGAACTTTACGCACAACAATTTGGCACAGTTGCCAGATTTCAGATTACGTCGAAGTATCACTGACCTCTATCTAGTATGTCCATCTATCCATCTCATGCATCTATATATCTATCTATCAATCATTCCATCCAACTGACTGGCTATCTGTTCAAATATCTGTCGGTTTCAAAATTTGTTTATCCTGACTCATGTCTGTCGGTATGATTAAATGTGGCACCAATTGAAGGTTTTTATTTCATCAGCTAAACACAACAAGAAGTCTGCGTATCTGCTGTATATATCCATGTCCGTATGCTTCGAAATTGGCCGAAATTGGTACTGTGGCCACTTGATGCAGATACTTGCTGAATAAAAAAAGTGCTCCCGATACAATATGTGTATCTGTTTTAAGTTATACATCGTTGTGATGAAATTTCAATAATATTTTAGATGATAACAAATTTTAAATTTTCAATGCAAAAGCAAAGCAATCAAAACGTTCACCGCGACTGTATCTCGAACAAATGTATCTGAATCTTTACGTAGCTGTGCGTCTTTGGCTATCTGTATCATTCGGTTAGCCTAAAGTGCATGTAATAGTTGCTTATCTCTTGCGAAGCTTATGACGTCGTTTAGAGTATTTTATTTTAATATTTATATCTTTTTATCTGTTGCTATCTTTTGCTGTCTCTGATACATATATCTAGTACTACCAGATATGCATCCGTTGCGCTGATACTAAACAGCTGTTTGCTCAGCATCAGAATTGGTTGTTTGTGTACTGAATTTACGATGGGGGGCTGCCAACAACGAATGATTTATAAAAAACATATTCACTTTCACTCAGGCTGTGAAGAAGAAAATTCCATTTTTTTTGTCATTTAAATTCAAGCGACATTTTAACTTGTTGCTGTTCTTAATTTTTTTTTGTTGTTGATCGACAATATTTGTCTTAAGATGTTGGTAGTAAGTAACAGTCATCGGTGACAGGATCATCATCTAAAATAAATTAAAATTTAGTTTATTTAGTTTTAGACAGAAATTTAGTCAGAAGAGCTAGAAAATAAAATAAATACAAACATACGAGCGTAATATAAGAATTTCATTCATCAAACTATGATACATTATACATTGAAGAACAATTCATAATTTTAATGGCTACACAACATCATCAATTATATGAATGGCTGAACAAGTGTTCGTTAATATGACGAAGTGTTGATTACATTAATGTACAAATACGTTAGACGCATTAATAAAGGGTTTTTTAACAGGGACGCTACAAAAGTAGAGCGACAAGGACAGCAAACGACGCCATATTTCTTGCCGCTCATTTGACATTTGTCTTCAGGTTTGCCATTTCATGATGGAAAGATATACGAATTCGAATTTCGATAGTAAATTTTAATAATTTAGACTCGGCAAACCTTACTGAAGAGAAATGTCAAAAGAGCGGCAAGAAATATGGTGTCGTTTGCTGTCCATGTCGCTCTACTATTGTAGCGCTCTTATTGAAAAACCCTTTAATATAATATGCACTTAAAATAAAAACTGCTTAAAATACATAAAATCGTTCGTGTATTTTACGAAAAAAATTCGTGAAATTTATCCACAAAATATTTAGCAAAAAACACGATTATGATAAAACGATTATGTTAAAATTACGAATATTAATTGTTTATTTTACGAAACTATTCGTAGATTTTTATCTACGAAAGCCATTCGTACATAATACGAATGATTCGTAACTTATTGAATATTATGTGTACCTTTTTACGAATAAATTTGTACATTTTACGAAAGTATTCGTACTTTTGACGATAGCATTCGTATATTTATGAAGCATACAAAACATTTTACGAATCTTTCGTAAAATACACGAATATCTTGTTTAAAAAATACTGACGATGAAAATGACGATTCATAAAATATTGAAATATATAAATTTTTAAACTTTTGATACAAACAGAACTAACACTGAACACATTTTAAACCTTTTTGTATTTATAACTATCTATTTGTGCTCGCGATACAAATTAAATAAAATATTTTGTTTAAAAAACTCTCGATGAAAATGACGGTTCATTCTTAAAAATATGAAACATTATGCACGGATTTGATACTTTTGCACTTTTAGCACAGACAGAACTCACACAAAACACAATTTAAAACTGTTTGTATTTTATAACTATCTGCTGATATCAATTAAAATAAAATACATCTCCAGATTGCTATTTGACGCAACTGATTTCTTTTTTTAATAATGATTAGTAAAAAACACGAGTGTTTTGCAAAATTCTACATATAGCCTCAATTTTACGAAAGTTTAGTACTTTATTCGTAAAGTGTAAAGCTCATTCGTAAAATATGTTATTCTTTCGTAAAAAAAATATCTATTTGGAGATAATATGACGAAAGTTTCATAATTTAAACGAAACATTCGTAATTTTGTTTTTTTAATTTATTTTACGAATATTGATTCTTAATATATACATACGAATCGTTCGTAAAAAATAATTTGGGAAAAAATAGAAATATAAATGTTTCGTGTATTCTACGAATTATATATGTATTTTACGAAATTAAATAAATTACGAAAAAATATTTCGTAAAATGTCCTGGATATTATTTTGAGTGTGCCAAATTTTTTTTACTCATGTTTTAGACAATTTAATTTCCCTTGTACGTAAATTTGAAATTTACAAAAATGAAAAAAATGATAGACCATTTCATTTCCCGTATTTCTTACCCATCATTGCGATTTTAACCTGTTAAGAAATGCTGCAGAAAGAATCCCGATCTGTCCCCGATTCGAACTACTTCATTTGTTCCTCTTAAGGAATTTTTAATAAGGCAATTGTTGACCGGACTTGTTGCCTCGTTTGAGCCTTGTCAGAGCCCGATTATCTGAAATAATGATTAGATGCGTTACAATATCAAAATTTCTACTAGGGTCTGGGCATGTCTTTTTTTAATTTTAATTTCTACTAAAGTAATTTAAAAAAAAAATCCTCATCATATTAACATTGAAGAATTTTTTAAATGTGTAAAAATAGTTTAGAATACATTATTATGTGGATAATCGTTTTAATAACAATTACTATGACACATATGCAATAAATTATTCAATATATTAATATGTTTATTTTTTATAAAAACTACTTCATACATTGTCCTACAATTTTTAACATTCAAACATATGACGAAAAATATTCGTTCTCACTTTTTGCTAGATCAGGGCAATATTATTTTTTTTTATGAACTTCGAGGGTTAAAATGTTTCTTAACAAATTTTACTTTAAATTAAATAGTCTTTAGGCTGTTTCAAAATCAGTCTAATGTCAAATTTTAGAATACAATTTACCCCCTATTACGTAAAACGAAATGAAAAGAAATTCGTCGAAAACGTCAGAAATTCCAATAACAGATTTTATGTTTGTATTCAATGAACTTGTAAAAAAAGCTGTCACTGGTATTTCTGACGAATTTCATTCGTAATAAGGGCGATAGAGTTGTCGTAACAATATTTACAAACTTAAAATGCTACACCCAGAAAAAAATTCTCTCAAATCCCATTAAAATTGGTCAATAGGACAATTATTGATTTAATAGTATACAAAATATAAATCTTTTCATATAAACTCAATGGCAATGTGATGGTATTTTCTAGTATGTTATGGTATTTTCCGATTGAAATAATATTTTATCCTATTGACTATTTTTAATAGTAAAACACTATTATTTATGTAGTATTTTTACTGAGTGTAAAAACAAAAATATCAGCTGATTAAACAAAAACTAGGTGACATGCTTTATGAACAAAGATATCATAAAATATATAGTCTTAATATTGAAATTAGTCAATAGTATAAACTATTTAGCCGCGGTAGCTCAGTGGTTAGTGCGTTGGACTGCGAGCCGAAAGGTCCCCGATTCAAGCCTGTACTGGTGCTAACAACATCTTTTCATAGAAACATTTTTCTATACCGCGCTACCTCTCGTCAGTAAATGGCAAACCTACGAGAGTAAAACCATTGCCTATGAAAAGCTCTCACCAATAAACTGTAGGTCCCACCACTTTGAGTACAAATATAACACGCACAGCTCAAAATGGTGAGAGAGCTCGGCCGAAGTTCTATACAGGACTGTAGCGCCAAACTATTATATTATTATTATATAAACTATTAATTCAATCGGTAAATCCCATTAAATACTACAAAATACTATAACATTATTTTTGAGTTTCTATGAAATTATTTAATTTTTGTATACTATTAAATCAAAAACTGCCATATTGACAAATTTTAATGGGATTATATGATGAGATTATATAAACATTCAAACTATAACGAATAGTGTTGGACTATGTAATTAATATGATCACTGAGATGTTTAGCTCTATAACGGAAATCACGATCAGTAATTAATTTTATTGTATATTGATGAAATTGACTTGAACCGCCAACTAATATAAATTATTTATTACATTAGTTTTAATATAAAAACATTAAAAAACCACTTAAAAACAATTTCAGCACATTTGTGAACAATTTTCAAGAACAACATGATGTTTTTATTCAATATATTGGATAAATTAAGTGCAGTCGCATATTTTAATTTTAAATTGACAATTAATTGCTGTCACTGCAGCCAGACTATGGTTATTGCCAACCATTAAATACATAATTAATTACAAATCTATATTAAGATAACATTTTATAGTCAAATGTTTACGTCAAGATGCAGTTGATGCCAATCAATTGCAAACATTTTGCAACAGTTGTTGTGTGCAACAATATTGAAATTTCAAAATATTTCTAATGCACACAGAAAATTTCTCCTTTGCGATGCGGTTGGATATACGAAAATGTTAGTTGTAACAACGAACTTCATTTGGGTTCATCGAAGTTTATGCAGTTGATGGAACTGCAATATTCGCTTCAAATATTTATTATTGTTCTGTTGATTGTAATTCAATCTACAACACTTTAAATTTAGATTATAAGTGTTGAGATAATTGTTGAAATCACCGTATAATTTGGTTGGGTCCGGGTACATACATCGAAATATTGTCTGAACTTCGTGAAAATTTATGTTTACAATACAAAATACTCTTTTGCAACGAAGTTTGAAGAACGAGTTAGTTGCAACAATCCAATTCATTCGGTTAAAACGACATTTCTACAAATTGGTTAATGGAAACCTGCCATATTCGGTTGGCACTTCAAATATTATCTTATACACACACCAAATTATTCAAAAACCATTCTAAATTGGTTGTAATACAAACTAAAGCAATGGTAAATAATGATATTACATTTGAGACAACCTAGTTTGAACATGCCGGAATCGAAATGCATCGAGAATGTTTATGGTAGTACCTATATATTTAGTAAATTTTTGTATTTGTTTTGAAAATCATTTAGTTTGAGCTTTTGTATTTATTGAATTTGATTTTACTACTTGAAAATGCATAAGACAAAGAATTTTCTGTGAGTGCGCATACTATTTATATTTGCTCATATTATTCATATTTGGTATAGGTGAAAAGCAATAATTAAATGCATGTTATGCTTCCATCTTGATCATTAAGAAAATATTTGTCTAATACATATTTTCGCTGTATAACAAAACTTTTGAGGAACTACACAATTTATCGGGGTATTAAAATAAATAGGGAAAGCAGTAAAAAAAATGCAGATCTAGTATTTTTTTACATATTTTAAAAATTAAAGAAATGCAGATTGTTGTAAAAATAAATGTATATGTTTTAAAACGTCTAAATATTTATAACATTTGAACCAATGCAAAATAAAGTAAAAATAAATGCAGATTTAGTCATTTTTCTACATATTTCTGAATGTTTAAATAAATACTAAACGTGGTGTTTTTTTTATTACAAATATATTATAATTTTAAATAGAAAGGCAGTGAAATTATGTTATGTTATTTTCCATGCAAAAACTAAACTACAAACTGTAGTGAAAACAAATACGTTTGCGCTTAGACGTGAATCAAATACATATGTATTTATTTTAAAGACATTTCTTTCATTTTAATGCAGTATATCTTTTCTTTTACGAAATAGTTAATGAATGACCGGTAATAATTAAATTTTATGTAAAATTAAATTAACTTTTCTTAATTCTCAATCTTTTAATTCTGTTTGCTTACAAGTCACAATGTGAAACGCTGTGACTATTGCCAAAAATAAAAAAAAATGTTAAAAATAAGTTACCAACTGCTCCAAACCAGTACCTCGCCCAGAGACAACGATACCCATAGCCCATAGCGACAAGCCCAACAGCCGCCAGCCGGTCGATTTCGAAATCGCAACCAATTCAATGAAACGCGCAAAATATTATTTATGAATGTACAACGATTTTTGACATTTCTTGCCGACATTTAAAACCTGTCAAATGTTCAGATGTCAGAAGCATTTGTTTTCGCAGTTAAGCGTCTTACAGCGCCGTTATTTCCGAAAACGTAATTGAATATTTACAATTTTTGGTTACTTAAAAGACAACTGATAAAAAAAAACAAATTGTACAAAAAAATTATCAAAATAAATCAAAGAAAGTATTTTATTTCGCAAAGGCAATTAAAACAACACCTTAGTGCTTGGCAGCAACAGCGATTGCTGAAGTGGGGGGACAGAGGCTTATAACAGAAGCAGAACAAGCATCGATTATGGTCACTGCAACCGCGCATATATTGGCCTGAAGCAAAAATACAAAAAATGTATACAAAAATCTTAGAAGAAAAAAAAATATAGTAATATTGAAATTGAAAATATTTTGATTGCGTTTGCAACTGTGTCAGCAATAATGGTCACACACATTAATAACTTTATTACACTTTAACAAAAGAATTGTTTAAGTTTTTACATCATATGTATGCTGCAAAAAAAGGACGATGGCAAACATAATTTTGCTGGCATAACATATATTTTTGGAGCTTAATCCAAACAAAATTATTATTGCATTGCAAAACATTATTATAATAACAGTCAAACATATGGTTTTCGTTTTCGTTTAAACATATTTATGTTTATAAAAAATATTTTTAGACGTTTGTGCGAATGTGAAACAACATTGTATTTACACACTTTATCCTTACAAAATAATTTTAAATTTTTCGAGTTTATATAGTTTCAAATATATTAAATGCTAATTGAAATAAACATAAATTACGTCTATTTATTTTTATGATATTATTTTTTAATTATATTTTTAATATTCCTAAAAAGTAGCAGCAATTTTCATAAAAATAGGAAATTTATAAATACACGCAATTATATAGCAATTATATAGGTTTAAATTTGTTTATGTTTTCGTACATTTCACGGATTGAATAGATTTGTTATGTTAAAAGTTATATAAAGTTACCATTCTTTCATTAGGAATAAAGTATTATTACATTTTAATCGAAATAGAATATAATTTTTTCAAATTGTTATAACATATTATAATAATAACATATATATTATATTGTCCAGCAGAACTAGTTAGTTTAACCTAAAATAATTCCTCAAAACAAACACAACTTTTTAATTGCATTTAAAACAAAATTATAGTTGGCATTTTATTGATTATAATAATGTTTCAAAGCAAACAGAAAATTATATTAAATTTGAAAAGAAATATGCTTGAAATATTCGTCTCTTATTCGGTAAGTTCTCGACAGATGAAGTTCACACTTATTAAACAGCATTTTGGGACTTTTTTTTTAAATAATGATATTTCAAAACAAACATAAAATGATATAAAAAAATTGCTCGTCTTGCGTTCGATAAGTAAGTAAGTTCTCGAGAGAAGAAGTTGACATTCGTTTACATGAATTAGCTGCCTGTGATTTTTTAAACAAATCTTTAATAAATAGGGTTAAAGACAAAACCAAATGCATAAGACAAAGAATGTTCTGCGTTCACGGATATTATTCATAAGTGGTGAAAACTTGCGATGGCTTTGTGTCGTCAGAATTTATGAACTGAATTTATGGTGCTGAAGATTGCATTATTAGTTATGCTAACATCTTTATCATCAGTAATAGCAGATATTTGATCTAAAAAAACAATATATATCTTTGGAAACATATTTTTATTAAGGTCATTCCAAAACATGTTTGATTTTGAATATATCGTCGATGTAGAACGAAAAGTCACCAAATACATTTTTAAAATTTCAAATATTCATTTACAAAAATCTTTATATATCTGTCAATTTTTAATCGATGACCTCAATTTTTTTTTGAAAATTTGAAAATCCATCAATTACTTTTTATAATATTAATTATCAAATTTAAGAAATTTAAGTTTTTCTGGTATAGACGGGTATAGACCATTGTTTAATATAAATGTAGCATTAAATTTAATATAATTTATTATTGATTTTGAATGAAAATAATTCTTTTTGGTATACTATTAAACTATTTTTCTGAGTGTATGAATTAAAATGATAATATTGCACAATACCATATTTTTTATGTAATTTGAATAGTTTATGCATAAACTTTATGATACAAATTTTGAATTGTATGCAGTTGAAATTAGTCAATAGGACAACTCTTGTATTTAATCGGTAAATACCATTGAATACTACAAAATACTATTGAATTATGTTAGAGAATATATGAAATTTACCAACTTATAGGACTTTTGGTTCAGAGAGTACATTAAATACAGTTTTAGTATAATTGAAAAATTCTGGTATACACCCAGAAAAAAATACTATATAAATAATAGTTTTTTACTATTAAAAATAGTCAATATGATAAATTATTATTTTAATCGGAAAATACCATTAAATACTAGAAAATACCATGACATTACCATTGAAATTTATATGAAAAGATTTATTTTTTGTATACTATTAAATCAATAATTGTTCTATTGACCAATTTTAATGGGATTTGAGTGAATTTTTTTCTGGGTGTAGTTATAGTGTTTAGAAAATGAATCTAATACTAGTATATATTATTAAATACTGTTAAACAAACTTTTAAACACTATTAAATGCTATTAAATACTATTAAATACTATTAAATACTATTAAATACTATTAAATACTATTAAATACTATTAAATACTATTAAATACTATTAAATACTATTAAATACTATTAAATACTATTAAATACTATTAAATACTATTAAATACTATTAAATACTATTAAATACTATTAAATACTATTAAATACTATTAAATACTATTAAATACTATTAAATACTATTAAATACTATTAAATACTATTAAATACTATTAAATACTATTAAATACTATTAAATACTATTAAATACTATTAAATACTATTAAATACTATTAAATACTATTAAATACTATTAAATACTATTAAATACTTTTAAATACTATTAAATACTATTAACATTAATCATAAATTTCAAAAAAAGAAACAATTTTTCAGAGTGTACAAAGCACTCAACTGCGGCATGACAAAATTTCCCTACATTAACAAATGCTACTGCTGTTGTGACAGTTGTTGTTTGTTGCATACGTACGTGTCGATTGTCTGTAAGTCTCACCAAAAACATGCCGTCTGAAAGTTAAACTGTCAGTCAGTCGTTCAGTCAGTCAGTTGGTCAGTTGTTGGGTTGGTTTGTTCATTTGTCTGTCAATTGCCCCATGTGTTGGCCTCTGTGTGTGTCCAATTTCGTCCAAAATCGTCCATTGAGGAATTTTTATGAAGATTAGAAAGACACTCGAACAACAACAACAAAATGACAAGAACTCTTGCTGATGTTGTTGTTGTAATGCCATTTGACGCGACTCGCCTTGCTTGGCCCGTCTGCGGCTGCCTTTTGTGGTCACCACGCAAGTAGTTGCCAGATATTAAATTAAATTTTCTAAAGAATTAAAATAAAAATTGCAACAAAAACATAAATAATAAAAACTAATAAATAATTTCATAATGTCTTTGACATTGTCTGTTATTAAAATTCCAAATCGAATTAAAGTCTTCTACAATGCTTCTTTACATTGTTTGTTCTTTGGTTCTGTTTTATCGTTTCGGTTAATTTTTTTATTTTTTTTTATTTTGAATTCTTCTAAAGTTTCCCAACTTCTGCATCATCTACAGCTGTCTATATGTTTGTCTGTTACTTTCTGTAGATATGCCCAATTTAGCAGATGTACAGCTCAGTTGTCAGTTAACTTTTAGTATGTCTTTTTGCGCTGTTAATTGCGTCGGCGGTCCATCGGTCAGGGTCATCGTTACCCAATTATGTCGGCGACGACGACGCGTGTGCGTTCGATTCTGCGAACAGAGCGCTCATCAGATGGCCTCAGCGGTTGATGATCTTTATATTTAATGTTTTTTAATTGTATACATTACAAATAAATATATCTGATAACATATATCAGTTAATAGTTCGAGTCATTATGAAAATGTCCTAGAGGTTATATACTATACTACAATAGTAACGATTTTAAATTATCGAAATTATTTTATTGTAATAACTTAATCAACGTAGCAGAAATTAAAAAAACGAAGAAATTGAAAAAATTGAAAATCTTGTCATGCTAAAATGGCGAATCTTTTCGTTTTTTTTTTGATATAACTCTTTATTGGTGGAAGATAAAATAGTTATATAAAAACATTAATTGTTTGATTTTAAAGCACCTATCGATTGGCATCATTATTTAAAAATATTGTTCCTTCTAACAAATGATAAAAATTTAAAAAAAAAAATTTTAAAATAATGATGATGATCGATAGGTGCTTTTAAAACAAACAATTAATGCCTTTACACCACTATTTTATCTTATATCAACAAAAAGTTATGACAAAAAAACGAAAAGATTCGCCCTTTTGGCACGACAACATTTTCAATTGTACGAATTCGTCCTTTCGCTTTTGTCTTTTGTGGCTAGATATATTAAACAAAAGCACACACCATTTTGGCACAGTATACTTGAGGAAAAACTACATTCAAAAATGTTAAAAAAACGCATATGTCAAAAATTACAGTTTCAGAAAATATCAATTGTAATATTTTCAGTTGATTAATTTCAAATGGAAAGTTATGAATATAAATTGATATATTTTTTAAAAATTCCAAATAGAAATTTAAATATTATATAGAATTGATGTACGGATATGCGTAGGAAAATTTGTGTTTACTACGGTTATTAAAAGCGAAAATTTGAATCTTTAAACGATATCGTATTTATAACGATTTGTTAAAATTAATTTTGCCCACCAAATAATATAAATTTTCAACATAATTAAATTTGAAAATTAATACATAATGCGAAAGTATATTTTTTTCTATAGTGAATTTTGTATTTTGGATTCCATACTCATTATACGAGTTTAAAATAAAATTATTCTGTGTTTTTTTTTTTCTGTAATAAAAACTGTAATTATCATTTGTTTGGCTTGCTTCTTTTTATGTATTTAAAAAATTGTATTCAACAAATTAATCGAATCGACCCTGACCGCAGCTCTTCCGCACTGACACCCACACAAACATTTCCAAAGAATTTATAAACACTTGGATCATAGACATGCATACATTTTTTCTAGTTAAGATCAAATGTTTCATTTAATGCTAATGCGAACACTCTTAATTTAATTACATTAAATGACAATAAAAAAAACTTATGATGTGGTTTAGAAATAATCGTGTCACGAAGTTTGACTTAAAAATGGAAATTTTGTTGGAATTTTGGTTGGGATTTTATATATAGTCGTTTTACAAATAAAACTAATCAAAATTATGTTTTTTCAAAAAGCGTATTTTAAAGTTTGTTGGAACCATAGTTCAGATATATCGATGTTGTCGAACTC
This sequence comes from Dryomyza anilis, assembly GCA_951804985.1. Taxonomy (NCBI): domain Eukaryota; kingdom Metazoa; phylum Arthropoda; class Insecta; order Diptera; family Dryomyzidae; genus Dryomyza; species Dryomyza anilis. Next base: position 21,949,540 of record OX638132.1, on the reverse strand, counting down.
TCGCCACAATAGGTCGGTTAACATCGCTCTATACCGAGAACTATTAATGGTGATAGTGTCTCCTTCCACACTTCGAATGAAATAAGGTCCGATGATGCCGCCGTGCCATAAACCGCTCCAAACGATGCACGATGATATGACAAACCTTACTAAATATTTTGACAGCGGGATAACTAGCTGGTAACTATGACAGCTGCTGAAAAATAACAATTGGAAAAACCATCACCCTTTATTTGTACTCAGTATGGTGGGACCTACAGTTTAATGCCGATTCGGAACGGCGGAGTGAGAGCTTATCATAGGCAATGTTTTACTTTCGTAGTTTTGGTATTGACTACCGAGAGGTAGTGTCGTATAGAAAAATGTTTTCTATAAAAATATGTTGACAGTTGCTCGGATCGAACCTGAGACCTTTCGACTCGTAGCCTAACGCACCAACTAATCGAGCCACCGACGCTACTATTTTAAAGTTTATTAATTCATATTACAACCAGTAGGGTGGGTTGGGTCACATGAGAAATTTTGAAGTAGGAATATTGTGATACTTATCACATAGATGTGATGAAGTTAGTAAGAATTATGAAAGTTATAGCCAGTATAAGCCGAATATATATACCCAACAGATATATGATGGTGTGTGCGATGATGACTTAAAGTGGTGCATATATCACCAGGGTTTACAAATCTGGAAAAGAACTACAAACTTGAAATCGCCGAAGAATTTTCTTTCATTTGATACCCATATTTACAAATGGGTAGGTGTACCGAATTTCGATTTTTTTTTTTGAGAACCACAAGTCGTTTCGTGGGAAAACATTATTTTCATGTATTTGAGCTTAATGTCAATATATATTTGACCAAAAAAAAGTGCACTTAAGCTCGTATAAAGTAAAATTCATCTCGTATAAAGTAAAATTCATTTGATGAGGTATTTTAACATAAATGGTCGGTTCGCACATCATACTGGACCAATCATGCCAATTTTCTTGTTGAGATAGTGTAGATATATAAGTAATTTAAATTAAAAGTTTCATTGATAGCTCTTCTAGTTTTTTGTAATTGTGATTTCAACAGACAGACAGACGGTTATCGACTCAGGACATGCTGATCAAGAATACATCTGTGGCTATATGAATTAACATCATCTTGGTATATGAATTCATTTTGTGTCAAATTTTGATATCGATCCTTGCTTTTGATACAAGCAAAAAACCTAAAAATATATCTACTTGTTGTTAAATATTTATTTTTATTAAAAAAAGCATTCGAAAAAAATTCGAACCAAAATATTTTACAGGCATTTATTTTATTTAAGTTTTTCATAAATTTGCAAATATAATTTTTAATATATTTTTTAAAATAATTTTCGGAATCAGTTGAAAAATTCAAAAAATAGACTTATACTTTTATTTCATATTGCCAAAGAATATACTTTTCTATACCGGAGATGGTTCCTTCTGGGTGTTACAAACGGCGTACCCCACTGAATATACCCTTTCACTCTTAGTGTTGGGTATAAAAAGTAGTTCATGATTTTATGAAATAATAATGACATTCAAAAGAATAGCAATAATACGAAGATTATATTTGAGCAAATCCATAAAACCTTTAACTTTTAAGGTTGACAAAATTAAAAAAAAAAATGATTATAGGCCCTGTAATATAAGTAAATCCGTTCACGTGATTTACTTAATATGAAAGACATCAATGGATCTAAAAATAATTTTATACTTTTTTAAAATTGTAATCATTATCACATTACTTCACAGAACATATTTTCTGAGTTGTACCAACCTCCTAGTCAGCACGAATGAGATTGTGCTAACCTCCTAGTCAGCAAGCATGAAGTTGTGCCAACCTCCTATTTAGCAAGCATGAGGTTGTTTAAAACTCCAAGGCAGCAAGCATGCCGAATCCTCCAATTGAAATTTTATTTTGAGAATATTTTTGTATATAGAAGACTTATTTATGTAAAGTTTTCTATATGTATTTTTGATGCGTAAATATGTCACGCACTCAATTTCAAAACATATATCTATAAATTCCTGTTCCTTGAAAAATAAAAACAGTATGAAGACACATTTTATATTTTATTTCATCATAATTCACTAGCTAAACAGCAATTTGTATTGAATTCATTAATTATTTTATTAATATTCATATATTTATTTCGCATTTTCACTTAATTAATGAATTTCCTATTTTTGCCACTTGTGAAACTTTTTGACGTTTATTTATTTCTGCATGTATCCATAATTTTTGGCAAAAAACTAACAACCGAACTGCTGACAGACATGTGGTTGCCGATTGTCATTTATTTTGTTGATACAATAACGTACTCAGTTGTCGTAACAAATGCACAAACCTCAAATTTTTGGCAGAATGAAAAATGCAATCATGAGGTTACGACAACCGAACGTGCGGTTGCGCGGACCAACATTTCGGTTAGAGTAAAAATGACATGAGGTTACAACAAATGTATTCTCGTTGCAACACTGAAACGTTGGTTAAATTAACCTCATGCCAAAAGTGGATTTTTCTGTGTTTATGAATTTCTTAAACAGCCTGTGTCTTAAACTGGGTGCAAAAAAGGCCATTTTTTATATGACTTTTTTCTATTTTTTTGAGTCACAAAATTATTAACATCGACGAACCAAATGAAATTGGAATTTTGAACTATTAAAACTGAATTTGAATTTTAAAGTGCTTCTTTCTGTATTTTTAATACTGGTCGCTCATTCAACTGACATATTAAAATCATATTTCTGAATGCTATTGTAAAAAACATCAAATCATCAATTTTCTCAAAGGACTCTCTGCACACGTTCGAAATTAGGTGCAAAATTGTAATTTTTCTTTTGGATTTTCATCGCACAGACCATAGAATAAATTAATGTTTTTTTTTTTTTAATTATAATGGGAAACTATTTTTTGATAATAAATCTTAATTTAATCTATCAAACACATTTTAATTCGATTAAAATAACATTATATTTTAAAAGTTATTTTGAAAAAATTGTGATTTTTTTTACAATTAAAACTAAAATTTACATTTAAAGTGCTCGTGTAGTTTTAATCTAAATGGCACATTCATGCGACATACCTTAAAATCTTTGTTTTTACATTATAAATTCATAAAAAGTTTCAAATTAGTTATTTATTGACAGCCGTGCTTGACACATTCGATAATATGTCCGAAAACATGTGTTTTAACCCTTAAAAGCCTGACATTTTTTTGGGGCTGAAATAAATGTATGTTATAGAACTCGAGATTCTGGACAACGTTAGTTCTACAAATTGGATTTTGGTTTTTTCAGCGTTTCGGTTTCGGTTACGGTTTCGGTTATAAGTGTTTATAACGAAACGGTTTCGGTATTTCGGTTTCAACTTACGGTTTCGCTTTTGATTTCGGTTTTTGTATAAAATTTCTTTTTTTCTATAATTTTCAAATAATTTAACATTGTTTATATTGTGCTAAGTTATGTTCAAATTGTTATATTGAGATAAAGTGGGGAACGTAATTTAACAATGTTTGTTATTATTTTAGTGAAAATATTATGTTATATGAATTATTTAATTGATTTCGCCAAGAAAAAAATTCAATCGTGACCACAAGTCAATGAAAAGTAACATTTTGACTTCACCTGAGATATGATCTGAATTGCAGAGGAGAGCCGAGAAGCGAACCTTAAATAAAAGCAAGAAGAATACATCGGTAAATGTTCTTAAACTTCATGAAAAGAAGAAGAATTATGTACAATTTCCATCCATAAAACCAAAGAAATTAAATTTCAATAGTTCAGTGAACTGCAATATCTGCAAATAAATATCTGCCTTTATACTTGAAATGTTCGAACTTGCACTTTATTTTCCGTATTAGTTACAAATTTTTTCTTGTATCATCATTGTTTTTCTGTTACATTATTATAAGCATCCTTAATATATATGTCCGAAATTTAGGTGTTTTGAAAAAATCATTCAAAAATCAATCAAACTCAGATTTACAAATGGTATTCTATTGAATAGATCCTTTAAAAGAATTTTAAAATTATTCAAATGAATTTTTCAAGACTTGTCCCACTTTACTAATACAATAAATAAAAAAACAATATCATTCAAAATTTAATCATTTTTTAACAAAAAAATTGTGCTTGGACTTGCTGGTGTTTTGTTGTTAATTCGATTTACCGCTACACAAATAAATGAAAAAAAAAAAACAAATTTTAGACCAAAGATTGTTATTTGGAAACAATGTTTCTCAAAAAACAACATGTGAATTTTTGTACAACAAAAAATTTTATTTTGGGAACTCAAAATTTTATTAAATGACATTTAAACATGCCTTGTACTATAAAATAAAATATGTCTTCCTGTTTCTTTTTATGCTTTTTATACCCTACACCTATGAGGTACAGGGTATATTAACTTTGTGCATATATTGTAACGCCCCTTAGGAGGCGTGTCCGGTATGGAAAAGTATATATATTCTTGATCAGCATCACTACCCGAGTCCGTTTGCCATGTCCGCCTGTCTGTCCGTCTTGCTGTCCGAATACAGAATAACTTGTAAAATAATAATCAGAATGCGATGAAATTTCGTCTCAATGTATTTTAGCCAAAAGTAGGAAATGAGTTTGAAAATGAGCCAAATCGGTCAACGGACCGCCCACCTCCCATACAAGTCACTTTTATATAACTCTTTAGGAACTAATAACTCGAAAAGTATTCAAGATATAGTTATAAAATATTGTTATAATTTATACAATAATATGTGGTCCAAAAATGGGCGTGATCCGCCCACTTTTTTTTTTCATTATTTCCCGGGTTTTCATAGTGAAAATTTGAACCGTAAATTATTAAAATCAAATCTATGAAATATTATCCTTACAAAATTTTTGAATATAGGCGTGGTCCGCCCATTTACATTTTTCTAATTTTTTTGTATTAGTTTTTTATACTTTTGTATCAATTTTTAAATTATGGGGATATAAGATGTAAATTTCTGATATGTGAATAATATTCTGAGGGTGGGGAGGTTCAGTATAATTGAAAACTTTAAAATTAAGATACAATTAAATATCCCACCAATGGTGTAGGGTATTCCATAGTCGGGCCCGACCGACTATAAAAGTCAGCCCCATGTGACCGAACTTACCCATGTGACCTAACTTTCCCAACTCGTTTAGAAACCGTTTTAAACCGCTATAAAACCGAAACCGGTTATTTCGGTTTTGGATATCGGTTTATTTCTGATTTTCGTATAACGGTTTCGGTTTTAAAAATGAAACGGTTTTAAACGGATATCGGTTTCGGTTACGGTTTCAATCCTTGAAAAAAAACATAAAAAAACGTTTCTATAGAATTTAACATATGCTCAATTTTGAACTCCCGGTGCCAAAGAACCAACCAAAAATTCGAAAAAATCCACTAAAATAAAAAATTACATTTATTTCAAACACTTACAATAGCTTCTAGATACTACGGCAATCACGACAAAATTTTTTTCAGCTTCGATTTCGACAAATTCACCACTACAATATTTTTTTGAAAGTACGCAATTTTACAAAAGTTAATTTTCTTGAGGTTGGTTGCCATTACGTGATATACAGCCGGCAAATGAAGTTTGTTTCAAACGGGAATTGGCGCAAACGGTGGCGCTTGGATCAATAAACATTTTAAAAGTCGAAACGGGAAGATTAAATAAAATTCGTTAAACAATGTTTTGATTTTCATCCGTTGGTTCCTGGTGGAACCAGTGGGCATTTAAGGGTTAATATATTTTGAAATTTTGTTTTCTCAATAAAAATGTTAAGATCCATAATACTAAAGCAATTTTGTATTTCTAAATTAAACCATAGCATAAATTTACGACACCAGCTATTTCCACTCAAATTGGGTTGGAATTGTAGATGTGCCTTTGAAAAATGTGATCATGTTTTTTTTCCAACGTGCTACAGTGTTCTTTTTTGTTGGTGTTAGTGGCACATTTTTACCTCCGTTGTTATATAATTAATTCAAATTGAGTATTAGTTAGAAGCCGCGCCTCACACGTTGAAATGAAGACGAAATTTTCGTTTTCATACCTAAACTGATATCAAAGCTTTACCACTGTCAAGCTCGAATCACACGATTGAATAAAAACAGAGTTTACTTTTGAATCAATTTTCAAATAATTTTAATATATGGAAAATTTAATGTATGGAAAATTAGGCAATCAAACGATTGATATTTAAATTGTTTTGAAAATTGATTCAAAAGTTGACCGTTTATTCAATTTTGTGATTCGAGCTTCAGTATTTCGTTTGGGATATGGTATCCTTTTGGAAAATATATTTATGTTTGTATTTAGATATTAGTAAGCTAAATTATTATACTTGAAGCGCTCTATTGCAAGCCTCAGCAATAGTGATGATTAGAACGACACAAAACGTTTTCGAATCATCGGTATTTTTGATGTTTTTCCTTCTTTGGCCATATATAGCTAGCCGTCGGAGGAAGTTATCAACTCAAAAATAGTTGGTATTTATTAATTCAAGTATTCTTAACAATAATCAACTAAAATCTAAAATATAATAAGCAACAAATCATTTTTATTCATTGTATCATGAATATTAACACTTTTATGCATTTATCCAAATAACAATTTTGACAAAAAGTCATAACTAAAAATTACAAAATGACTTAATTAGTTTAAAGGTAAAAATACTTTAGATATAACAACACTAATATTGTGGTTAAATTAGACATTGGGAGCATCACACAATAATATCCTAATCGTTTCCAACTAATTGTCTGACCGCATGCTCATTATGTATTGCATCAAAATGAATGAGGCAGCAATAAAGTTCCAGCAATTTGCATTAATAAATGAGTAATAGTCAAAATACACTACAGAAATACAGCAAATTTCCCTCATTTCGCTTTCAATAAATAAACAAAAAAAAAAAGAAAAAACAAATTAAAAAAATTACCAAAAATGAAAACAGAGCCAATTTAAAAACAACAGAAAAACAAAAAAAAAACTTTGTTGAAGTGGCCCCCAGTGGCTGTGTGGCCCATGTGTTGTGGATCACACGCGCACGTATGTGAGTCCACTTCTTTGGCGCGAGCTCTTCCTCAAAATGCTGCTGCTGCTATTAATTATAATTTTTCATCATCATCATGCTTAGACCAAGAACATCATCATCTGCCTTCAATTTAATTTTTTGATCTATAACTTCAAAGCTTCAATTTGAATAATTAAAATTGAGCAAAAAAAAAAACAAGAACAAATATAATAATAAAGAACTAACATTATTAACAGATGGACATAAAAATTTGTTGGGCATTAAAGACAAACGATGAGGCGCGTGTAAACACTCAAAGCAAAACGATAGCACATAAAACAAGAATATGCTTAGTGAGCGCACCCATGAGCCTTTCATAGTTGACTGTAACATATAACTTCTTGCTACCATTTTTACTGAAAGGTCCAGTATAGGATTTAATAAAATGAGTTAAAAGTTAACACAGATTAAAATTTTCTACATGTTTTAAGTTTTACATACACCCGAAGACATAATGTTTACGAAGTGTTTTCGGCAAACAAACGATTGTTTGCATTAAGTACTTATTATAATTTATAATATTCAATTTGCAAATAATAAGAAATATTTATATAAAATATTTATGCAAATATTTATATAAAAAACTTTATATCTATTTTTCATTAAGCTCTCTCAAACATTTTTACAGCTTCTGGGAAATATTGCCATAAATAATATATTTAATATGTTTCGGAAAAGCACTTTATCTTGTCACTAGTGTTGCCAGATATTTTTTGAAAAATCTTTTCAGAATATAAACCTTTTCTTTGGGAGAAAAAACTTGACCTAAAAAAATACTATGTTTTTTTAATGTTTTTTTTTTACATTTTGGATCTAATGATAACTATAAAAATGATTTATGGTTTTATAGAGCATATTCCAAACTAACTATCAAAATTACTAATTTTTTTTTTATATCGGTTCTAATTTTTAAAATATGCCCTATCAACGCAGTATCCATTAATATTAAAAAAGTGCGGGTTAATTACCCTATTCTAAGTGACATAATCTCATAATGTCCACTCTATAATGTTCACAAATTCCATATTAATATATATTATCCCATATTGAATTATGTCACATTTTGTAGTAAAATTTTGGATTATGGCCGCTTCGGTGGGAGACATTATGCCAAATTATTTTTGTTCCAACAATTGGTAAATTTCGACAAAAATTTAAATTGGTTTATCAACAAATTTCTTCAATTGTATAATACATTGTTTTAATTTTAAAGAAATTAATTTTATGAAGTCCTTCTTGTGCAGGCAAAACGACAACTGTATCGTTATATATTTTGATCCCACAAATATCAAAAAATATTGTAGATTTCACAAACCATATCTTAATTTTAACTAAAAAAAGTTACAAAATGTTGTCAAAAAGTAACATTACTACTTCGTTGATTTTACTTGCAAAGTGTGGTTCCGTTTAATAAAAAAAAAACTGAGTACCTTGTCAAAATCAGCACCATTATCTACATTTGCTGTTGCTACAGAAATCGATAACATTACAAAACTGCTTTTAGTAAAGGTAAGACTTCGTAACTTGCATCGCATTGTGGTTCAAAAATCATTATTTTGGTATAGTAAGCAATCCCGAGACAAAATTTTTGGCATCTTTTTGAAATATTTCGGGAATATTTCCGTCAAACGCACAGATAAATAGAATATTTTGAAGAGTACATAGCAGGTTGTAAATTTTGTGGATTTTGTATGGCAGAAAACAGACAGCTTTTGATACAAACTCGCCGTTGCCTGTTTTGAAATATGTCAACAAAATGTTTCTAAACAGCCTCTACCCTGCCAAATATATTATGTCTGGGGATGTTTTAATCATAAAAACTTAAGAAACCCGAGACAACGTTTTTGGCATATTTATGGAATATTTCGGGCATATTTCTGGCAAACGCACAGCTAAATGGAATAACTTGGGAAGTGTATAGCAGGTTGTACAATTTTATGGCATTTTAATGGCAGATTCAAGCCATATTTGGGGAACGGGCAGAAATCAGACAGCTTTTGATACAAACTCCGCCTTTGTCGGTTTGAAATATGTCGAGGAATTGTTTCTGAACTGTCTCGACACTGCCAAAAATTTTGTCTGGGGAACTGAATAAAATAAAAAGAAAACTTGATTTTTGTATGGAAAAACTTGAAACCTTTCTACCATCTCAAAACGCAGCCATAAAAGGTTTATCTGCCCATCTGGCACCACTGCTTGTCACAGATATTATTCTTTGAAAATATACTATAATTGTTTCAACAAAAAAAAAAATATATTTACGGGCAATTATTTTGCACTTCCCTAGTGGAAATTTGCCCGATGCGCCATCGGGAAATGATCGGGGTTTCGTCAGGTAACCCCTATTAGAGCAAATATGATCATTGCCTTGTCATGTCCTTATCATGCTCACCATAGCAGGGTTTACATTATCTAAACAGCCAATGGTCCCGATCAAAGCTACATTAGTTGTTCCTCATAAAGAAATTTTCATTGGGCAATGATCAGGTTTCAATGAGGTATGATATTTTATTTCATCGGGTATTTGTAGTGCTTTCGTATGCTCATGTTTTAACAAGGCAATGGTCAGATAAATAATGAAATGGGGAATTACCCGATCAGTACATGATCATTGCCTGAGGTGAGTACATGATCAGGACACTGCGTTACAAGGACATCGTGGGCCTCGTCATATCCCGATCATCTCAAATAATGACATGATCAGTTCATGCGCATGGCCCTACCAAACTTTCTACTAGGGTTCATTCAAACAATAAATAATGTTTGCAAACATAGTTGATAAAGATATTAAATATGTTTCATTAGTCAGCAGAAAAAATGTTTTCATATAATTCAATTAACGTTTGTAGTAAACATAACATATTTTTTGCCTTCAACATTTTATTTGAATTAAAATGATTTTATGCTTAAACATTTTTAAGTTCATTATATCAATTGGATTGTCATTGCGACAACTTATTTTACAGCGTTTTTATATAATTTTAATTTTTCTAAAATATTTAATAATTATTATATTTCTTAATGGACTTGCATCTATTGTATAACTAATTAATTTCTTAACACAAACTGTTCAAGGCTGTTTTTTTTTACAAGTTTTCACATTATAAAATTAATATAATTTAAATCTGTACTAAAATGTACTTGCTACAATAATTACAATATTCAGTAAATACAAATTTGTTAACATCACATATTGTGTATTACTTACAAACTGTACTCCATAAACAACTCGAAAAATATCTTATTTGTTGTATATTCACTGTAACTAAATACTAGAGGACAAATATTTACATATCCCATAGATATTAATGCTTTTGCAGCAAAACTATTAATATTTTCAAGTAAAATATTGTTTAGGGCTGTAATACATTTCAAACATATTTAGTTTTCTTAGTGTACAAGTAGTACTAATGTTAATAAGTTTAAATATATTTTATAATAATTATATTTGTTGTATATTTATTATAATATTTGCGGTAAACATTTTTGTTTATTTTTTAGTGTGAGTATTTGGTGAGTATTTATTCGTACAATTGAAGCATAGAATTAAAATGCTGTTTATAATTTGTTTGCTATAAAATAAATTTTAGAATTGATTTCATTAGAAAAAAATTAAAACTTTAAATTTATTAAGTACGTAATTGTTAAAAGAAAGAAAGTCTATATTTATAATTGAATGAATTTATTAAATTTGAGTGAAAATATGATTTTGAAAATTAATTATCCAATCTCTTCAAGATTAACTATTTTGCTTGAGTGTATAGTGTAATTACGCATTCCTAGATCGTTGCGTATGCGTGCGCCTAGACCAACTATGGACTGAGATCATTGTGTTCGATAAAACCTGACGCATCCATGGCACTAGGACAATATGTGCGGGCGGTAGGTGCTTGGAGTAGAATTGCTTTTGGTAATTGTGCTGGAGGTCGTTTTGATTACATTGGAACTGCTGCGTACTCCTCTTTTTTATAATATTTGCAACTTGTTCATAGGTTCTTTGTACTAAATTAGAACTGCAAAAAAGTATAAAAAAGTAAAAATATAAAAAAGTTTTTAACGTTCATCAATGTGATTGGAAATATGTTTCAAAATGCATTTTGGAATAAGCTGAGATATATTTATTTCATTTAAATTCTATGAGTTTAATTCTTGAAATAAATATATATTTTATGTATAACTTAAAAGTACTTAATTTCGTCACAATAAATAAAATTCAACTTTTATATAAAAAAAAAATAAAAAAAAAAAATTAATATTTTTTTTTCAATAATAATTTTTCAATTACATTACTTAACAAAACGAGAAAAACATTTTGCCATGGACATCCAATACATTGATTCTATATAATTTGTGGTTGCTGATTTTGACGGCGTATTTAGCATTTTTCTATTACGTATCGTTTTTAAGTAAATTGCTCTCGAATTTAAGGGCCCATTTCAGGCACTTTTTGAAATTAAAAAACATACAATTCCTTAGAGAACCAGTTTTCCAAAAATCTGTTAATGCAATTTTTAACATATTTGAATCTAAACTCGAAAAATATTGATTTTTTTTAGACTATTTTCGAACGTTTTTTTAAGCACTTTCCAAGTAACTCATTTCAAAACTTAGTCTGGATCTCTAGATTAACATGTAACGAATATGTATCAATACGTAGAATGGAAGCGGTTCTTGGCTAAGAATGGAAATTTATGTAGAAATCTGTATTAAAACACGAAAAATTCCATTCAAACTTAAAAAATAAAAAATTGAGAATCGATATATAGAAAAACTGTGTCATGGGAACAGGAATTCTATACATTTTCCATTTAAATTTCGCTACGTATCTATCGCCAAACTAACAAAAATATCTAGAATTCATGACGAAATCTGTACTTTGTGTTATTTGGGTTTGGATCTTATGATTAATATGAAAATGGTTTCTGGTTATGTAGTACATAACTCTAACTAAATATTGATCGGTTATCGGTTCTGATTTTTCAAATATATCTTATCAACCAGTTTCCGTTAAAAACTGTTTAAATTTAAAATTATTGTATAAGTTATTAGAAAACGAGTTGGGAAAGTTAGGTCACATGGGTAAGTTCGGTCACATGGGGCGGATTTTTATAGTCGGTCGGGCCCGACTATGGAATACCCTACACCTTTGGTGAGGATATTAATGTGGGATATTTAATTGCATACCTTAATTTTAAAGTTTTTAATTATGCTGAACCTCCCCACCCTCAGAATATTATAAATCAGAAATTTACGTCTTATATCCCCATAAATTAAAAAATTTATATAAAAGTATAAACAACTAAAAAAAAAAGAATAATATAATTGGGCGGACCACGCCTATATTTAAAATTTTGAAAGGCTAATATTTCATAGATTTGATTTTAATAATTTACGGATCAAATTTCCACTATGAAAACCCGGGAAATAATGAAAAAAAAAAGTGGGCGGATCACGCCCATTTTTGGACCACATATTTATAGGTGAATTATAACAATACCTTTTAAATTTTATAACTATACCTTGAATACTTTTCGAGTTATTAGTTCCGAAAGAGTTATATAAAAGTGACTTGTATGGGAGGTGAGCGTGTCCGTTGACCGATTTGGCTCATTTTCAAACTCAGTTCCTACTTTTGGCTAAAATATATTGAGTCGAAATTTCATCGCATTCTGATCAGTATTTCTCAAGTTATTCTGTATTCGCACAGCAAGACAGCAAGACAGCAAGACGGACAGACAGACAGACGGACATGTCTAAACGGACTCGGGTAGTGATGCTGATCAAGAATATATATACTTTTCCATACCGGACACGCCTCCTAAGGGGCGTTACAATATATGCACAAAGTTAATATACCCTGTACCTCATAGGTGTAGGGTATAAAAACTGAGTATGCAGTAAGAATAAGCATACCATAAATATGAAGTGGTATTTTTTAAATTACGGGCATAAGAATTTTTGTGAAAATTTATTATATACATGAGTATCAAAATTAAGTTCTCAGGGCATATTTTAAAAAGTGGATCAATTAGAAACCAAATGGGAAGGTTAGATCACATGGGAAATTTTAAAGTAGGTGTAATTATGATAGTTAGGATTATCAAAATTATAGTCGGTCTAAGCCGACTATAACTACCCTACACATATGTGTGGTTACCATTCAAAGTGATATATAGGTCACCAGTGTATACAAATCCTGAAAATAACTACAAACATTCAATCGCTGAAGAATTTCCATTCATTTGATACCCATATTTACAAATGGGTAGGTGTACCGAATTTCAATTTTTTTTTGTGAACCACAAGTCTTTTCACCGGAAAACATAATTATCATGTATTTGAGCATGATATCAATATATATTTGACCAAAAAAGTTTACCTAAGCACGTATACATAAAAATTGATCTTTATATGTACATTTTATATGAGGTATTTGAACATAAGTGGTCGGATCATAGGTCACAATCGACTGATCTCGCCAATTCGCACATACAGCGTAGGTATATTAGTAATCTAAGTTATAAGTTTCATTTATCTAGCTCTTCAATTTTAAAAGTAGTAGGGATTTCAACAGACAGACAGACGGACAGACAGACAGACGGACAGACAGACGGACAGACGGACATCGCTAAATCGACTCAGGAGGTCATGCTATATATACTTTTCCATACCGGAGATGCTTCCTTCTGGGTGTTACAAACGGCGTACCAAACTGAATATACCCTTTCACTCTTAGTGTAGGGTATAAAAACTGAGTATGCACTCAAACTTAGCACTAGAGAATTATATAAAATTTTTTAGATTTCTAAAAAATTGTATTTCATATTCACACAATGGAAAATTATTATATTTGGGCATTTATTTATATTTCTAAATTTACTAAGGGGATTCATAGCAACCACGTAAATCTCGTAAATAGTTGAAACTTCGTAAATAGTAGAATTTTACGCAAAATTTGTATAAGAATATTTTTCGTGCTACTCATAAATTTATTTGTCGATTTTTATGTGGAAATAACGTAAATATATTTTCAAAAACAATTATGCTCTATCTTTACGTTAGTTGTCAATAAAAAGATTTTTGTAGCAAACGTTTGTTTATGAAATTGTGTTGAGTAGTGATTATATTTGATTTAATTAAAATTAAAGTAAATTAAAAAATGTTAAACCCAAGATTACGCGAAGTCAAAACAAAGTGCGTTCAAATCAAATTGCTTTTTTACGAGAGTAGAAATTTACGCGTGTGACATGAATCCCCTTACTTTTAAAATATAGAAGCTTGATTGAAGATGACAAAAAAAAAATCTTCGAATATGTTTGTTTATGAAATTGTGTTGTGTGGTGATTATATTTGATTTAATTAAAATTAAAGTAAATTAAAAAGTGTTAAACCCAAGATTACGCGAAGTCAAAAAAAAGTGCGTTCAAATCAAATTACGCGTAAATTTACTTTTTTACGAGAATAGAAATTTACGCGTGTAACATAAATCCCCTTATTATTAAAATATAGACGCTTGATTAAAGATGACAAAAAAAATCTTCGAATATATCATATTATTTAAAATTGATTCTAGAGAATTCTTCTCCGGGAATTGGTCAGACAATTTTTCCATACGATTTGGACTGCGTTGGACTGCGAGCCTGAACTGGCTTTTCTAGTTTTCCAGACAGATTTTAATTATAAAAATGCACAATTTTAGGATAAGAAGTATTAACCTCTATTTGCTATAGTATTCAAAGTTGAAAAATTGAAAAACGCATTGAAATAATTCAGTTTTTTTGCTACTTCTCCGTTTAGGAGATCATAAAGGGTTTTTCAACAGGGACGCTACAAAAGTAGAGCGACAGGGACAGCAAACGACGCCATATTTCTTGCCGTTCTTTTGACATTTCTCTTCAGTAAGGTTTGCCATTGCATGATGGAAAGATATACGAATTCGAATTTCGTTAGTTAATTTTAATAATTTAGACCCGTTGTTGGCTCGTATATCTTTCCATCATGAAATGGCAAACCTTACTGAAGATAAATGTCAAAAGAGCGGCAAGAAATATGGCGTCGTTTGCTGTCCCTGTCGCTCTACTTTTGTAGCGTCCCTGTTAAAAAACCCTTGAAAAAACTTTTGTAGCGCTCTTATTGAAAAATTACTTGTTAAGGAACAGTGCTCGCTACACTTGATAAATTAGTTTAGTGTATGTCTAATTTGTGTAGCATTATATTTGTTGTATATTTATTATAATATTTGCGGTAAACATTTTTGTTTATTTTTTAGTGTGAGTATTTGGTGAGTATTTATTCGTACAATTGAAGCATAGAATTAAAATGCTGTTTATAATTTGTTTGCTATAAAATAAATTTTAGAATTGATTTCATTAGAAAAAAATTAAAACTTTAAATTTATTAAGTACGTAATTGTTAAAAGAAAGAAAGTCTATATTTATAATTGAATGAATTTATTAAATTTGAGTGAAAATATGATTTTGAAAATTAATTATCCAATCTCTTCAAGATTAACTATTTTGCTTGAGTGTATAGTGTAATTACGCATTCCTAGATCGTTGCGTATGCGTGCGCCTAGACCAACTATGGACTGAGATCATTGTGTTCGATAAAACCTGACGCATCCATGGCACTAGGACAATATGTGCGGGCGGTAGGTGCTTGGAGTAGAATTGCTTTTGGTAATTGTGCTGGAGGTCGTTTTGATTACATTGGAACTGCTGCGTACTCCTCTTTTTTATAATATTTGCAACTTGTTCATAGGTTCTTTGTACTAAATTAGAACTGCAAAAAAGTATAAAAAAGTAAAAATATAAAAAAGTTTTTAACGTTCATCAATGTGATTGGAAATATGTTTCAAAATGCATTTTGGAATAAGCTGAGATATATTTATTTCATTTAAATTCTATGAGTTTAATTCTTGAAATAAATATATATTTTATGTATAACTTAAAAGTACTTAATTTCGTCACAATAAATAAAATTCAACTTTTATATAAAAAAAAAATAAAAAAAAAAAATTAATATTTTTTTTTCAATAATAATTTTTCAATTACATTACTTAACAAAACGAGAAAAACATTTTGCCATGGACATCCAATACATTGATTCTATATAATTTGTGGTTGCTGATTTTGACGGCGTATTTAGCATTTTTCTATTACGTATCGTTTTTAAGTAAATTGCTCTCGAATTTAAGGGCCCATTTCAGGCACTTTTTGAAATTAAAAAACATACAATTCCTTAGAGAACCAGTTTTCCAAAAATCTGTTAATGCAATTTTTAACATATTTGAATCTAAACTCGAAAAATATTGATTTTTTTTAGACTATTTTCGAACGTTTTTTTAAGCACTTTCCAAGTAACTCATTTCAAAACTTAGTCTGGATCTCTAGATTAACATGTAACGAATATGTATCAATACGTAGAATGGAAGCGGTTCTTGGCTAAGAATGGAAATTTATGTAGAAATCTGTATTAAAACACGAAAAATTCCATTCAAACTTAAAAAATAAAAAATTGAGAATCGATATATAGAAAAACTGTGTCATGGGAACAGGAATTCTATACATTTTCCATTTAAATTTCGCTACGTATCTATCGCCAAACTAACAAAAATATCTAGAATTCATGACGAAATCTGTACTTTGTGTTATTTGGGTTTGGATCTTATGATTAATATGAAAATGGTTTCTGGTTATGTAGTACATAACTCTAACTAAATATTGATCGGTTATCGGTTCTGATTTTTCAAATATATCTTATCAACCAGTTTCCGTTAAAAACTGTTTAAATTTAAAATTATTGTATAAGTTATTAGAAAACGAGTTGGGAAAGTTAGGTCACATGGGTAAGTTCGGTCACATGGGGCGGATTTTTATAGTCGGTCGGGCCCGACTATGGAATACCCTACACCTTTGGTGAGGATATTAATGTGGGATATTTAATTGCATACCTTAATTTTAAAGTTTTTAATTATGCTGAACCTCCCCACCCTCAGAATATTATAAATCAGAAATTTACGTCTTATATCCCCATAAATTAAAAAATTTATATAAAAGTATAAACAACTAAAAAAAAAAGAATAATATAATTGGGCGGACCACGCCTATATTTAAAATTTTGAAAGGCTAATATTTCATAGATTTGATTTTAATAATTTACGGATCAAATTTCCACTATGAAAACCCGGGAAATAATGAAAAAAAAAAGTGGGCGGATCACGCCCATTTTTGGACCACATATTTATAGGTGAATTATAACAATACCTTTTAAATTTTATAACTATACCTTGAATACTTTTCGAGTTATTAGTTCCGAAAGAGTTATATAAAAGTGACTTGTATGGGAGGTGAGCGTGTCCGTTGACCGATTTGGCTCATTTTCAAACTCAGTTCCTACTTTTGGCTAAAATATATTGAGTCGAAATTTCATCGCATTCTGATCAGTATTTCTCAAGTTATTCTGTATTCGCACAGCAAGACAGCAAGACAGCAAGACGGACAGACAGACAGACGGACATGTCTAAACGGACTCGGGTAGTGATGCTGATCAAGAATATATATACTTTTCCATACCGGACACGCCTCCTAAGGGGCGTTACAATATATGCACAAAGTTAATATACCCTGTACCTCATAGGTGTAGGGTATAAAAACTGAGTATGCAGTAAGAATAAGCATACCATAAATATGAAGTGGTATTTTTTAAATTACGGGCATAAGAATTTTTGTGAAAATTTATTATATACATGAGTATCAAAATTAAGTTCTCAGGGCATATTTTAAAAAGTGGATCAATTAGAAACCAAATGGGAAGGTTAGATCACATGGGAAATTTTAAAGTAGGTGTAATTATGATAGTTAGGATTATCAAAATTATAGTCGGTCTAAGCCGACTATAACTACCCTACACATATGTGTGGTTACCATTCAAAGTGATATATAGGTCACCAGTGTATACAAATCCTGAAAATAACTACAAACATTCAATCGCTGAAGAATTTCCATTCATTTGATACCCATATTTACAAATGGGTAGGTGTACCGAATTTCAATTTTTTTTTGTGAACCACAAGTCTTTTCACCGGAAAACATAATTATCATGTATTTGAGCATGATATCAATATATATTTGACCAAAAAAGTTTACCTAAGCACGTATACATAAAAATTGATCTTTATATGTACATTTTATATGAGGTATTTGAACATAAGTGGTCGGATCATAGGTCACAATCGACTGATCTCGCCAATTCGCACATACAGCGTAGGTATATTAGTAATCTAAGTTATAAGTTTCATTTATCTAGCTCTTCAATTTTAAAAGTAGTAGGGATTTCAACAGACAGACAGACGGACAGACAGACAGACGGACAGACAGACGGACAGACGGACATCGCTAAATCGACTCAGGAGGTCATGCTATATATACTTTTCCATACCGGAGATGCTTCCTTCTGGGTGTTACAAACGGCGTACCAAACTGAATATACCCTTTCACTCTTAGTGTAGGGTATAAAAACTGAGTATGCACTCAAACTTAGCACTAGAGAATTATATAAAATTTTTTAGATTTCTAAAAAATTGTATTTCATATTCACACAATGGAAAATTATTATATTTGGGCATTTATTTATATTTCTAAATTTACTAAGGGGATTCATAGCAACCACGTAAATCTCGTAAATAGTTGAAACTTCGTAAATAGTAGAATTTTACGCAAAATTTGTATAAGAATATTTTTCGTGCTACTCATAAATTTATTTGTCGATTTTTATGTGGAAATAACGTAAATATATTTTCAAAAACAATTATGCTCTATCTTTACGTTAGTTGTCAATAAAAAGATTTTTGTAGCAAACGTTTGTTTATGAAATTGTGTTGAGTAGTGATTATATTTGATTTAATTAAAATTAAAGTAAATTAAAAAATGTTAAACCCAAGATTACGCGAAGTCAAAACAAAGTGCGTTCAAATCAAATTGCTTTTTTACGAGAGTAGAAATTTACGCGTGTGACATGAATCCCCTTACTTTTAAAATATAGAAGCTTGATTGAAGATGACAAAAAAAAAATCTTCGAATATGTTTGTTTATGAAATTGTGTTGTGTGGTGATTATATTTGATTTAATTAAAATTAAAGTAAATTAAAAAGTGTTAAACCCAAGATTACGCGAAGTCAAAAAAAAGTGCGTTCAAATCAAATTACGCGTAAATTTACTTTTTTACGAGAATAGAAATTTACGCGTGTAACATAAATCCCCTTATTATTAAAATATAGACGCTTGATTAAAGATGACAAAAAAAATCTTCGAATATATCATATTATTTAAAATTGATTCTAGAGAATTCTTCTCCGGGAATTGGTCAGACAATTTTTCCATACGATTTGGACTGCGTTGGACTGCGAGCCGAAAGGTCCCCGGTTCAAGCATGGACTGGGGCTCTGTCTCAGTTTTTATAGGACTGTAGCGCTAAACTATTATCTTTAATCTCCCTGTAACAATTCCTACCCAGATAATTCTTCGACGGACAATTGCGAAGCTCATTTCCAAAACGTGCTATGTGAAAATCACCCAGGAATCGACCGACCATTTTCAATACCAGACGGCGTAGGTAGGAAAGTAATATAACTACGGTTTTTCATTGAACTGGCTTTTCTAGTTTTCCAGACAGATTTTAATTATAAAAATGCACAATTTTAGGATAAGAAGTATTAACCTCTATTTGCTATAGTATTCAAAGTTGAAAAATTGAAAAACGCATTGAAATAATTCAGTTTTTTTGCTACTTCTCCGTTTAGGAGATCATAAAGGGTTTTTCAACAGGGACGCTACAAAAGTAGAGCGACAGGGACAGCAAACGACGCCATATTTCTTGCCGTTCTTTTGACATTTCTCTTCAGTAAGGTTTGCCATTGCATGATGGAAAGATATACGAATTCGAATTTCGTTAGTTAATTTTAATAATTTAGACCCGTTGTTGGCTCGTATATCTTTCCATCATGAAATGGCAAACCTTACTGAAGATAAATGTCAAAAGAGCGGCAAGAAATATGGCGTCGTTTGCTGTCCCTGTCGCTCTACTTTTGTAGCGTCCCTGTTAAAAAACCCTTGAAAAAACTTTTGTAGCGCTCTTATTGAAAAATTACTTGTTAAGGAACAGTGCTCGCTACACTTGATAAATTAGTTTAGTGTATGTCTAATTTGTGTAGCATTATTTTTTAGATTGATATATGGTGGTGCAAAATTAAAACCATTTTCCCCCATTTATAAAATCTCATTGTTTTTTGACCAGGGCACGTAAGCCCCTCAATGCAATTTTCATTTGAAAGTATTAGTTAAAAGTTTTTGTAAATGTGCACCGTATAACCTATATCTCGTTAATGTGCCCTCAACACAAAAAGAGTACGATCACTGTAAATGTTGAAAACAGAGCGTGAATTTGTTCAAAACATAAGTTTTTCGCGTGACACATTTTCATTATTATTTGAAATAGTCCAGTGTATTGCATGAATTTAGTTTTTTTTTTATTAATTGCCATTCAAAATCAGTAATGCACTTTTTTTAAATTGTGCAACATTTTTATATTTTGTTTTTGCAATTTTTTGTGGTAAATAATATTTTTCAGGGGTTTTAAACATCTACGTAGAATGGTTATGATTCATATAATTGATTGCAATTTCTATCTTAAGTAAAAATTTACCCTATTACGATATACATTATCATGTCCAGATCATGTTTGTCATGTTACTAATCGGGTTGTGACATGATCAATTCATTATCATGACCTAATTACAATGTCTACTAGTCTAAAATATCAAATCTAAAATATCAAAATATTCAATATTCGTACGTTAGGTCAATATTTTAACCCAAAAAGTGCGGCGCATTGAAATTTTTTGAAAAATTTTTGTTTAATTTTCACAGAAGGAATAATTGGCACGGGAAGAATTGTCTCACGGTAGAGAATTGTCCGAGTAGAACTGTCTCAACAATTTTCTCGCTGAGAAGTTGTCTCAGGAAATAATTCTCCAGGGAAGATATGTTTGAGTAACAATTGTCCGGAAAGAATTATAGCCTTTGGGAAAATTTCAGGAAATAATTATTCGGGCAATAATAGCTTAGGCTCTTGTTCTCGGAAGATTTATCCAAACCCATTGAAAACATATATTATTTAACCAAGTTGATATCTATATTAATTTATTTCAACATTATTCTTTTATTAATAAAAATAATTATATGACATACACCGAGAAAATAAAACTTTAAAATCATTTCAAACTCTGGTGCAAAAAACTTTTGGAGTACAAAAGTATGGTCGAGAAGAAAACGGAACGAAAAATCAAGACCATAAGATCGGACAATGGAACTGAATACACGAACCACGCCTTGAAAAATTTCTTAAATAAGGAAGGCATCAAGCATGAACTCACCGTGGAATATACGCCGCAACAAAATGGTACTGCTGAGAGGAAAAATCGTACAGTGGTAGAAATGGCCAGGTGTATGATGATTCAGTCGGGACTTTCTGCAAGTTTTTGGGCAGAAGCTGCAAATTATATCCGAAACTGATGTCCGTCGAAAAGCTTGCTCGTTGAAATACCATTCAAGTTGTGGACAGGATGAACTCCAGTGGTCAGCTATTTACAGAAATTTGGAACTACGGCGTATATGCTTGACAAAACCAAAGCCAAGGGGAAGTTCGATCCGAAATGCATCTTCATTGGATATTCTACACAATCGAAGGCGTATAAGCTATGGAATCCAGGTACACGAAAAATAGTTCGCAGCAGAGACGTCACGTTTAGCAGTACGTTTCAATCACATACGTTCGTCGAATTCATAGGCGAGAAATTTTTCGAAAACGCTGAGGAGTGCGACATCGAAATAGAAGCTGAAGTTTTTCGAAAATCACCAGAAGTACCAGTGCAGCCAAGAAACAATAAAAACTTGGTTGAAAATGCCGTAGGCGAGAACGAAGAAGAATAATATAGTACACCGATAATGTGGTAGACCGAAGACGATACGCACCGGTAAGAGAGGAAGGCCCAGGAAGCTTTTCAACACAGTACCAATGAATGCAGAAAATCTGATTGGCGACGAAGAAGAGGATCCCGTGACAAGTTTAATTACTGAAGACGATCCACAAACAACATCAGAAGCCTGTCGCAGACCAGAGGCAGAAGAGTGGAAGCAAGCAATGAGAAACGAATTTGAAGCACTCACGAAAAACGGAACCTGGAAAGCAGTCGATCGTCCAAAGGTCAAGAAAGTGGTAGAATCAAAATGGGTTCTGCGCACAAAATACAAGGCTGATGGTTCAATCGATCGGCGAAAAGCAAGACTAGTGGCGAAGGGGTTTACGCAGAAACCTGGAATTTACTACACGGAAACTTTCGCACCTGTAGCAAGAATTGGTTCGATTAGGCTGATAATGGCACTTGCAATGGAACTTAATCTAGAAGTGCATCAGCTGGATTTCGTAAGTGCATATCTGAACGGTGACTTCGACGAAGAAATCTATATGCGAACACCATGCGAACTCACCGAAATTTTAAACGAAGACGAATTGGAAGAGTATGCAGGTAATAAAGTTTGCTTAATCCAGAAAGCACTTTATGGACTGAAGTAGTCGGCATGACAGTGGTACTGAAAGTTGGACGAGGAATTGAAGCAGATAGGCATGCAGTCACTGAGTTCTGATCCTTGTGTATATCTTTATAAGCAAGGGGAAGGCATCGTCATAGTTACGATCTACGTTTACGATTTGATTGTGGCATCAAATAACAAAGCCATGCTGCAACAACTGAAGACGGAATTAGCGAAATCTTTTGAGATGAAAGACTTAGGTATGCTAAACTTTTGCCT
Source organism: Dryomyza anilis (assembly GCA_951804985.1). Taxonomy (NCBI): domain Eukaryota; kingdom Metazoa; phylum Arthropoda; class Insecta; order Diptera; family Dryomyzidae; genus Dryomyza; species Dryomyza anilis. The sequence goes on along the minus strand of OX638132.1, from coordinate 21,926,568 downwards.
TGGAATCGAATTTAAGCAGAATCGCGATGTCAACGAAATCGCCATGTCACAACAGAAGTACATACGAAACATATTAAATCGTTTCAATATGGAAAACTGCAAATCAGTTGCAACTCCTATGGAAGTTAATCAGAAGCTATCGAAGGATATGTGCCCGAAGAATGAAGAGGAAAAGATGGAAGCTCAAAAATTGCCATATCAAAATCTAGTAGGATCTTTGACGTACTTGGCCGTCTCAACTCGTCCTGACATAGCACATGCAGTCAGTGTTCTTAGCCAGTATAATACCATTTGCGGCAAGCAACACTGGGTTGCCCCAAACGAGTGCTGCGTTATCTAAAAGGAACTGAAAATCTGGGATTAGTATTCCGGAAGACTGGAGAATGCCTTGTGAGAACGCGGACTGGGCTGCAAATATCGACGATAGAAGATCGTTCACTGGATACGTTTTGCAGCAGTCACGTGGGAGTCTCGCAAGCAGAGAACGGTTGCAATGTCGAGCACCGAAGCAGAATACATGTCTCTGTCTGAATCAACGAAGGAAGCGATCTTCTTGCGACGTTTTCTGTCCGAAATTCTGGGTCCACAGCAAAGAACAACAATTTATAATGACAATCAAGGCGCTGGACTATTAAGCAAGAACCCAGTATTTCACAATCGCACCAAGCATGTCGATATACGTCATCATTTCGTGCGTGAGTCAGTTGAGAAGGAGGACATCAGAATTGAATATCTGTCTACTGAAGCTGACGTGTTTACAAAGAGGTTTGCATCTCCGAAGCATTTGAAATTTATTAAGAAACTTGGAATGCTGTTAGTTTATAATCATTAATTTAAACTTGTTTATTATAATGTATTAAAATAATATGGGATATCATTTGAGGGGAAGTGTTAGATTATCAATTGAATCACAGTACTTTATCATTTTCTAAATTGTTAATTTTAAATAAGTATGTTTTGTAAATAGTGTTTTATTGTTTCAATATTTTCTGTTTTTGAATAAAATATTTTCATTTGGAAAACATCAGGAAACAATCAGCATGGTTATCAATTATAAAACTATCAAGATTTAAATGTGACACTTTAAATTTTAAAGTTGAACTTTTACTACTAAAGTGTCCCACTTTTAACTTCTTTGTAAGATTTCAAAACATTCTCTCAATGAGCGTCAGATCGTATGGCCATAGTCTGCGTTACCTCTCTCTTTCTCATTATTGATCTTTGTTGTAATTCTTAACCATTCCGACATCCCATGTATTCGTTCAGTTCATCAAATTGTGCTTATGAACTATGTTTTTCAGGCGTGAAGATAAATTGTGTTAAATGATTTATATTGAATTTTAATGTGATAAATTTCAAATTAGAATTTTGCATTTTAAATTCGTCAAATTGATAGCATGAACTTTAAAAAAGTGCACTTTTTTTCTCGGTGTATTCTAAAATTCTAAAAATTTTAATAAAAGTCATCGTTTTTTTGGAGTAAATTGATCAAAGCGCCAGCTTGGCCAACAATCACGATACGAGTTATGTATCCAGAAATTTCGTAGAAATGTCACATATTAATAAAACTTTCAGAACTTATTTATTAGGAGAAATATTGGCTGCATGCAAAGATGACGCTTCCCTGAATTTAAAACCTTATCTAAGACTAAATATTAACTCACCGGCTGTATGAGAAATAAAAGCAACAAAATAAATATAGAAAAAATCACAATGAACTCTAAAGCAAGCAGACAAGAAACAAAAATAAAAATCAGCGCTAATGATAAAAATAATCAAGATCCTGATGATGTTGTTGCTGTCGTTGATGCTGTTGCTGTTGCTGCTGATGGCGATAATCAACAGCATGCTGTTAAATTATTGTGATAAACAATGACGTCTATTTAAACCAACATTTATGAGCACAAAAAAAATAAAACTCAAAAGAGGCATAGTAACTAAAACGTAGTATGTAGTAGTAAAACTGTGTGAAAAAAAACGTTTTTTTGCATTTTACAACAGCGTTCTCCAGTGCACATCAACTGTAACAGCAAAATATGCATCAAATCTACGGAGTAAATTTTAAATTATATTTGGTTATAAACATTGAGCGCTTTTTTTTTCCGAGTGTAGTTTAAATATTAGCAAAACAAATGTTCGCACGATCGTTCGATTGTCAGCCTCCAGACTAAACATGCTGCTGTTGGCAGAATGCCTACCGTAAGAGCACATTCGATCGATGTCACCTCTCTGTCGCATATATAGAGAGAGAGAGAGATCGTCAGAGAATGCAGTGAAATTAAAAATTCGCCGCTCTAAGCCATGCTTTTTCGCACAGTTCTTGGCTTTTATGAACACCAACAGTTTTGGGGTACTTTTCTATCTATTCCTCTCATATCTCAATCATCTATTTGACTCTCTCGATGGGTCGCCGACATGCTCTCTTACACTGGGATACTATACGTATATAATGGGACAAAAGATTTATTCTTTTTGTGGCTATAGGTTTTTGACTGTACGTATTGTAGATAAACGAATTTTTATAATAGGTATTAGCAAACGATATATGATTTTGTTAAAATATATTTTTTGAATACCCTGAAATCTTTTTGATAGAGCAACGTTGCGATATAATAGTATTAACCTCATTTACGCGAATTTATTTAAATTCCAATTCTCGATTTTGTACCAGAATTCTCAGTTTTTATTTTTTTCGTTCGACTTTGTTTTGTTCGACTTAGCTCTTACGCGAAAATCATCATTTGTAGCGAACATTTTTGATTTTTTTAAATTCGCACAAAAAAATTCCCACAAATAATAAATATTCCTCATTTTTTATTTAGAATATATTTGTATTTAAGTATCTTTTTTTTCTATACAAAAATTTAATTTCTCTAAACAAATTTTTCTAAAATTTAAGTTTCAATCTTATTCGAGCTTTACAAAATTGAATCAATTGAACGAACTCAAAAATTGATGAACATATCGTCGTTGTAGATCGAAAAGTCACCAAAAACATTTTCAAAATGCCATATATTAATTTACAAAAAAGTTTATATATCTGTCTATTTTCAATCGATGATCTCAATTTTTTTACAGCATGATAAAAAAAATTAAACCTATGTATTGATGTTTCAAATTTAAAAATGCATCAAATACTTTTTTTAATATTAATCAACAAACTCGAAATTTAAGTTTTTCATAAAAATGTATTTGGTGACTTTTCGTTCTACAACGACGATTGTTCACAACAATCGACAATTTAGTTTAGCTAAATTCAAAAAGTTTTTCTGAAAGTGACATAAAATTGAAATTTTCTATCGATACAACGTTGAAAGAACAGGAAATTATCCCTCATTTTATGATTTTTCAAAAAATTGTGTTGATTTTTAATGATTTGCTCAATCGCGTGATTTTAGATTTTTAACGAATCGAAAAAAGGAAAAGAACAAAAGATTCTATACACAATTTTGATTTCCGTAGACTTTTGTTATTTGGAATAAAAGAGTTTCGATACTTTTCTTATTATTTCGTCGTGCTATCGATATTAATCGATATTTGTTAATATTCTTCTGATTTGAAACCTTAACCGATGCCGATATCAATTTTTCAAATCGAAATCGTATTCGAATAAAATTCTGAAATATGAAAAACTAACAGAAGAACTGTATTTCATTGACATTAGGCATTTATCAATTTTGAATATCTATCTTCACTGACATTTTGATACAATATAAAATGAAAAAGTAGAAGGGGAAGAATAGTGCGGGCAATAATAGTCCGGGGAAAATTTTTGTCTTTGAGAAAGGTTGATTTGGGAGAAAATTATTTTTGTTTCGACAATTTTGAATAGCTTTTCTGACATATTGACTCAATATGAAATGAAAGGTTAAAAACTATCACGAGGAATAATCATTATTATTATTAATTATATGGGAAAGAATTTTTCGTGAATGAAATATATCCGGGGAGATTTCCGCGGGAAATAATTCTAAGGGGAAGATAGTGCGGGGAATAATAGTTCGGGGTAGATTTATATCTTTGAGAAAAGATGTTTTGGGAGAGAATAATTTTTGTTTCGACAATTTTCATAAAAATACTAAATTTTAAATTATTAGTTAGTAATTCAGTTTAAAAAAAAAAAAAAAATTAAATTTTAAACCACATAAAAATATCGAAACGGAAATCAAAATCAAAAAGATTAAAAAAAGCAGAAAATCTTTTTTTTTTTTGCAAATATTTTAGAGTTTCTAACTACTGTACGATTGCACGTTTTATGATAATCTTAGCCAAAAGTATCTGCCGCATGATCGCTGCGGTTTTCGGTATCTTTTGTTTCTTTTTTTTTTGTTGAATTTTTGGTTTTTAGTTGTTTTCAGTTTGGTTATTGTTATTTTATTGTTGCGCGCACATGGCTTAGATTAGCGTTTTGTCTTGGGAAACCAATTTTAAATAATTTGTATCAGTGCTTTTTTTTATTGTATACTTCTGTTTAACAAACAATTGAGCACGAGAAAAAAATAAAAACTGCAATTTGAGAGCGCATTTGTATTATGAGCCATTTTTCCTGTTGGCATGATCAATTTTTGCTCTTTAAGCGTTCAAGTGTTTATGTTGTTGCTTTTATTTTGGTACACTACAAGCTGCATTTAATTTTTTAGAAAAATTTTAGAAATTTTTTAGAAAATGAAATCGCCTTGGTGTTGATGAATATGCCACTCGTTGCATTCTCACAGCTCATATTATTCATATGTGGTACAAGTGCTGAATTAAATGCTTGTGATTCCTTTGAGTACAACAAAAAAAAATCTAGTGTACATCATATTGATGAATTTTGGTCATCAAACCATATTTATTTAATTATCATAAATTTTATCACAATTATAAATACATAAATGTTTAAATGGAAATTTTAGTCCGAAATAATAAACACAAAATTGATTTCAAAAATAATTTTATTTATGTTCAATTATTTTTAAATAGCTTTATATTTATACGCCAAAATACTGTTTTAACGGAAACAACATTATGTTTACCTGTAAACGTATTTATATTTAGATTAATTCAAAACATGTTTACTTTTGAATATATTAATGTTTCGGTTAAAATATTTTTTGTTTGGATGTAATAATAATAATTATGTTTATACATGAATGCACACACCATTTTATTGGGACACTTCATAATGTTTTTGAATATTTGTGTACAAACGTTTTTCGTAACTATTTCAATATTTTGAACTCTAATTATATACCTCTTCTTAAATAATTTATCAGACAATGACAAACTTATGCTAATAAAAAGCTCCAAACATATATGGGAATTTACAGAAAATTGTCAACTTTAAAGATATACAGATACAAAATACTATGTTCTAAAGGTTAAACATAATGATTTCAATAACATAAAATTTTGATTTTTGTTTTAGGGTGTCTGTCCTACCCTAGTAGAAATTTGCCCGATGCGCCATCGGGAAATGATCGGGATTTCGTTGGGTAAGTCCTATTAGAGAAAATATGATCATTGCCTTTGCATGCCCTTATCATGCCTACCATATCAGGGTTTGCATTATCTAAATAGTCAATGTTCCCGATCATAGCTACATTATTTGTTCCTCATAACGAAATGACATCAGACAATGATCGAGATTTAATGAGAGAAACCATATTATGCTCGGGCTCTGACAAGGCAATTGTCGGGTAAATAATAAAATGGGGAATTGCCCGATCAGTACATGATCATGGCCTGAGGTCAGTACATGATCAGGACACTGCGTTACAAGGGCATTATGGGCCTCGTCATATCCGAATCATCTCAAATAATGACATGATCACTTTATGACCATGGCCCTACCAAAATTTCTACTAGGGTATTGTCCCGTCCGCAACTAAAAAGAAACATTTGCATATGTAACTAAAAATAAATTATAAAGAGTTGAGTTCGCTGTTTCTAAAGCAGAATTTCCACGGCGTTATCATAAATAAAAACTTCGAATACCTAGTAATTCTATAACATTTTTTTGCAGCTCATTGAAATCGGTTCTTTTATTATAAAAATATTTTTATTTTAAAAAAAAGTCATACTGAAATGTTAATCTATGCAATTAATTTTTAATTGAAACTCAGCCGATGTAACTTTTAGTTGCATTGAATTCCATATTTGTAATAATGAGAATATGTTAATTGGAGAAACTTCAATTACTTTTTTGTCATATTGATATTAAAGTTGTTATATTTATTAAATTTTTTATTAAGAATTATTTAATTATTCATTAATTAATTAGTAACATCGATTAAGAATTTCATTCGATAGAAATTTTTTTAATAGACATTTTTTAAATATATTGTAAAACCGATATTGGCAGCATCGCTTCCAATATTACGTACATTCTTCAGCGGATATGGAATCATTTCTTAATACTCCTAAAACATACTTCACATCGTCTTTCGGTTAATAATATTTAAATTGTTTTACATTTTCGTACGACTATAATACAAATATTTACAATATATTTATTTATTTTTTAGACTTTAGACGCACAAACACAAAACAAAATCGAGAAGAAAAAATCGAAAAGAAAATGAATAAATCAAAAGTTACAAATAACCAGTTGGGAAGGTAAGATCACATGGGAAATTTTAAAGTAGGTGTAATTATGATAGTTAGGATTATCAAAATTATAGTCGGTCTAAGCCGACTATAAATACCCTACACATATGTGTGGTTACCACTCAAAGTGATATATAGATCACCAAGGTATACGAATCCTGAAAATAACTACAAAAATTCAATCGCTGAAGAATTTCCATTCATTTGATACCCATATTTACAAATGGGTAGGTGTACCGAATTTCGATTTTTTTTTTTGTGAACCACAAGTCTTTTCGCCGGAAAACATTATTATCATGTATTTGAGCATGATGTCAATATATATTTGACCAAAAAAGTTTACCTAAGCACGTATACATAAAAATTGATCTTTATATGTACATTTTATATGAGGTATTTGAACATAAGTGGTCGGATCATAGGTCACAATGGACCGATCTCGCCAATTTTTTCGCACATACAGCGTAGGTATATTAGTAATCTAAGTTATAAGTTTCATTTATCTAGCTCTTCAATTTTAAAAGTCTTAGGGATTTCAACAGACAGACAGACAGACGGACAGACGGACAGACGGACAGACAGACAGACAGACAGACAGACAGACAGACAGACAGACGGACAGACAGACGGACAGACGGACATCGCTAAATCGACTCAGGAGGTCATGCTGATCAAGAATATATATACTTTTCCATACCGGATATGCTTCCTTCTGGGTGTTACAAACGGCGTACCAAACTGAATATACCCTTTCACTCTTAGTGTAGGGTATAAAAATAGTAAATACTATTAATGATTTAGTTGTATTGAAATGATATTAAATTTATTCCTATTAATATTTTAATTAAAAAATGCGTAAATAAAATATTTTAATAAGTAAATACATTCATATTTTTAATTGGCATACCAATTTGTTTGCTATTAATATCAATTGTTATATATACGTACAATATTCTTTCTGTGTACACTTCTTCATATTAGCAAACGCATTTGCTGGCAACAGCTGTTACCGCGACTAGCCGGGTTGTGTGTATTAGCTTACCGCAGTGGTGTAAGTATTCGCTTATAGCGTTTGCATATCATTCATAATTGGTTCATTCATTATTGGTTCATGTCAAAAGAAACACTTATAGAGCTTGACTATCCTCTATTGGTCTCGTTAGAAATGATGATGAGGACAATGGTTGCATAATTAGTTATGCTACCAACTTCATCATCTGAAAAGTATATTTGTTATGTACTTTCATAAGAATTTATAATATTTTTTTTAAATACAATGAAAGAGAATTATAAATATACTGTGAAAATAAAAAAAAATACTTTTAAAACTTTGAACAAAGCAAAGTGTTTATTGGTATATTTTTGGACGTAAGTAACATTTTTAGCGAATGTGTTTGCTATATACATTAAAAAGGTAAACATTTTTTTTGAATAAACGTATACGGTGCAAAAAAAGAGCTCTGCCAAGCATTATTTTGCAGACATAACAGATAGGCTTTTTCTGTAAACATCAGAATTACATACCATTCATTGGTCTAGCAATGAAATTTTTGACCTTTTTAGTGTATATAAATAATAAACCTTATAATTGATTTTTGAGCGATTTTTCAAAACAACTATATTTCGGACTTTTTGAAAAATGTTGGCGTAAAGTGGAAACTTCAAAATTTGAAGTTGAAATGTAATTTTTTCGACTTTTATTCAGGCAAATTGTACAAAATTCTTCTTCTCCTGATAAAGTTGAAGAAATTTAGTATATTTTCTTTTCGATTTTCGGTATTCTTCTGCAATACGAATCTTAACTCAGTTGAAGTCAAAATGTTGGTTTTCATTGGTTTGTGACAATGATTGAAGTTTTTTCTTGGCTAAGCCAATTAAATAATTCAAATAACACAGTTTAATCCAGAAAGTGTTTCCTACATCATCACAAAATATCCCAATTTGATCATAATTTTGCACCATTAAAACAGTGTTCAATTTTTTGAAAAACCCGTTTGTATTTTTAAAGACAACATCCGATGATTTTAAACATACCGTCTAAATTAAAAACGATAAAAATACTCAATTTTTGATAGCAAACACTAGTACTCTAAAAACATTCAAAACCATTTTATCCACTGGTTCTGGAAATACTATAAGAAAAATATTAATTGGATTAAAGCATTGGATATAATCCATGGATGAAAAAGTTGATGCTATATTAAGAAGCACTTGATAATTGTTTTTATTTTTTTAAGTGCAAAAACATGTCAACAAATTGCAATTTCCCACATTAACCCATGTCCCACTTTACCCCAGGTTCCCCTATATTTGAGTTATATAATTTATGAATTTTAAATCAAAATTTAAAGCAGCTTCTTCTTATTTTATTATTGTTCATTTTGGTGCGTCTAAATGTTATTCTAATTCATCTTTTCCTAAAACATTTTCTTTCTTTTTTCCCTCATTGTTCTACACAGAAAAAAATAATCGGTGTAAATACAGCAACCATAAATAATTGTGCACCATTAACTGGTTTAGCAACGAGTACTAATGTATTTAGTAAACAAATTCGCTAAAAATGTGATATCCTTTTAAAAAATATACCAATTAAAGACTTCGCATAAATAGCAAATTTTGTATGGTCCACGTTTAAAAAGTATTTTTATTATCTTAACAGTCTTTATAGTTCTCATTCAGTTTATTAAAAAAAGTACATAACATATACCTTTCTGATGATGTAGTTGTCATATTCACCATTTTTGACGACACACTTAGAGGATGATCAAGCTCTATAAAGTGTATATTTTGGCATTTACCAAATGGGAATAATATACGCGCAACCAAACGAACAAACAAAAATCCCATCGTTCGATTATTTGCCGTCGTTCATTCGCTGCAAACTCGCATCGTGACGTGTCGTGTGTGTAAACGCAATTAATTCAATAGTCGTTTTAGCAAATTATTTCATTGTATTGATGGAACTGTTTGTTTATATTCTGTTAATTTATTAATTATAATAATTAAATATTTATTCATTTTAATTAAAGGTCGTATTAGCGAATGAATCAATTAAAAATTAATTGTATTGATCAAATTGTTTGCTATATTTATAAATATATATTTTTTTTTGTATAATTTGCAGCAAATATATATCTTCTTATGTTTGCCTAGATCTTGTGTCAATCTACATTTCGCTTATGCCACTGGTAGGGTACACTTTATGTTACTATGTCGACACAGCGACGGTGACGTTAACGACGACGTGTTGCTCCAAAGCGGCTCTAAAAACGGCTGTTGTGCTGCTATTGCTATTGCTGCCGCTGTGGTTGTTGTTGTTGCTGCTGTTGCTGTCTCGAATTTTGTCAGTCTCCCTCTGAGGCTTGTGGACGGTTTCGCTCGTCGCGATCGCTTAGTTTTCACTAAGTTTTGAGACTTTGCGAACGTACTTCGAGCGGGTTTGTGCGCTGGGCGAGATACAATTTTTGTAGACAGATACTAGATATTTTGCTGGTGTTGCTTGGTTGTGCTGTTGTTGTTGGTTGGTGCGTTTTTGCGGTTTTTGGAGAACGAAAAAAAATATATATAAAAATTGTTTGACAACGAGTCGTGTAAAACGCTGAAGGCAGTACGACAGACAGACAGACCTTCGCGCTTTTCCAGATTGTATTCGCACAACCAAATCTTACAACTACACGTAACGAAAAAAATTTAGCAAAAAAAAAACCACTGAATATTGTGTAAGTGCAGCACCAAAGTATCTGCGTATCTGTGAAGTAGTTTTCAAGACATTTTCAGTCAAAATGTTGAAGAATGCAAGAAAATGTGCGCGCATACATAGGAGCAGCTGCAAGAATAGCAACATTCGTGCTTAAAGTGTTAACAAGCTGTAGAGCAGCCAAAAGTATCTATCATCTCGCGCGTGTAAAAAAAAATTGAGTCAAAAACGTGAAATAAAAATTACATAAATTTGTTTGCAAGAAGTGTGCAAAATAAGTAGAGAATCACACAGTTTTGCAATTTTCATAATCTCGCAACAAGAATCGTCGTTAACCGCCGCCGCGCACCGCACCCAAAAGTGCTGCTTGTATCTTTGTATCTATGCTGTGTATCTGCGCTGCTGTGTATCTGCGTTGGTTTGCCAAAACAGGCAGCTAAACAAACGCTTTTATCTCTGCAGAAAGCATTGCGTGGAAAAATTAAATCAAACAACAAGACTTTGGGCTCACAGCGACGCGACGCGCGTATCTGCAAGATACAACGTTCGCACGCGCGCAGCACTTGTATCTGCTGCTGCCGCCACCGCTGGTCTGCTGCCGAAACTCAGCACAACAGAAATTAAATCTAATGTTTAATTTTGCGAATTCGGTGTGACCAAGAACAACAAAAGCAACTCGACGTGGTAACCGAACGACGCGACGCAACTGCGACAAGCGTCTGGTGCTGCATTTTAATTAAATTTTTTGTTATATTTTATATATTCGTTTTGTTTTCATACATAAAAATTAAAAGTAAAAAAAAAAACAAAGAAAAATAAATAAATTTTGTGTTTGTTAAAAATAAAACGCGTAAGTGTCGCGCGCGTTTCAGTGTTTTCGAAATGGTTTCCCAAGAGCATCAATTAAGAGCCGCCACAGCGTGCAGCGCCTGTGCTGCCGCCAACATCGAATGTCAGCAACTGTTGAGCTGCAGCGACGACCGCAGTCTCAACAGCAGCAGCAGCACGTTGCCGCTTAGCAATTGCTGTCAATGCGAAACTTTTGAAGACATTGATGACAACGTAGACGACGCAGACGACGACGATGAGGATACCAGCAACAAGGTGGTTTTGCGTCGTTGCTCCTGCCGCCGACGTCAGCGACCCGCCGAACGCACGCACAGCAGTCGCCGCACCCGCGACTACAACAGCAGCGCAGCGACAGCGAGTGTTCGTACCGCCAGTACTGCGCCCGTGACGAGTCGCTACAACAGCAATGCAGACACCATCGATGTGGAAGATAACGACGTGCTGGGCGGCGGCGCCGTCGAAGATACGGACATACCGCGCTACTCCTTCAAAGGAATTCCGCCGGAGCTGTATTCACCGCGCAAGGAATTTATTTATTCGCGTTATTTGGTGGAGAAGCAGGTAAGCAAATGGTTGCAGAAGAACCCTATATATAAAAAAAACAGAAGATTGCGTCGCAGATTAGAAATTTATTAGGGGCGTGCTATTTAAATGGCATTCAAATCCATTCAAAAAAGTTTTAGATACAAAAAAAGTCAACACTTTAACCCTTAGCTGGCCATTGGTGACATTTGTGACGCTTTGAAATTTTGTTTAGTATTTTCTTGTCAGAAACAAACGTACGACCGTCATTTGACTATCGCATTCTTCCAACAATATGCCACTATATATGTTCTACAGAATCAGATACCTTTCATATATCAAAAAAGGCATCATTTTAACCTGTAGCAGGTTGCTAATTGTGGCCAGTATTTTTTATTTTTTTATCAAAAATATATTTCTCCCAGAAACATGCATAACTATCGCATTCTACCAACAAATCGATTCCACTCAACCAAGCGCCTTCATTTTTTAACAAAAAGGCATTTTAACCCGTAACAGGCCATTAGTGACTTTTTTTTTATCAGAAACATGCTTCTCCCAAAAACATTAATCTCGGAAATCTCACATTCTCCAACATTTCACTGAATCAGGCATCGATTTCACTGAATCAGACGCCTTCATATTTCAAAAAAAGCCATCACTTTAACACGTAAAAGACCAATTCTTGATTTTGTATTGCTTGTTAATTGTGTCCAGTATTTTTTTACCAGAAACAAACATAACACAGTCATTAGAATCTCTCATTCTCCAACATAATTCAACTGTGTCGGTTTCATTGAATCAGAAAGACATCAATTTAATTTAATACAGTCATTGGAGTCTCCCATTCTCCAAGATTATTTAACTGCATCGGTTTTACTGAATCAGACGCCTTCATATTTCAAAAAAGCCATCACTTTAACCCTTAGCTGGATATTGGTGGCTTTTGTGTTGCTTGCTAGTTGTGTCCAATAGTTTCTAATCAAATCAAACATAGGTCTCTCATTGGTATTCTCCCAATAGTATCAGACTGGTTCCAATAAATCAAACGTCTTCATATTAGAAAAAGAGCCAAAACTTTAACCCATATCCGAACATGGTTAGCTTCTATGTAGTATTTTTCTTATCAGAAACAAACATACGTCAGTCATTGGATTCCCCCATTCTCACAGCAATATTGCACTGAATCGGTTCCACTGAATCAGACGCCTTTATATTTCGGAAAAAAGACCAGTTTAACCCGCAGCTAGCCATTAGTAACTTTTCTGTAGCTTTTCAAATGTGTCCAGTGTTTTCTTATCAAAACCAAAATTAAATCAGTCATGGGAATCTTCAAAGAAACCGTATCATAATAATTCCACTAAAACAGACGCCTTAATATTACAAAAAAGAAAATCTTTAACCGTAACTGGCCAATAGTAATTTTTGAATTGTTCAGAAACAAAAATAAGTCAGTCATGGGAATTTCCAAAGAAACCGTATCATACTAGTTCATAATTTTATTCGCAGCATTATAAAAATTTCATTAATGAATTCATTTAAAATTTGCTTTAAATTTAGAAGAAAATTTGAAAATATTTAAAGTTAAATTTAGCAATTTACGTTGAATCATTTCTCGCAATTAGCTGCTTTTATTGAATCAGAAAAAAATAAGAATTATCTATACAAAATAATAAATTAGATGGATAACGAGCTAAAAGATTTGAATCATACTGGTTCCACTGAATTAGACTCCTTCATATTACACAAAAAAAAACTCTTTAACCCGTAGCTGGCCAATAGTAATTTTTGAATTGTGTCCAGTGTTTTCTTATCAGAAACAAAAATAAGTCAGTCATGGGAATTTCCAAAGAAACCGTATCATACTGGTTCATAATTTTATTCGCAGCATTATAAAAATTTCATTAAAATTTTCTTTAAATTTAGAAGAAAACTTGAAAATATTTAAAGTTAAATTTAGCAATTTACGTTGAATCATTTCTCGCAATTAGCTGCTTTTATTGAATCAGAAAAAAATAAGAATTATCTATACTAAATAATAAATTAGGTGGATAACAAGCTAAAAGATTTGCATCATACTGGTTCCACTGAATTAGACTCCTTCATATTACACAAAAAAAAAACTCTTTAACCCGTAGCTGGCCAATAGTAATTTTTGAATTGTGTCCAGTGTTTTCTTATCAGAAACAAAAATAAGTCAGTCATGGGAATCTCCAAAGAAACCGTATCATACTGGTTCCACTGAATCAGACGCTTTCATAATTTTATTTGTAGCATTATAAAAATTTCTTTAATAAATTCATTTGAAATTTGCTTTAAATTTAAAATAAAATTTGAAAATATTTAAAGTTAAATTTTGCAATTTACATTGAATCATTTCTCGCAATTAGCTGCTTTTTTTGAATCAGAAAAAACAAAGAATTCTATATATTAAATAATAAATTAGATGGATAACAAGCTAAAAGACTTGAATCTTTTTTTTTTACCATGAATAATTTAAACGAGTTTTACTATATTTTGTTATAGTTAAATTATAAGTCATCAAAATTATTTAAAACAATTTGACAGAATTATTATTCGTATTGTTAGTTTTTTATATTTTGTATAAATTTGTTAATTTTATCAGAAAACTATATGAAATGCAACTTAATTTCAATTTATTACAAAATGAACAAATAACAAATAACAAATTAGTTCTTTGTAATTATACAAAACGCTACAACCAACATTCTTTTGTAAACATTATAGAAGATATCTGAATTTATTTCGAAATCGTGTAAATGATTAATAATGTAATTTATACATGTTACAAATGATGTTGGTATATTTACAAACAATAAGGTGTATGAACAATAAGGGCTGCATGTCAAACTCGTAAATTTACAATCTCGTATATATGTAAATTTACGCGCAAAAATAGGAAAATATATTTATGTATTTTATCTTTGCACAGCATTGTTTAATAATTGTTTTAGGGTAGCTTTTGAAAAGTTAGAACAATTTAAATATGAAAATAGATTTACGATATAATGAAAATATATTTACGATATAATGAAAATATATTTACGGTATAATGAAAATATATTTACGATAATAAATTGATATGTTACGTGTAAACTATTGTGTATGTTTCTAATATTTAGGAAATTTATATTTTTTATGTATTTTACATAGTCTCCCTTATTTTCTACAAGTATTCAACAATATAATCGATGAAACTTTTGTATATTTACGAATTAATTTATGTTTAATTGGTATAATTTGCGATAATCATACATTAAACTTTGTGTATAGCTTTAATGATTGAAGCTATACACAAATTAATTCATATGTAGTATGAAAAAACTTTTACATATTTACGAAAAGTATTTGTATAATTTACGAAAATCATTAGCGGTAGAAAAGATCCACTAAATAATGCATATTATTTGCTCCACTACAATAATAAATTCCGCCAATTTATGCAATAATTTTTTATAAATTTAAATTTCGTAAAATAGTCAATATAATATCTATTTTATGAAATAGTCGTGAGTTTTGACTTTGTTTCGAATTATTATGTTAAAATTTTTATATACAGATATTTTACATTTTGATATTCGTAAAACAAAATAAAACAATTTGGTATTCATCGTCTCCATCTACTTAGATGCATTGTACATATAAAAAGACGTGTGTAATAAAAGTAAATGTTCTTAATATTATAAATTAATATATATATATATAATTAAACAAAATATAGATTATGTTGTTTTTCTGCAAATGATAATTATTCGTTAGATGTACATAGTGCAAATTAACTTTCGTAAAGTTACGAAGTATTGTATGCATAAGATTTGTATAATTTACGAAAACAATTCGTTAAAATGATCCACAAATAATCAAATAATTAACTTTCGTATAATTAACTTTCGTAAAGTTACGAAGTATTGTATGCATAAGATTTGTATATTTTACAAAAACTATTCGTTAAAATGATCCACAAATAATCAAATAATTGAATTTTGTCTCATTCAATTATCATACATTTGTCCACATAGTTCACTGAATTGTTTTAAGGAATTATGTTGTAAAATTCGTAAACCTACGAAATACTAAATTAACAAAAGTACTGATTATGGAATTAATAAAACATTGGTAAAAACATTTCATATTTAACAAAAGTACAAAAATCGTATCGTATTTAATACCATAGTACTAATTTACAATATTAGAAAAGATATGATTATGGCTAGATCATGTTATAAAAAAGTAAAAATACAATTAGCAGTTCCCGATTGTAAACCTACACTCAAAATATATTTTCGTAAATTTAAATTTCGTCAAATAGACGATTTATTCTAAATATAACAACGCATTTGTGATTTTTAATTTGTTTTCGATTTTATTATTTTACGACATATTGTATATTCTATATTTACGAATGAAATAATTGTATTTTACGAAAATCTTTTGTCAGCATAGTCTACTGAATTGTTTTATAGAATTATATTATAGAATGAATACACATTCGTAATTTTACTAAATACTGATTAAACTTAATATTACTAAAAACATTCTTAAAAATATTTTAGATTTAACAAAACTTCAAAAAAATCGCATGCTATTTAATACTATAGTACAAATTTTCACTTAGCTCTTGTTGCAAAAAGGTAGAAAATACAATTAGCAGTTTCCGATCATAATCCTATACTCTAAATATATTTTCATAAATTTAAATTTCGTCAAATAGACAATTTAATTTAAATATAACAACGCAATCGTGATTTTAATTTCGTTTTTATTTTTTTATTTTACGATATATTCGAATATTCTATGTTTATGAATGAAATATTTGTATTTTACGAAAATATTATGAATAGATCGTGTTGAATAGATCGTATTCAAAATATATTTTCGTAAATTAAAATTTTTTCAAATAGATGATTTATTGTAAATTTAACAACATATTCGTGATTTTTAACTTCGTTTCGATTTTTTTTTATTTTACGATAAATTCGTATATTCTACAATTTGATATTCGTAAAGCAAAAAGAAGCAGAAAACAAGAAGAAAACATGAAGAAGACAAGAAGATAACAAGAAGAAAACTAGACAGAATAGAAAATTTTAACTTTATTAAAGATTATTCGTACTAACTACGAATGTTTATCATAAATATTATCTTAAAAATACACTAACTATTTTGTTCGTTTTTTTTTTTAATTTTGTTCAAAATTGTGTAAATCAATAAAAATAACCGTAATTACTTTTCGAATATGAATTTTTGAAAATAAAGTAAAATCTACTAAGAAATAGAAAAACATTAAGGGCGTGTGCGAATTCAACTAAATTGCTGATCAGCAATTTAGTCGAATTCGCACACACCCTAAATTAGAAATTTAGAAATAAAAATCTCAAAATGTTTGTAAATTTGACAAAAATCAAAATTGAAAAATACTTTTCGTATATTTACGCATTTTTTATTTAGAGTGTATCAATTAATAAAATAGATTAGTTTAGCATAAATAAAATAACCTATTTTAAAATTTGGTATATATTTATGTGTGTTTATACAAAATAAACCATGTAATATTTTAAATATTTTAGAAAATATATTAAACTGAAATTTTAAAAATTTTGTGAAAACGAAATTTTAATGAAAAATAAAAAAGGTTGGTACCAAATTTTTTTTATCAAATGTTTGTACGGTATTAAAATGCTTCGCCTAGGTCGTATCTCAGTCTAAACGATTCGAGTTTTTGTAGTTCTTCTTTATCAGTTTTATTTTATTTATATTTATTTCCCATTGAATTTCCATTTTTGCCGAAATGCACAAAAAAGAGAAACAACATAAATTTGCAAAAATTAAAAGGCTAGCAAAAATTGGTAGTTTTTATTGTGGTTTTAAATATTTTTTTGGTTGCAATACCATTTTTGTGGGTTTTATTATTTCCAATTTAATTTGTTTAACGATTTATGTGTTTGGCAGTTTTTTGTTTTGCTTTTTTTTTATTTTTTTTTATTTTGTTAAACTTTTTATAGTTGTTGTTGCTGGCCATTTTATGATTTTAATGTGCAGCTTTTATTTATTTGGCATTTTGATTATTTTTATGATTTTTCATTTTGCATGAGTTTGAAGCAGCACAAATAAATTCGATTTTTGGACACTAAACAGTCGTGTTTTTTGTGCATTATTTTGATGTTTATTGTTTGCTCGATTTGATTTAATTATAGTTTTAACTTTTGTTGGATTTTTTTTGGTGTGTGTGTTTTTTTTTTGTAATTTGTATTTATTTTTTATTTATTTTTTGTATACTCTTTATTTTTATATTTTAAGGTCGCGCCGTCGTTGTTCCAAATTTAATAGTTTTTGGCTTTTAGTTCAGCGTAGCATGTTTCATGTTGTTGTGTACAGCGTTCTATTGTCATGCATAGTATTTTTTTTTTAAATTTTGTAGTTGTTTTACTTGGCAAATAAATCAAAAAATTCAGAGAATAAAAAACAAAAAAACAAAAAAAAAACAAATCTGTCAGCACCGCATGCAGCATCCATGCGATCGTTTGACTGTCTGATCGGCGCGTCGCGTGTTTCGTAATCAGATGTTTGGTTGATGTGCGATAATCAGCGAAACGACTGGAAATGAAACGGCCACTAATACCGAGCGATACTCATGCGAAAAAGTTAGAAAAACTTTGAAAATTTTATAAATTTTGATTTGTGTAAAATTACGAAATTAATCAGCGAGTCAAATGGGAAAATTTGAAGTAGGTGTATTGAAGTCTATAACATTAAATAACATTAAATCAAGACTCTTCTGTTCTACTTTTTGTAGTGCCACATCCGTTAAACCTATTTTCGCTAATTTGAGCGAAAATAGTACTATATAAATAATAGTATTTTTTACTATTTAAAATAGTCAATAGGATAAATTATTATTTTAATCGGAAAATACCATAAATACTAGAAAATACCATGACATTGCTATTGAGTTTATATGAAAAGATTAATTTTTTGCATACTATTAAATCAATAATTGTCCTATTGACCAATTTGAGGGAATTTTTTTTTCTGGGAGTAGTTTGTTGGTTAAAATGATGGATATCTCAACTTTGAAACGAAATCTTTACGAACAGAAGAATCCAGAAAAAAGATTGCGGTTGGAAGAACGAAAAAGTTAATTGTAACAACCAACTTTTAACTTGGTTTAACAAATTTTCTACAAATTTGTAGGTGCAACTGGCCCACTCAGAAAAAAAACTCATAAAATCCCATTAAAATTAGACAATAGCACAGTTATTGATTTAATAGTATACAAATAATAAATATTTTTATATAAATTCAAATAAATTTTATAGTATTTAATAGGATTTACCGATTGAGTAATAGTTTATCGGACAAATATCCTATTGACTAATTTTAATAGTAAAAACTATTAATTTTATGGTATGTTTATGGTATGTTTTTCATATAAATTCAAATAAATTTTATAGTATTTAATAGGATTCACCGATTGAGTTAATAGTTTATCGGACAAATATTCTATTGACTAATTTTAATAGTAAAAACTGAATGCATATTTGGTTGGCGCATAAAATACACTACTCAGCAAAACAAGAACATTTTTTGCCATGGACATTCCATATCCCAATTATATATAATTTGCGGTTGCTGATTTTGACTGCATACATTTTTTTTCTATTACAAAAGGTTAATAAGAAAATTGCTCTCGAATTTTCTGGTCTTTTCAATCACTTTTTAGAATTCAGAGCCTTACCCAACCAGATTTTCAATTTTTCTTCAAATTGTCAAGACTAATTACAATATACGGTGAAATACGATTATTCCTGGAGGCTTTTAAGATATTTGAATATAAACTCGAAAAATTTTGATTTTTTTAGACTTTTTTTGAACGATTTGTTTAGCAGTGTGAATCTAATGATAAGTAAGGAAATGATTTAATGTTATGCAGAACAAAGTTCAAACTAACGATGGAAATTACTAACTTTTTTGCATCGGTTCTTATGTTTAAAAAGTGCTCAATCAAAGCAGTTTCCGTCAAAAAGTGTTAAAATTTAAAATGCTTGTATATTTTACATACACACAGAAAAATCGTCCTTTGGCATGAGGTTGAAAGAATGAAAAAGTTTGTTGGTACAACTATGGTTTACAAATTTGCTGACGGAACTGCCATATTAGCCTATACATTTGAAATATTAGTCTATACACACTCCTAATGGTTCTAAATCAGTACTAAATTGTTCTAAAACAGTTAGAAATTGGTTGCAGTACAAACTACAACTCTTTTCATTTTGACAATAACAACCGACTAAGCGGTTGAGAGAACGGAATAAGTTGGATGGGAAAAGAGTTGGTTGGCGCAACAAATCTCTATTCTGTGTGTATAAAAGAGTACCAATATTAAGTTCTCAGGGAATATTTTAAAAAGTGAATGGATTAGAAAAATGTTAGTAATTTTGATAGTTAGTTTAAACTATGCTATAGATAACCATACATAAGTTTGTGTTCATCATTAAATCATAAATGATAAAAAAAAATTCTAAAAAAATTAAAATTTTTCAAGTTTAGATTCAATTATTTTAAAACCGTATTGGAAATTAGTATTTATTAGTATATTAAAATTAGCCTAGACAATTAAAAGGAAAACTGCGTTTAAGTTTTTTTGTTAAACTATTTTTCCACAAATTATTCTAATTAGTGGTTGAGAACGGCTTAAAAATACTATTGCAATTTTCTCAAAAACTTTACGTAATAGAAAAAACTGAGTATGCAGTCAAAGAATTATATAGGATTGATGTATGGGATGTCTATGTACTCAGAAAAAAATCATGTACATCATGTTTTTCATAGTTAAAAGCAGCATGTAAAATTATTAGAGTCTGTTTAACAAAATAACTGTCAAAATTCTCTGAGTGTGGCAAAAGTCATGTTGGGTACTGATATTAGTCTATACATATTGCAAATTGTTCTCAAACTGTTTGAAATTGGTTGTAGTCCAAACTACAACACTTTTAGTTTTGATCATAGTTACCGACTAAGCGATTGAGAGAACTGAAAAAGTTGGACAAAGAATTGATAGGCGCAAAAAATCTCTATTCTGTGTGTAGTAGAAATTGCTCTAGGGTCATGCTCGAGAAATTACCATTGAATATTTTCCTTTTCGCAGCTCGACAATTTAGTTGTAGGTCAAAATAGGTTAAAATAGGTTAAAATTATACTAGAAATATTGAAAAATTGATAATTTAATAGAGGATGTATAAGTCATATAAATCCATTCCTACACACAGAAAAATCCTCCTTTGACATGAGGTTGAAAGAATGAAAAAGTTAGTTGTACCAATTAACTTCAATCGGTTAATTTGAATGGTTTCAAAAATTGCTGGCGAAACTGCCATATTAGCCTATACACTTGAAATATTAGTCTAAACACACTCCTAATGGTGCTTATCAGTACTAAATTGTTCTAAAACAGTTAGAAATTGGTTGCAGTACAAACTACAACTCTTTTCATTTTGACAATAACAACCGACTTAGCGGTTGAGAGAACCAAATAATTTTGTTGGGCAAAGAGTTGGTTGGCACAACAAATCTCTATTCTGTGTGTAATACCATTCATCCTCAAATAGTGTATAGGGCAGAATAATTCTCAGTTGGCGTATATATTCAAGAAAACTTTTAGATGTTGGTACTCGAAAAATAAAAATCATTATTTAGAGAATTCTGAGGCATCTGAAAAAAGTGGCGGTCGCTGAACATAAGTTTGAACCATTTTTTTAAATTTTATTTTTCCTCTAATAATTTAAAATAACATAGACAAACGTTTATTTAGGGTATGTGTGAATTCGACTAAATTGCTGTCTCAACTAAATTGAATGAGATTTCGTTCGATCATATTTTAGTAACCGGTATTTGTTAAAGTCCATAATCAATCGATTATTCTTCTTGTTTTTTTGCTGTCATCCAATTAGGTTAAATTCAGTTTGCACGTAGAATATAGTAATATATAATAATATATATAGCCGTCCTCAGCAGTCCAGAGGTAGCGCGCTGGACTTGCATTTTGAAGGTCTCGGGTTCGAATCCCGGCTTGGGCATGGGCGCTCGTGGTGATATTAACCACAAACTTGTAGGGAATAGATTTCACAGTACAATGGATGTAGTCTGTCTGAGTGCTGTGGATCTTAGTAGATATTCCAAAAAAAAAAAAAAAAATAGTAATATATAGGTTATGTGCAAAGTTGACGGTTCACAGATCAATCGATCTCAACCATTTTCAATACCAGAGATGCTAAGAAAACAAGTAATCTAAATTCTGAAATTCATTCATTTAACGCTTCTTATTTTCTTGTAAAACTGATTTAATCATGCAGACGGACATCGGTAAATCGACTCTGTAGGTAATATTATATACCGACCACTCCTTCTATGTATTATAAAGATTTTAAAAAATATGTATATTCACTCAGAGAATTTAATTTTCAATTGATGTGCAAAATTTCATTAATCTCCCTATTCACCCCACAAAATGTTCAATGAAAATATTTTCACGTTCGCTGATCGTTCATTGACTCGGGCTAAGCCAACTGTCTTCGTCGTTTCGCAGCTAGCTGTTGGTAATAATTACAAAAATAACAACAGCCGTAAAATAACAATAAATTTCAGGCCGCGTGTCAATTTGTCCGGCTGTCTGTCTGTCTGTCTGTCTGTCTGTCTGTCTGTCTGTCCGTTCGTCCGTTCCTCCGGCCATTCGTCTGTCAAAGTCTGTCTACTCAACACAATCACTAGCAATACATACGACCGACCAGTCATCAATTCATCCAACCAACAATTTATCCAACCATCAAAACGTCTGTTCGCCTGTCTGCCCCAACGTCACTCAGCGCCGTCGTCCGTCGCTGCCACTCAAAGTTTTTGTCGAAAACGTGCGCGGCATTTCGAAAAAGGTGCCAAACTTTGAAAAATGCTATGCGTCAAATGTTTCGCATTTTAATTTGCGTAAATGCGAGATTTTGTAACACAAATAAATGTTTTTTTTTTTTATGTGTATTTCTACTATTCAATGATTAATTTGTGTTGTACGTTAACTTGAATACGAAAAATAATCTTTTTCTTAAATATTATTTTTAGTTTATCTTGGTTTTATTTTAATTTATAATCTTCACTACTTGAGTTTTGACAAATTAGCCGGATAAATTTAAGCCTGTGACACGCCCCAAATTAACACAGCAACACTTTTCGTATTCATATCAGTTGCCTTTTTTTTCGTATTAATTAAGCTTGTGGCATAATTTAGAATTTATAATTGGCATATTTTGCATATTAATGAGTCGATTATTGTGCATGAATTTCTATTCAAGGGAATGTTGAAAAAATAAATATATAAATTAAATAAATCAAAGTTTAAATTATTTAAAAACTGCTCAATGGTAAGGCTTGCTCAGGGAATACTCGATTTGATTTAAGTAAATTTAACAATTTAATTTTACGACACACAAAGTAAGGATGTGTGGCGCCAATCAACTATTTGGTTCTCTCAACCGCTTAGTACGTTGTTATTGTCAAAACTAAAAGTAGTAGTTTGGACTACAATCAATTTCCAACCGGTTTAGCACAATTTGGAGTGTGTATAGACTAATATTAGAAGCGCTCACCGAATGTGGCAGTTCTGCCAACATATTTCTATAATATTCGTTTTAACCGAATGAAGTTGATTGTTTCAAATAACTTTTACGTTCTTTCAAAATAGGAATTTTCTATGTGTACCTTTAATATATTTTTTTCCATTTTTTTTGTAAATTTATTATATTTGAATAACAAGACTTTCCTTTTGGACAATTCATACACATACAGAGAAATCTTCTTTTGGCATGAGTTTGGAAGAATGAAAAAGTTAGTTGTATCAACTAACTTCATTCAGTTAAATCGAATTGTCTACAAAATGGTTGATGGAACTGTTATATCAGCCTATACGCTTGATACTAAATCTGTACGAAATTGTTCTAAAACAAGTAGAAATTGGTTGCAGTACAAACGAAAACTCTTTTAGTTTTGACAATAACAACCGACTAAGCGGTTGAGAGTACTTAATAAGTTTGTTGAGATTTGTAGCGTCAACCAACTCTTTGCACTACCAACATATTCGGTTCTCTCAATAGCTTGGACTATGTTCTGGATAACCACGCAGAGAATAGAGATTGGTTGCGCCAACCAACTCTTTGCACTACTAACATGTTCGGTTCTCATAATCGCTTAGTCGGTTGTTATTGCCACTAGGCTGTTATTTCAAGCGCCTACCGAATACGGTATATACGCCAAAAAAAAAATATATTGTAGAAAATTTGTTTGACCCAAATGAAGTTGCTTGTTACAACTAACTCTTTCGTTCTTACAAACTAAAGATAATTTTTCTTCCCTCATAAATCATTTTCTGATTACCATTAAATCCTAAATGCTTAAAAAATTATTTTAAAATAGGCTAAAAAAAAAATAAGAATTTGTATTAAAATCAAAAATGCTTGACAATTAAAAGAAAACTGCGTTTAATTCTTTTCGAAAACTAGTTTTGTAAAGTCAGCAGAAATTTTCCGTATATGGGCCATTTCACACCAAATCGACCAACGGTTGGAACTCACCTTCTTCGATTTCAATGAAATTTGTGCAACTGATAAAGGGTATCAAGATATTGATTTTTTTTTTTTTATTTTTTACGCCCACCAATTACAGAGATACAGTGGTTCAAAGTTGCAAAAAATGGGACAGAAATCACTTTTCTATGGTTGTTCATATTTCAATGAAGTTGTAACTTCTATATATACGTCGATTATTTTTTTCTGTGTACGGTAAATGCGAAATTGTTAATTTGTGGAGTTTAAATCGATTAGTATAAATATTTGAATATATACCAAATAAATGCAATAAAAAGGTATAACAAAGAACTCTATCGATTTTGGTTTTCTATTTCTTTTCTTTTTCTTAAAACGTTTAATCAATTTTAAAGAGATACCGGGTTCTGTTCCAAACACGTTTACAAATGTACATCTGTTCCTTAAATTCAAACCAAAATTAGAATTTTACAAACAATAACATTATATTAAAAAATGTCTTTTATATTTTATTAAATAAGCTTCTGCAAATGTTTTTCATTAAACTCCATTCTTAACACATGCTGCCCTCTTTCTTTTGTCATTCAGGCAGTTACCGCATCTGTCTTCTGCGCCTTACTGTTTTTATTTTAAATTTAAATTTACTTCATTTACATTTTAATACTAAATATTTTGAATAATGTGTTGCCGCTGCTTTTTGAACATTTTAAAATGTTTTTAGGCTTTCATTGATCTTTAAAAAAATCTCTTGTTTCTTGTGGTTGTGGAAAATATATTAATGAATTGGCCGAATATTTATTGAGTGCCATTAAGTGTGATGCTTTCAATATGTTATTCGTTTTTTGATATTTGTTTAGTCTTTTATAAAATTTTATTTTTTTTATATATTTTTTTTTGGATTCATTGGTTTGGTCGATAACTTGTGCCGCAAACGTGCTTTAAACAGATGCCGATATTTTATAGATAGTTTGATAACGATCTGCAAAAACCTGTCATCAAATTTATGATGATTGAAATTTTATAACGAATCTATTTAATTAAATGCTAATCTGAATAAAAATACAATAGAATTCCTACCAAGGAGAACTAGTGTTGCATTTTGTGTGTATTTTGTTTAAATTACGATTTTATTGTATTTATTCATAGATTTCTATTAAATTTACACTGTCTTTTTATTAAATTAATAGAAATAAAAATTAATCATTTAAATTAATGAAAATCGATATTTGTATTGACAACGAGTGAGACTCATGAGTAACGAATTGAAAGGACGATTCAAAACAGCGAGTAGTAGCAAACACTAGCAAAGACGAGTAAAAACAACAAAAAATATAACAGTAATATGTTAGGGACGTAAATAAAATGAGTATTAAATGACAATTAATATAACAGATAATTAGTGATGCACAACGAGTAAGATTTAAAAGTAACCACTGACGAGTAGAGGTACATCGAGTGTTAAATGATAACTCAAAAGAACTAGTCATTGTTATAAAAATATGCTTGAAAAAACATTCTGGCTTTGTTGTTCTAAATGCAGGGATTTTGCGTTTGCTTTTAAATAAATTAAATTAAAAAATAAAAAATTAAAACTAAAAATCTAGAAAATTTAATCAAGAAACAAAAAGAGAAAAAGGTTTGCCATGGACATTTCATATATCAATTCTATATAATTCGTTGTTGCTGATTTTGACTGCATACTCAGTTTCTTCTCTTACGTAACGTTTTTACGAAACATACTATCGAAATATAAGGCCTTTTCCAGACACTTTTTAAGAACATTTTTTAGCATTTTGGATCTTATGATAAATAAGTATATGATTTATGGTTATATATTTCTAACTATATATGTACATATTTCTAACTATATATGGAAATCACAAACTTTTTTTTACCGGTTCTCTTTTTTTAAAATATGCTCTATCAAAACAGTTTCTGTTTAAATTTAAAATGCTTATATATTTTAAACTAGCTGGACCCGTACACGACTCGTGCCAAGATTTTTTGAATTCAAAGATATGGAGCGATTTTATTAACATGAAAAACATTTTCATTATTTATATCATGGACCCTTCACTGTGGATGTTTTTTGTTTGGTTTTATAAATGTAGTAGTAAATGTAGCTTTTCTCATAGACAATTCTTTCTCAGACTGTGATTCCCCTTTGATTTTCCCCAGTAGAAATCTCCCCCGTAAAATTCTTCCCATTGAAGCGGAACAAACGTTATTGGTTTTGTTTTTGTATTTTTTTGTATTTGGGTTTTTTGTTTCATGTTCGTAGCTGGTGAAAGTTATATCGTTTTGAAAGTTTAGGTTGTATGTGAGGTGCCACGCCTCTTCGTCAAATCCCGCCCATATATAGCCTATCAATCCTTCCAGCCCATACCGCATCTGTGGTAAAAAAAAATTCAAAATTTCAAGAAAATCGGATCAGCCGTTTAAACGGAGAAGCGGAACAAACGTACAAACGTATAAACGATTTATTATATTACTAGGATAATAATAATAATAGTTTGGCACTACAGACCTATAAGAACTTAGGCCGAGCTCTCTCACCATTTTGAGCTGTGCGTGTTAAATTTGTACTCAAATGGTGGGACCTACAGTTTATTGCCGAACGGCGGGTGAGAGCTTTTCATGGTCAATTTTTTACTCTCGTAGGTTTGCCATTGACTGGCGAGAGGTAGCGCGGTATAGAAAAATGTTTCTATGAAAAGATGTTGTTAGCCCCAGTCCAGGCTTGAACTGGGGACCTTTCGGCAGTCCAACACACTAACCACAGAGCTACCGCGGCTACAATATATTTTACATACAAATTAAATATTTCTGAAAAACGCTACGTAATTGGAAAAAACTGAGTATGCAATAAGAATTAGAATATTTTAAATATGAAGTATGATATTTTTGAATTTCGGACATTAGTATGTTTTTTGAAAATTGATTATATACATGAGTACCAAAGTTAAGTTCTCCGGGCATATTTTAAAAAGGTGATCAATTAGAAAAAGTTAGTAAGTTTGATAGTTAGTTTGGACTATGCTCTACAGAACCATAAATCATTTTAATAATTATTAAATCCTAAATGATAAAATTACTTGTTCTAGATAAATAAATAATTTCCGATTTTAGATCAAGATTTTTTGTTAAACTATTTTTCCACAGAACTATATTTTTTTATTTTTATTAATTATAAGTAGTGGATGGGACCGGCTTAAAAATACTTTTCAATCAAACTCAGCACTAGCGAATTATATAGAATTGATGTATGCGAGACCATGGTAAAAATCATGTTGTATAGTGTAATAAATTTATTAATCTATATATACAAGTTCTGATAAAGACGACTGACCAAATCCTTAGACCTGGGAACATGAAATCTCCCGTCGTAGACGCCCACAAAGACGGGATTTTTTTGAAATTGTACTTAAAAAATAAAATATAATATATATATATATATTTATATTTCTTTCTAAATAAAAAAATAAAAATTTAATACAATTATTTTGTTAATTTAAAATTAATACAATTATTTTGATGAATTTAAACATTGCGTTTAAAAATTAAACGAAATTGTTTTCAACTCGTTTTAAAATAGACATTTCGTGACTTGCCCCCTATGGTATGCAGCATTTATGGTGTGAAATACATACAACATACATCTAGGCGCAGCATTTATGCGTTAAAGTGAAAAGTTGTGTTCGATGTCATCCTGCCATATTATTCATAGCCCCTTTTTGAGAGAACAAATTTTATTAAACAGTGATAATAAGCGGTAGTAATGTTGATAGATGATGGGCGTTAGTAAAATAGGTTATTGACTTTAGCAAACGGGAACAGAGGATAATAAAATTGAGATAATAAAAAAAGATAAAAATACAAAAATTAAAAATTGAATTTAAAAAATAAATAATATAAAAAATATTTATATTTTTTTATATTTTTAACTAAGAAAAAAATAAAAATTTAATTGTTTTAAATTTTAATAAAATTGTTTTAAATTTTGTGTTAAAACAATTGTTTTAAATATAAATGAAATTGTTTGTAGATCTTTTTAATTGTCGTCTGTGTTAAATTTTAACAAAATTTCATTTAATTTGAACACATTTTTACCTCAGTGTAGATATAAGAATAAAAGGAACGAGTAGTATAGAGTCCCAACGAGTATTAAGAGTCAAATTAAACCAAAAATACTACTCGTTGTTATGCAAAATATGTTTGAAAAAATGTTCTGTTCTTGCTGTAGTGATTTTGCATTGCAACTCACACTCTGTGGTCCAAAATTTCCATGGCAACATATTTCGTATCTATTTCACATCATTTATTTGCTTAAACAATAACGTGTGAAAATTATTTGCCGTTCCAATAAAATGCGCCAACGAATTCACTTTTATTTGTACTTTACTCACAGAGGTGAGAAAATTTGAGATGCATGTTTTTTTGTTTTTTTTTTTTGATATTATTTAAAGTAAATAAAAGTGCGAAAAAAAATATTAAACTTTAAGGTAAATTTGGTATAAAAATGTAAAAAAATACAAATAATAAAAACTTAAACCAAACAAACTATAATTGACTGCAAATAAACACTCTAGCGGCGGCGGGGCTACTCTGGCAGCTGGACCAACGAAGGGTTAAATGAACTTAACGTGTTTGTTTATTTAAAACATTAATGAAAGCGAAAAAAACAAGATTTCAATAATATTTACACATATTTTTTAATGAGGCCGCGACAAACACAGAAATTCAATTCAAACCGCGGGATACAAGGCATTTTACAATTGAGTATTATATGAGAAAAACCAAAACTATCAATGAAAGCTTTATTTAAAACAATGTAAGTGTTTAGTACAAATTACAAAACAAAAAGAAGAAAAATATTTGCACCAACAATAATTTCGCACTCCAGCCGTTTCAGACAAACATTTAATTCTTCCGCACGATCAACATTACCATGTCATTCGCCTGTGCACGCCCCCACCTTCACCTTGAAAAACTGAACAACGAAAAAAATGTAGAAAAAAAAACGAAAGTCATTAAAATTTATTTATTGGGCGAGTAAATAATCGTAAAATAAGCTAACAGATCGTTTAAATAGAAAAGATTGTTCGTCACTTTGTCATCGGCGCAATAAATATTGACACATTTCGCCCAGACGGGATTCGTCAACTGAAGCATAAATAGATGGATGAATGGATGGATGCTTAATGTATTTGTTGAAAACGAGAATTGCAGATTAGATGTGAAATTATTGAGAAACTCCAAGATTTTCGAAAGCAGCGGAGTCAATGTCAAAAGTCACGACAGATAACGTTTCAATATCAGGCACAAAAATAGCCACAGAAGACAAAGACAGCGCCTAGAATGAAATAATTTTTATAGGTATTATTGAAATATATTTTGAAATTGCGGAACATCAAATTTAATTGTGTCAATTAAATTAAAAACTAATAAAAATAATGTGCTAAGCAACGAGTAATGCATGGCTGCAATTAGACGAGTAGCGAGTAGCTTGAAAACTTGAATATATAACGAGTAAAATTCAAAGCAACGAGTAATAGAGCCGAGTAATATACATCGCATGAGATTTTAATATTTTTCAGTTAATTATAATTGAAAACAAAACTTAGAACATTTCTTTTAGTAAAATGTAGGAATTTTTAATACTCTTAATTTGTTTATTGAATTTTTCTATGCTCTTAAGTATGTATAACTCTTTTTTCTTAATTCTTTTACAGAATTTGTGAATTGCCTTTTATTTAAAATCAACAAATATTTACCCCCCACCAATAAATGGCACAATAAAATATTCATTAATATAAATAGACGGACGCAAAGCACATTAGAAGAATAGAACTTATAAATTTTCAGCAGTTATTTGTTTGTTCTAAAATATAAATTTTATTTACTCAAGTGCAATATTTCATTAAAAATAGAGCACGGCAGAGTATAATTCACAAAAACTGCATGTTTCAAATTGAGAATTCATTGAAACTGAAATAAATGAGCACAGCGCGCGCGGTCAATTAAATTAAATTCAATTTTGTTGGTTTTTTTTTTTAAGTTTATTTTATTTTTATTTTTTAATTGGTTTTGTGAAAATCCGATTTGGGTGTGTTTTTCTAGAAATTATTACATGTTTGTCTACGTGTAGACTATTATGATTAGACTTAGTTCTGTAGACAATATAAACAATTTATATAATTCATTTATTTAGGTATTTTAGATTGATTCATCCCTACGGGAATGACAGTGTGTATACCGTGACTGATGAAAAGAGGACTTGTTATTTTTTTTTAAATCAAATTAACCAACGCTCAGGGGATGTCCCCTATTCCTGCAATGTACAGTGTTGATCATAAGAAGGGATGATAGGTTAAAGGGAGAGAGGAAAGATGGAGTAGTGTCGGTGGATGTTTGTTTTGAACTTGCCAATATCAAAAATGTCGGGCAAAACAGACGCAGGGAGATTATTCCACAAACGTATCGTGCTGAAGAACGAATTCTCTCTATAATGCGTGGTTCTGTTGAGAGCCGAATGGAGTACGAATGGGTGGGCTTGGTTTGATGCCCGAGTAGAACGAGAGAAACACTACCTCGTGGCATCAGACCATGTATTTCCCCCGAACACCGTTGTAATACCTATAAAAAAAGGCTAACAGACCCAACGGTCCTCTTCGCTGCTCAAGAGAACCAATAGAGGAGAGGATGAAATATTTTCATCCCCTATTAGATATATCGCACGTTGTTGTATTCGGTCCAGGAACTCCAAAGAGAATGTGCGAGTTGTATTCCATCTTAGGTCGAATATAGGTGGTGTAGACAGTGCGTAAGTCAGCAGGAGTGAAGTATGTCTTACACCGTTTTAGAAAACCGGACACTTGGTCACTTCTTTCGACACATCAAATATATGATAATTTCCACGGAAGTCACATTGAATTGATATGCCCAGAACGTCAAGAGCAGCTGACTGCGCAATATCCACAGTACCCATATTGAGGGGTGAATCCATTCTTTTGTGAGATAACAGACAATTGGGTCTTGCTTGCATCTACTCTATCTACTCTAATCTACTCTATTTGCAAGACCCCACTCGAAGATTTTTTTTAAGGTCATTATTACTCTCAATCTCCATCTGTCATCTGCAAAGGAGTGAATTGAGTTCTGAGTCAATGACAGAATATCATTGATAAATACCAGAAATGGGGACGGGGATAGGACGGAACCCTGCGGAACTCCAGCATTGATGAAATGTTGTTCTGAAAAAACACCATCCATCGCAACTCGTATTGAACGACCCTGGAGAAAACTCGATATCCATCGAGTGAAAGATTCCCCTTTCTCTATATTTTGCGCCCTTCTATAGAGCCGCAAACATTTTGTAAATAAGGCGCATTTGAAATTTTATGCTTTTTAGAAAATTTGCGCCTTTCTGTATACTTTGCGCCCTTCTACAGAGGCTCAAACATTTTGTAAATAAGACGCATTTGAAATTTTATGCTTTTTAGAAAATTTTGAGCCCTTCTATAGAGGCGCAAACATTTTGTAAATAATGCGTATTTGAAATTATATGCTTTTTTGAAAATTTTGCGCCTTTCTGTATATTTTGCGCCCTTCTACAGAGGCGCAAACATTTTGTAAATAATGCGCATTTGAAATTTTATGTTTTTTTGAAAATTTTACGCCTTTTTCTTCTGTAGGGGTGCAAAATTTGCAATTTCATGATTTTTTGTAAATTTTTCGTCTTCTCTATAGTTTCCGCTCATTTAAAAAGGCGCAAAATTCTGAATATTAGGCGCATTTTTTTCATGTTGTGTTTTTTTGAAAATTTGTTTGAAAAATTCAAAAGTGCGCCTTTTTTTTGGGGGGGGGGAGGGGTGAGATTCTATAAATTACAAATAAAAATGACAATCTTTGGTATTATGTAAGCATGATTTTCGTGTATTTACGAAACATTTCACAGTTAAATTTTACGAAACCGATCAACGTATTTTTACTTTGTCTACTTTAATTTTGTGAATTCAAAGTTCCAATCTAACATTTTTGAAAAAATAAGGTGAATACAGTAAAAATCAGCATCTGCGAAAAATATAGAATGAATGTAGGCGATGTTCAATGGAACATTCTTGTCGGTTTATTGTGTAGTTTTTACTTGATTGAAATTTGATAAGGAAAAATAACTGTGTGCTTTTTTGTGCCTATTTTTGGCTTATGTGCTTTATTGTGATAAATATTGTTTGTTTTTTTTTTTCGTAAAATACACGAATAATTCGTAAAATACACGAAACATTTCTCATTTTTTTTATAAATTTTTTTTTACGAACGATTCTTATATATTACTAAACAATATTCGTTAAATTAAAACAACAACAAAATTTCAAATATTTCGTTTGAATTACATTCTTTTTTTTTGATTTTTATCACAATTTTTTACCAAAGAATATTATTTTCTACGAATGTTATTTCGTACAACTATGAGCTACGCATTTTACGAATAAATAAACTTTCGTAAGTTTTCGAATCATTTTCGAATCATTCGTTTATTTTACAAACAATTTGTAAATACAGAAATATGTTTCGTTTTAACAACAAAATCAATATAGACAAAAATGTAACAAATTTCGTAAAATAAAAATTCACCCAACACTGGTGAAACTGATTGCATGGCCTGCAATAAATTGTATTGCATTAAATTCAATTGATTTTCAAATATAATTAATATATTTTTTTTTTGCAATTTAAACATGGCATATAGATTGTCTTGAGTTTTTCGCAGTTCTTGTTAGTTTTTTTTTTGTACTATTATTTTATTGTAGTTGTTGGTTGATGTTATTGTTACACTGACCGCCATCTCTAGGCGTTCGCCGCATGTGAGACGTTCGCAAAACTGGGTCATTACCAAGTCACACGTGCGAAACATGATGTGGGCCCAAAACCAGCGCGTAACCCACACATGGCCGCGCAAATAAATACACAATTCATTTAATAAATACTCCGTCGAGGCGGCCAGGCCAGGCCAGGCCAGTTCGCGCGAATGGATGGAGAAGGATATAAATAATGTAGGGGTACCAATTAGAATTAACCAGCAGCCACATAATTTATGGCAGGCAGCATCAATAAACAAATGCTCAAAAACGCAACGCGTGGTTTTTTTAATTTTTGCTAATATTTTGTTAAAGTCAGGCAGGCGCCAAGCAAAATGCAGACAGAGTAGCATTTAACTATAAAATTTTTATATAAATCAAGCATACAATATTAACGAATACATTACACAAACCTTATGAGAATTATAAATACATAAAGTACAAAATTTTAATAATATTAAAAATATTAAATGTTCAATAACATTTTATAAGTAATAAACATCAACGATTTTAATTAATGGATTGAATTTTTCTCAATTAAATCATATTAAAGATTATTCTTCACGCTGCAAAATAAAGAAACTCTGCGAAACATAATTTTTGTCTAGAGCTATGCGTAACATAATTATAATTGTTTTGTAAACATTATTATAATGACAGTCAAATATATTTGTGTATTTCGTTCTAACATATTTATGTTTAGAATTAATAATTTTAGCTGTTCTTGCTCGGTCACAATTGAATTGAAATATGAAATGGAATATATATTTCATGTTTCAATTCAATTGTGACCGAATGAAAATAATGTGCTAATCATTTAAAAAAAGAAAAAAATATTATTTGTTTTTCGTTAAAAATTTAAATTTTTATTTTTTATATTTATTATTTTTTTATCTTTAACTCATATTTTTAATGCAAATATAAGTTGCATTAAAAATAAATATTAAATTTTTATATTTCCAAAAAAGTTCACTTCGGGCGGTATAAATAATAATTCACCCGTTATTGGTTGTATGCGGTATTTGAACATAAATGGTCGGTTCACAGGTCACAATCGACCTGGCATCTTCATTTTCAAAATCATACAGCGTAGATATATAAGTAATCTAACTTCGGAGTTTCATTGTTCTAATTCTTCTAGTTTTCCTGTAATCGTGATTTCAACATGCAAACAGACGGTTATCGCTAAATCGACTCAGGAGGCCATGCTGTTACATACGATGTACCAAACTGCATATACTATTTTACTCTTACAAAAAAAAAAACACATTATTCTATAAAACTAAAAAAATAAATTTCAAATATCATTAGATTTATGAACATTCCCAGTATGCCATTCGCGTCGATATCGTTACAAAGATCAATATTTGGAAATCGGAACGATATCGAAGAAAAAAATGATCAAAATTCGATTCGAAAACATCGATCGATGTGATAAATGTTTAAATATCGTATCTTGTCGAAGATTTTGAATGTACGAAAAATGTTAAAAATTATAATCGAGAAAGAAACGAAATCGAACTTTTTTCTATCGCAGAGAAAGCTTAGAGTGCTCGAAAGTCACCGAGACATGACAGACTGGGCCGTTTTATGCCTACAAGTTTTTCCGAAAGACTTCGATAAAAAGGTTTGAACTCGTAGCTTTATCGCTTCAAAACATCTCATACATTTAATTTCTTTGCCATGATACGATATGTTAATATTTATCGCATCGACATCACAATATTTTTCAAAGCAATTTCGAAATTTATTTATTTTTTTTCCGATTTCAAAAAATGTATCCTATTGAGAGAACATCGACAGAACACAGACTGCCATGTCTCAGAGACCTTCGATGCCTCAAAGCTTTCTCGAATATCTTCGAGAAAAAAAAGTGCGATCTCGTTGCTTTCTCGATTCTAACTTTCCAAATTTCTCATACATTCAATTTAATTTTCAAGATAAGAAAACTAACAGAACGTATCGAGAACGGGTCCGATATCGTGTGATTTCTCCATCTACTCGCATTGATCTCGTAACAATATCGGATCGTATCGTGTTTGAATAATGAAAAAATAATAATAAAAAGAAATGTTTCTGATTTGTAGTTGATAGGACATGTTGAATACTCTCCAGCACAAATGTGAATACAATATTCAGTACTCCCAAACCCAATTACTTTTTGATTTTCAGTTCGATCAATATTCATATTTTTAAGCACAAGCAGCTAAAATATTTATAGCTCAACCTGCACAAATTAAGCACAACACTTATTATCAAATATTTTAAATAATAGTTTTTAAAAGTATTTGAAATACAAGTCATATTAGTTAATCCTTTCAGTAAAATTTTTTTATTTTAAACCTTAAACATTCATATAGTTATTGTTGGGATTATTTTGAGCCCAATAGGACAAATTCACTTTAAGTCTACGGAAAACTGTGTTACAAGGTCGTATCTCTGGATTGTGTACAAAATAAAAACACTCTTATGGTTGGTTTAAATTATAACAAATAATTTTATTAATTCACTTTAATAAACAACTTTACTAATAACAAATTCTAACAACTGCTGCATGTCTACTATTTCACTTGACATTGTTCTCACACGACCCTAGTAGAAATTTGTCCGATGCGCCATCGGGAAATGATCGGGTTTTCGTTGGGTAAGTCCTATTAGAGAAAATATGATCATTGCCTTTGCATGACCTTATCATGCTTAGCATACCTAAATATCTAAATAGTCAATGTTCCCGATCATAGCTACATTATTTGTTCCTCATAACGAAATTAGCATCAGGCATTGGTCGAGATTTAATGAGAGATACCCTATTATGCTCGGGCTCTGACAAGGCAATTGTCGGGTAAATAATAAAATGCGGAATTGCCCGATCAGTACATGATCATGGCCTGTAGCCGGTACATGATCAGGACACTGCGTTACAAGGACATTATGGGCCTCGTCATATCCCGATCATCTCAAATAATAACATGATCACTTCATGACCATGGCCCTACCAAAATTTCTACAAGGGGAGACGCTTTCCAATTACTACTGAAGTGCTGTGCCTCAGATGCTGCGCCCTTATATACTGCATACTTCGACATGTTTTGAGAACCTTCTACTCGTTTCGTGAATGACGCATGCTATTAGCATCTGATTCGCACTCATGCGTTTTAATGTGATGATCTTCCATCTCCTTCTCATACATTGCTTAATGCGCTGAATGATCTTCCGTCTCTTTCTAACTCATTGCTTAGTGCGCTGAATTGTCTTGTGTCTCATTTATTAATGTTAAATTGCTTGCACTATGGAGCAAATTACATCTTTTCGTGACAATATATATTTTTTTATGATTTTTTGGAATGTAACCATATAGTATGTTTTTAATAAAAAAGATAAAAAATTGTGTAATTTTTAAAATTTAAATATATATTAAAATTAATCCATTCGACACTGAATACACTACTATTTAATGAAAAATAAATACACAAGTATAAATTATCATATATTTTAAATATAAGAAATACTAAAAATGGCTTAAAACCTGAATATGCAATTTTTCTTATTTTGCTCAAAATATCACCTCACAGTTCATAAGTATATCTTTTTTATTAACTAAATTTATTTACCAACATATAATAGTTATCATAATCAGGTAACTTATTTCAGTCCAAATATTATAGCAGAGAGTATTTAAAGAATGTCTTTGAAAAGTTGTTACCATATGTTAACAAATTACTGAAAGGTTAAAAACTAATTCAAGCATATACTATATAATTATTACTTGCAAACACATTTAATATTTGAACCCAATTATAAATTTGTCTTCTTATTTGCTGCAAAACCTCTTGATTATACAAAAGTGTATATTAAATGAAAAGTATTTAGTAGAAACCATAAAAACTTATTAAAAACATTCAATTGTTTGTGACAAATAATTCATAAACAATACTTTTTTTTGTGTTTACCTATTATAATTACCGAAAACATAGTTTTTGTAGTTGAATTTATTTAGTAAGTAGTTTTATGTTAACTAAATTTAATTATTTAAATATTGCAGAGCATAATAGTTATGTTTGCATAATTATACAATTATAATTAATTTTTTGTTGCACGTTATTAAATATTGTATAATTATAGTAATATATTACATAATCATATTATAATCTAAATCATGAAATTGTTTGAATAAAAAAATGAATATCTATCAAATTTAATAATTTAATAATATATAATTATTTTAAAAGAATTAATGAGAGCTCATTTGCAGTACATTGCTTGCGGCCAGTGTTGTCTGGCCACAGAGCAGTTCCGTGTTTTTCTTCACCTAGTGAACTAATTATTTTTGGTCTTCAATGTTTGTTGACTTATTCAAATAAAGTACAACACAATTTAACATAGAGACAATTAAGCTAACAAAAAAATAAATATTTAAACTGGGTCAAACGCGTTACAAACGCGTTTAACTTGTTTGCAGACGAGAACGTTCACCCACGCCACACGACAAGATCGTTGGGGTCTATTGTTGGCGGTTGTCAGTAAGATTTCCAGTTCTAGTATAATGAATACAATAAATAAAAAAATTTCAAAAATAATACAAAAAAAAAACTCAACACAAATAATGCAGGAAATGCTGACTGCAATGACACGCGTCACCGTGTGACACGATCACTCGCAATGGGTGCTAGCGGTTTTGTTCGGAAATAAATTCCTTGGCAATTAAATAATTTGGCAGCTTAAAACAGGGCACAAAGGCAGCAGTGCGCTGATAAAAAACAGCTGCGTGAAATAAGCAAAGGCAACACATCAAAAAAAAAAAGAAAAAAACAATATTGGCGGCGACCGGATGCGATCGCATCATATTTAAGGCGTTACATTGCGTTCGAGTTCTTGAGTACAAGTCGAAGTTTTTTAAATTATTCTATAAACATATCAAAATAAACATGTCAAAATTAGGCTCAGACCAGTCAGTTCTCAATATGGCGGCGTTCAACCGCATGGCGATCATCGATCGTTGGTTCATTTCCGGCAGTTGTAACAAAGCGACGCCACAAGGTCGCTGGGCAAAATTAAGGCGCAGCCCTCATCACGCACCCAAGTGTAAGATGAGCGCCAGCCAAAGACATTAATGTTGCTGTATAATAAAAAAGGCATACAAATTAAATTTATAATAATAAAAATAAAAAAAAAAATTGAAAGGCAAAAATAAATCAATTTGAAAAACAACATCCAACTGATCTGCAGACCACATATGACAACTTGATATCATGCGAAATGTTTGTTAATCGCTTTTGATGGATCGCACAGCTGTGCAGTTCACAAATAGCAGAGGCTGTCAGACGTCTGAACGTGGGGCACGTATGACCCAGCGAGCGTCAAACAATCAGTCAAATGTTAAAGCGCCCTTGGCTGGTGCCCTACGCTTCAGTGTACAGTAGGGGTTCCAATCTCGAAGCATTTTGGCAATCCCGGGACTTTCGGGATTAGAAAAATAATTCCGGGATCCCAGAATATATCCGGGATTATGTCCCGAATGATTGAAATTTATATTACAGGTACCAAAGAAGTAAATTTTACACATTAAGTCGGATCGGCATAAAGGTCTTAATTTACATAGTGCTGCTAGAGTTTATCACAAGAAAATTTGAGTCGGAAAATAATTTCCTGTGCTTGAGTATTACAGATGAAGTTAAAAACACTTTGAATCAATATTTTATCATCTAAATAAAGCTGTTTTGGATCGAAGTAGGCTTAAAAAATTATTATTGCCTTATGCATCGTCTTTGAAGTTTAAAAAGAACAAAAATTTTACATTTTCTCAAGTTAAACCTGTCACAAATATAATTGTGTTTATACATTCTTTGTAGTTCTGAATCCAAATATGTTAACGATCAATTTCTGTGACGTATAGTTAAAAAATCCTAAAGTCTGCCAATAATTAAATTTTTACTCATTATGATTTTGGCGTACGCGCATTGCAACTGAAGGTAAAAAAATAACTTTAAAAAATAACTTTATGTTTAGGGTAATAAAAATGTATTTTGTATCAGAATAGGTTCCAAAAATTAGAGTTTAAATCTATTAATGTCCCACTAAAATTTCAGAAATTGGGAAGTTTAAAACACTAAAAAAATAGTAATTTTATTTGATAAAACCGGAATATTATTCAGGAGGAATTAAAATATTCAAACTCTATTGTTTGAGCCTATTCCGATATTTACATGGTAAAAAAAAAACAAAAATACGAATTTGTTTTTAAATTTATCTGCAATGCTTAAGCACAGGACATTTTTTTCGATCAAAATTTTATGTCAATTTTAGGACGTATTACAATTTGATATTAAAACATAAGTTTTATTTCGATCCGCACTATTAATATAGTTTTGCGAAAAATACTAGCAGCGGTATTCTTACATGAAATCAAACATTTGTCATCGAGTCTATTGACAAATTTAAAATTTAATAGTTTTAATATTTTCAACACGTTATTTTGATTGGCAATCCCGGGATTTCATTTCGGTATTTTCGGTACAAATATTCTCCGGGATCCCGGGATTGAAAGCCCTAGTGTACAGTATTTTAATATTTATTATTTTATTCAAAGAATATTAAGATGTAAAAAAAAGAAAAAGCATTGTAAATTATTTAAAAAAGACAAATAATAAAAAAAAAAAATCAGTAAGGAAGGTTAGGTTCCATGGGAAAATTGTAAGTACGGAAATTTTAATAGTTGCTATCCTGAAGTTAGTAAGAATTATGAC
The DNA here is from genome assembly GCA_951804985.1 of Dryomyza anilis. Classification (NCBI taxonomy): domain Eukaryota; kingdom Metazoa; phylum Arthropoda; class Insecta; order Diptera; family Dryomyzidae; genus Dryomyza; species Dryomyza anilis. Next base: position 21,886,709 of record OX638132.1, on the reverse strand, counting down.
AGCTATTATAGTATAAGACGATTATAAATATCCTACACCCAAATACCCGATACCCTCATGTGTGCAAATACTTTTTAAAGTGGTTCAGAGGTCCGCAAGTTTTACGAATACTGAAAATAACTGCAAACTTGTAAGGATTTTGTTTTATTTGAGTACCCGTATGTATGAATGGGGGTAGGTGTACCGAACTTCGATTTTTGTATATTTTTAATGAAATAGTCAAGTGGTTTTTACAAAAAACAAAAACTTTGGCCGGTATAAAGTAAAATTCACCCATAAATGCTAGTGTTAGGTATTTGAGTATAAAATGTTGGGTCATAACTACGAAAATGGACTGATCATAACCATTTTCAATACCAAATAGCGTAGATGTATAAGTAATCTAAATTCAGAGTTTCAGTGATATTCCTTTTCTAGTTTGTTTGTAATCGTGATTATAATATACAGATATACGACATTGCTAAGACGACTCAGAAGATCACGCTTTTCAAGAATTCATACTGGACATGCCTCCTTCTAGATCTTACAACCGGATGGCCAACTTTGAGTGTAGGATAAAAAATATAAAAAAAAGATAATTTTTCGTCTTTGGCTCCAAATGTCTTGAAAAGTTTTTAGAATATTTTCATTTATTCTTAAAAATTAGAAAAATGTGCTTAACATGTTTTTGGAAAATTTTGTATGTTACGCTAATGGCCAACATTTTTGAATTTCGTAATTTTTCTAAAATGAATTCAAAATTGAATTCGAATTTTTCAAATGATATCTAGGAGATTAAAATCGAATTATCCCCAGACAAAAATTTTGGCAGGTTCGAGGCAGTTCAGAAACATGTCCTCGACATATTTCAAACAGACAAAGGCGGAGTTTGTATCAAAAGCTGTCTGTTTTCTACCCGTTCCCAAAATATGGCGTGAATCAGCCATTAAAATGCCTTCAAATTTTACAACCTGCTATATACTTCCCAAGACATTTCATTTAGCAGTGCGTTTGTCGGAAATATGCCCAAAATATTACCGAAAAATGTCAGAAATTTTGTCTCGGGATATATCAAATTTACTTCACCAGGTAAAATTTTTAGCAGGGTCGACGCAGTTTAAAAACATTTTTTCGACATATTTCAAACAGATAAAGAAGGAGTTTGTATCAACAACTGTCCATTTTCTGTCAGTTTCCCAAATATGCTGTGAATTTGCCATTTATATTCCACACAAAATTTACAACCTGTTACACATTTCCCAAAATATTCCATTTATCAGTGTGTTTGCCCGAAATGTTCCCGAAATATATTTTGAAAAATGCCAAACATTTTGTCTCGGGTTGTATTTATTTTTGATACTTTCAATTCAGGGATTGTGAATTGATAGGTAATTTGTAATATTTGATTTCATTGTTCGAAAATTAATGTACTAATATTATTTTTCTATAAAATTTCCAAACACCATGTCTCTGTTCACTAATATTATATAATAGGACGAACAAAAATAAAACAAAAACCTTTGCATTTTTTTACGAATTGAAAAGCGAGAACCCTTTACTGAGAATTAAACATTTTTCATTGAATTTTATTGAAAAGGTCTATCCATAAAAAAATGCTCTATTAAATGACAAAATCGTTGTGAAGAATTTTCAAAGTTCACGTTTTAGTACCCAAATCGATAATTCATAACGCGAAATTTCCATTAAAAATCAACATTAAATCGGTAATTAATATCAGAGTGTGACCCTGATCTATATATACTTTTCTATACGTAACATGTCTCTGATGCCGATTTTTTAAATACTGTTAAAATTAGAAAATACTAATAATGCCTTTTATAATAATCACTGCTTTTGTATTATCCGATTTTGTTCGTTGATTGGTTCTAGAAACAGTAATTTAATGTTCTATCCGAAGATGTGCCCTTTTTTTAGTTCAGTGAGTTTGGGAGACGTCAATTATAAATTTGATGATTTCGGTGTCAAAACGCAAACACTTAAAGGTCCCGACGAATCCATTTCCCACATTCGGATTTTGCTGAAAAGTCTCTACATCAATTATGTCATCCAATAGTGGATTTTAATTGGTTGACCTTTCTCAATTTGAAATTATAAAAATCCATTGTCAGTCTAGGGAACACGTTTTGCTAGTAAATTGAAAATTCAGCAAAATTCGGTAATGGGAGATATGATTATTTTCAGGTTTTATTTGGACCCACAAGAAGCGGCTAACATCTGCTATATAACATCCGCTATATACGGGTGGGGTCAAGAGTTAGATTGAAGGGACCAGGTATTCGATATTTTCACTTGCAACAGGGCTAGATTTTCGACGGATCCTCTGCCTGGTAGACTCTCTGCACGGAACCTTAAAACAGCCCAGGGAATATAAATTTCTATGAGGCTCATATGTGTCTCATACATTTTGCTCGCACTCGTGCGACTATATTGAGGCGCATATGCGTCTCATGCTACTGATATTTAAAATTTTGTACGCACTCGTGCGACTATATTGATGAACAAATGCAACTCACAAATGCCTCGCACTAGTGCGAGCGTATTGAGTCTCAATTGCGGACACACGATTGCTACTCTGAGCGCGCACGCGTGCGACTTTGAATCATTGAGGGGCATCAATTTTACAGTCACGCCTCCTGACCTTAGCTAACTCCATACTGTTGATAGGACACTGGGGAGGGTATTATTAGTCGGCACCTACATGGAGAGTTTGGAAAGAGGATTTGTGAGGATTTTGGCTAATCCAAAAAAGTATTTTAAGCTAACAATTTTCTAGAACTGTTTGCGAATAAAAATTATATGTTATCGATTTTTCGATATTTCGATAGTTTTCCAAGTTATAAGTTAAGAAACGGCTTTTTTTTTTTGGTCTCAATAAACAATCGTGGGGGTTAAGAAAGAATGTTTGTTACAAACTAAAATGTTTATAAACTGGCTTGAGCGTGCCAAAAATTAGTAAGGAATGGAACTGAAAAATTTAAATCATTTTTAGTTTCAATTGCCGATCTGTTGAAGGAGGTACTTTTTAATGATTTTAACTATATTTTTATTAACCAAATGTAACAGACTGAACATTTTGCATTTTTTGAGTCTTGTCACTTGCCCACAGAAATACTTTGCGTTGGAAACCCTAGAAACTGTTGCTGTTGATCGCAAAGCATGTTGCTGACATGAATTATGAGGTCACGAAGAGAAAAAAGTTCAGTATTTTATATAATTTTTTGATTAATAAATCTTAAAGTATTATTTGAGGCGCACATACGAAGAGCAGCATCAACAAATGGTTGTTGTTTTTTTTTTTTTTTTCGGTAGCCCTCAGTAGCCATGGATGTTGGCCCATTTGTGCGGCTGTTTGTTTTCATTAAAATTATTGCCTTTTTGTTATGGTTTTTATTGTAATAATAATTCATCAAAATTACATTTACAATACAAAGAAAATAAATAAATGTTTTTTTTTGTTCACATTAAAGTTGTTTCCCCCACAATAACAATTAAAACTACAATAATAACTAAAGCACAAGAACAAACATACATAACAATCACAATAACAATTAGTGTTGATCACAGCAAGTGCTTCGCAGTAAGAACCGCATCATCAACGGCGCAGCACGATCATCATCAGAACCAACATCCGCAGCCACATTTGCCATGATCCAGTGCTGATCCAATGCTGATCCGTTTCGTTACATTTCGTTTCATTGCGTTTCGTTGCGCCTCATAACTTGAGGCGCGCGCTCGCTTTTCGTCCCAGTGAATTTGAATTCATTTCCAGCAACGCAACGGTTCATGCGAGTTCGTGTGCTGCGTCGTACCACGTTCGTATTCCGTTTTCCTCGCAATCGTGTATTTTATGCTTTAAAACCGCAGCAACAAAAAGGATCGTCATAATTTTCTGACAAACTCCCAAAAATTAAGAATTTGTATATTTTTTAATTATTATAATTCATTCATTCGCTTGGATTGGATTTGATTTATTTGACTCGCGTACGTTTATTGGTATTTTGCATGCCAAGTGATTGTGCGCCAAATCGGCGGTACGTGGTTTGTTCACATTCGCATTGAACACAGCCAACTGAACGGTCGGTCATTCGTACATTCGGACAGGCAGTCAATCGGTCCGTCACTCACATCGACTGTCATTCGTGCGCAGAGTAAAAACAGCCTGGCAACCAGGCAACTACGTCGAGTGCAGAACTTTTGCACGATTCGCTGCGTCTCACATACCGTGTGTTGTTGCCGCTGTGTCAAAGTGTGTCCTGCGAGTCCTAAATCGTAAAAGTGTTTAGTGTTGAAAAAAAAAACAAAAAGTGAATAAAATATGTATTTTAATATACACTGAAATAATTAACAACAAAATATAAAACAGATTTATTAAAATAATTAAACACATCAACATGAAAACTAAAAGTATTGCTATGTGTTTGGAAATTCTACGGCAAAACTGTATTTTGCAGTTTAAGGTATTTTAATGTTTATTTTTTTTATTTTGTAAATATTAAATTTATTTTATTTTAATTTAATTTCGTTAAATTTTGAACCTTTTGTATTTCGTCGTTTTAAATGTAAAACTTATCAAAAACTATTATATTTTTATATTAAAATTTAAAAAAAGAGTTAATGAATTTTCAAAACTTAATTGGGATATTGCCCACATAGTTTAATTTTTGTCAGAAAAAAAAAAACAAATTTGAAATTGCATACGGCCATATTTCAGCTTTTGATCGAATTCCGATAGAATTTCATGTAAAATTTGTAAACACCCTTTGTTTGAGTTTGATGTATCAATATAAAAAATGTTACCAAACGTATTAAAATAATTATAGTTAAAGTAAACGGATTGACTTCAAAACAATAATATGACTGATACATTGAATTTAAAAACGTTTGTTTTCTAATATTCATATGAAATTCGATCAAAAGCTGGAATCAGCACCGATATGCTTGAAATTTGCAAAATGTATTTCATGAATTTCACTTCTACAACGACGATATTATAAAAACGCTTTTTCCCAGTCAAGTGAATTAAATTTCGTTTAATAGTTAAAATTTTATCAACTAAAATCACAAAATATTTTCCTATTAGTGAGGTACATTTGCTTGAAATAAAAAAGCAAATTTTGATTTTACTTTTTTTAAAGTTAAATTCTCTTAAATAGCAGGAAAATGTTCCCTCTATTATAAGTAACATTTACCATAACGCTATTTCAAGTTCAATTATTTAATTATTATTATGATATTAATTTCTGAGTGTACTTTTTAAAGTACGTTATATATCAATAGTATCAAAACTGTTCGATTTCATATCAATTAAAATGGCACTTTAAAGCATTCTCATTATAATGCAGATTAAAAATTCAACAATTACTTTTTTTTGTATTATTAATCCATATATTTTAATTTATTGAAATCGGATTAATTTTGCCAGTAAAACAATGATAAAAAACCATAAAAAAATATAGTTTTGTTCTATATTTTATTTATATTTTATAAATCTAGATAGATCTCTTCTTTTTTTGTAGTATTAAAACTTAGAAGTGACAAGTTGTATTGTGTAGTAGAAATGATAAATATTTAATATCGGGATATACATCCGATTTGATTTTATCGATATCATTCGTACAAATTGATCGTTTTAGGAAATACATGATCATTAGGGTGCCGCGAAAAAACAAAAGTATTTATATTTCATGTCTAGAAACTTTTTAATTTAATTCTTTGAGATTTTGAGGAGTTTAATGATGTTGGATCACACTAGGAAATTTATTTTATTTAATATAATATTTTTTTTTTATATTTACTGCTGTAAATTATAATTATAATAGTGTAATATTAATGTCAAAACTATTAAGGAAAAATTTAAAAATGTTAAGAATGTTCTGTGTACCTTCAAAGTTAAATTTGTTTGACAATTCTTTTGAGTATGCTTTAAATTCGCAAAACTTAATGTTTAAAACAATTCTTAAAATGAGGAAATCACTAGATATTGACAATAAATGCTTACTTATACAAAAAAATAAATAAAAATTGCCATTTGTTGAAATTATAGCCTACCCCGTTTAGTTTTTGTGTGTTTAAAGTAATGCCGGATTTTCATGAAAAAAATAGTAGTGATGTATCAAACAAAAAAAAAATCTTCCAAAAACCAGTATTCATCATATTGATGATTTCATTCATTGAACTAAAATCGTATTTTTTCAATGTTTTTCGTTTTTAATATTTTTTATAACATCAAAATTTGTCTTGATTTACACATTTATGTATTTATAATAAAAGAGTAAAACAATTTTAATAATTATTTTATGAGACAAAAGAAGGAAAATTTAATCAAAAGATGAACAAAAAAATTAAAATATATTTGGAAAGGACTGCAGAAGGGCTGATCTTTAAAAAGAAAGGATGAATAGTCACTATAGTTATGACACGCCTATTAAAGGAAAAGTTAAGTATTAAAGAGAAAGAAAAACCAGTTGGGAAGGTTAGATCACATGGGAAATTTTAAAGTAGGTGTAATTATGATAGTTAGGATTATCAAAATTATAGTCGGTCTAAGCCGACTATAAATACCCTACACATATGTGTGGTTACCATTCAAAGTGATATATAGGTCACCAGGGTATACGAATCCTGAAAATAACTACAAACACTCAATCGCTGAAGAATTTCCATTCATTTGATACCCATATTTACAAATGGGTAGGTGTACCGAATTTCGATTTTTTTTTTGTGAACCACAAGTCTTTTCGCCGGAAAACATTATTATCATGTATTTGAGCATGATGTCAATATATATTTGACCAACAAAGTTTACCTAAGCACGTATACATAAAAATTGATCTTTATATATACATTTTATATGTGGTATTTGAACATAAGTGGTCGGATCATAGGTCACCATGGACCGATTTTTCGCACATACAGCGTAGGTATATTAGTAATCTAAGTTATAAGTTTCATTTATCTAGCTCTTCAATTTTAAAAGTCTTAGGGATTTCAACAGACAGACGGACAGACAGACGGACAGACGGACAGACAGACAGACAGACAGACAGACAGACAGACAGACGGACAGACCGACGGACAGACGGACATCGCTAAATCGACTCAGGAGGTCACGCTGATCAAGAATATATATACTTTTCCATACCGGAGATGCTTTCTTCTGGGTGTTACAAACGGCGTACCAAACTGAATATACCCTTTCACTCTTAGGGCCAGTTTTTCAGTGCTAGTTTAAACGTAGTTTAAACTTCGTTTAATTAATCTTCTCTTTTAATTAAACGGCGTTTAATATTGTTCGCAGTTTTTCAGTGATAGTTTAAAATGTACATAGATCCAGTCGATAAATATGGCACCGCTGGTTAATGACAAAAAATGTCTTTCGATTTTGATTTGTATGTCATTCAAAAATTAAATAAACAAAGAAAAATGAAATAAATGAAAATTAAATAAATGTTTCAGAAAAATTTAATGATTATAATCGAAATAATTAGAAAAAATAGTGAGCAACTATAGTGGAGACGTGAGGATTGTTTTTTTTTATTAAAAAAGTGCAAAAATCTAAAAATAAAGAACAAATTGCGATCCAACGGAGGAACAGAAAATAGCAACAGTGTTGTGAGACGTTTTCCTCTTTACATCTTGAAAGTTTTATAAAGTGCAAAAATCTCAAAATAAAGAATAAAATGTAATCCGATGCAGCAACAGAAAATAATAAAAGTGTTGTGAGATAATTTTCTCAATATTCTCTTGAAAGTTTAAACGAAGTTTAACCCTTCAACATCGGTCGTTTAAACTAAGTTTAAACGACAAATGAAGTTCACTGAAAAATTCGATTCTGTCTTTAAACAAAGTTTAAACTACAAACGAAGTTCAACTAGAACTGAAAAACTGGCCCTTAGTGTAGGGTATAAAAATTCAAAAATATTTTATAATAAAAAATAACAAAGAAGGACAATTTAAACAAATGAAGGACAGAAGAAGGAAATATATTTGGAAAGGACTACAGATGGACTGATCTTTCATAAAATGGACGAATGGTCACAGTAGTTATGACACGCCTATTTTTGTAGATACTTTGCAAGTCGGATTATAAATAATTCTTCCAATTCTTGTGTTACACAAACACTTCTATTTGAAAGTTAATTTATATATGGTCTTTGTAGATAGTGATAGTGACAGTCGTGAATTATGGTTGAGTTTAGACAATCTCACTCCAATATTGGTGGTATTAAATAACAGAGTGTGACACTCAATCAACAGTTTAAAAATTATTAATCTCCTGAACAAGTAATTAAAATAGTAATTAAGAATATTGAGGAAGATATATGTATGTATTCAATGTGAGTGGGATAGGACAAAGCGTCATTAGAAATATTTGTGGAATTTCTCTGAAACATAACGAACATATTTCCGCCAAGCCACAAAACACACATTGAACGAAAAAGGCATTTTGGCATGAGGTTTAAAGAGTGAAAAAGTTATTTGTCACAACCATTCGGTTAAAAAGAATTTTTTATAAATTTGTGGACCAAACTGTCGCTTGAAATATTAGCCAATACACAACCGAAAATTTTCTAAAACTGTTTGTAATCCGTTCTGGTACAAAAAAAATATGCTACATTTGAAATAAACTATGATTTGTCTATGAAAAATCTTTCCAACAAATATTACTAAACTACCTTGAGTTTGCCGAAAATGTAGTCTACAGTATTTTGATATATTAAATTTTTTTGCTAAAACCACATTTAAAATACTTCAAAATGAATCATTTAATAAAACCCATTACCAATTCATATAAAAAGGCGGGGGAAAACTAAAAATCTGTCAACGAATTCGAAGAATTTCTAGTAATTTAATTTGATTTCCAGTTATTGCGACATCATTAGAGATTCAATTAATTGAATGTGCTGCTATTTGTGTTTTTTAGATTAAATTGGGTGCGCATAATACTTAAAAGTTTATATTGAAATGCGGAAAATACTGCATTGCGTAATAAAGTTTTTAAGAATTGGAGAACATAAATATATTTATTTATTTATTTATTGCATGTCAATGCGCCATAATATTTATTTTATTAGGCAATTAACACCAAAAGATTAGCATTAAACATAAATTTGTGAGCATATATTTTATACGAGTGCCTTTTTTTTGAATAAATTGAATAGTCACACAAATTCAGGCGACTTTTTTTTAGATATTTTTATTATTTTATTTATTTCTTTTTTTTTTATGAAAAATAACAAACGCGCAACATTTTTGGCAGACTCAAGGGCGAGCACGATTCTAAATTATTATTTGCTGGGCTTATGTCATCGTGTGGCAGTGGCCTGCATATTTCAATGCGGTGGCAACGCCACGCAATTATGCTATAAATTACAAAGCAGCAGCAGTGTCAGTGCGCGCCACGGTACAGCAGCGGGCGCGGCTCTTTCTGCGTGCGAGTTCAAATTATGTTCTACTCGCGTGAAAATTGAGAGATTTTTTTTCGTTCAATGTGCATTTGGTGATTTTTCATACACGCAGCCGCTGTCGTCTCCAACAGAACATAAATTTTGAATATAGTTTATAAAAATTCGCGCATTTTCTTCAAAGCAACATTGGAGAAAAATGAACGCAAAGTCTATGTAAAAATAAAAACAATCAAATAAAATTGCAAACAACAACAAAAAAAAATATACAACAAGAAAATAGAAAAAATGAAAATTGCGAGAGAGCAAAAATTCAAATTTAGAAAATCTATTTTGGGACCGTTTCAACGCCGAATCGTCCGTCGGCTGCCGATTGTTTACAAGCGCGCCGTGTACCATGCCGCCGCCGACGTCGTCGCGCACCCTGTACGCACCACCCTGCCACCTTGTGCGCCCACATCCGGTGCCGCGTCCGCAGCAGCAGCGGTATCAGCAACATCGGCAGCAGCATCAACCGTGTCCGTTGCCGCAATTTGGCTCAGCGCGAAGTCCGCGAATTTTCAGTTTCTTTCGGGTTTCTCTGAGGATCGGCGGCGCGTGAGGTTATTGGAAATTTTCGAAAACGCCAGCGTTCAAAAATTGCGAAAACTCAAATCAATTTAATTTTTCTGGCAAAAATTTTTATATAATATTTTTTTGTTTTTTGTTGCTGTTTTTCATTTGTTCATGCACATCATGTGAATCTTTTATTACGAATTTTGAAATATTTTTACAGAATATTTTATTGTGTCTGTGCGCGATTACTTTCGAGTTATCATTTGTCGTTTTTAATTGTTTTACGGTTGACAAATTTTATTAAAATATATAAATTTATATATATTATTGTGCAAAGCAGAAAAAATAATTAATTTATTGCATGCGGAAGCGAGAAAATCAACGGAAAAGTGTTAAAATAAAAGGTGAAAAATCAAATAGATACGAATTATGTTAAATTTTAAAGTTGTATGCAAAATGTTTTTAAAATCGGTGTAAATTAATTTTTATCATCATTTTATATTGAAGACTTTTATTGTGATTGTTACTAATGCAGTGAGTTGAAATATTCAGTTATTTTTATTAAAAATATCAACGACATGAAATGGAAAAATGGTCCCTTGTACTAATACGACACACAGGGAAAAATTATGTTTTGCAGCAAACATATTATGTTACACGTTACATATATGAATTTCCTGGATTTTAAAATAAATATGTTAATAATAAATTAGAACCATGAAATGAATAACAAAATAATTTAAAAATTCAAATTTAACAGTGAAATCCAGTTAAAGACATCAAATTTACGAATGCAAATATATTATGTTTGCTGCAAATAAAGTTTTTCTCAGCGTGCAGTTATGCTTTCAATTTTTTGTGTATTTCTGGAGTATTAATAACTATTTTAATAGGTGTATTAAATTTTAAACGAAATTTAAGAATTTCCAAAAAAAAACTGCTCTATTTTTTTTAAATTTAAAAACCTTTTCTAATATTTAAAAATTACTTTTTATTATATAGATTTGATATTATTTTAAATCTATCTATACAAAAAATGTTACACTAATTAATTTCTTTACCTCGAATTAAAGCCAAATAAAAAAACGTTTCAATATTCAAATACAAATTCTGACGTGGTCCTGTATAAGTTTTCGAAAATGGCATCAGTTTTACAGCACATTTAAAATAAAGCACATTTTTAAATTTTTATCATTTTTTATCGTATTTTTAGTGAAAATTCGTACTTTTAGTGAAAATTCGTATTTTAGTGAAAATTCGTATTTTTAGTGAAAATTCGTATTTTTAGTGAAAATTCGTATTTTTAGTGAAAATTCGTATTTCAAATGAAAATTCGTATTTTTAGTGAAATTTGTATTTTTAGTGAAAATTCGTATTTGTAATGAAAATTCGTATTTGTAGTGAAAACTCGTATTTTTATCCAAATTCGTATTTGAAGTGAAAATTCGTATTTTTAGTGAAAATTCGTATTTGTAGTGAAAATTCGTATTTGTAGTGAAAATTCGTATTTTTAGTGAAAATTCGTATTTTTAGTGAAAATTCGTATTTTTAGTGAAAATTCGTATTTTTAGTGAAAATTCGTATTTTTAGTGAAAATTCGTATTTTTAGTGAAAATTCGTATTTTTAGTGAAAATTCGTATTTTTAGTGAAAATTCGTATTTGTAGTGATAATTCGTATTTTTAGTGAAAATTCGTATTTTTAGTGAAAATTCGTATTTTTAGTGAAAATTCGTATTTTTAGTGAAAATTCGTATTTTTAGTGAAAATTCGTATTTTTAGAGAAAATTCGTATTTTTAGTGAAAATTCGTATTTTTAGTGAAAATTCGTATTTTTAGTGAAAATTCGTATTTTTAGTGAAAATTTGTATTTTTAGTGAAAATTCGTATTTTTAGTGAAAATTTGTATTTTTAGTGAAAATTTGTATTTTTAGTGAAAATTTGTATTTTTAGTGAAAATTCGTATTTTTAGTGAAAATTCGTATTTTTAGTGAAAATTCGTATTTGTAGTGATAATTCGTATTTGTAGTGATAATTCGTATTTGTAGTGATAATTCGTATTTTTTAGTGAAAATTCGTATTTTTAGTGAAATTTGTATTTTTAGTGAAAATTCGTATTTGTAGTGAAAATTCGTATTTTAAGTGAAAATTCGTATTTTTAGTGAAAATTCGTATTTGTAGTGAAAATTCGTGTTTGTAGTGAAAATTCGTATTTGTAGTGAAAATTCGTATTTTTAGTGAAAATTCGTATTTTTAGTAAAATTTCGTATTTTTGTGAAAATTAGTATTTTGTTTTGAAATTCGTATTTTTAGGGAAAATTCGTATTTTTTAGTTAAAATTCGTATCTGTAGTGAGAATTCGTATTTTGTGAAAATTAGTAAATTTTTTGAAAACTCGTATTTTTAGTGAACATTCATATTTTACGTATAATTTCGTACAATTATTAAAAATTCATATTAGTAAATTTATTATTTTATTTAACATTTTTCGTATTTAATAAAAATTTGAATTGGAATTAAAAATTTTAATTTAACACCATGATTGGGATTTGATCATTAAATATTTCCCTTGTCCGAACCCGAGCCGTTACATGAAAAACATACACTGTCCCCGATAGGGAAATACATTAATAGGGAAAAATTTCTATTAAGTTTGATTTTAATGAATTTATATTTGAATTAATTGAAGCGTGTGCAATAAGTGCGATATCTAAAAAAGTTTGTTTTGAGATATTTGCGTTTAAAGTTGTTGAATGTCCGTGTCTAATAAAGCAATAAGTCGATATTATTGATAACATGTTTCCGTTAAAATTTCAGCTTTTAGCTTTATTATGCACTTTTTAAATTTATTTTAAAACTATTATTAATATACAAAATAATTAATTTAAAAAAGTTTTGCATAAAACGAGAAATAAAATTTGGGTGTATGTATAAACATTTAGAGTTATAAATATTACATCAATAATTAATAAAAAAAAAACATTTAATTAAAACCGATATTAATCGATTCTGATGATCAACTACGGTCAAAACTAAATGCACTCTTTAAAAAAATGAAAAACTTAAGAAAAATATATTTTTTTATATCGTGATAAGGTCCTTTTTCACTATAATTAATAAGAAAATACTGGGAATGAACTGGTCTGTCATTATAAATTTTAAAAAATATCCGTAACGAAATTGAAAAAGTAAAAATTTGTATTTTTATTTTTGTTAATTTCAACATGTACATTTTAAAAATGGATAACTTACGAGTTCATAATCACTGTACACCCAGAAAAAAATTCCCTCAAATCCCATTAAAATTGGTCAATAGGACAATTATTGATTTAATAGTATACAAAAAATATGTTTTTTCATATAACCTCAATGGCAATGTCATGGTATTTTCTAGTATTTAATGGTATTTTCCGATTAAAATAATAATTTATCCTATTGAATATTTTTAATAGTAAAAAAATATTGTTTATATAGTATTTTTTTCTGGGTGTAGTTAGATAAAAAGTACTAAGAATGAACTGGCCTATCATTATAAATTAGAAAAAATGGGGTGTTTTATAACGAAATTTTGAGTAAATCAATGACAAAGTCATTATTTTTATTTTTGTAAATTTCAATTTTACGTACTTTTTAAATATGAAAAAATCATGAGGTGCAAACATGTGATATACAATTGAAAAGGTAGTTTAATTCTCTAAAACATGAGTGAAAAACAGATTATACTTTATAACCAATTTTTTTGATTAGGTTATGTCCGTAATAAGCATTTGTTAAATACCCTGTAATTTAAATTGGGTGCAAAATTAGACGTTTTTTATTTATCATTTTTTTGAGTCATAGAATTATTGACATTGATGAACCAAACACCCTGTATATAAACGAGGTAAAACCACATATTGCACATATTTCTTCTATTGGATTATAAACGTTTTAATAAAAAAAATCAAAGATTTGTAAATCAAACTATTTCCAAAATTATGACAGTACTTAATACTGCATTTTAAACTTTTACCTCATACAAATTTTTCTAGGTTACTGTTCGGGATCTGATGATTAAATATTTTGCCGATTAGTTGCATTATCAAAATGATTTGGACATGATAACGTAGAGCAATTTTCTATTAGGGTAATAAATTGTAGCATTTTTAAATGTAAACTTTGTCGAAATAAAACTTTATGCAATATTTTAATGCAATATCTACTTTTTAAAAAGTATTTAATTTCAAAGTTAGCCAATGTTAGTAATTTCGAGTGTTTGCTTGAAGTGTGTCTGAAAAGTCATATATCATTTTATGGTTTATCATTAGAGCGCAAATGCTTCGAAAATAATCAAAAAATTGTACAAAAGAAATCAAAATTTTAGATTTTAATATATTAAATGAATACATAAATTCATTATATTAAAAATTAAAATTAGTCCTGACAATTGAAATAAAAATGCAAATATATATTTTTTTAATTAATTCTGTTATGTACTGTATATATTTTAAATCCAAAATCTAGTTAAATAACTAATTTAAAAAGTTCGATAGCAAATTTTATAAAAACAATAAGTAGTACACAGAAATTAAATAATCGACGTAAATATAGCAACCGATATTAATTGCATACATTAGTCAATCCAGCAATGAAATTCACTAATTCATTGAAAACATTTGAAATTCTTCGTTAAATTAGCAATACCGTTTGCTAATATGAATATTTGTACGTAAATGCAGCAAATTAATTAGTCGGCGCAGTTTCAGCAATTATATTTGCTAAAACAGCGCCGATTAAACTATTCTTATAAGCGAACACAATTGCTTATATAACGAAGAATAGTAAATGTTTTCATTAAATTTGTGAATTTCATTGCTGAATTGATTAATGAATGCAATTAATATCGGTTGCGATATTTACGCCGTTTATTTTTTTCTGTGTAGGAAAAAACTAAGTATGCATTCAAAATAAACACTCGCGAATTATATAATTATGATGTATTTATGGAATGTCCAAAGGAAGAAATATTTGAAATGGTAGTACTTTGCAATTTTTATTAACAATTAATTAAAATAGCGTATTTAATAAATAATATATACATATTTTACAAAAATACGATCAAACTCTTTTTGTAAATATAAAAAAATATAATATTCGAAAAGTTATTTATGGAATAGAAATTCTTTTGTTTAAACCAAACAAAACCTTCAACACAAAAATGCACTGCTAACTTAAACAATTTTCGACACTTTAAACTATTCTCTTATTTATCTACATATTTTATGGCATAATTTATCGTATTGCCCTCGGCATGCGGCATATTTAACATTTCAACCCACGGTACCCAAGGCAGCGCAGCGCCACCAATACTTTATTTCTATTATTTTGCAAAAAATCGAAAAAAAAAATTAACTAAAATTTTTAAAAAATGCTCTATTTTTGTTTAAATACTCGCCGCACATATATTATGTAGTTGCCAATCTTTATAGAATAAAATTCTAAACAATCGAACGAACGATGGTACGAAGTAGGAGGGTGAAATGAACCACATATCGATTTAGTAAAAACATTTCGATTTTGTTGCAATTTAAATACGAAACGCTTAATAATCGTTGAGCGTAACAAATGTATAAATTTCCCAAAAAAAAAAAAAAAAAAGAAAACACTTCTGTTTATGCAAAACTAGTCGAAGAATATAAGTCTGAAAAAAAAATTAAGTAACGGCAAATAAATCTGAAAAACTAAACACACCCTCGTCCAAAAATAGCAAAGCATTTCAGAAAGATTTGTTATTTTTGAAATTTGCGAATAAACAAACAGTTTTGAGGTTAGAAAATGTGTGTTTTATGTGTGAGATGTTTAATGCAAACGCGTGGCAATAATTTCGTGTATCCGTCAGATGCTCTCGCACAGACAACTCATAAAAAGTGTAACTCAAAGATAGCGACTATAAAATTGAATAGAAAAGTAGTAGAAATAAAAAAAAAATAATAATAATAAAAAAAAACATAATATTAATATAATAATTGTGAGAAAATAAAACGATGACCGTGAAAATTTTTTCAAGACATTTTTTTTATTTTTGCTGTTGCTGCTGCTTTTAATAACAACAATATTAAGTGCAAAAAAAGCAACAATTAGTTGCAAGCCGCTGTAAACCGCTTCCGGTGGTGCGCCGGTTCACTTGCACAATGCCAAAAAATTTAATGAAAGTATCTTTGAGATACAATTCACCAAATCAAAGCTACAGCTATAATAATTGACAAACACAGTGTGAATGCACAAGCAAAAACATTATTTAAAAACAGCATAAATTTTACATTTAATAAATGCTAATGACGGAAGTTTTGCAAAACAGCGAAAACATGACAGACAGACAGCACATTAATAATAAATAAGCAAATGTATCTGCGAGATACGCACCCAGCGCAGCACAGCACAGCACAAACAATATAAATGAAACTATCAACGCTAATCAATTTTAATCATTTATTTATTATTCAGACCCCAGAGTCATTCATTACGTTGCAGCTAATCGATCGACGATTTCGCACAGATCGCGCAGATACTCACTGCTCATTGTGCAGATACACGTTAAGCGATACAAGATACAAGATACATCGATATAGCACAGCACGGCTTGTGTGGTGTGGTGTTGTGTTGTCTTGTCTTGGCGAATCGATAATCGAATTCACGCCGTTCTATAATTGCTTGTAATTAATTAAACGCACTTAATAGCTTAATGATCGGCACATTTTGCTATGGGCCTAATTAGAAGCGATCATTAAAATTAATTTTACGAAAAAAAATATTAAAGTCACTAATAAAATATTGAATTTGTAGAAATACATGTTTGGCGATCACAAAGTCAAGAGGTCACAACCCGTAGAGTTCGATGAGATTTGGCAAAAAATAAATGTGCAAAAAAATATCAAGAGATAATTAAAAGCATGTGTAACATGTCAAAGTTTGAAAGATGTTATTTTTTTTTTTAAATTAAAAATTCCACTTTTTTTTATATCGTACTCTCTTGGTACAAAATGATGGGTAAAAAATACTATAAAACCAATAGTTTTTTTGCTACTAAAATTAGTCAATAATATAAATTATTAATTTAATGGGTAAATACCATTAAATACTGCAAAATACTATTAAATTGTTTTTGTGTTTATATGAAAATATTTATTTTTTGTATACTATTAAATCAATAACTATGCTATTGAACAATTTTAATAGGTTTTTTTTCTGAGTTTAGTAATAACCCTTACGAGACAAGACCGGTATAGAAAAGTCTATATCCATTATGCAATATAGGAGTCCTCTGAAATTAAACGCATAAAGGAAACACGTCTTTGATTGTTTTCTGAGCTCTCAGAAACAAAAACAATGACAGTATCGTATTCAAGACTTTTAAGACATTTAAGACGCATAACAAAAGACTCCTGATTGTGCAAATTTAAAATTTCTTTCTGCACCCAGAAACAGGATAGATTTTTACTATTAAAAATAGTCAATAGGATAAATTATTATTTTAATCGGAAAATACCATTAAATACTAGAAAATATGACCATGACACTGCCATTGAGTTTATATGAAAAAATTTATTTTTTTGTAAACTATTAAATCAATAATTGTAGTATTGACCAATTTTAATGGGATTTGAAGGATTTTTTTTCTGGGTGTGGGCACTCAGAAAATGAACTCTAATGTACAGATACAATACTCGCTTTAAAGAGTATTTTCGGAGCACTCGAATAATGGTTCAGAAAGGAGTCTCATTTGGGAGTAAATTGGAAGCACCCAAATATACTATATTCATTATGTCATTTTGTGTTATATTTGATTTCTTTACATTGTGATTGCGACGCAAAAGTGTCCAAAATTAAAATTTTCATCATCCATTTCAAACGAAGTCAAATTGCCAATATGTTGGCATTTTTATACCCTACATCTATGAGGTACAGGGTATATTAACTTTGTGCATATATTGTAACGCCCCTTAGGAGGCGTGTCCGGTATGGAAAAGTATATATATTCTTGATCAGCATCACTACCCGAGTCCGTTTAGCCATGTCCGTCTGTCTGTCCGTCTTGCTGTCTTGCCGTCTTGCTGTCTTGCTGTCCGAATACAGAATAACTTGAGAAATACTGATCAGAATACGATGAAATTTCGTCTCAATATATTTTAGCCAAAAGTAGGAACCGAGTTTGAAAATGAGCCAAATCGGTCAACGGACACGCCCACCTCCCATACAAGTCAATTTTATATAATTCTTTCGGGACTAATAACTCGAAAAGTATTCAATGTATAGTTATAAAATTTAAAACGTATTGTTAGAATTCACCTAAAAATATGTGGTCTAAAAATGGGCGTGATCCGCCCACTTTTTTTTTTCATTATTTCCCGGGTTTTCATAGTGGAAATTTGATCCGTAAATTATTAAAATCAAATCTATGAAATATTTGCCTTTCAAAATTTTAAATATAGGCGTGGTCCGCCCAATTACATTTTTCAATTTTTTTTTTAAGTTTTTTATACTTTATATAATTTATTAATTTATGGGGATATAAGACGTAAATTTCTGATATATGAATAATATTCTGAGGGTTAATATCCACACCAAAGGTGTAGGGTATTCCATAGTCGGGCCCGACCGACTATAAAAATCCGCCCCATGTGACCGAACTTACCCATGTGACCTAACTTTCCCAACTCGTTTTTTTTTAATATTTGCCATGTCAAAAAACAAGAAATTTGAGCAATTTTCGAACATGAAACTGACACAAAATGACATAGCGAAAACCAAGCATTAGAATCTTGAAAGCATCAAATTTAGGAGTCTACTGTCTAAATGAAATTAATATTTTATATTAGTTTTGATAAATCTATTAAAAATTAATTTTATTAGTGAAAGTTCAACAGACTTATATAAAAATTTGATTGATTTATCTAATTTTTGAGGTAGATCCGAATAAATGTGTCCAATGCCTACAATTGAACTCATTTTGAACTCATTTATGACACTTTATAGAGGGTGTTTGGTTCATCGATATCAAAAATTCAGGGGGTCATTCTATGACTCAAAAAAAAAGGAAAATGTTATATATAACGAGTTGGGAAAGTTAGGTCACATGGGTAAGTTCGATCACATGGGGCGGTTTTTATAGTCGGTCGGGCCCGACTATGGAATACCCAACACCTTTGGTGGGGATATTAACGTGGGATATTTAATTGCATACCTTAATTTTAAAGTTTTTAATTATGCTGAACCTCCCCACCATCAGAATATTATTCATATATCAGAAATTTACGTCTTATATCCCCATAAATTAAAAAAATGTATATAAAAGTATTAAAAAAACTAAAAAAAAAATTGAAAAATATAATTGGGCGGACCACGCCTATATTTAAAATTTTGTAAGGCTAATATTTCATAGATTTGATTTTAGTAATTTACGGATCAAATTTCCACTATGAAAACCCGGGAAATAATGAAAAAAAAAAGTAGGCGTATCACGCCCATTTTTGGACCACATATTTTTAGGTGAATTCTAATAATACGTTTTAAATTTTATAACTATTCCTTGAATACTTTTCGAGTTATTAGTTCCGAAGAAGTTATATAAAAGTGACTTGTATGGGAGGTGGGCGTGTCCGTTAACCGATTTGGCTCATTTTCAAACTCAGTTCCTACTTTTGGCTAAAATATATTGAGACGAAATTTCATCGCATTCTGATCAGTATTTCTCAAGTTATTCTGTATTCGGACAGCAAGACAGCAAGACGGACAGACAGACAGACAGACAGACGGACATGGCTAAACGGACTCGGGTAGTGATGCTGATCAAGAATATATATACTTTTCCATACCGGACACGCCTCCTAAGGGGCGTTACAATATATGCACAAAGTTAATATACCCTGTACCTCATAGGTGTAGGGTATAAAAATATCTAATTTTGCACCCAGTTTAAGATACAGGGTGTTTAAGAGATGCATATTACTGACATAACCCAGCCAAGAAAATTTATTTTAACGTATAATCTGTTGATAAATGAATAACAATTTTTAAGTCCTGTTTTAGAAAATTAAATTACCTTTCCAATGGTATATCACATTTATGAAACCCATGTTTTCCCCCCTCTTTGAAAAGGTACACAATGTTCAAATATACAAAAATAATTGGGTTATTTATGGTACTCAAATGTAAATTGTTTTGAGGTTATTAAGAGTCTTAAAATGTGAGGATTTTTTGCACAATTTTCTCATAAAATCGGTAGCCATTTTTGGATCTATTCAGTGCACAAATACGAATATTTTAGGAATATTTAAAATCTCAAAAATGTTAGAGTTTTTGAGCTACTAAAAGCGTGCCCGGTTTCTCTAGCTACACCCAGAAAAAATACTGTATACATAACCAACATTTAAATAGTCAATAGGATAAAATATTATTTTAATCAGAAAATACCATTAAATACTAGAAAATACCATGTAATTGCCATTGAGTTAATATGAACAGATTAATTTTTTTTTATATACTATTAAATCAAACATTGTCCTATTGACCAAATTTAATGAGATTTTCGGGATGTTTTTTCTGGGTATATATTGGTCTTTTAAAGTGCTCATATATAAGATTAACACTAAATATTTTGTACTCAGTTGAGAGTCATAAAAGACATAACATGGTTGCTGGGTATATTCTTGATCACTTTCTGAGTCGATTTAGCAATGCGCGTCTGTTCGTCCATATGTAATGATGATAACTCTAAAACTGCTGAATCGATTTTAATGAAATTTGTCCGGAATAAGGTTTAGACAAATATTAAGGCTAAGTTCGAAAATTAGCGAAATCGTTGGGGGAAAAGGCGCTTATTTTTCATACAAGTTTCATATGAAATATAAACTCATTAAATATGGTTAGTGTTATAAATTATTTTGTTTCAAAAATATGCGTTTTTTTTGTATTTTAATGACCATATTTTAATTATTGTATAAAACTAATTCGCAGAAAATAATTTCACTTATATTTCCATCAAGGGTTTAAGGTTTTCCCGATCTACCATTCCATGGCTACAATACCATTCCATGTTTCAAAACTTTTTTTTAGTTTCTTTTTCAACATTTAAATAATAATGATAATGAACTTGCATTAACAATCTTGAAACAATTAAAAATCCCAACGTAATGCTGTACACAGTTTTTAAATGGGTTTTCTTTTGACGATACACAGACTGACTGACATATTTGGAGACTCGTTTACAAGTGATCTGTCACACAAGTTTATTTTCATCATTTAAATTGTGATGATTGATGGTGGCGCCGTCGCATGCAGCATGTGAATAAAATGTGATGGGAAAATATAAGCAAACCAAAAATAAAAATAATAAAAAAAAACATTTAAAAATAAAAATTGTGCAAAGAAATTAAATGAATAAAATTGAAAACATGGGCGTAAATTGCATCAAACGACTTGAAGCATGGTTGAAATTAAACAAGAATCTCAACAGATTCGCATTAGACTGTAACAAATGCACTGTTAAAATAGATTTTATGAATTCTAAAAGATTCTAATAGATTTTTAAATTGGATGTACATTTTGCTACATTATATTTTTGGTTTACAAAATGTTTTGATTTTCTCTTAAATTATACGACATCTTTGAGTTTCTTTATGCTGCAATATTTTTGATTTTTTAGTTTGCATCTTTGAGATATATTTCAATATAACTTTGCTTAGCTTTATATTTAATCTTTGATACAGTTTTTTCTACTCTTTTTTTTGTTTTGATTAAAATTTGCATTATTGTACGACAATATAATTTAATGAATTCTAAAAGCATTTTAAAAATTTGTTTTATCTTTCGCTTACATATGCGTACATCTTTCAGTTTCTTTACTCTGTTGATTTACCAAATTTTGGGCTGTATCGTTAAGATACATTTCACTGTAATTTTGAGTTATATTTCGATATATGTTTGCGCAGCTTTATGTTAAATCTTCGAGACAGTTTGTTCTGTTTATTTTCATTTTTTGTTTGTCCCATTCGCCATCACGAAGATACTTTTTCTACCAGCTATAAACAATTTTTAAACATTTTTATATTCAAAGTACATTTAAAAACATTTCCAGAGGGTTTTTAAATGTTGCCAGATGTTTCTTTGCTCTGCAATATTGATGTATTTTTAATTTGTATCCTTGAGATACATTTGTTGTAATATTGCGATATATTTATTTAGATATAACTTGCCGTAGCTTTATATTAAATGTAGTTCTAGTTAGTTTATTCTGTGTTGGCGCGACTTTTATTTATTTGTCTCATTCATCAAATTTTGGCTCTGCATCTCTCAGATACTTTATCTCTTAGATATATAAACAGTTTCAAAAATTTAACGACATATCGTCACTGTCATGCCAAAGGGGCGAATGTGCATTTTTAAAAATGTTGGGAAATCAAATTTTAAAGTTTGAAGTGCTTTAAAAATTAGAACATTTTATATTATCTTTAATTTTTTCTATTATTTTAGTTTATTCGTCAATTAATATAACGTATATAAAAAATATCTTTAGATTTGGACAACCTACTGAATTATAAATACGGATTTTGTGAGGCTATATCCAGATCAAAACGCAATTATTTTTGATTTTTATGCAATACATTTTTATTAGCGCAAGATAAAATAGTGATGTAAAGGCATTTATTGTTTGTTTTTAAAGCACCTATCGATCTGCATCATTAATTAAAAATATTTTGTCAAACGTTAATTTGCCATTTGTTATTTGCAGGAAAAAATGTTTGGCAAAATAATGTTTAAATAATGATGCAGATCAATAGGTGCTTTGAAAACAAATAATAAATGTCTGTACACCACTATTTTATCTTATACTAATAAAAAGTTATGGCGAAAAAACGAAAAGATTCGCCCTTTTGACATGACAAGATTTTCAAATTCGCCCTTTTGGTTTTGTCTTTTGTGGCTAGAAATACCCAACAAAATGACACGCGATTTTGGCACAGCATACTTGAGGATAAACTACATTCAAAAAATTAAAAAAAAAAAACGCAAATGTCAAAAATTGAACATTCGCCCCTTTGGCATGTTAGTGACGATATATTATATTAGTTTGGCGCTACAGTCCTGTATAGGACTTCGGTCGAGCTCTCTCACCATTTGAGCTGTGCGTGTTATATTTGTACTCAAAGTGGTGGGACCACAGTTTATTGCCGAATCCGAACGGCGGATGAGAGCTTTTCATAGGCAATGTTTTACTCTCGTAGCTTTGCCATTTACTGCCGATAGGTAGCGCGGTATAGAAAAATTGTTCTATGGAAAGATGTTGTTAGCCCCAGTCCAGGCTTGAACTGGGGACCTTTCGGCTCGCAGTCCAACGCACTGAGCTACCGCGGCTACATGACGATATATAGAAATATTTATTTTGTTAATTTTTAATTTTTTTAGCAATTTTTTGTTATTTTTATAATCTTTATTGTATCTTTGAACGCTATATCTATTAATTTGATTACTTTTGAAATAAAATTTGGCGCTTGTATCCTTTAGATACATTTCGGTGTATTTTTGCAATATCTCACGCTATATCTTATATTAAACCATCGCTGCACATTATACTGCCCTTGTGTGACTTTTGATTTATATGTATCTCATGCACCAAATTTCGCCATTGCATCTCTCAGATACTTTTTATAAAAAAAATGCTCTATTTTATTTCGAATTTTATCCACATATATTTGACCTACTTTTCATTGGTATCACTCCCTCACTACTTTAACATGTGCTACTTCATTTAATACATTTTTTGTAGTGTATCTTTGCGCTACTTAAACGCGTGTATCTGCGAGATAGTTTCTTGCGCTCGAATTGCAGTCGCGATGACATAAACCCGATGCGCTGCAAGTTGCTTAAATAACATAATTAAATTTAAGTAGAAAAGCAAGTTTATTTTAATTAAAACATGAAATTTATGCCTGTGACCTAAATTTAAAGAAAATATAAAAATCTGTCATCTGGCTGACAGAACGTATTGCCCATGAGTCAACACGGCGAATCAACTGAAATATATTTCTATATACTCATAATTTGTATGATGATTTTTCACGTTTAGTATATATAATAAATGTTTGATCAATCGTTTTTTTTTAATCAACGCATTTTCACCTGCCAAATATTTCGATATTTATTTTAATAATATTAAAAAAAAGAAAAAGAAAATAAATAAAAAAAGAACTCAAAGTTTGTAATGACTCAGACCCCATGCGAGGCAATAAAAGAAAGAACACAAAAAAAAATTTAGAAAATTCATTAGAATGTTGAACTCAATTTTAATGCTACCACCACATTAAAAAAACACTTTGATTTTTATTCAAATTTATTTGCTCTAAAAATAATATGAATTTTATTTCATATAGTTTTTACATTGCTAAAAATAGCTATACGCATTTTTTTCTTTGGTGCTTTGTTTGTACCACTGAACATATATAATAAAATATTTCAACAATATGGCAACGCCAATGTCAGGGCCCTCGAAGTGTCTCATTTGCAAAATGTAAAATGGGCGTAATTTTACTGTTCGACTCTTGCAGGCTAGAAAAATAAATTTATTCAATTTGCGGAAGTTCGCAAACAGCTGTTTTTACAATAAATTACAAAAAAAAACTGTCAATTAAATTCATCATTAATTACTGTAAATAATGAAAACGATTTATTTTCATTAACTTTCGCACGATCGTGTTTTGCGTGGTATTTTACAGGAAATATAATTGCAACTGTGCTCCATAATCAGAAATGTTTTTTTTATTTATATAGTATTTTTGTTTTTTTTTTTTTTTTGAAATATTAATTTTTTTAATCAATTTTTAATTATTTTAATACAATAATTAGTCGTGCGCAATTTGTTTCATTCAATCATGTGTTCTATCGATCGACTCATAAGATTTATGTTTTTTTTTTGCGATATTTTCTTCGATCCAAGTTCATCGGCCCTGGAAGTCATGCCTTTACTTAATGCATTTTAGCTTCGATCTTCGCCAAGTGCTGCAATTTATTACGATCAACACATTTGTTGTCATTGACAAATCAGCCGAGTTATTTTTAATTTGCCATTTTCTGCTACTCATCACAAGTATGTGGTATATAGTGGCATAAAACATAAACTTTGGTTGGAAAAATGTTCCAAAGCAACCTGATAATTTGTCCCCGGACACTTTTTTCACGGACTTTTTTTACCAGACAATTGGTACCCTGTTTTCTAAATAATCCTTCCCGGTACAATTTTTCTCGGAATATTCTTCCCATACATACTATTTGTCCCAGTCTACCACACAATTCATCCACGAAAATATTTTTATAGACAATTCTTTTCCGAGAGATTTGTATAGAAAATAATTATTCGGGGTACAATTCTATATGACATATCGTCGTTGTAGAACGAAAAGTCACCAAATACATTTTCAAAAGGCCAATTATTCATTTACAAAAGTCTTTATATATCTGTCAATTTTTAATCGTTGGTCTAAATTTTTTTTACCACATGATAAGAAAATGTAAATCTATCAATAGATATTTCAACTTTCAAAATGCATCAATTACTTTTTATAATATTAATCAACAAACTCGAAATTTAAGTTTTTCATAAAAATGTATTTGGTGATTTTTTGTTCTAAAACGACGATATTGTCTCTGAGAATGATATTCTCAGGGAATATTAGTCCGAGGAAAAACATGTCTCGGGGAAAATTGTGCTGAGATTAGTGTCTATGGGAAAAATTGTACCAGGAATGGTTATTCTCATGAAAAATAGTACGGCATAGAATTATCCACATGAAAATTGATTCGGATATGAATTGTAATTTCGGGATGATTAGTTTCTAAAGAGAATTGTCCAAGGGAATTGTTTGGAGGTATATTTCTCTTGTGAAGAATTGTTTGGTAAAATATTAACCTGGAACATATTGTCTTTTGAAAGAATTGACTAAGGGAGAAAAGTATGTGACAAGAAAAAAGTGTCCTGAGACTAGTGTCTATGAGAAAAATGTATCAGGGAAGTTTATTCTCGGAAAAAATTAAACGGTATAGAATTATCTGGGGTGGAAATTGATTCGGGAGCGAATTGTAACTTCGGGATGATTAGTTTCGAAAGAGATTTGTCCAAGGACATCTCGAAGTATATCTCGAGGTAGATTTGTCTTGTCAGGAATTGTTCGGTGAAAAATTGACCTGGGAAATATTGTCTCTGGGTAGAATTGTCTTATGTAAGAATAGTCCGAGGAAACGAATTGTTCGAGGAAGAAGTTTCGGGAAAAATACTCTGGGAAGAATTATTTAAGGAAAGTATGTCTCGAGGAAAAATTGTAAAGGGACAAATTTTCTCTGGGATGAATTGTCTCAGATAAGATTAGTATCGGGAAATAATTTTAATGTGTAAAATTGTCCGAGGAAGAATTCTTCGGACAAGAATAGTTTCTTGGAGAAGTGTTTTGAAAGTGAATTATCCGGAGAAAAGTATTTCGTGTGCAGAATTATTCGCAAAAAATTGTCTCTGTGAATATAAGTCTCGTAAAAGATTTGTTCGCGGAAGAATCATCTCGGAAGATAATTGTTTCTGGGAAAAATTAGTGTCGAAAATGAATGGTGCTGAGAGAAATTGTCTCGGGGAAGAATCGTTGTTCTGGGAAATGTTGTTCTGGGAAAAATCGTTTTAGGGAAGATTAGTCCGAGAACAATTAAGGGAAGAAGAATGAAATGGGATGATTAGTCTAGGTTTAGAATTGTACGGGTTGGGGACTTATCCGGGGAAGCATTGATTCGGACAAAAAAAAATCCGAAAGAGAATTATCTCGAGGTTATCCGGGGGAAATCGGTTGTAAGGGCCATTTAAGTAAGTAAGTATCCGGGGGAAATTGCGTAGCGACGAATTTTCTCTTAGTAGTATTGTCTCTAGACAGAATATTCTCTGACAAGAATAATCTGGGAAAGAATCGTCTCAGATAATAATTGTTTCTGTGGAAGATTAATAACGGAAACCAAATGTACGGCTAAAAATTTTCCGTTGTCTCGATAAAAATTGTACGCGAAAGAGTTATCAGGGTTAAATTGTCCGGCTCCTCGGGAAAGAAGCACAAACTTCCTTATAAATCTTCATTGGCAAAGTTCAAAGATGCATTCAAATTTTTTCAAATTATGCCCACCGTGCAGCATGGCAATTCCAGAAATTCACTCAGTCATTATCTTGGCATGAACTTGGATCTTGAACTTGCCCGAAGACAGTGGCAGACGATGGCACGATCAATAAAGATCATTGACGTTTAGGAGTGGTCAGGAATGGCTTTTAAAATATATATATAAGAGGGATCATAAAACATGTGTGTTGATGTATTAGATGAACAAATTTTGTGCACATCATTGAATTGCGAATTGAAGTTTTTTTAATAATTCATTGCCAGACTATGCAGATTAAAGTCTAATGCAAGACACTTTATTTTTACTGCTACTTAATAATTATATTTTTATAATTTATAAGTGCTCAATATGTAAATGCAAACATTGCTCTAAATAAAATTAATAACTATTCGAAGTACTTGAATTGGTAATAATTATGTCACTTTTGACATTTGATCATTATAAATCACAAGGCTTAGCTTCAAAAACTGGAAATAGAATTGCATTATTGAGGCCAGTTCAAAAGACATTTGTACAAATATGTTATTGACTGCAGTCACGGTAATTAGCCAAGTTAAGCGCTCGATACCATTTATGGAAATGCCAAAGCAATAGTTGCATTTGAAGTATATCTACGGTCGTGATAACTGTTAATGAGAATTCGAATTTATGGCAAACGAAAAAGAATACAACATTCAAGTTACTCAGTACCTACAAAACATGTACATAAATAAAATTCTATTTCCCCAGTGCACCTTATATCGCCTCTAGAGCCCAGAGTTCCGAGACGCACTTCATTTCCATGTAATTGAAATTGCAGACTAAATCGACCGTCGCCAGTACAAAATGACGGGCAATAAAAATGTTCTTTTTTATGTATTGCTGGGATGCATAATTCACCAGAGAGACAGACACATAACCCATTGCACTAAACTAGAAATAATGTTGATAATCACGTTTTGAGTACTTTAACAAGTAATTTAACTTATATAATAATTATACTAAAAATATTATATAAAGTAGGTAGTTATTGCATCCGTTACTGAAAATGATTACCTTTTGAAACCGTCTCATTTTTAAAACCTTAACCGGTTTTATTTGGATTTTTTAAAATTTTTGAAAAAAAAAATCATGAAAAAAAACTCAAATTTACTGATTTTTATCTCCATAACCATGAAAGATACAAACTCCAATTTTAAAACTTAAGTTCTCTCAAGTTCTCTCTGTACAACACTTTTTAAATTTTTAAAATCGGTTTAGTGATTCCGAAAATACTGTATTTCACCCGATTTAAGCGCGTTTGAGCACAATATGCGTCGGGTGATATATTTTGACATATATTTTATCAAAATTGAGACTGGACAACTTTATTTCATTTAAAAGAGAATTTTTTGAAATATACAAAATCTCCACAAATATCTTTTTTATTATTATGTTATTTACGTTTACTACAAAACAAATGAAAAACTGATATCATTGATATTCTGAAAACGTAAGTGGTCGTTCTGACATGGAATGTCCCATATATGTAGTATATAATATGGGTGGTATTTTAGAATTTAAAATTTTTAAATGTTCTGTACATTTCGGTGGTTCTGTTAAAAAACGACTTTTAATTTATATATAAAAAAAATAATAAATATCATAAAAATACAATAAATAAAAAATAAGGTATTTGCAAGAAATGAAAAAACAAATATCAAGGTAAAGGAAACTTTCTGAACGTTAAATATATATATAAAAGTATCGTAAAACTGACATTAAGAGCAAAACGAATAATTATGCGTGCTCACAAAGTCTTGAGATGTATATTTTTATTATATTATGTACATAAAAATAATAAAAAACATATGTACATAAAGTACATATGTTTATAAATAAAAATAAAACTAAAGACATATTTTTCTTTTATGTGCAATATGTATATTTATGGATTTTATTTAATGAATCCACATGACCTTCCAGAACACATTTAAAGCATCTTTCACATGCATTTACATGTACACAAACGCGTACACTGTGTACAGTGTACACTTTATACCATCTCTGTACGTCTCACCATAGATTCATTCGATCGTGCCAACTGACAGACACAACACGACTTGGCGGCTGTTCACGACAACGCCACGACGCGCTGCTGCAAGTGCTCAATCACACGAATGGACGGACGCACGAAACGCATGCTGGCGAACGCCAAGTCGCATCAAGCCACGTTGTACCCAGGGTTCGCAAATAATGCCACAAAATATAAAAATAATTTAGTAAAATCTGAATGATATAAAATATAATACATTCAAATTAGATTGTCAAACGATAGAAAATCCAAAATGATATTCGACTGTCGTCCGAAAAGTGATCCAAAAGGTATCTGATAGTTTCTCGACTTTTGGCAATCGAAAAGATTACCGGAAAAAGAACCAAAAAAGAGATATTCGAAAATTGGGCCTCAAGACAACTGATTAGATTACTCAAATACACCTTTAAGTCATCCTTACTAATAGCCCACAGACATATAAATTACAAACAACTATTATACATAAATGTATTAAATTATTATTGTCTTTTAATTTGTCCAAAAATTAATCCATATCATATTATTAAAACATATCAAATAATGATAAAGATGTAATAGTAATAGTTTGGCGCTACAGTCCTATAAGAACTTAAGCCGAGCTCTCGCACCATTTTGAGCTGTGCGTGTTTATTGCCGAATCCGAACGGTGGGTGAGAGCTTTTCATTGGCAATGTTTTACTCTCGTAGTTTGTCATTTACTGCCGAGAGGTAGCGCGGTATAAAAAAATGTTTCTATGAAAAGGTCCCCAGTCCAGGCTTGAACCGAGGACCTTTCGGTTCGCAGTCCAACGCACTAACCTTAAGCTACCGACGCTACAAATAATGTTGAAGACTACAAATAATATTTTAATTAAATACATATATAGGTCCAGGTTTTCTCCAAAATTGCTTCCAATATCAGATTATTCCACAAGATCCTCCAATTTCGAGCAGCACAAAACAAACGAAAACACGGTGCGCAAAACAAACCGCATTAAACACATAAAACAAAAATGTTCACCAAAAACCAGGATTCAATCATATTGATGATTTCATTCATTGAACTAAAACTGTATTTTTTTTATATGTTTTTCATTTTCAGTATTTTTTTAACATTACATTTAAAATAAAAATTTATCTCCATTTAAACATTTATATTTATAATTCTTATAAGATTTATAATATTTAATTACTACATATACGAAGACTCCATTTCATCATATTAATGAACAAGTGTACATCATATTGATGAATTTTGTTCATCAAATCATATTAATTTAATATAATAAATCTTATAAGTATTATAAATACATAAATGTGTAAATGGATATATATATTTTTGTTTGAAATTTGATGTTATAAAAAATATTGAAAGTGAAAATTTACGATTTTAGTTCACTGAATAAAATCATCAATATAATGAATACTGGTTGTTGGTGAAATTTTTTTCTGTGATAAAAAACCAACGCCAACTTTCACGTATGATGTTTAAGTATACCACTAAGAGCGGATTATATCGATTTGTTTACTAAGTATGAAAAGTTATCTTTCTGATGTATCTAATCTAATCTATCTATTATGATAACTTTTCAAATATCTTTAGAAAACGATGTGCGCAAAGATAACTATTCGTATTTTGTATTAGTTGGAACAGGACACCCAATGATTTCAGTGATACGATGTAGAAATTAATCAAGGTACATGATTTGGAAGTGATCATTGAATTTTTTTTGCATAAAATGAATGATAACGGAATGACAATGAATATTTGTTTCCATCTGTTACCATTTTTAATTTAATTAATTCGTCAAAAAAATTAGAACAAATTATTCTCGGTTGGGAAATTTCCCCAATGAATTTATAAAAATATTAATTTACGAATTCCTTGAGTCTTGAGTCCCAATTTTCGAATATCTTACGAATTATGAAATTATTTTAATTTTCTTGGAAAACATTCCCAGAATTCATGGATATGGATGCATGAATGCATGGATATGGAATATTAAATTTATATTTTTTTATATTTTAATTGTAATCGACTTTTCATATTTATTTCCCCGTTTTGTACTTGTGGTAGGCCCTATAAAATACTATTGAAAAGTAGAAATACTATTAAATTATTTTTTAATACACAACTTAAAAGAGTTTTTTTCTAAAGTATGAATTATGTTTTGTGCATGGGAATCGAACACGAACCCTATTTAGTAAGCCGCTGCTGTCGTTTATTTCATGCAAATTCAAGTTGAATGACTGAACGCACATTGCAATTCTCTTTTATTGTTGTTGTTATTATTATTATTCTTGCACATGTTTTATTGCTAAAACAATACAAATAAAATAACATAAACTGAGAATGACAGTTTTTCCGTTGGCGTTCTGAAGGATTTTTTTTCATTTACATTAATGAGCAAATATTTTTTTTATTAGAACATTTGTTTAAAATATATATTTTGTATATGGTAAAAAATATGTAATGAAAATAAATCAATATATTTTTTTTAACCATATAAGTTGCAGAACGTGTTTATATAATTTAGGTCTTTTTTCGAAGATAATTTGTAAACGGTACAAAGAATAAGTGCTGAATCATCTCTCAAAAAATGAATTTTACATTTTTGGGGTCTGTCTGATATTAAAGAAGAAATGTTGAAGAAATATTTAAAAATGAACAAAGCGGAAATAAAATTGACTGAACTTAATAATTTATAAATAACTTTTGGACGCGTTAAATAAGTCTACACACTCAGAAAAAATGAACATATAATTTATAGTTTTTTTACTAATCAAATTAGCCAATAGTATAAATTATTATTTTATAAGGTATACACCAACTTTTTCTAGTGTACCCTAGTTAAGATGTACCTAATTAGGGTAGAAATGATTATGATAATTTGAATTCAAAAGATTGCACTGAGAATAAATTGCGACTTTTATTTAAAAAGTTATAATTGTTATATTAAATAAAGCCAACTTTTTTTTGACTTGTTAAATTTAACTTTTCTGATTTTGTAAATTTTGCAGATTTAAATGTATGAAGTAATATAAAGTTATCTTTATTTAGGACTTGCTGGACCCGTACACGATTCGTGCAAAGATGTTGTGAATGCAAGGATATGGAGCAATTTTATTAATATAACAAACATTTTCATTATTTATATCAGGGAATTTAGTGACCAAAACAAAAATAATTCTCCGCCAAAACAACTCAAAGACAATTCTTTCTCAGACTGTGCATCCCCGTAGAATATTTCGCCGTACAATTCTTCCCGTATAATTCTTACCCATAGAACGCTTTCCCGTAGAATTCTTCCCGGTAAAATTCTTCTCGTAGAACTCTTCCTGGTAGAATTATTCCCGTAGAATTATTCCCGGTAGAATTCTTTCTCGTCGAATTCTTCCCCGTAGAGTTTTTCCCAGTAGAAGTTTTAGTGTGGTGAGTTTAGGTGTGGTAAATTGTGGTTGGTGAGTTTTATTGTGGTGAGTTTTACTGTGGTGAATTTTATTGTGGTGTGTTTTAGTGTGATGAATTTTAGTGTGGTGATTTTTATTATGGTGAAAATTTCGCCGTACAGTCCTCCCCACAAAATTCTTCCCCATAGAACGCATTCCCGTAGAATTCTTCCTGGTAAAATTCTTCTCGTAGAATTCTTCCCGGTAGAATTCTTCCCGGTAGAATTCTTCCCGTAGAATTATTCTCGGTAGAATTCTTTCTCGTCGAATTCTTCCCCGTATAGTTTTTCCCAGTAGAAGTTTTAGTGTAGTGAATTTTATTGTGGTTTTAGTGTGGTGAGTTTTAGTGTTGTGACTTTTAGTGTTGTCAACTTTAATGTGCTGAATTTGTGTGTGGTGAGTTTCATTCTGGTGAGTTTTAGTGTGGTGAGTTTTAACGTGGTGAATTTCGTGGTGGTAAATTTTAGTGTGGTGAGTTTAAAGAAAAATTTTGTTAAAAAAAATTTGGAGGACAATAAACAATGATTCGACAAAAACAACAATGTTCGAAAAATTTTGAATAAAAAATTTGTTAAAAAAAGTTATTGGACGAAAATAAGAACGCAATTTTCGAAATCACCACTTTAGTGAGTTTTGTGTAAGTTTTAGTGTGGTGAGTTTCATTGTGGTGAGTTTTAGTGTGGGGAGTTTTAACGTGGTGAATTTTAGTGTGGTGAGTTTAAAAAAAATGTGTTAAAAAAAAATTTGGTGGACAACAAAAAAAATGATTCGACAAAAACAACAATGTTCGAAAATTTTCGAAATAAAACGTTTGTTAAAAAAAATATTTGACGACATTAAGAACGCAATAGTCGAAATCAGCATTTGAAAAAACAATTAATCGACAAAAACAACAATGTTCGAAAAAATTTAGAAAAAAAAAATTTGTTACTGAATTTGTTTGACGACAAGAACAATAAAATGGTCGAAAACACCATTTCATTGTTTTTGTTTTCCTTTTGTTTGGCTTTTAGTTTTAGCTTCTGTTTTTGTATTTTTGCTTTTGTTTTCTGCTTTTTTGTTTTTGTTTTTATATTTTTTGTTTCATGTCCATAGCTGACGAAAGTGCCGAGTTATATCGTTTTGAAAGTTTAGGTTGTATAGGCGGTGCCACGCCCCTTTGTCCAATCCCGCCCATATATATGAATTTCGGATGAGCCGTTTAGACAGAGATTCGGAACAAACAAACAAACCAACAAACAATTAGATTTGTTATATTAATAATAGGATAGTATTTATAACTTTTTAACCAAGAGTTGAAATTTATTTTCTTAAATGTGGTTTAAAGGAGGATACTTGGTGCCACATAAAAGTTTATAAACATATTTTTTATTATTTTTTTTCCAATAAGTAATAACATATTATATTACCAAAATTTTCAACTTTTTGAATAAAATTTGTATTTCTTTTGCTTATATCTTATATCTTGCAAACAAATATTTTCTTTTGTTGGAATTTTAAAACTAAAAGAAGACCAAAATAGTGGGAAATTGAAAAATGGTCTTTATCTCTAGAACCGATTTGAAATAACTGATGCCATTTTCGCAATTAGCGCTACAAACTACAAATGCATCCAGTATTCGCTAAATTTGCTGGCGAAACTATTAGCCTATACACATGTAATATTAGTCTTTACACACTCCTAATTGTTCTAAATCTGTTCTAAAGCAGTTCGAAATTGGTTACAGAACAAACTACAACTCTTTTTATTTTGACAATAATAACCAACTAAACGATTAAGAGAACCGAAAAAGTTTGTTGGGCAAAGAGTGATAATAAAATATTCCCAGATTTTCGAGGGAAAGTTATTCTTGAGATCCGCGAAAATTTGAATTAAACAGTGGGATTTCACCGATGATCTCAAGTATTGGTATCTATTTGAGAAATCATCTATTTTAATATTTTCGTTAGATCATTGTTTCATTAAAATTTATTCTCATTAAAAATTACACTAATTTTTTTTTCATTAAAATAACATTTTTCTTCAGCAATTGTGAATCTCTTAAAAAATATCAAACTTAATTCGATAATCATTCATTAAAAAAAATGTCGCATGTACTCGAATCTGATGTTAGAGATTGAATTCTCTTAAAGAATATCAAATTTTATTCGATAATCAATATAATGTCGCATGTTCTCGAATCGGATCTTAGAGATTGAATTCTTTTAAAGTTTTTCTCCCACTCGCTCTCGTTTGAATAATCAATCGCACTGAAATAAATAAACAGAGACAAACGATCGCTATACATGGAATAAACTTTAATTGGAGGTTAAAAAATGAATAAATCCTGCGGCAAGTTGCCTGCCGCTGCACGTCAGAAATGATAGAATCCAGAGCAGTTGCTGCAGCAACGCAACATCGACGTAGCTCGTGGGCGCTCAATTTCTCAATTTGACTCAGAGCAACGTGCGCTTTGTTATTTTACTGATCGACGGACGTTGCGACCGAGTGACTTTTGTTTTAGTGACTTTTTATTTTTTAAGTCGTGGGGGCTTTTAACGTTGTAGTTTTTTTTGTTCTTTATTTTATTTGCCGTTGTTGTTGTTAATAATATAGTAGTTGTTTGTAGAATCGCATTTGGCGCTTCAGTGCATTTTATGGCCGATCGCGCGCAATGATCTTCAAGACGTTTTCCTTGTATTTTCTGCGTATTCGTCGTGTACGGAATTGTTGTATTTTATGTTATTTTATTTGATTTGATTTTATTGTACAACTCGACTTGGTTCTCTTCCTGACACAGACATTTTTTGTTTGCTGTTGATCACTTTGCTGAACGCATCGCGCATTTAATGCCGGATTCTGCAGTACGACGCAGAACAGAGCGCATGTGTCGCGCGCGGCATTTTCGTTTCGTGAGCCGCAGTGTGTTTCGTGTGTTCCGTGTGTTCAGTGTGTTCAGTGTGTACGGTGTGTGCGCATGCGCCCCCTAAAGTATACAACCAAGCAGCATAAGTAGCAGCCGCAAATTAAACACGCCATTAATTTTAATTTGTTTAGAATTCTTTGCATAGTTGGTACGGACAACAACAGAATTAAGTAAAATAAAACGAAACGACAAGCACCTCAACGCACAGAGTTCGTCGAGATCGCGTGCAATTAAAATATTTTCACTCTTAATTAAAGGCGTTGCGGCGAGGCGATTAGTGTGCGAAATCTATTCGCGTCGAGTGTAACAGTATGGTTGGTACAACGTGTAACGGTTTGTTTAATTGAAATGTGTTTTTTTTTTTGGTTTTTTAGTATTTTAAATTTTTTTTTTTTTTGGTTTCAAAAAATTTGCTTTTCATCTTTTGGGTGGTGCTGGTTTATTTTGTTTGGTTTTTTGTTTGCAAAATACCTACCAATTAAATTGCAATGAATTTTATTTTATTTGAATGTGCGTGTCAAAGTGTCAGACGAATAACGAGTGAATCAATCGAAGAATACGAGCGATTTGTGTGGGCAGACTATTGGTCTGTGACTCAGCCTCTACGCACTTTGAAGGTTCCAACAAATTAGTTTCGATCTATTCGATGTGGCCGAAATTTTATTCGAAATAAAAGTGTCCGAAAAAAAAAAAAATGTTTTCGATTTTTTTTTAAATATATTATTTAAAAATATAACTGTTTATTTAAAAAAAAAAAGTTATAATCAAAAAATAAATATATTACAAAACATTTTACTAATTTATGCATGTCGAGCAAGCAAGTTATAATTACAAGAACTACTTGAGAACTTTAAATATGACAAAAAATTAACGAAAAAATAAATATTTTTATTCAAAATTGGTTTGATGACCAAATTCTTCAATATGATGTATTTATATATTTTGTACTTTTTCAGTCATTCATCAAATTGAAATAACTGTGTAGTGATCAATATTATGAATTGTTCTCCAATACAATAAATCATAGTTTGAGGAACGAAATTGATCAATATGCAGAAGATTTTTTTGCTGTGTGGTCCCGCAGGGTTTACGAATCCTGAAAATAACGGCAAACTTGTAGTCGCTAAAGAATTAGCTTTCATTTGAGTACCCGTATGGTACACACAAAAAAAATACTCTTTTGGCATGAGGTTGGAAGAATGAAAAAGTTAGTTGTACCTACTAACTTCATTCAGTTAAATCGAATGGTTTACAAATTTTCTGGCGGAAGTGCCATATTAGCTTATACACATGAAAGTTTCATTGATCTATCTCTTTCACATTTCCGGTAATTGTGTTTTTCGCAGACAAACAGTGACACAGACTGACGGTAAGTCAGACGTTGTTGAACAACCATAAAAAATACCACATTAAAATTTCTTTAATTTTCCATAAGCAAATGTAATTGTTATTACAACATGAAGTTATTTTATATGGTCTACAATTTTACTACATTTATATTAAAAATAAGCTCATTTTGTATCCACAAAACTTCCAGAAATATGTATTAAAATTAATTGGTCTAGTGGTCTAGTGTAATCGTGTTTTCAACAGACAAACAGAGAAAGAGACAGACGGACAGTTAGAATTTATAGTGCACACTTTTACGTCTAAAAACAAAGGTATTTTTTTTTTATTACATTGATGTAGTTGTTTTTTTTTATTAATAACGACAACATAAGTTTACATTTTTACATTTTCACTACATTTGTATTAAAAATGATTACATTTTGCAATTATTTAAATATTTAGCAAATTTGTAGAAGACTAAAACATATGAATTATTTGTTCAGAAAGTCTTCATTTTATAACTTTATGCATGAAAAATGACTAGATATGCATTTATTTCACATATACCCCGTATGCATTTTAAATTTCAAAAATTTTTAGTCATAATACTACATATGCATTTATTTTTTACTACACTCTGTATTTATTTAAACGTCAAGAAATACTTGTGAACGTGTGTTTAACAAATACAATTTCATAATGATAAAAATGGAAGCATAGTAGCAATCGATATCATCCAAGCAAAACATCGTAACCAACATTTTGGTATCTTTTATGCAGTCTTAAAAACCTCTTTATGTGTAGTATGTTCATGCAAAGTCATTTTTTTTTTAATTTCACGGTCCTAATTTGAAATAAAACCATAAAAACACTTTTTATCGTTACTACATTTTTAAAAAGTGTTGATTACGATAATTTTTTTAAGGCTTATTGATGGCCTTTGAACTATAAACTCAATATGTAAAAAACATCTTATGTTTGTAGATACATACGGACTATTTATGTCAGAATGGCCACTTAATTGTAATATTTATTTTAGGAACTACTTGAAGTATTTTTAACGCCTTTTGTGGTAATGGTAGAATAATTATTATGAAAATATGAGTATTTGTACACACAGACTAGAGATCTTCATCCAACCAACTTATTCGGTTCTCTCAAACGCTTAGTCGGTTATTATTGTCAAAATGAAAAGAGTAGTAGTTTGTACTGCAAACAATTTCGAACAGTTTTAGAACAAAGTACAGATTTATAACCATTAGGGGTGTGTATAGACCAATATTTCAAGTGTATAGGCTAATATGGCAGTTCCGTCAGCATATTTGTAAACAATTCGATTTACCGAATGAAGTTAGTTGGTACAACTAACATTTCCATTCTTCCAACCTCATGCCAAAAGAGGATTTTTCTGTGTGTTTACGTGTAATTGCCCTCGAAATACCAAACCGTTTACCTTAGTAGATAGTAATTATAATTGAAAATTTTTTCGAAATAAATTTGGGACAGGCAAAACATCAACAATAATGGATATTTTGAAAATTTATTCACACTATTATTGTTGTCAGCTCATGTAAAGGATGTAGCCGCGGTAGCTCATTGGTTAGTACGCTGGACTGCGAGCCGAAAGGTCCCCGGTTCAAGTCTGAACTGGGGCTAACAACATCTTTTCATAGAAACATTTTTCTATACCGCGCTACCTCTCGTCAGTAAATGGCAAACCTACGAGAGTAAAACCATTGCCTATGAAAAGCTCTCACCCGCCGTTCGGATTCGGCAATAAACTGTAGGTCCCACCACTTTGAGTACAAATATAACACGCACAGCTCAAAATGGTGAGAGAGCTCGGCCGAAGTTCTATACAGGACTGTAGCGCCAAACTATTATTATTATTATCATGTAAAGGATACTTCACTCAAAAAATATATAAAATATTAAACAACTCGATTTTGGGATGTTTTTTTTTTGTTTCCTGTTAAATTTTATTTTTGTTGGTTACAATCTTTTGCCTGTAAAGTATCGATATATCGTCATCAGTTCTGACAACATAAAGACATTAAAAACATTTTAGTATTGCTTTTCACTTATTCCAAATACACACGGAATAGAGATTTGTTGCACCAACCAACTCATTGTCCAACCAACTTTTTTGTTTCTCTTAACCGATTTCTCGGTTGCTATTGTTAAAAAAAAAAGTTTTAGAACAATTTTGTACAGATTTATAACCCTTAGGAGTGTGTATAGACTAATATGGCAGTTCAGTCAGCAAATTTGTAAACCATTCGATTTAACAGAATGAAGTTAGTTGGTACAATTAACATTTTTATTCTTCCAACCTCATGCCAAAAGTGGAGTTTTCTGTGTGTACGAATAATATAAGCGAGAATAAATAATATGAGTGCTAGCACATAGAATGGAGAATTTTTGTGCCAACCAACTCTTTGTCCAACCAACTTGTTCGGTTCTCTCAACCGCTCTCAACCAACCGGTTGTTATTGTCCAAATAAAAAGTGTTGTAGTTTGTATTGCAACCAATTTCGAACTGTTTTAGAACAATTTAGTACAGATTTAGAACCATTTGGAGTGTGTATAGACTAGTAATCAAGTGTATAGGCTAATAATGATTCAACAGACTGAAGTTAGTTGGTTCAACTAACTTTTTGATTCTTCAAACCTCATGCCAAAAGAGCAGTTTTCTGTCTGTAGAAAATGAATTTCCAATTTAATCAAGGCTCTAGTAAAAATTCTACGCTATTTTCAACAAATTGTATAAAATATGGTAAAAATGTATGCTATTTAAAGCAATAAATAAAATTTTATATAATTTTTATGTTTTAAAACAAGTTTTTTATTAAAACTATAAAAAAAAACTATATATTTTTAAATTACTGAAGTAGTAGATTCCGTGTCCCATTACTTTTTGTTAAATATTTAAATTGTTTAATTTTTTTATTGTTTTTTTTTATTGTGTTTTTTGTTTGTTTGCTTTTTATTTTTTTATTTATATAAAAGTTTTGAATTTTAAACATTTTTTTGTACTATTAAAATTTCCAACCGCGTACGAATGGCAACTGCTTCTAAAATTAGCCAAGAATCTATTAGCAACGCATAGCATTAACAATTTAGATATGTTTGGTACTTCTAGCTGCCAAGCATAATTGAAAGTTTAATTTTTATTATGCGACCCACTGTGTCGCCGGCTTGGCTCCACGTAGCGCAAGTGGGCGTGGCGCACATAAAGGTGCAACATTTCATTTCATTGATCTATCTCTGTCACATTTCCGGTAATTGTGTTTTTCTCCGACAAACAGTGACACAGACTGACGGCCAGTCAGACGTTGTTGAACAACGATAAAAAATACCACATTAAAATTTCTTTAAGTTTCCAAAAGCAAATGTAATTGTTATTACAACATGAAGTTATTTTATATGGTCTACAATTTTACTACATTTATATTAAAAATAAGCGCATTTTGCATCCACAAAACATCCAGAAATATGTATTAAAATTAATTGGTCTAGTGGAAGCACTGTTCATGTTCGTGTTTTCAACAGACAAACAGAGAAAGAGACAGACGGACAGTTAGAATTTATAGTGCACACTTTTACGTCTAGAAACAAAGGTATTTGTTTTTATTACATTGATGTAGTTGGTTTTTTTTTATTAAAAACGACAACATAAGTTTACATTTTTACATTTTCACTACATTTGTATTAAAAATGATTACATTTTGCAATTATTTAAATATTCAGCAAATTTGTAGACGACTAAAACATATGAATTATTTTTTCAGAAAGTCTTCATTTTTTAACTTTATGCATGAAAAATGACTAGATATGCATTTATTTAAAATATACCTCGTATGCATTTTAAATTTAAAAAATATTTAGACATAATACTACATATGCATTTATTTTTTACTACACTCTGTATTTATACAAGTCAAGAAATACTTGTGAACGTGAGTTTAACAAATACAATTTCATAATGATAAAAATGGTAGCATAGTAGCTAGCAATCGATATCATCCAAGCAAAACATCGTAACCAACATTTTGGTATCTTTTATGCAGTCTTGAAAACCTCTTTATGTGTAGTATGTTCATGGAAAGTAATTTTTTTTTTAATTTCACGGTCCTAATTTGAAATAAAACCATAAAAACACTTTTTATCGTTACTACATTTTTAAAAAGTGTTGGGTACGATAAATATTTAAAGGCTTATTGATGGCATTTGAACTATAAACTAAATATTTAAAAAACATCTTATGTTTGTAGATACATACGGACTATTTATTGTAATATTTATTTTATGAACTACTTCAAGTATTTTTAACGCCTTTTTTCGTAATGGTAGAATCATTATTATGCAAATATGAGTATTTGTACACACAGACTAGAGATCTTTGTCCAACCAACTTATTCGGTTCTCTCAAACGCTTAGTCGGTTATTATTGTCAAAATGAAAAGAGTAGTAGTTTGTACTGCAAACAATTTCGAACTGTTTTAGAACAAAGTACAGATTTATAATCATTAGGGGTGTGTGTAGACCAATATTTCAAGTGTATAGGCTAATATGGCAGTTCCGTCAGCATATTTGTAAACAATTCGATTTACCGAATGAAGTTAGTTGGTACAACTAACATTTCCATTCTTCCAACCTCATGCCACAAGAGGATTTTTCTGTGTGTTTACGTGTAATTACCCTGTTGTCGAAATACCAAACCGTTTACCTTAGTAGGTAGTACAATTGAAAATGTTTTCGAAATAAATTTGGGACAGGCAAAACATCGTAACTACAATAATTATTGTTGTCAGCTCATGTAAAGGATACTTCACTCAAAAAATAAATAAAATATTAAACTACTCGATTTTGGGATATTTTTTTCGCTTCCTGTTAAATTTTATTTTTGTTGGTTACAATCTTTTGCCTGTAAAGTATCGATATATCGTCATCAGTTCTGACAATACAAAGTCATTAAAAACATTTAAGTATCGCTTTTCACTTATTCCAAATACACACGGAATAGAGATTTGTTGCACCAACCAACTCATTGCCCAACCAACTTATTCGGTTCTCTTAACCGATTTCTCGGTTGCTATTGTCAAAAAAACCAATTTCGAACTATTTTAGAACATTTTTTTACAGATTTATAACCTTTAGGAGTGTGTATAGACTAATATAGAACTTTTGTAAAAAAAAAAATTGTAAACCATTCGTTTTAACAGAATGAAGTTAGTTAGTGCCAAAAGAGGATTTTTCTGTGTGTACGAATAATAAAGCGAAAATTAATTATATGAGTGCTAGCACATAGAATGGAGAATTTTTGTGCCAACCAACTTGTTCGGTTCTCTCAACCGCTCTCAACCAACCGGTTGTTATTGTCCACTGTTGTAGCACATTTTAGTACAGATTTAGAACCATTTGGAGTGTGTATAGACTAGTAATCAAGTGTATAGGCTAATAATGATTCAACAGACTGAAGTTAGTTGGTTCAACTAACTTTTTGATTCTTCAAACCTCATGCCAAAAGAGCAGTTTTCTGTCTGTAGAAAATTAATTTCCAATTTAATCATGGCTCTAGTAAAAATTCTACGCTATTTTCAACAAATTGTATAGAATATGGTAAAAATGTATGCTATTTAAAGCAATAAATTAAATTTTATAAAATTTTTATGTATTAAAACAAGTTTTTTATTAAAACTATAAAAAAAAACTATATATTTTTAAATTACTGAAGTAGTAGATTCCGTGGCCCATTACTTTTTGTTAAATATTTAAATTGTTTAATTTTTTTATTGTTTTTTTTATTGTGTTTTTTGTTTGTTTGCTTTTTATTTTTTTATTTATATAATAGTTTTGAATTTTAAACATTTTTTTGTACTATTAAAATTTCCAACCGCGTACGAATGGCAACTGCTTCTAAAATTAGCCAAGAATCTATTAGCAACGCATAGCATTAACAATTTAGATATGTTTGGTACTTCTAGCTGCCAAGCATAATTGAAAGTTTAATTTTTATTATGCGACCCACTGTGTCGCCGGCTTGGTTCCACGTAGCGCAAGTGGGCGTGGCGCACATAAAGGTGCAACATTACATGGGATTCAGCTGGAGTCGGCCGATTGATTTTTTATTTTTTTGAAAATTTTAATTTTTTTTTTGTTTAATTTAATTTTGTCTGCAATTAAAAGATAGCAATTTCTACGAAATGCTACTTAAACAAAATATATAAAAATTGCACAAACAAAATGAGGAAAAATAAACTGTATTCGGGGCGGACGGATGGATGGATGGACGGACAGACGCAATGTATGTGTGCTTTTGGTGTTTAATCGATCGCATCGTTGGAATCGATTTAATCGAATATCTATGATGATTTTCAAGGTTATGTGCAGCGCCATCGCCAGATACTCGATTTTATGTATTTTTTTTCGTATGTTTGTTGCCACGTTTTTATTTTGTTCTGTGATGTTTTGCGAAACAAGAAATTAGAAAAAATAATAAATATTGTTTAGATTTTTCAAGATTTTCATGCGTTTTTGCAAAAAAAATTTCATATTGAAATATTGAAAATCGTATGCGTATCAGGGTTGCTGTGGTCCAGACGTCTGTTAGCAGCGACATCTGTTCTTCGTTTGATATATGAATACTATATATGCAGCTCTACTTAATGTCTGTCTATAATGTTCATGGTCTGTCTAACTGCCTAGCTGGCTGTCTGTCTATCTGATTATATGGCTGTGTAGTGTGGATCGTGCGCCATCTGTTGATCGATTTTTTTTGTTTCTTTGCCTAATAATATGATTTTATTATAGCTATCGTTTTCGGTTCTTTTTATTGTTAAATTTTATCTAAATTTTAATGGAATATTGTCGCTCATATATTCTATATACTCGGAAAAAAAACTCATAAAATCCCATTCAAATTTGTCAATAGGACGGTTATTGATTTAATAGTATTTAATTTTATAGTATTTAATGGGATTTACCGATTGAATTAATAGTTTATTCTATTGACTAGTTTCAATAGTCAAAACTATTAATGTAATGGTATCTTTTTCTCAACCGCTTAATCGGTTGTTATTCTCAAAATGAAAAGAGTTGTAGTTTGTACTGCAACCGATTTCGAACTGTTTTAGAACAATTTAGTACTGATTTAGAACCATTAGGTTTGTGTATAGACTAATATTTCAAGTGTATAGGCTAATATGACAGTTCCGCCAGCAAATATGTAAACCATTCGAATTAACCGAATGAAGTTAGTTGGTACAACTAACTTTTTCATTCTTCTAACCTCATGCCAAAAGAGGATTTTTCTATGTTTACTAAATTTGAATCACAACATTTCATTTTTTGTTTGTCACAGTATTTCACC
Source organism: Dryomyza anilis (assembly GCA_951804985.1). NCBI lineage: Eukaryota > Metazoa > Arthropoda > Insecta > Diptera > Dryomyzidae > Dryomyza > Dryomyza anilis. Next base: position 21,842,488 of record OX638132.1, on the reverse strand, counting down.
GTAACTTTACGAAAAAACACGGGGAAAAACATTTTACCAATAATTGGTCAAAATTTATTTGGTTGTTTGTCCAAAATTTGTTTGTTGTTGTTGTCGTGGGCTGCTGTTTCTGTGAAAAACCGAAAACGATTACTGCGTTAAGAATCGCATATACAAATTAATGTTTACGATGGCGTGCGTTCGAAGACACCGCGCAGCGCAGCAAACAAAAGAACGTCAAATTCATGCTCAAAATATTTACAATAAATATTTTCAAAAAATTTGGCGCTGCTTATCCGGCGTAGAAATTGTTTTAAATAATGTTGCACGTTGCAAACGGCCAACAGTTTGGAAAAATTCAGCTGTGCGCGAACACGAAATTTAAACTGCTTCACAAAAATACATAGAGCACATTTGAAGCAAATTCAGATAATTTTAAAATATTTAAATTAAAAAAAAAGTGCAACAAAAAAAAATAATAATAATAAATAACAAGTTGTTAAGTTTTCATTGTGACCTTGATCGCTAATGCAAAACAGCTGCGATCATGACACAGTTCTAAAAGTTTAGTTAGCAAAAACTTTGCTAATTTAACGACAGCCGCTGTTGGTTGGCTGTTGGTGTCAAGCTGTCTGCTAAAAATCTAGCAAACTACAAACTATAAAGAAGTTTTTCTAAACAAACATAAAGAGTACGTTGAGTTATTTGAAAATCTATTTAAAATAGGCACCTATTTTGTTAGTGAATTTGCAATTTATTTCTACAAACAATGCACGTATTAGCTAACACATAAAAATTATCTTTTGGCAAGAGGTTGAACGAAACGAAGTTTTATTGTAAGAAACAAAATATATTTGTTATAAACTCAAATCATTTAAACTAAGGTAACTTATATTTCTATAACTGAAATGTTAGTGCACGAAAATGCTTATTCGGTTGCAGTAACAGTATGTCAATTCGCCAATATTGCAATATCATTTATTTGTTATGCGAACCGAGTATGCTGTTGTATCAACAAAACTGAATGGTTTACAAATTTGCAGGCGGCACTTCCATATTAGCCTAAACACTTGAAATAGTAGTCTATACACACTCCTAATGGTTCTAAATTTGTACTAAATTGTTCTAAAACAGTTCGAAATTGGTTGCAGAACAAACTACAACTCTTTTAGATTTGACAATAACAGCAGACTAAGCGGTTGAGAGAATCGAATAAGTTAGTTGGGCAAAGAGTTGGTTGGCGCAATAAATCTCTGTTCTGTGTGTACGCTTTGTACACACTTTCAAACATCTGTGTGTTTTCCGAAGATATTATATAATTATTTTTTTAAAATGCAAGGAATTTTGTTTCGGGTACTTTTTACTTTTATAACAAAAAAATTACCTCACTTTTGAAATATAAAAATCCCCCCTCCTCCATAGACAATATTTAGTACATTTTCATGGCAGTTTGGCCATTTTTTTTTTGAATGATTTTATTCACAGACAAATACACTGTTTGTACATACAGAAAAATCTTCTTTTGGCATGAGGTTGGCAGAATGAATAAGTTAGTTGTACCAACTAACTTCACTCGGTTAAATCGAATTGTCTACATAATGGTTGGTGGAACTGCTATTTTAGCTTATACACTTGAAATATTAGTCTATACACAATCCTAATGGTTCTAAATTTGCACTAAATTTAAAACAGTTCGAAATTGATTGCAGTACAAACTACAACTCTTTTAGCTTTAACAATAACAACCAACTAATCGGTTGAGAGAACCGAATAAGATGGTTGATGCAACAAATCTCTATTCTGTGTGTATAAAATTTGCATATTTCCTGTCCAACCAAAAAAAAAAACACGGGGAAACTGATTTTAATATTCCACTTCTATACACTTTCTGAAAACTTCTATATATCTGTGTATTTTCCGGAAATATTTCTCAAATATACCAAGTAACATTCCTCTTTTGCTTGTACTAACTAACATCATTCGTTTAAATCGAATGGTTTACAAATTTGCTGGCGGAACTCCCATATTAGCATATACACATGAAATATTAGTTTATACACACTCCTAATGGTTCTAAATCTGTACTAAATTGTTCTAAAACAGTTCGAAATTGGTTGCAGTACAAATTACAACTCTTTTTATTTTGACAATAACAGCAGACTAAGCGGTTGAGAAAACTGAATAAGTTGGTTGGCGCAACAAATCTCTATTATGTGTGTTTAATTGGAGCTGTAATGGGTCTGTAATTTCAGAAACTACTTTCTTAAAAACTTAACGTATTAAAAGTCTACAAAATAATGTATTTCCTTGATATTTATTTCTCGCCTTTTCTAAATAAATCTTTTTTTTTTAATATAGCATACAAATATATATTCCTCTTTTATGTTCAACGTCTAAGTATTCGGAAAAATGTTACACCCTGACATAAATTTAATCAGTTTCAAGCGAATTAATGTATCTGTATTTAAATTAGCACGTTTTATTAAGTCTTAAATTAAGTTTCAAATTTCAAAGAAAGCGCTTTAAACCAAACCTCAAAATGTATTCAAATTATACATTTATTCGTAATCAATATTTAACGTAAAACTAAAAAAAGAATCGCAAAATTCCCGACAGACTGAGTGTCGACTGAGGAATTAACCAAAAAAAAAAAATCAAAGAAAAAAAATATGATAAATTTGCCATACCTAAAAACAAAAGAAACTCTTAACGAATTTAAAAAAAAAATAATAATAATAATAAAAAATAAAACAAAAAATACCTCAATATATAGTATGTGGTATAAAGATCAGTACGAACAGGTTTTTTATTAACTGAAAAAATGCGGGTAAACAAAACGCAGCCGATTCGTTCGCTCAAGTGCCATAACTTAAATGAGGCAACAAATTTTCGCAAGTCCCGAAGCATTAAACATTAATTTACATGAATATTTATGAAGTGACAAGCGATACGAACCGCTTCGGAGGGATGGATGGCACTCAAGATGAAGGCAATATGATGTCTGAACAATACTAAAAAAAAGTAGAAAAAACTAAATAAAACCAAAGTCAGACCCAGTTGAGCCAGTTATTGTTATTAAGTGGAAAACTTGTTGCATGACAAAAAAAAAATCATTTTTTGATTTTATGAAAATTTTAAACAAAAAAACCTTACTTTATACCTCCTTTATAGAGGAATGTATAACAATGACCGTGATCCGTTTTATGTAGGAAAAAAAGAATAAAATAATGTCATATTTATAATGTATATTTTTGATGAGAGCTTATTGAGAAATTAGGTCAAATTGAGTTATTAAATTTGAATGACATTTTAATTTTAAACTCACCACCTTAAATTTTATCATATACACACACTAAATTGTTCTCAACTTGTTCTAAATTGAATGTAGTGTCAACTATAATCCTTTTAATTTCGGTACTAAGAACCGACTTAGAAGTTGATAGAACCGAATAAAGCATTTTCTTAAATTTTTCGAGTTTTATTTATATGACGCATTGATTTGAGATTTTTGTATAATTTTTGTATCGTGATTCTAAGTATATGACTTCATTCTACGTATAAGACTCAATTTTCAAACGTCAAATACAAAATGCCGAACTGTCAGAAAGATTACGGATTATTTGTTCAAAAGTATTCAAGCATTATAAAAGTTAAAGTTGGTCTAAGCCGACAATAAATTCTCTTTAAAGATGTGTATTATCCGAATTTACATTTTATAGTGTACCACAAGTTGTTGAATTCATTAAAAAAATGTTCAATTCATCCAGTATAGGACAAAGCTGTAATGATTTTAGCGCTATATGAAGTATATTTACAAAATACGGCAGATCGCAGATCACAATCCCCTGATTACGCCCATTTTTAATACCCCATAGCGTAGGTTAATAAGTAATCTAAATTCTAAGTTTCATTGAAATATCTCTACTATTTTTGCTGTAATCGTATTTCACTTACTTGATTCAGAAAGTGAAGAATTAACAATATTTTATATTCTTTTATATACCGGCCACTCCTACTTGTAGGTGTTACAAATGGATGACTAGGATTGAGTTTAACCTTTCACTTTTAGTGTAGTATACAAAAAATTGGTATAAAATCTCGCAGAGATAATTTGTGTAAAACATTTTCAGACTTCACTATTCCGATTTTTGTGACATTTTTTATCATCCCTATTTATTATTATTATCCTTATTTTAAATAAGACACAAATAACTATGAACTGTGTTCCCGTGTTTTAACAGCCTAAGACAGTTTTTGATTACATACAGAATAGAGATTTGTTGCGCCAACCAACTCTCTGCCCAACAAACTTATTCGGTTCTCTCAACCGCTAAGTCGGCTGTTATTGTCAAAATAAAAAGAGTTGTAGTTTGTTCTGCAACCAATTTCGAACTGTTTTAGAACAATTTAGTACAGATTTAGAACCATTAGGAGTGTGTAAAGACTAATATTGCATGTGTATATGCTAATTTGGCAGTTCCGCCAGCAAATCTGTAAACCATTCGATTTAATCGAATGAAGTTAGTTGGTACAACTAATATTTTCATTCTTCCAACCTCATGTAGACAATACGATTTAACCGAATGAAGTTAGTTGGTGCAATTAACTTTTTATTCTTCCAACCTCATGCCAAAAGAGGATTGTGTGTATGACCAAATAGAGTGGTGACATTAGGTCTTGGAATAATTCCATATGAACTAAAAAAAATATGTGATCTTCTCTATATTTAAAGAATGCTCTTTTGGCATGAGGTTCGAAGAACTAAAAAGTTAGTTATAACAACCAACTTTACAAATTTGCCATATTCGGTTGGCGCTTGAAATATTAGCATATACACACTACCAATGGTTCTAAATCTCTTCTAAATTGTTCTAAAACTGTTCGAAATCGGTTGTGGTCCAAAATACAAATCTTTTAGTTTTGACAATAACAACCGACTAAGCGGTTGACAGAACTGAACAAGTTGGTTAGTCAAAGAGTTGGTAGGCGCAAAAAGTCTCTATTCTGTGTGCACAATTTTCAATAATCTGTGTGTTTTTCGGTGCAGAGTTGTAAAAATCATATTGAATAATATTGAAACCGTCACGTAGAATGTAGACGGGATTGGTCAAAACGGCTTGGCACCTCCTAAGTAACTAAAACTCAAAAAATGCTATAACTACACAAAGAAAAATTCTCTTTTGGCTGAAAGACGAATAAGTTAGTTCTGCCAACTAACTTCATTCGGTTAAATTGCATTGTCTACAAATTTGTGGACGAAACTTCCACATTCGGTTGGCGCTTGACTCCCAGTCGTTCTAAATCTCTACTAAATTGTTCTAAAACTATTCGAAATTGGTTGTGGTCCAAACTACAACTCTATTAGATTTGACAATACCAACCGACTAAGCGGTTGAGAGAACCAAATATGTTGTTTGAGCAAAGAGTTGGTTGGCTCAACAAATCTCAATTTCCTGTGTAGATTTAGATTTCACTAAATATGCTAAAAACCCAAAAAAAAATCTAAATTATTTTGTTTTTTTTTGTCTATGTTAAGTATTTAAGTTTAGTTGTTATTGTTGAATACATTTTTATTATGTTGTTGTTGTTTTAGGTGTGTTACAAAAACAACATTAATCTCTATTTTTGAACGTAAATAAATAATGCGGCGGAGGCGCTTTAAAGTCGAACATAATGCGAAATGCGAATAAAGACACGTGCCACGCACACACGCGCGCATTAACGTATGTAACGATTAATGCGTGTGGTGTTGTTTTTTTTTTTTTTTAATTTTTACCACACGTTTAAGTTTATTATTGCTGTTATATTGTTAATTTTATATGTAGAGTTAAATAATTCATATAATTTATTAACTGCTGTGTGACAGGCGGCTGAAAACAAGCAATAAACACACGATTAATTGCGGTCAAATATTTGGTATTCGGTTATATTTTTTTTTTGTTTTTCTTTTGTTTTAGCAACAAATGAATTTTTTGCATTTTTTGTGTATTGTTGAGTGTTTAATACGCACTGGCAAAAGCGTTTAAGTTGATAAAAACAAATGTTCGTGTGTGAATTTTCACACGACTGGTATTTTTGAAAAATGTTATGTTCTGTTTTAATTGCACGAAATTCCACAACGACAGCAAACAATTAACGTCGTGCATTACTTGTGTTAAATGAGTAATATATTCAAATTGAAAATTAAAAAATTAAAAATAAAATATTCGGATACGATTTATTCACAAAATCTGCGATCCATAAAACTGTTAATACCCGTGCAATTAATCAATTCATGCAGACAATAACAGCAACATTTGATGATAAAAAAGCAAATAAAAAAATTAAAAAAAAATCGAAAAAATACGCTAAAATAGCACAAGAATTGTATAAATTAATTGTTGATTTTATTTTTTACTTAAATTCAATATTTAATTAATTTTTTATTTATTGATATTTATGCGCTGTGAATGAAAAATGAAACGAATTTCTTTGAAATTCAAAGATTTATGAACGCGCGCGCCGTTGGCCAGCTGCTGCAGGGGCGGCCATTCGCCATCGCCGCCGCCGCCGTCGTGGCTGATGCTGTCACCGGTTGGCATTCGATTTACGGTCAACGTCTCTTCTTCGCCTTCGTTCAACTTGTCATTGACTTCTGTGCTTCAATTTGCATAATTAACAGTGTCGTTCATTCACCGATTGCATAGTAATCGATAATTGGTTTTATAAATAAAACTTTTATATTTTAATAAAAAAAAATATATATTTGTTATAAGAAGGACATTATACACTTCCGAGAGAGAGAGAGATGGAGTGAAAAGAGGCAAAAAAATATATGTTTATGACAAATATATTTTTACTGTTAAAGTTATTTACGACAAAAATAACTTAACAAAAACAAATATATTGTACTTTTTTATATTATGATTTGTAATATCAAGTTATGAATAACAATTCATATATATAATAGTTAATAATTTTGGAAAAATAAAATAGAATTAATTGATATATTTATAAGTGCTAGAACCAAACTATGATTGGTAGTAAACATATCATGATTCTTGCATATTTGTTAATATATTTCCGTCATGTCAATGTTCAGTCAGATAATGACTTCTGATATGATTTTATGATTATATATCATAACTAAAATTGTTTATGATTGTCGCAAAAACGAACTCGAATTAGTTTCCATTACTAAAACAACACAGAAAAAAATCTTCAATATGATGAATTTATTCATAAATATTATGAATTTTTTATAAACTACCAGATTCATCATATTGATACCACCGTTCATTAAATGACATATACCTGAATGCATTCAGGTATATATATGAACAAAATATTCAATACAATGAATTTGAATTGTCATATTGATGAATTTGTTAATATTTATTCAAAACAAAAATTTTAAAATAATTCGAAAAAAAAGTGTTGTACAAATTTGATTTAAAAAATAACAATAAAAAATTAAAAAAAAAAATATCCCGAAAAAAAAATTTCGGACAACAATTTTTTTTACGAAAAAAATAAATTCCCGAAAAAAAAAATCGAAAAAAAAAATCGGATATTTATCCGAAAATAAATTTTTTTTGAAATTTTTTTTGGAAAAGAACTACTTGAGAACTTGGCAAAGAACTTACTTGAGAAGTACGGCAAAAAATTAACGAAAAAAAATACTTTAATAGAAATTTGGTTTAATGAACAGCGTTCTTCAATATGGAAAACATATATGTTGTATTTTTTATTTTGGTTCATTAATATGATGAAACGTATTCTTCACATACAGTTCATCATATTGAAGAACACTTTTTCGACAGTTACCAAGCGTTCTTCATATTTATGATAGCATTCATAACATTGATGGCGTTAGTCATTAATATTATGAATGGTTCTTTAATACAATGAATTATGGTTTGAAGAACGGAATTCATCAATATGATGTACATTTTTATTTCTGTGAATAGTAAACATATGACAATGCTATAAAACATGTAATTAGTATGTGTTTGATTGTCAATCAAGTCAATTATTGGAAATAGATTCGAGAGAGATAGTCGTGATTTGTACCTGATACTTTGAACGCACTAAACAACTAAATAATTCCCTATGTTTTGTGATTTCCACAATGAACTTATCTTTCCGTAGTTGTCTTTATTCTCATATAAATGATTCTGTGATATATCCTTTTTGTGCACATTTTATTTATAAGATTGTTCACCTATTGATCTTAAAATTCCTCCTCTTTTTCACTCAATTTAATTCTCACATTTCTTACATTTTTCAGCTCGTATTAAAGAAAACTTGTGAGTGGTGGTTCTACAAAAATAAATGCAGCAACATGTCGACGCACTGGAAACAAAATGCATTTCTTATCCTCATCACTGCGATCCTTATGATTCTCGGCTTCATCATATTCCTGTGTTTGCCCATCGGCAATAGCATTCAGAACACAACAGAGGTGACACCTACAACGCGTTTTCAAATAAATGATTTTTCCGAAATCAGTACGCAATACATAAATCATACATTTATCGGCGACGATGATTGGGGTGACGAGGGTAAGTTTTGGCAATAACTTGAATTGCCAGAGTAAAGTTAATTTTGTAATTTCCATTTAGATGATATCGACAACGATATCGACGATATTAGCAACAGTATTCCCGAGGAGGTAATGAGCGACTTAGTTACGCCCACTAAGGTGCACAACTTTACATTAAATGCGGACGATTTGCTTTACGAGTCCAAGCGAAATCACAATATTAATAGTAATAAAGGTATATAATGTTAAATTTTTGTAAGTCTTATAATATATATCATCTTTTGTTCCGACATGCAGATTATTTCTCCGCATTTAGTGTAACGGGTACATTTCGCAGCAAGTCTAGTCAAATTTGGGATCCACATCCGGAATACATACTGAATACGTTCGGACATCAATTGCATTTGGTGCTACATCAGGATACTTCTTTTATACCACCGAAAACGTTTCGAGTAAGAAGTAGTTTCTCCACATTCTACGTGTAAATATCTTTCATATGTTGTTTCGCAGGTAATTCAGTTTTTGAACAACCGCACGGAAGAAGAGGATGATGGCGAAGAGGGTCATTATTTAGGTTGTTACTACAAGGGCTACGTACAGGGTGACGATCAGTCGGCGGTGGCGGTTTCGCTTTGCAATGGCATGGTAAGTACTATCGAGATTTATGACATCCCAGTATGCGATTTGTTTCGATATCGTTATAAGATCAATGCGAGTAGATGGAGAAATCATACGATATCGGATACGTTCTCGTAACGATATCGTGGTCCTGCATGGTAGGTAGATATCGAAACGTTTTGTAGTAGTTTTTTCGATACGAGACATTTTTCGAACTCGGATCGATATTGATGAAAAAAATGATTAAAGTTCGAGATTGCTGCAAAAAATATTGCGATATCGATTAATGTTTAATTCTCGTATCCTGTCAGAGTATTTAAATGTACGAACATTTTAAAAAATTAAAATCGAGAAAGCAATGAAATTGTTCGAGCAAGCTTTGAGGCATCGAAAGTCTGCAGACTGGGATGGCTTCTAACATTAAATAACAATATCACGTTTAAACATCTTTATGGAAAATTACTCAATTTGCATTAATTTCTTTCAAATTCCACAGACTGGTTACATCAAAACAAGTTTCGGCTCACTGCTCATACAACCGGTCAATCAAACCGGCGATGGCGATTCCGAAGTGCTGCACAAAGTTTGGCGACACTCGCGTCGTAATGCCAGACATGCTGTCTCCGGCAACGATCTTGGCATGGATCTACAAGCGCTCGAGCAGAATATCTACTCGAAACTGCTACGAAAGAAACGCAACTTTGACGAGAGTCATCTCTTCACGATGGAGGTATTGCTGGCAGTCGATCAAACTATGATCGAATTCCACAAGGACGATCTGAAGTCATACATACTGACGTTGATCTCGATTGTGTCGAATATCTTTGCAGATGCGAGTATTGGCAATTCGATATATATATCGGTCGCCAATATACTGCTAATGAAGAACAATATCCCTTTTGTGGCCAATCACAGACGCAGAAGTGAGTACAGCAGTTTATAAATCATACACATGATTCTTATATATTCTTCATTCTTCAGCAAAGTCTGCATCGACGCTATTGAAACAATTCTGTAGCTTTGTGCAAAAGCAAGGTTATCACTACGACACCGCCATGTTAATTACGAGGTAAGTTAGCGCTATAACTCATAAATCACAGTGGTCCGTAACGAGAACTTTCGCTTGCAGAGATCAAATTTGCCGCAATGAAAACGAGCCTTGTGATACGCTGGGACTTGCCGAACTAGGCACCGTTTGCAAACGACAGTCCTGCTCGATTGTGCAGGACAACGGCTTGCCAGCAGCCTTCACGATTGCGCACGAACTGGGTCACATGTAAGTTAGCTAAAATAGAAAGTGTCTACTCAAAGTACAAATCTTGCATTTCGTGTACAGTCTAAACATGCCTCACGATGACGATGAACGCTGCCGACAGTTCAACCGACCCGGTCACGTGCGTAAGATGCACATCATGTCCAGCATCATGGGCGACGATATACATCCCTGGTCCTGGTCAGATTGTTCACGTTACTATGTTTCGGAGTTCTTGGAGTAAGTTTTATTGCTAAAGTGCCCCATTTTATGCGTCTAACATTCTTGCTGTGCTTACACAGAAAGGAAGACAAATCCTGCCTCGAAGACACACCCACAGTATATATAAGGAATATGAATACCAAGCAACCGGGTGAAATATATACGCTGGACCATCAGTGCAAACTTATACACGGCAATCAGTCCAAACACTGCTACATCGAGGGCGAGTGCAAACGTCTGTGGTGCAAGGCAGACAGCAGTATGTCCGAGTGTCGTTCTAGCAATTTACCATGGGCCGATGGCACTCCCTGTCATAACAATCGCTACTGGTGTCAGAAGGGCGAGTGCCTGCCGCGAGAGGGCATTACGCGTCAGCCATTGAATGGTGGCTGGGGTGCGTGGAGTTCATTTACACCGTGCAGTCTGACATGTGGTGGTGGTGTACAGGAGTCGCAACGTGAATGCGATAGTCCATTGCCGAAGAATGGCGGCAAATATTGCGCGGGCAGTCGCAAGAAGTATCGTTCGTGCAATACGCAGCCCTGTCCGCCGCATTCGCTGGATACGCGCGAGCAGCAGTGCTACGACATGAATGGACGCAATCTGAATATCAAGGGCATTGATAGCTCTGCCAAATGGATTCCAAAATATGGCTGTAAGTATTGCCGGAACATAGGCAGCGTGTAATAGATATCGATAGGTTATGTGTTTGGTTTCTAGTATCGTTCAAAGACAAGTGCAAGCTATATTGCCGCCTCGAAGACAACAGCGCCTACTTCAAGTTGTCGGACAAGGTGAAAGACGGCACCACGTGCTCCTTCGACAGTTTTGACAAGTGCGTCAACGGCATCTGTCGGCCGGCGGGCTGTGACAATGAGCTGAATTCGATCGCAAAATTAGGTAAATATCAACATGATGTGTGTGTGCCTACTAAAGCGTGACTAATGCCTGCGAGATTTCGTTTGTTGTCTGCACTATTTTTAACTCACACACTTTCCTCAATCTACTTTTCTCTATTTCTTGCTCGCGTTCATTTTGGCACAGATAAATGCGGCATCTGCGAGGGTCGCAATGACACATGCGAGGAATACACGGGCAATTTCTATGTCTCGGACCTGTACAAAATCCAGCCGAAGTCCAAATCGTACTACTACTATGTGACCACAATACCCACAGGTAGGTCAGCGTTTTAATTAGCTAAAAATATATTTCGTTTAATGCAGTAGCCAAGTTTTTAATTACTGTGAGCTCATTAGTCGCCCGTCATTAGCACTGTCAGTCGCGAATGAGACTTTGCATCACAATGAATGTGCGACGATCGTAACGCACTCGATCGCATGATCGCATTTAATGAGTAATTAAAATCATAATTATAAAAAAAAACGTTGTCATTTTTTTATGACTGCGAGTACGCGTTATTTGTTTTCGACTTTATATTTTTATTATTTCAATTTAATTGCTAATTTTTTTATGATTATCAGCTAGTGTCTTGCTTTATAACCATGTCGCTATATAGGAAACATTATACGATTTTGGCACATTATAAACGCAGTCAGTCAGCCAACTAGCTACTCACTGATGTGTACCACGAAACCCATAAAAATGAGCCCCCCAAACTCAGATAAGGCTGCAAAAGAGCTCACTAATTAATTTATTTACATATGTATTTCGTGTACGCGTGTTAATCGCTAGTTGTCAAAAAATGTTCAAGTTTCCATAATATGGCTCGACTCGAAATTGTGGGACTGATTATGCAATTTCCTGACCTTGAGTTGTGGGGTGAACGTACTCGCAAATGTACGCTTGCGAATTTGTTTATAATTTTAGGCGCCACTACTTAGCCATATTTCAAATTAGTTGCGATTAAATTGTCAGCTGTACTTGGCAATCGATTGCTATAATATGAATGCTGATCACTTGTCAGGTTTCAATAACAATATGGATGTGTTGTTTATCGCTCGTGATGTCTGATTTGCATTTGTTTTTTTACAAAACTAATATTACTTAATAAATGCATCAACTATTCTACGGAGATATGTTTCGGAAATGATAAGAAATGTTTTTCGCTGAAGGGTAAGGAAATATTAGCACTGTTTTTAGTAGTGATCATAGAGAGTCGCACACAGAAAAAAAAATCATCAATATGATGAATTTATTCATAAATATAATGAATTTTTTCACCAACTACCAGATTCAACATATAATGACATATTGAAAAATACATTCATTATTTAATTAAATTAAAATATATTCAATACAATGAATTTGAACCGTCATATTGATGAATTTGTTCATATTTTTCAAAACAAAAAAAAATGTTTTTAGGGAATATTAAAAAAAGTGTTGTTGTATAAATTTTATTTCAAAAATAACAGAAAAAAAAAATTGTTTCGAAAAAAATTTGTTTAAAAAAAATGTTCGAAAAAAAAATTGAAAAAAAAAAAATTAAAATAAAAAATTAAAGAAAAAAAAATTTCAAACAACATTTTTTTTTTAAATATAACTTTTTATTAATAAAATGTTGTAATTATTAAATAAATATATCGTCGTTGTAGAACAAAAAGTCACCAAATACATTTTTATGGAAAACTTAAATTTCAAGTTTGTTGATTAATATTATAAAAAGTAATTGATGCATTTTTAAAGTTGAAATATCTATTGATAGATTTACATTTTCTTATCATTTGGTAACAACAAATGAGATCATCGATTAAAAATTGATAGATATCTGAAGATTTTTGTAAATGAATATTTGTCATTTTAAAAATGTATTTGGTGACTTTTCGTTCTACAACGACGATATTATAAAACATTTTACTAATTTATGCATGTCGAGCAAGCATTATATAAGAAATAACATACAAGAACTATTTGAGAACTGAGAAGTACGGCAAACAATGAACGAAAATAAAATATTTTGACTGAAATTTGGTTTAATAACCAGTATTCTTCAATATGAAGTACTTATATGTTGTATTTTATGTTTTTGTTCATTAATATAATGCAACGTATTCTTCACATACAGTTCATCATATTGAAGAAAACTTTTTCGACAGTTACCAAACGTTCATCATATTTATGATCGCATTCATAACATTGATGTCGATAGTCATTAATATTATGAACGGTTCTTCAATACAATGAATCATGGTTTGATGAACGGAATTCATCAGTATGAGTACATTTTTTTTCTGTGCACGTTCTGTAAACTATATTAAAAAAAACTTAAAAATGCTATCACTACACACAACTTACTTGGGGAAGAATAGCCGGGTGGAAAATTGTACGTGAAAGAATTCTCTCCGGAAAGAATCGACAGCATTTTAGGGGAAATGTTTATGGGGATAAATTATTCAGAAAAGTATTGTCTCGGCGATGATTTGTCTCAGGAAATAATTGTTTGTAAAAAATATAAACAATTAAAAATCTATCCCTACATACAGAAAGAAATTTTTTGTACAATGTCCAACTTACTTGGAAAAGAATTGTCTGGGGGAAAATTCTCTGTTGAAGAATTGTCTCGGAAAAGTATCGTCTTAGGCAAAATGTTTATCGGGAGAAATTATTCTAAAAAGTATTGTCTTAGGGATGAATTATCTCAGAAAATAATTGTCCGTAAAAATATAAAAAAAAAATTAAAAATGCTATCTCTATATACACACAGAAATAAATTTGCTGTGACAATATCCAACTTATGAGTTGCCGGATAGAAAATTGTCCGTGAAAGAATTTCCTCCGAAAAGAATCGAAATAATTTTAGGGGAAGGAATTCCGAATGAATTATTCTGAAAAGTATTGTCTTGGGGATGAATTGTCTTAGGAAATAATTGTCCGTATATAATATAAAAATTATAAAATGTATCCCTATGTACACACAGAAATAAATTTGCTGTGACAATGTCCAACTTACTTGGGAAAGAATTGCCCGATGGAAAATTGTCTCCGGACAGCACCGTCTTAGGGGAAATGTTGATCGGAAAGAATTATTCTGAAAAGTATAGTCTCGGGGATGAATTTTCTTAGGAAATAATTGTTCTGGAAAGAATAGTGTCAGGGAAGAATTGTTTGGTTTATCTATAAGGACTTTAATATGATATTTTTTTGCTACGTCCGTCGAGTATTATAATTCCAACAAATCTTTTAAGAAATATCATTAGTTAAAACTTCCCTTTCTTCCAACCTAATGCGAAATATAGACTTTTCAGTTTGTATCTATTTAGATGGTAGAGATTCATTGTTCGCGCATGAATAATATCGAAAATATATATATTGAGTTTAAGGGTGAGGAATTGTCCGGAGACTATTTGTCTCAGAGATTACTTGTCTTTCAGGGAATAATTGTCTGTCAGAGAATACTAGCCTCGCGAAATTATGCTCCAGTAAAGAATTGTGTTTGAAAAGATCTCGAAATATATGCACGGAAATGAATTGTCGTGCGAATTGAGTGCATTTGGCCATTAATCAAGCGCCTCTTTCATCAAACCTCAAACTAAATGAAGACTTTTTGGTTTACAACTATTTCTATTAGGCGGTAGTTATTCATTATTCGCGAATATATAAAATCGAGAATATAAGCATATTATGCCTTATGTCACCATAGACAATTAAGTTATTTTTATCTGATTACTTATTGCAAATTATAAATTCCAGGAGCATCCAACATTCTGATCACACAGCCCGGTTATCATGATGAGAACTACATCGTTTTACGCGACGATCAAAACAAATCACTGCTCAATGGCAACAATCTGATCAGCACGTACCGCAGTGTGATTTTATATGCGGGTGTGACATTCGAGTACAATGGCTCCAACAGCACAGTAGAACGGGTGAATACCACATACTCGCGGAAACTGAAGCGTGATTTGGTTGTTGTGGTGAGTATTAAGAAAATTTAAGAAATAGTTTAGAAAACAATTTGCATTGGAAGTTCTTAAGAAATACCTTCTGCAAAAATACCCGTTCAAGCATATTTGCTTTGACCTTAGACAGCTTAATAAGAATTCAAAGTATTTAAAGCAATTATAAAACTACGAACTCTTCTGATTACCACAACAATTTTCGATTTTTAAATAATAAACTAAATCGCCTTACAGGTCATCTCACTCAGCAATAATGCCGCCAAAGACAATGATTCTGTCTTATTGAGCTACACGTACACACTGGACAAACCGAACTACATTGAGCCACAAATTGACATCTACAGCTGGGAGATGCAGGCCTGGAGTAGTTGTGATGCACTGTGTCACGGTAGCTCACATCGTGTGCCGGTCTGCGTGAATACGGCCATGGGTGTGAAGGTGGCGCCACAACTATGTGACGCATCCGCAAAACCATCAACCGATTATCGGGTATGCAATGCGGATTGTGTACTATCGTAAGTGAAATATTTACAAGCAAGTCACGTGCATTGTACTAAATTCTACATTTTTATAGTCATCAAGTTTCGAATATTTCGGAGTGTTCAGCTTCGTGTGGCATGTGGGGCACACGTGAGAAAACCTATCACTGCATACAAACATTCCCCGATATTGGACGTTCGAATATCGTTGATTTGTCGTATTGTCTGTCAAAATTCGAATTACCCAGACACGAGCAATGCCGCGAGGGTTGCTGGAACTATACCGAATGGAGTGCGGTAAGTGTTGTCGCACAAATATAAGGCATGGTTTTTATTTGTTCATCCAACTTTGTAGTGTTCGAAATCTTGTGGAACTGGTACAAAAACACGTGGCGTAGTCTGTTATCTGAATGATACACGTGTTCTTGATTCATACTGTAATTCGAGAAAGATGAACTTGCGAGAAACCATACGTATTTGCAGTACCGAGCCATGTCGCGAGAACAATTGGAGCTATTATGAGGATAACGCGGTATGATTTTGATTTATCAATATATAGGCATTAGTAATAAATGTGTTTCTTCCTATTTGTTTTAGCCCAAAACATCGCGTAATGCAATAAACTGGATGACTGGTGATTGGAGCGAGTGTAATGACAACTGTCAAAAGAATCGCACGATTACGTGTCGCAATCCTCATGGCTACGGCTGTCCACAGGACAAGAAACCCATTGCGAAACGAAAGTGTTGTCAAATAAAATACGTCTCTAATTGGTCCGAGGTAAGTGAGGATATTTTTTAAGAGGGGATTAGTATTAGAAGTAGGGGTTACGTTAGACTGCGAGCTGCGAGGTTGTAAGTTCAAACAAAAAATAAATCATTTTTCTATACGACGTTACCTCTCGGCAGTCAATGGCAAACTTTGGAGAGTAAACCTGGAGTTATAATAGACGTAATGTGCTCAAGTATCATCAGAACGGGACGTAAGGTTTCGATAAATGCGTACATCATATAAATGGTTCTAATGAACGTACCGTGACATACGTTGTCGGGACGTAAAGATCCGTAGCTTTTGGATTGCTACGTTCCGGTGACATTTGAGAACGTGCGTCTATTATAAGTATAGCTTAAAACATTTCCTTGAAAATCCTCTTACCTTGTCTTTCGGATACGGCAGTAAACTGCACGTCTTATCATTTGAGTACCAATATAACACACAGTTCAAATGTTGATAAAGACTCCGCATAGGTTCTTCAGAGCTTTTGCGTAATACTACTATATTCAGTTTTTTAATATGCCATATTTCCGTTCATTGCAGTGTTCGGTAAAGTGCGGTGCTGGCACACGCATCAAGGAACTGCAGTGTGCGCGTGTCTACAAGCCAGAAATTAAAGGCACACCACGACGACGCGTCTACATTGATCGTTCGCACTGTCGCCACCTACGCGTTCCTGCACCTAAACGCACGAAGAAACCTTGCAAGGTCAGTTGCAAATGGTCCTGGTCCGATTGGACACAATGTCCGGCCGATTGTCGCGAGGAATATCAATCGCGTTCGGTCTACTGTGAGTCCGTCACCGGCAACATGATCGGCTACACGAATTGCGATCCTGCAAAGAAGCCAATTACACGAAAGATGTGCAATAATTGCGTGCGGCAAGAATCAAAGGTTATATCTGGTGTAAGTGAATTTGTTTTTATTATTCCAGAACCACTTCTAACTTTTTATATACTTGCAGTGCTCTTGCGAAGGTTATCGCAAACGACGCATTCTGTGTTATGACTCGACGCGCAAACGTGTTGCCTGCCCCACGGAAGAGAAAATCATACAAGAGCCATGCTCACCGCCACGCAGCTGTATGGTCAAAAGCTGCGTCGAACTGCGACATCGACATCGCCAATATAACGATGGCGAGTACACGATATACGTGCGTTCACGACCAATGAAAATCTACTGCCATAATATGCGAACGAGCGAACCCAAAGAGTACATTACCATAAATCCCACGGAGAACTATTCCATTTACTACGACTACAAGACGAAAAATCCGGAAAAGTGTCCGCCGGAATCACGACGCGAAGAATATCGCGACAACAACATCAGTTCGGGACGCACGAATTTCCGCAAACTGCGCATTAACATCGCCGATATGCGAGTGATCGAAAACGATTTCACATTCGCCGATACGATTGGCATTCAACAGCCATATGGTTCGGCTGGCGATTGTTACAATCGAAACAGAGACTGTCCGCAAGGAGATTTCTCGATAAATCTGGATCGGACGGGTTTTAAACTGCGATCGGGTGCATCGTGGGATACGTTTGGGAACATGGTGGTCATGAAGATTTCAAACACGGTAAGTGAGATACTCAAATTATTAGAATTATTTATTATAATGTATGCCAACTACATTATTTACAGTTCGAAAACTCACATACCTCCCGACGTGCCTTCTGCGGTGGCTACTGTGGTCGCTGTTCGATATCGCGAGATCGTGGACTCTATCTGGATGTCGTGTGATCACTCAATAACTAAACAAATTGAATTTTTATAAAATTCAAAAACATTTTGGTGCTAAAACTGCTGTAGTTCGCAAAGGGAGTCAGTCCATACCGTGTGACCTTTGCCCAACTTGTATTTTATGCATTTATCCATACTCGCCCAGTCCAACATACCGAACGAACGAACGACAAAGCATGTCGGCTTTCGTCAGTTGTCTTCAAAATATCTGTCGGAATATATGTCGCGGCACTTTTGGAACTGGTTCGGCTTGTGATCGATCGGTCGGTCGGTGTAGTGCGATCGCGCATCGTGATCGCACTAATGCTGCGGACCAAGGATGGCATTTTCATCTCCTACTAAAACCACAGCAACAAGAACAATCCCCACACACACACAACTAATAGAATATAATATTCTGTGCAAAATAATCAAAAACTAAATCTGTTGAAAACGATCCAGCTGATTAGTATCAAAACAGAGTCGAGCTCACAAATTACACAGGATATGTAATGATGGGAACTGTACTTACACTATATAGCAACTATATAGAGCAGTTACTAAACAGCGACGATGTTGGCCATATCAACTCAACGATCCTGCAACAAATATTTATACTATGCATCTAAAGTAAAGTTGAATTTTCTCAACTTTAGGTATTTTATTTTTTATTTTTTTTATTAATTATAGCAAATCATGCAATTTCTTATTGATGGATGTAAAAATCAATTATAGTATTACAATTTATAAATGTATGCGAGCGTATAACTCTTACTAGACTAAGTTATATCATAGAATGTACTAAAAAAGAAAATTAGAAATCGAAGATATATAAGTTATAGTTAGTATTTGACGGATTTTGTGTTCAGAAGTGAGCAATTAGTTTAAGCCGAATGAAAAGTATTTATGTGTCTGTTTATATATAGAAGTTAATAGCAAAGTTATACAAATTAATGCTTAAATAAAGCTAAATAATAACAAAAAATTTAAAAAAAAAATCTAAATAAAAGTGATCGTATCAAAAGGTGACAGCTATTGAAGCAAGCATCATTCCATACACACGGTGCAGAGACTACTAAGTGAAACTCGGTTAGAAATAAGTAAAAGTTACCATAAACCTTACTAATAACTAGTTCGAATTTACATATATGCTCTCTTAAAGATTACAAACTAACGGTGCTAAATGGGAGGATTCGGTTAAATCGTTCCTGTCAATTCCAGGGCAAATTCTTTCCCAGAAAAATCTACAATTCTTACCTGAAACAAATCTTTTTGGCACATTTCCTTTTTCCGTAGAACAAATTTTTAAAATACTTCTATTTTTTATATTTAATACACAGAAAAAAATAATCGACGTTAATATAGCAACCGATATTAATTGCATTTATTATTCAATGCAGCAACAACATTCACTAATTTAATGAAAACATTTGCTATGCTTCGTTAAATCAGCAATTCCGTTTGCTAATGTGAATACTTGTACGTCAATGCAGCAAATTAATTAGTCGAAGCAAATTCCTAAAATCAAACAAATCACCGAGTAGCACCCAACACGCTTCAATGTCACAAAATAGTTTCTAAACTAAATTAAAAAAAGCCATATGCTATAAAACCCGAATACGATACAAATATAAATTGCAAATTAAGTTCATAAATCGCAACTCTCATGCTAAGTTAATTAATTCCAAACAATTTTCATTGTAAATAAAAACACAAACGTATTTTTGTATGGCAAAACAAAAACAAAAAAAAAAAAAAAACAAACATATGTTGTAAATAATTTATATTATTAGTTATATATTATATGAATGTTTGTATATTTTTATAGTAAACATGACTTTCGAATAGTGCCTAAAAAAAACAAACCAACAAATAGAAAAATATATATTTTAAAAATAACTAAATTGTCGTAATGCTGATCAGTAATTTACTAGACTTGCTATAAATTAATTATAAACAAAAAAAAGCAAAAAATTATAATGAGTAAAATGCATTTTTGATATATCATAATCGGCACTAATCACACTTTTAAATTGGATATTCAAATAAAATTTAATTTTTATATAAAAATCAATTTTGTGATTTTACTTCACAAAAGTGTTAATATTTATACTTGAAGTGCTATATTTTTATTTATTTTTTCTTCTATAATTTTTTTTCCGTCTAAAACGAATCTCCCCACATACCACATCTTCCATACTCAAAATCCGCTTAGTGCCTTTACCCCAATTGCAATATTTAGGGTTCAAAAACTCTACACTAACTGCCATAGTTTTTACTATGAATAAAACAACAAAAGTTCAACCATTTATTTAGATTTATTTACTATATAAAAATATTTTTAAAAAGTGTGGTTTATATAGCCACAACAAAAGCAAGAATACTCATAACATATCTGCCTTTTTAATTTTTTAATTTCGTTTTTTACTATTTTAAATAGATCGACCGACCCAATGCCTAAGTTGCTCTGATTTCTGAAATTGGGTAGAGTGAACTATCGAAGAGCAATAAATAAATAAATTAAATAAATAAATTTTCATTTTCAAACAAGGTATTATTTCCACGCCATAGTTTAATTATAAACAAATCTATAAATAATCCTTACAAATGAATCTTTATAAATTATATGGAGAAAACAAGAAAAAAACAAAAAACCAGAAAAATAAAATTGCCACAAAAATTTAAAACAACTATAGTCATATTTTTAGTCTCTATAATTATTAAGTATTAATTGTAATAAATTTAATATTGATTTTTGCATAAGCATACTTTAATCTGTGTACGATAATATATTAATGTAAAAAAATTATGATAAAAACAAATTAAAATAAAGCAAATTTTATGAAATTTATTTAAAATATATTTTTGATTTTCTTTTGTTTTGCTATTTTATACAGGCTATAGATTTCTTATTATCGAGAACTTGGGATTTTCCAGAAACCTATTTAAAAGTGGTTTCGATAAATTATCTTTAACACTTTAATTCTTTCCGGCGAACAATTTTAACTGAGAAAATCCATTCCCAGAAAACCCATCCCCGAGAACATTATTACCTGAGATAATTTTTATATTCCAATGCATTCTTTTCTAAAAATTCTTTCCCTAGTTAATTCTACACCGAGAAAATGTTTACCTAAGAACATCAATCACCTGAAAATACTTCCCAGAGTATATTCTACCTAGACATAAACAGAACATTTATTAGAAAATGCTTCCCCAAGGTAATCCTTTTCGAAAAAAAAGTTTCCCTGATAAATCTTCCTCGAGAACATTCTTCCCTGAGCAATTCTTCTCAGAAAATAATAGTCTCATTTAAAACCAATTCTATTCCAATGCAATTCTCTACCGGAAACTACTTCTCCAAGTTAATCTTTTCCGAGGAAAATGTTTCCTTGAGAAATCTTCCTCGAGAACATTCTTTCCTGAGCAATTCTTCTCAGAAAATAATCGTCTCATTTAAAACCAATTCTATTCCAATGCAATTCTTACCGGAAACTACTTCTCCAAGATAATCCTTTCCGAGGAAAATGTTTCCCTGAGAAATCTTCCTCGAGAACATTCTTCCCTGAGCAATTCTTCTCATAAAATAATCGTCTCATTTAAAACCAATTCTATTCCAATGCAATTCTCTACCGGAAACTACTTCTCCAAGGTAATCCTTTCCGATGAAAATGTTTCCCTGATAAATCTTCCTCGAGAACATTCTTCCCTGAGCAATTCTTCTCAGAAAATAATCGTCTCATTTTAAACCAATTCTATTCCAATGCAATTCTCTTCAGAAAAATTATCCCCGAGGTAATTACTTCCCAAGAAATTTTTCTACTAAAAATTCTTCCCCGAGAATATTCTTCCCTGAGACAAATCTTCTCAGAAACAATCCGTCCAGTTTATGAACAATTCTATTCCAAAGCAATTTTTTCCAGACAATTCTTTCCCGAGATAATTATATCTCCTGCGGCAATTCTTGTCAGTAACAATTCGTGCCATTGATGAACAATTCTATTTCTAGGCAATACTTTTCCGGAACATTCTTCCCTGAGGTATTTGTATCCAAAGAATTTTTACTGTGAGAAAATTCATCTACTGAATATAATTCCCTGAGAATATTCATCCTTGAGACAATTGTTCCCTAGAAATAATTCGTCCAATACATGAACAATTTAATTACAAGGCAATTCTTTTCCGAGGTTATTCATTCCCAAGAAAAATTTCCTCCGAAAATTCTTCACCAAGAATATTCTTCGCTGAGACAATTTCTAATAGAAATAATCCGTCCCATTTACGAATAATCCTATTCCAAGTCAATTTTTTTCAGAAAATTCTTCCACGAGATAACCATATCTCGAGAATATATTTTCCAGAGTAAATTCTTCCCATAAGTAATTAGTCCCATTTATGAAAAATTATATTTTAAGGCAATTTTTATGGAAAATTCTTCTTTAATATAATATACCTAAGAAAAAATTCTTCCCAGAGTATATTCTTCCCGAGAGATAATTCTTCACGAGAAACTATTCATACATACCATTTATTATTAATTCTATTTTAAAGCAATTTAATTCCGAAAAATTCATCCCGAAGATAATTATTTTCCATGAAAATGTTTCCCTGAAAATTCTTCCCCGAAAACATAGAATCAATTCTTGAATTGATGAACAATTCAAGTTTAAGGCAATTATTTTCATGAACAATCTTCGCCGAGGTAATTGTATTCCGTGAATATTTATTGTGAGAAAATTCATGCCCTGAATATTATACCCCTAAAGGATCCTTCCCTGATACAATTGTTCCCGAGAAACAATTCGTCCCATTTATGAACAATTCTATTGCAAAGCAATTCTTTTACGAAAAATGCTTTTCCAAGGTATTTCATTTCCAATAAAAATGTCTCTGAAAATTCTTCCCCGTGAATGAATATTCTTACCTGATACAATTTTTCACAGAATCAATTCGCCCCAGAAACTATTATGAACAATTTTATTCGAGGAAATTTTTATTCGGAAAATTCTTCCCCGATGTTATTGTATCCCGCGTACATTATTGCTTATAAAAACTATCTCCTGAAAATTATTCCCCTGAAATAGTCTTCCGGGAGAGAATTCTTCCCCGAGAATCAAATTGTCTCATTTATTTACAAATCTCTTAGAAGGCAACTCATTTCCAGAAAAATCTTCCATGAGTAGATTTTTCACTGGGACACTTTATTTCATGAAAATAAAGGTTCCATTTATGATGACCCATTTTACCACCGGCAAAAAAAGTTATATATTTTCATGGATTTGACGTTCTAAAAACAGGAGCGTTTTTTATATTTCTCTACAAGTTCTGTTTCTAGAATATTCTACGAAAACATAAAACCGTGCGTTTGGATACACTTTCGGTTGGTAGGCGTTGGATGTAAAGTCACACTCATATTACTTAGATCTAAACTATTCATATAATGATAATTATGTCAATACCTATCATGTTTTTTTTTTTTTGGAATATCTACTAAGATCCACAGCACTCAGACAGACTATATCCACTGTACTGTGAAATCTATTCCCTACAATTTTGTGGTTAATATCACCACGAGCGCCCATGCCCAAGCCGCGATTCGAACCCGAGACCTTCAGAATGCAAGTCCAGCACGCTATCTCTGGACTGCTGAGGGCGGCACCTATCATGGTTACTTATCATAAGAATATAAGAAAAATTGAGTTAAATTGAGTTTAAATAAGCTCCATTTATTACCGGAGACATCATTCTTGTACTTAAACTTTTACGTACGTAAATATCATCAATTTCAAAACTGCTCTATTAAATTATTATTTTGTATGTGTACCGAAAAATTGACCTTTTTGTGAAATTTGAATAGTTAGGCGAAGCCGGATACTTCTTTTCAATTCCTCAATTCCTACCATATGAAATTCTTCTCTATGGCAATACTTTTCCGAGACAATTCCTCTCCATGACAATTCTTTCGAGGACTATTGAGAAGTTCATTTCCAACACGTGCTATGTGATACGAAGATAGGTTTCGTAAAACCCTAATTACCCTGAAACAATGGTAGAATCAAATTGGAAAACAGATTTTTTCCACTCCTAACATTTTCGTTATCTCGTTATGTATATTCACTTTTTTTAAATAATCATTATTGGTCCGTAAATTTGAAAATAAAAGCATTTTATATTTATGTGGATAGCACGTTTTGGAAATGAGCCCCTCAATTGGAACCCAAACAATTTTGACCTAAGACAATTCTTCTCAGAAACAATTCAGAAGTCAGAAGTTGTTCCCCGAGTCAATTATTTTACAAGGCATTTCTTCCTTGTTGCAATTCTTTCACGACAGCATTCTACGCCGAACAATAATTTCCGAGACAATTCATCCCCGAAAAAACATCCCTGTAGCAATTCTTTCCGGGACAATGCTACGCCGAACAATATTATCCGAGACAACAATTCATTCCCGAACAAATCTTCACTTTTTCTTTTCCCAGTATTTTTTCTCTAGAATATTTTATCGCGAATTCTCCACATATCGAATAAATAAATATAATCAACAAATATTAAAAATAAAAGTAACACTGGTTAAAACTTCAAACCTATTTTAGTTTTTGGGAAGAATTGCATTGCTCAGAATCTCGGGGAACAATTTTTGGGGAAATATTGTCTGTTGGAAGAATTGTTTTGTAGATCAATTTTCCGAGAAAAATTGCCTTCAAAGAAACTTTTCGGGTTTAAAATTGTCGATGATAAAAATTGTTTTAGGTTTTGATTTATTATTTTGGAAAATAAAATTTGTCAGTTGTTCTTTTTTTTTGTATGTTGTAATTATTATAAATATAATTATTAAAAATATGAAAATTAAAAAAGCATTGGTTATTACATAACAAGTGCGTCGATGATAATTTAGTTATTTTTTTATTTATATTTTGATTTCTTGAACTTAAATGGAAAATTTGTTGTTTTCTTAATTAAATAAAATAGTTTCTATTTTGTTGTAGTTGTTGGTTCAACAAAATGTTACACCAAAAAGCAAAAAACTCTTTATGAATTTCCAGTCGATGCTGATAAAACATTCAGTTATTTTTGTTTTTGATGTTATTGATGCCATCTGGCAACTGTTGTAATGATTGATCTTATTTTGTTTGTTGTTGTTGTTGGTTTTACTGTTATTCTGGTTGGTGTCTTTGCAGGTGCAGGTATTGATGGTGGTGGCGCTGGTTGCTGTCTTCGCTAAAGCATTTGGCAACCTTTCACATTGGAAAGATTTAAAAGCATTTGCGGTGCACAATGCCGGGGCCGGACTCGTCGTATTCCTGCTTGGAGATCCACATCTGTTGGAAGGTGGACAGAGAGGCCAAGATGGAGCCACCGATCCAGACGGAGTACTTTCTCTCAGGTGGCGCAATGATCTTGATCTTGATGGTCGATGGAGCCAAGGCGGTGATTTCCTTTTGCATGCGATCAGCAATACCTGAGAATGGAAGAGTGTGAGAAAATGAAATTAAACGAAGAATAGAGATTTGTTGCGCCAACCAACTCTTTGCCCAACCAACTTATTCGGTTCTCTCAACCGCTTAGTCGGTGGTTATTGTCAAAATGAAAAGAGTTGTAGTTTGTACTGCAACCAATTTCGAACTGTTTTAGAACAATTTAGTACATATTTAGAACGATTAGGAGTGTGTATAGACTAACATTTCAAGTGTATAGGCTAATATGGCAGTTCCGCCAGCAAATTTGTAAACCATTCGATTTAAGCGAATGAAGTTAATTGGTACAACTAACATTTTCTTTCTTAAAAAACCTCATGCCAAAAGAGAATTTTGATGTGTGTAAGAAAGAGTTTTGTTGTTTCTACCCACCTGGATACATGGTGGTACCACCAGACAGCACAGAGTTGGCATACAAGTCCTTGCGGATGTCGACGTCGCACTTCATGATCGAGTTGTAGACGGTCTCGTGAATGCCGCACGATTCCATGCCCAAGAACGAGGGCTGGAAGAGCGCCTCTGGGCAACGGAAACGTTCGTTACCGATAGTGATGACCTGACCGTCAGGCAACTCGTACGACTTCTCCAACGAGGTGGAGGCAGCTGCAGTGGCCATTTCCTGCTCGAAGTCCAGCGCTACATAGCACAGCTTCTCCTTGATGTCCCTGACGATTTCACGCTCGGCGGTGGTGGTGAACGAATAACCGCGCTCGGTGAGGATCTTCATGAGGTAATCGGTCAAATCGCGACCGGCCAAATCCAGACGCAGAATGGCGTGTGGCAATGCGAAACCTTCATAGATGGGCACGGTGTGAGACACACCATCGCCAGAGTCCAAAACGATACCGGTGGTACGACCGGAAGCGTACAGCGAGAGCACAGCCTGAATGGCCACATACATGGCGGGCGAGTTGAAGGTTTCGAACATGATTTGGGTCATCTTCTCGCGATTGGCTTTGGGATTGAGTGGCGCCTCTGTAAGTAATACTGGATGTTCCTCGGGTGCAACACGCAACTCATTGTAGAAGGTGTGATGCCAGATCTTCTCCATGTCATCCCAGTTTGTGATGATGCCGTGCTCGATGGGATACTTCAGGGTGAGAATACCACGTTTGCTCTGTGCCTCATCACCGACGTACGAGTCCTTCTGACCCATACCGACCATCACACCCTGGTGACGTGGGCGACCAACGATGGAGGGGAAGACAGCGCGTGGCGCATCGTCACCAGCGAAGCCGGCCTTGCACATGCCCGAACCGTTGTCAATGACAAGAGCACCCGCATCATCGTCACACATTTTGGCAGTTAATTAAATTTGTAAAAACCTGCAAGAAACAAGACAAATTTTGGATAATTCAAGAATTTAGTGCAAAAGGGTTTTAGTTCTTATTTTTTTGAAATATTGTTTGACATCCACATCCATAAACGAAGTATATAGACTAAGAAATCAGGACTGATAAAATACGTTATTATTCGAAAGACCTTCAATTTATGGAAAACTTCCCAGTCTGCTCTGTCTCGGAGACATCCGATGCCTCGATTTTTTCTCGAATAACTTCGATAAAAAAAAGTTCGATATAGGTGTTTTATCGATTCTAATTTTTAAAATTTCTTGTACATTCAAATTCTTTGACAAAATACGATATTTAAACATTTCTCGCACCGATATCGTAATATTTTTCGAAGCAATATTGAACTTTGACAATTTTTTTCTTTGATATCGTTCCGATTTCAAAAAATACTCGTACTGAAATAACTTCGACTGAACGTATCGATATCTACCTACCATGTAGGTCTAATTTGTAGGTCTAATTCTCCGACATTTCGTATAGTACTTGCATCAATATCGAAACAAAAAGCAGACTGGAGTATAATATTTTTAGAATTTAGTATACATTTTCACAGTCTGCCATATCTCGAAGTTCTTCAATTCCTCAAATAGTATTCGATCTCACACGGAGAACATTTTACTAGTTACTATTTCCAATTTATATCAAATAAAGGCAATTTTTTGTTACAAGTTCATTTAAATTAAAAAAAATTAGAATTTGAAAATTTAAATATGACGATAATTTTTTAATTCGATATAATAATCATAAATTTTGGAAATAAAACTCAAATTATTTGAAAAATTAATTGTTCTTAAGAATTTTTGTCAAAAAAATAAAACTTTCTGAACAAATATAATTTGTTTATCGAAAATAAATCCATTTATCCATATCATCTCGATATCTATAACGACAAAAACAACTATATCATTTTAGATGGGATAATTTTTATCGAAAATCCTATCGTTATCGTATCATTTTAGATTACCGATAATGACAATTTAAACCTATAAACTATATCGTAAAATTATCGTTTGGTTTGCTGGGAAGTTAAAAATATTGTGACCTTTTTTAGCCAACATTTGTAAGTAATTTTGTTAAGTAGTTTTTGATTTTTAAGTATGTAAACGAAATTTTGTTCCGTACCATTCTCGTTGTATTAATTCGATTTGTTCATGGAGTTGTTCATGGAGTTTAATATAAATTGAGCATCTCTATTGGTTAAATTTAGAAACAATTCTCGTAGCGACAAAGCTTCATTTTCTCGTTACGATATCTGCATACATCTTAGAATGAATTGTAGTATGATACAAATACGATAATCATAACAGAAATCCAATAAATTCCTCGACATCGAATTTATCTCGAAACAGTCTCTCGCAGCGATATCGAATCAAAGGCAGACTGGATTTATACAAATTCGACCGAAAGCGGGTAATTGTCTGATTGTATTTTATTATTAAAAAATATATATTCAATCAAATAATGATAACTTTTCAATAATACTCAAATTATGTTAAATACTGTCAAATATTAAAATTTTCTCATCAAATAAAATTTGTATATCTAAAATTAAAACTGATACGATATTAATTCGATAATTATATCGTCTAAAAAAGTGATATTGTTCTACATGCTAAGAAAAATCTGCATGCCAGCAACATATTAATGTTTGAAATTATAAATTTTCTGAATTTAATTGGCTGTAACATTTATCAAACAAATTTTAAAATTAAGTTGGTATTAATCTTATATAACATATGGTTATATATTATAAACTTATTAAGAACTGGTAGACTTTAAAAATCTAGATATTCAAAAAATATTGTTGCAAACATAATATGTTGCCTGCAAAATAGTTTTCAATTATCTAAATGTTACGAAAACGATAGGGTTTTCGATACAAATGAAATTTTGTAGAATGATATTGTTTTTTTTTTGTAGTTATAGATATCGCGATAATATATTCGCGATACATTTTCGATAAACAATTTCATTTATACTGAAAATATAGTTTTTCGAAAAAAATTCCAAAGTACACACAATTTAATTTTAAAATATTTTCAGTTTCTTATCAATAATTTATTATTATCAAATGGTTTTCCGACAATAAACATTTTGTACAAGCATTCAAAAATATTTCGAAAATTTTCAAAATTTTAAAAGATTTAAAATAATTAAACGACTTTGTTCTTTTAATGATGAAGAACCGCACGAATATTTTATACGTTTCGAACTCATTGGTACAATTGAAAATATTTTGTTGATACTGATATCCTTTATTTTTCATTTAGCACTTTCTGTATTTCGAAATCGAAATCAGTTCAATACAAAATTAGCACATTGCGTAAGTGTTTCATGTTACACAATTTTTATTGAAATAAGTTGTTTTTATTTTTTTTTTTATTTTCGAAACTCGTAGCGTTATTGCATAAATGTCGAACATTTGAGTACTGGTATTACATTACAGAAATGCATTTTAAATTATATTATATTTTTTTATTTGTTAGATAATAATTATTTTATTTATTTTATAAAAAAAAAATTTTAAATTATTTTTTTAAACTTTTTAATTTTGATATTTTGTATTTTTTTTTTTTTTGATCACTATTTAAACTATTTAATATTATATTTTGTTTAATCCTTTTTTTTTTCTTAAACACACCTCTGAAGCCAACTAAACTGAAAAATTTGTTTGCACAAATTTTCGTACGCTCGGATCCCTGTTGGCGGCTTTACTCAACAACAAATAGATCTGCCGATGGTTGGGTGTAGCCTTTTTATCAAGAAATATTGGCGCAAAATGGCGTTTCCGACGACGAACACGACGTGTACCACATATACAACGACGTCAACGACAACTCAAAATAAACAATCGCATCAATGCACCACACACGCACACTATCAACAAGATTTCGTTCGAGTGGTCGATCGTCCAATTGGATGCGCCACCGGGAATCAATCCATATATGCAGTTCTGGGATTTCGATTTGAGAGTTGAGAGGGCCAGAGCGCCAGAGCGCTACATGGGCAGCATACATAGACGCTGATAACCATTGAAAGAATTATGAAAAATATATAGTGAAAAACATAGCACTTGAAATATTCGAAAACACCAAATATTAATAAATTGTATACAGAAAATATCGTAGTTTTCGATAAATTGCAAATTTTCAATTTTTGTTTAGCTAGAGTCTTTTTATATTTGTTATCGATAAAAACAGGGAGTTTGAAATCAAAAAGGGCAAAGTCAATGCTATGACATTTCGATAAAAACACGAAAAAACATGTATAGAGAAAACGGTAATTTAAAATGATTCATTAAACAATCAAATTTAACATTTTTAACAACATATTCCCCAAATCAGGGTGTTATAGTTTAGAAGATATAAAGGTTTTGATCCAAAAATATGAAATTATTGGTCAATTTGTATGCAGTCTTTCTTGATTTTAATGTATATCAATATGTAAAATATTACCAACAAAAATAGTTTATCCAAAAATAGACTTAGCCATTTTCGATTCTCATCGTCTCATATACGTATATTATCCAAAACTCAGACTGTGACGTTACATCCATTAGCAAATTCCAACATAAAATTCTCCGAAAACATATAAAATTGAATACTTTTAATATTTTTTATACATGCATCTAAAAGTATGAATCTGTGGTAACATTATATATGGGGCATACCATATCAGAATGGCCACCTAACCTTTTAAATGTTGTGGATTTAGTTCAAACTTTGTTTGTGACTAGTACCTATGAGTCATATAATTTGTAAAAAATATTAGAACTCTTGAGGATCCAGTTACCGAATACCAATATCACAGTGCAGCAAAAAATACTTTCTTGCGATTTGATAACGATTTTAGGGTAACATAGGGTCGCTGATCTCGAATCTGAAGTCCGTTTTGCTCTATCAGCTCTAGATTTCTCACAATTTTTGACACCAAACGTAATAAACAAAATACAAAATTTATTGTTTTTTTTTTATAATTCTGTTTAATGGGTGGATCTGAGGCAATTTTGTTATTTTGAGAAAGTAGAGGGTATAATATTTTTTTCAAAAAATCACGCGGTATGTCAAAATTTGTAAATAGTAGGGTTAAAATTCGAAAAAACCAGGGTTATGGAAAAGTGTTGGGACGATGGAAAAATAAATGCACCTGTTTATGATAAATATCATTGCTGAAGAAACCAAACCTGATTCTTTTGAAATTAAATTATTTTTAAACACCCTAATTGTTCGTAGCGGCGGTAGCTCAGTGGTTAGTGCGTTAGACTGCGAGCCGAAAGGTCCCCGGTTCAAGTCTGGACTGGGGCTAACAACATCTTATCATAGAAACATTTTTCTATACCGCGCTACCTCTCGGCAGTAAATGGCAAACCTACGAGAGTAAAACATTGCCTATGAAAAGCTCTCACCCGCCGTTCGGATTCAACAATATACTGTAGGTCCCACCACTTTGAGTGCAAGTATAACACACACAGCTGAAAATGGTGAGAGAGCTCGGCCTAAGTTCTTATAGGACTGTAGTGCCAAACCATTATTATTATTATTATTAATTGTTCATATTTGACCCCAAATTCTGAGGAACCGAGAGCTGATAGAGCAAAACGGAAAAGTTTGACATTTGTTGCACTGTGTAGTCAATAAAACCTGACTATTTCTAGGTAGTAACAAATTCATTGATTTTTCATTATTTACATAGTAAGATTAAGATTAAACGTTATATGATGTTTTATAGAGAATTTGACCAGTTTTGAAGGTAAAATAAACATTATTTGATAATAACTCATTTCTTGTATATTGTTTTAATTTAAAAATACAAATGTGGACACTGAGCGCAGGTCAGTCCCGATTTTACTCAAATAACATCTGTTTACTTCTCAACACAGTTTATTTCATAGTGGGACATCCAGGCGTTCAGAAGTTAGAGCTATATATGTGGACGCATATATACAATTCTGCGTATGAGCCATTCACACGAAATCGACTAGAGGTTGGAACTCATGTTCTTCGATTTCTATGAAATGCATTGGCCATTTTTTTTTATTATTTCCGACCAATTCTTCCAGAGACACAGTGGTTCAAATATACAAAAAAAAATGGGTCAAAAATGTTTGTATGGTTGTTCACATTTTAATATCTCCTGTACGCGTAAAGCAACAACCTCCGTTGATGTCTTGTTTTATAGCTAATAAATATCCTGGTACTTTAAATTTGATCTCCCTAAAAAGGACCATTTTTAAAATTGTTCTTGCCATTCAATTGGTATTTTGATGGCATCATTAAATAAATCATTAAATATATAAAAATATTTTTTTCTACATTAAAAGTTGAATAACTCTTGAATATATTTGTAACGTTAATATCGAAAATGGTGTCAGATTCATCCAATTGTTTCGACAAATTTTCATTTGAATTCAACAAATTTATAAAAAAAAAACAACGAATTTCGCGTTTATATTTGTGTAGATCGTTACTTTGGAATGTAATCAAAAACCTGCGAAATTTAATTTGAATATTTTTTTAAAATTCTTTTGAAGGACCTATTCCATAGATTGGTTCACGATTCAACTTTTTGCATTAACAAATTACTAATGAAATGCATTTTTATTGATTTTTGAGCGATTTTTTAAATTTCGTACTTATTGAAAAAAGTTAGGGTAATGTGGGAAACTTAAAAATGTTTACCAAAGTCTTACTTTTCATGTTTAAAAATAGAATGATAATGCAAGAAAAATTAAGAAGAAAGAAAGTCTAAATTCATAAACATCTTAGTAGTTATTTTAAGAAAATATGAAAAAATTGTGCATTTACATCCAGTCACAATATTCTGTTTGAAAATGGAAGTGTAGTTCCTGTCATCAAGTTCGCAAATTTCAAGTATATATGCCATTAGCAGATACTGAAATTTAAAGTTAAAATTGAAATTCTTCGGAAATTCATTTAAGCAAATTCTTCTTCTGCTGATGAAGTTGAATATATTTAATATATTTCTTTTTAAGTGTTCACTACTCCGCTTTTTTCTGTAATTCGGATGTAATCTCAGTTATAGTCAAAATTTTGATTTTCATTGGTATTCATATTTTCATTAAAATTACAATAAACATTGCCTAAATTACAGTTCCCACTTTACCCCAGAATGTGTTTCCCACTTTACCCAAATATCACAATTTTAACATAACTTAGCATTTGTTTTATTGTACTTCACCTACTGTTAAGCATGTTTCTTTTATTTAAGAAAATATAGAATTTAAATAATAACCGAACGTAGTGCTCTTGAGAACGCATACCAACAAAACAACTTTTACAAGAACATCAACACGAACTATACGACAACAACAACCATTAAGACACCAATTACAATAATAAGAACAATAAACTAATTGCTCTGTTAAGCAAGCAACAACAAAATATGTAGCAGCAATACTCGCATGAACCGAAGAATTCGTCGTGTTCCGAATTCTCGCAGATTCTTTGCAATCTAAAAAATCGATAAGTGAATCGTTTGCTACAACAATAATAAGAACATGAACGAAAAGCAACAACAACAACGAAAGCATTGCAGACAGCCGTGGCAATAGCAACAACACACTCGGCAATATGTTTCGTTGATTTTTGTAGCATTTGAATTTTAATCGACGAGGATGCGATGCATGCTTCGCGACCGCTTTAAATAGAAACGAACCTTAGAAGGACTGATTCGCGCGTTGTCACCGCTGCAATTGCTGTGGTTATTGTTGCTATCGTTCGGCACAACAATGCAGCAACACAGCGTGTACAACAAAAATAAACAGCAACATCAAGGTTGCCGCTAAGATGTCGGGAGCATGCAATAGATTAGACTTAATAGGAGCAGCAGCAACAGCAGTCGCAGCAACAGAAAAGCAGGCAACAGTAGTTCAGCAGAGACGACAGAAGCTGCAGCAGCATCTAAATACACGCAGCAACATTTGTATTGCTAGCAACAGCTACGCAAAATTTTGAATTTATTTCACAAAATTATTGCAACATCAGCAACATTTATCACTGCTGCTGACAGCAGACCCGGCAACATCTCCTTGTGGCGCTGCTATTTCGGTTGACATGAAAAATCGATCATAACGATCATGCGGCTGCTGCAATTGCCGCAAATCTGTGTTGATGACTTTTTTTTATATTTTTAATTCTATTTGTAATTTGTGCTATTTTTAAATGACGAGTCCATCGCATTCACCTTTTTGAGTTTTAATTATTTTCAATTGTTTTGATCGCACAGCGATTTTTAAAATTAGTCTGGCACAAAAATAGATCGGTCGATTGATCGATCGATTGTGCGATGCAATTCGGAAGTAAAGGTTTTCGTGATTATTTGATAATACTAGACTACGTATAGTATTTGCTTTTATTTGTAGTTTATTTGTCATTAGAGCAAGAGAACTTTATGAGATTCAAGAAAAAAGTCGTAACAAGTTCGAAAACAGTCTTTCGCATCAAGATGTATTTTTTTTAATTTTTCCTATAACTTATTCATCCAAAAGTTAAAATTAGTTAATTTAGTAATTATCAACTACTACATATTTTTTAAAAGTGATTTGGTCATTTTATTACTCAGACTCAGATTAAAAAACCATTAAATTGCGTTAAAATTTTAATAAACTTTTTGTTATCTATATAGAACAGTTACCTATTTGTTACCTATATTAATTTCACACGTTCGGAACTACAATAGTTAAACATATATTAGTAAATTCAGAAAACCTCTAACTTTTGGGGTAGAAAAATTAAAAAAAACCAGTTGGGAAGGTTAGATCACATGGGAAATTTTAAAGTAGGTGTTATGATAGTTAGGATTATCAAAATTATAGTCGGTCTAAGCCGACTATAAATACCCTACACATATGTGTGGTTACCATTCAAAGTGATATATAGGTCACCAGGGTATACGAATCCTGAAAATAACTACAAACATTCAATCGCTGAAGAATTTCCATTCATTTGATACCCATATTTACAAATGGGTAGGTGTACCGAATTTCGATTTTTTTTTTTTGTGATCCACAAGTCTTTTCGCCGGAAAACATTATTATCATGTATTTGAGCATGATGTCAATATATATTTGACCAAAAAAGTTTACCTAAGCACGTATACATAAAAATTGATCTTTATATGTACATTTTATATGAGGTATTTGAACATAAGTGGTCGGATCATAGGTCACAATGGACCGATCTCGCTTTTAATCTAAGTTATAAGTTTCATTTATCTAGCTATTCAATTTTAAAAGTAGTAGGGATTTCAACAGACAGACGGACAGACAGACAGACGGACGGACAGACAGACGGACAGACAGACAGACGGGCAGACGGACAGGCGGACATCGCTAAATCGACTCAGGAGGTCATGCTGATCAAGAATATATATACTTTTCCATACCGGAGATGCTTCCTTCTGGGTGTTACAAACGGCGTACCAAACTGAATATACCCTTTTACTCTTAGGGTAGGGTATAAATATGCGAGCACATTTTAGTGATTTTCAAAAATAATGTATTAGGCCCTTATGTAATATAAATCCGTTCGCGTTATTCACTTTTAACGAAAGTGGAATATTGTTATTAACAAAATATTTATTGAATAAGTGGTGTGAAATTAACGTTTTGTTATATGTCAATATATATATTTCACTTTAATATCATATAATTAAGTAGATATCGAAAACATTATTCTGGGGAAATCGTGATTTTTTGAACATTGAAGAAGATATTTGAATTTGAGTTTCTGTATTTGTGACACTAGAAGCACATTCAAGTGAAATACCTTTAAATCAAAGCATTTACATTAATTATGTTGTCATAAAAAGAAATAAATTATATAATTTCTCTAAAGCCCTCTCTAACACGTTCGATATTAGATGCAAAATTGTATATTTTTTTTTTATTTTAAGCGCACATACCATGGAATAGACTTTGTTGTATTTTAAATAATGATGACTCGTATTTCGTACCCAGGCTGCGCAACGGGGGTATTTAATCCATTTTTAAACCATAGCTGTTCATTTTTTCCCCTGTTTTTATTATACCCTACACCTATGAGGTACAGGGTATATTAACTTTGTGCATATATTGTAACGCCCCTTAGGAGGCGTGTCCGGTATGGAAAAGTATATATATTCTTGATCAGCATCACTACCCGAGTCCGTTTAGCCATGTCCGTCTGTCTGTCTGTCTGTCCGTCTTGCTGTCTTGCTGTCCGAATACAGAATAACTTGAGAAATACTGATCAGAATGCGATGAAATTTCGTCTCAATATATTTTAGCCAAAAGTAGGAACTGAGTTTGAAAATGAGCCAAATCGGTCAACGGACACGCACACCTCTCATACAAGTCTTTTTTATATAACTCTTTCGGAACTAATAACTCGAAAAGTATTCAAGGTATAGTTATAATGTTTAAAACGTATTGTTAGAATTCACCTTAAAATATGTGGTCCAAAAATGGGCGTGATCCGCCCACTTTTTTTTTCATTATTTCCCGGGTTTTCATAGTGGAAATTTGAACCGTAAATTATTAAAATCAAATCTATGAAATATTATCCTTACAAAATTTTTGAAAATAGGAGTGGTCCGCCCATTTACATTTTTATATTTTTTTGTATTCGTTTTTTATACTTTTATATCAATTTTTAAATTATGGGGATATAAGATGTAAATTTCTGATATGTGAATAATATTCTGAGAGTGGGGAGGTTCAGTATAATTAAAAACTTTAAAATTAAGATATACAATTAAATATCCCACCAATGGTGTAGGGTATTCCATAGTCGGGCCCGACCGACTATAATAGTCCGCCCCATATGACCGAACTTACCCATGTGACCTAACTTTCCCAACTCGTTTTTATTATTATTTTTACGTTTTTTTGTTTTTCCCGTGTTTTGGTTTTGCTATTCTTTTGATTTTTCCTTTTTGCATTCTTTTTATTTCTTTGTTTCTGTTTCTGTTTTTTGAAAGTGACATTTTGTTCTTGGTTTAATTTTTTGTAGATTTGTGTTTTGCTTTTGTTTTTGTTTTTTTTTTAATTTTGTTTTGCGCATTTCAGGTTTTTGTATTATTGATATTTTTTGACTTTTTGATTTTGTGTTTTTGCTTTTGTGTTTTTTGGCTATTTTTATACCCTACACTAAGAGTGAAAGGGTATATTCAGTTTGGTACGCCGTTTGTAACACCCAGAAGGAAGCATCTTCGGTATAGAAAAGTATATATATTCTTGATCAGCATGACCTCCTGAGTCGATTTAGCGATGTCCGTCTGTCCGTCTGTCTGTCTGTCCGTCTGTCTGTCCGTCTGTCTGTCTGTCTGTCTGTCTGTTGAAATCCCTACTACTTTTAAAATAGAAGAGCTAGATAAATGAAACTTATAACTTAGATTACTAATATACCTACGCTGTATGTGCGAAAAAATTGGCGAGATCGGTCTATTGTGACCTATGATCCGACCACTTATGTTCAAATACCTCATATAAAATGTACATATAAAGATCAATTTTTATGTATACGTGCTTAGGTAAACTTTTTTGGTCAAATATATATTGATATCATGCTCAAATACATTATAATAATGTTTTCCGGTAAAAAGACTTGTGGTTCACAAAAAAAAAATCGAAAAAATCGGTACACCTACCTATTTGTAAATATGGGTATCAAATGAATGGAAATTCTTCAGCGTTTGAATGTTTGTAGTTATTTTCAGGATTTGTATACCCTGGTTACCTATATATCACTTTGAATGGTAACCACACATATGTGTAGGGTATTTATAGTCGGCTTAGACCGACTATAATTTTGATAATCCTAACTATCATAATTACACCTACTTTAAAATTTTCCATGTGATCTAACCTTCCCAACTGGTTGTTATTGGTTTTGATTTTGTGGATTTTCTTTTGTTTTTGTATTTTTGCTTCTTCTTATTTTGCTTTTTATTTTTGTTTTGATTTTGTATTTTTGCTTTTGTATTTTTAATTTTGCTTTTGGTTTTGTGTTTTGCTTTTCTATTGTTTTCATTTTTAGGTTTTAGCGTTTTTTATTTTGTGCGTTTGTTTTTTTTTATTTTGCTTTTGTTTTGTGATTATAATTTTAATGTTGCTTTTGTTTTTATGTTTTTTATTTTGTTTTTGTGTTTTTACCAAGGATTGAAACCGTAACCGACTCGATATCCGTTTAAAACCGTTTTATTTTTAAAAACGAAACCGAAACCGTTATTTCAAAAAATCAGAAATAAACCGATATCCAAAACCGAAATAAACGGTTTCCGTTTTATACCGGTTTAAACCGGTTTTTAAAAATCTATAAAAAGAAACAGAAAAACATTTTTTTGAGACACAATATTCCCAAAAAAACGGTCTTTGGTCTAAAATTTGTTTTTTGTTTCATTAATTTTTGTAGCGGTTAGTGATGATCATTTGCAAAAACAAGACAAGAAATGGTAATCTTGTTCTTGCACACTAAGTCTTGCTCTTGCATAGGTACTAGGGATGTCAATAGCGAGATACCGGGTTTTGAGTCAAACAGTCCCGAAAAACTCATCCCGGAATTTTCGGGATTACAAAAAACGCTAGTAGATCATTTTTTTAATAGTTTATTCAAAAGTCTTTCAATGTTTTTGTACACATTTTGTGAAAAAATAAATCTAACATTTAATGGACTAAAATCTTAAAACACTGACGTCAATAATAATGAATTACATGCTTTTTGACTTCTATCAAATT
The DNA here is from genome assembly GCA_951804985.1 of Dryomyza anilis. Classification (NCBI taxonomy): domain Eukaryota; kingdom Metazoa; phylum Arthropoda; class Insecta; order Diptera; family Dryomyzidae; genus Dryomyza; species Dryomyza anilis. Next base: position 21,803,489 of record OX638132.1, on the reverse strand, counting down.
CACAATTGTTAAAAATTACGTCACTTTCGACTAATATCACTGTTCGGCAAAATTAGAACTTTTGTTCCTCTTGTCTTTATTCATACCATTTCTACATTATTTTAATGTGCTGATTCGAACTGCGTTTTTAGTTTTTTCCCTATACGTTTTCCCACATTAAAAATAAATAGAAATGATATGAATGAAAACAGGGAGAATTTTAAGCTGAACAGTGTAATCTCTCGATTCGAAATACAGAAATTACGTAAAAATAGTAAATAATATAATATAATGACGGTCTTATATTAAACTAATATTTTGAAGACAGTCGAAAGATTTACTATCAACTATGATGGCGAATTAAATCGGGGTTTCGAATAGCGTTAAAACTGGAACCGTTGTCTCTGAATGTAACCTTTATAATCCTTATTAATAACAAAATACTTAAATAAATATAATTGAACACCCTAACATTTTTTCATTTGGGTCTAAAACTAACATTTTTCACATTCATTACAATCAAATTGTGCGTACTACAAATTTCAATCATATAAAATCCATTTGATCGAGAATAAATCTTTTTACAAAATCTGAATTCGATTAAACTAACGGTATAAAATCCACTCAAACGATTGAGTTGACATAAATAAATCCACGTTTCTAAATTGAATTAATTTTTAAATTTGTTATTAATTAAAAATCACAAAAACTTTAAAAAAATGTGTCCACTAAGAACTATTTTTTTTTTAATTATAATTTTTTTATAAACTATTGTTTTCCACAAAAAACCAATAAAAATTTTATTTTATTTGTACTAAAAAATAATTTTTCAATAAATAGTATGAAAAAATGTTTGAGGATCGACTGGGGTTTATATATCGCGGATTTTGTATTTTGGATACCATGTATATTTGGATACCCAACCTGAAAACGGATGCATTTGAATATATGAGTTTTGTTTGAGCCTTATGCATTATAATTGTTTATTATTCAAAGATAGATGTGGTTATTTTATGCATATGCTATTATTTTTTTAAATCCCGGGACTAATCCCGGGATCCCGGGATTCAAAATTTTCAGTCCCGAAATTACGGGATTGAAAAATAGTTCGGGATTGACATCCCTAATAGGGATTGACATCCCTAATAGGTGCATTTTTAAAAATGTTGGGATATCAAATTTGAAAGTGCTTTAAAAATTAGCAAAAGTTAGATTTTTTCAATTTCTGTTATTTTGGTTTATTCATGAATTATTATAACGTATATAAAATATCTTTGGATTTGGACAACTTACTGTATTATAAATATATAAGGCATCATCTGCATCATTATTTAAAATATTTTTTCCTGCAAATAATTAATGATGCAGATCGATAGGTGCTTTGAAAAAAAACAATAAATAAATGCCTTTACATCACTATTTTATCTTGTACCATTAAAGAGTTAAAGCCAAAAAACGAAAAGATTCGCCCTTTTGGCATGACAAGATTTTCAATTTCTTCGTTTTTTTGCAATCATTTTTTATTTGTACAAGATAAAATGGTAATGTAGAAGTATTAAAATGGCAAATTAATGTTTGGCAAAATATTTTTAAATAAATATGCAGATCGATAGGTGCTTAAAAAAAAAACAATAACACCACTATTTTATCTCTTATCAATAAAAAGTTATTGCGAAAAAGAAAAGATTCGCCCTTTTGTCATAACAAGACTTTCAATTTTTCAAATTCGCCCATTTGGTTTTGACTTTTGTGGCTAGAAATATCCAACAAAACGACACGCGATTTTAGCGTAGTATACTTGAGGAAAAACTACATTCAAAAATGTAAAAAAAACGCAAATGTCAAAAATTGCACATTCGCCCCTTTGGCATGATACTTACGATATGATCTTGTTCTTGCAATACCTTTCTAACACTTGCTTGCAAGAATCTTGCAAAATTTAACTTTTTAAATTTTAAATAAAATATCGAAGACAAATATCTTAAACTGCAGATTAATTATGAAAACGAATAGAATTGAACACTAATTGTATTTAAGTTACTTATTTTCCATATTTTTCAATTTCTTCAACTACACGTACCAGGGTAGCAGAGTAACATTTATCTTTCCGAACACAATCTCAAACGCTATAAAGCAAACATTAACAGAAAGAAGGGAAACAACAATAACGAATTACGATGCGTATACACACACTTTCACAACGACAACTCTTCGTTGCTATCTTGTATCATCGCATGGCAACAGACAGACGCTTGACAACAGACAGACGCATACAACGGACAGACGCATGACAACAGACAGTCGCATGACAACAGACAGACACATGACAACGGACAGTCGCATGGCACCACACTACATGTATGTATCAGTACAGCTATCTAGTTGGCAACAACAACGAGTTTTCTATGTGGTACAACAAGTCTCCCGCCAAAAATTCTATCAAAAGCTTGGATGCTGCTTTATTCGTATTTTTGTTGTTGTTGCACTTTCAAATGAATACACTGTGAAAATGTTCTTATCTTTTTTTTTTTGGTTTATAAGTTAAAGGAAATAATGCACATAGAATGCACGTAGAACTTAAGAAAACTTCATGATTTTACAATTAACAAAAAAACTATGTATAAAAGTAAATCAAAAATAATAATGTGCACAGTGCATCTGCACAATCGATGTATGAACTAGCATAGCGAAGAAAAGATAAACAACATTAATTTGTCTATTTTATCTTTTTGAAGCGACTTTTGAAGCACTTTTGAAGCTATTTAGATGCTTATATTATTTGCAGTTCATTTAATTGTTGCAATTAAATTTCTTTGGCTTTTATGGATGGAAATCGTACAATATTCAATAGGTGAAGTCAAAATGTTGCTTTTCATTGGTTTGTGGTCATGAAATTTTGAATTCAAATTATTTCTCGGCGAAATCAATGAAATAATTCATATAACACAATATTTTTACTAAAATAACAACAAACATTGCCCCAATATCTTTATCCCCATATCACAATTTGAACATAACTTAGCACAATATAAACAATGTTAAATTATTTGAATAAATGTGTAAAAAAGAAATTTTATACAAAAACCGAAATCAAAACCGTAACTTGAAACCGGTATACCGAAACCGTTTCGTTATAAAAACTTAAAACCGAAACGCGGAAAAAACCGAAATCGAAACCGTTATTCGTTTAGGTTTCAATTCTTGGTTTTTACATTTACTTTTGTTTGTGTTTTGTTATTATGTTTGTTTTTGTGTTTGTCTTTATGATTTTGCTTTTGTTTTTGTGTATTTACATATGTTTTTTATTAGTTTGCTATTATTTTTCGGCTTTGAATTGCGATTTTACTTTTGTATTTTTATTTGTGTTTTTGCTTCTGTAACATTTTTTGTATTTGAGTTTTTTGTTTCATGTTCGTAGCTGCTGTAAGTGCAGAGTTATATCGTTTTAAAAGTTTAGGTTGTATGAGAGGTGCCACGCCCAGTTGTCCTATTCCGCTCATATATATCTTATGTCACTATCCGGACTCCATAATTTCCTGATGCAAAATTTCAATCAGATCGGATCAGCAGTTTAGACCTCTTTTCGTAAAATAAAGTGGATATGGCAACTGTTTAGTAAATTTAATAAATGTTGCAAACTATTAGCCCTTTCAGTAAATATTTTTTTTTATTTTAAACCTTAAATATTCTTAAAGTTTTTTTTTTGATTTTTTTGGATCATTTTTTTTTTTTGGCTCATTTAAGACCCGATAAGACAAATTCAAAAAGTTGTTGATTTTTTGGAATGTTATCATATGGGTACATGTTTTTAATAAAAAAGATAAAAATAGTGTAATTTTTTTTAATTTAAACAAATATTCAAATTAATTCATTCGGCACTGAATAAACTATTATTAAATAAAAATAAATATACAAGTAAAAATTATCATATATTTTAAATATAAGAAATAATAAAAAATCGCTTAAAACCTGAATATGCCTTTTTTTTGCTCAAAATATCACCTCACAGTTCATAATCTCTTTATTAACTAAAATTATTTACCAACACATAATAGATATTGTTACGAAAAGAGGTAATTTGCTCCACTGTGCAAGCAATCAACAATAATAAATAAGACGCAAGACAATTCAGCGCACTAAGCAATGTGTTAGAAAGAGACGGAAGATCATTCAGCGCACTGAGGCAGTGTGCGATAAAGAGATGGAAGATCAGCGCATTAAAACACTTGAGTGCGAATCAGATGCCAATAGCATGCGTCATTCACGAAACGAGTAGAAGGTTCTCGAAACAAGTCGAAGCTTGTCGAAACGTGTCGAACTGATGCATGCAGTATATAAGGAAGCCCATCTGAGGTACAGCACTTCAGTAGTGATTGTAAAGTGGTCGAGGGCATCTCGTGTGATAATTGTCAAGTTAAATTGAGGACATGCAGCAGTTGTTCGAATTTGTTATTAGTAAAGTTGTTTATTAAAGTGAATTAATAAAGTTAATTGTTATAATTTAAACCAAACATAAGAGTGTTTTTATTTTGTACACAATCCAGCGATACGAACTGGTAGAACAGTTTTCCGTAGACTGAATTTTCGTAACAATATCATAAACTATCAGCAAAATTATTTTTGTCGATATATTATGGCAGAGAGTATTTAAAAAATTTCTTTGAAAAGCTGTTACGAGTAAAATCGGAGAAAAATACAGAAGGAGTGAATATTTGCACAAGCACTCTAGTTTTTTTTTGTTGTCTGGATTTAAAAAATTAGTTAACAAAACCATAATATGTGTAGAAAAGTTAGTTATGCATTCAAAATTCAAAAACAACTGATATAATTCTCTGGAAAAATATTTATATTCAGGTTGTTCCAAATTAAGTTTTATTTTATATATATTTATGTTTCGGTTTAATATTTTTTTTGTGTGTATGTAGTAATTGTAGTAAAACCTAAGAAAATCCATTTGCAAAAAGTACCTTTAATAAAAGATCAGAACAGTTTTCTTTATTTTATTTTAAAATAAAATTTCCTTCAATTATTGTTCACTAACAGTATTTGATATGTTAGTTATGTTAATGTAGAATACATATTGAAAGTGGCACGTAACACATTATAGGCCGTCCAATTAGTGAAGATACCATAGTCACCCCAAGGCATTGGAAGTTGTTTGGAAAACATATTGTCCATGTAAACATTTGGAAATTTATCTACAATTAAATCATGCTAGAAAGGAACATTAATACGTTTACTAAATGGTTTTTGAAAAAATATTATTATTTATTTACATCATATGGACCAGAGTTGGGCATTATCAATTACATTTTGTAATTAATTACACGAGCAATTACAATTATATGTAATTGTAATTGAACTTTTGTCAATTGCAATTACTTGTAATTGTAATTGAATTTTTTCAATTACAATTGCTTGTAATTGTAATTGAATTTTTTCAATTATAATTACATTTTGAAAAATGTAATTTGAAATATGTAATAGAAATTAAAAGTAATTGAGGAATAAACAGTAATAATTACATTTTTTTTAATTTAATTACATGAAAAGTAATCCATTAACAAGATATTATCAATTAGATTCACATCCAGGTGCGTCATTGGAACTTTTTTGGATGCATCTGTTCCAATGGGCATAGATTCACATCCAGGTGCGCCATTGGAACTTTTTTGGACGCAACTGTTCCAATGGGCATAGATTCACATCCAGATGCATCATTGGAACTTTTTTGGATGAAACTGTTCCAATGGGCAAATATTCACATCCAGGTGAGTCATTGGAACTTTTTTGGATGCATCTGTTCCAATGGGCATAGATTCACATCCAGGTGCGTCATTGGAACTTTTTTGGACGAAACTGTTCCAATGGACATAGATTCACATCCAGGTGCATCATTGGAACTTTTTTGGACGAAACTGTTCCAATGGGCAAAGATTCACATCCAGGTGCGTCATTGGAACTTTATTGGACGAAACTGTTCCAATGGGCATAGATTCACATCCAGATGCATCATTGGTACTTTTTGGATGAAACTGTTCCAATGGGCATAGGTTCACTTCCAGGTGCGTCATTGGAACTTTTTTGGACGAAACTGTTCCAATGGGCATAGATTCACATCCAGATACATCATTGGAACTTTTCTTGGATTAACTATTCCAATGGGCATAGATTCACATCCATGTGCGTCATTGGAACTTTTTGGATGCATCTGTTCCAATGGGCATAGATTCACATCCAGGTGCGTCATTGGAACTTTTTTGGATGAAACTGTTCCAATGGGCATAGATTCACATCCAGGTGCGTGAATTACATCCAGTTGCGTGAAGTTCCAATGATGCACCTGGATGTGAATCTATGCCCATTGGAACAGATGCATCCAAAAAAGTTCCAATGACGCACCTGGATGTGAATCTATGCCCATTGGAACAGTTTCATCCAAAAAAGTTCCAATGATGCATCTGGATGTGAATCTATGCCCATTGGAACAGATGCATCCAAAAAAATTCCAATGACGCACATGGATGTGAATCTATGCCCATTGGAAAAGTTTCATCCAAGAAAAGTTCCATTGAGTGTTCGTAATTACCGTCTTCAGCTGTAATACATTAATTTTTCATGTAATTAATTGAAAAAAAATTAATTGTTCCGTTTTTAGCTTCAATTACATTTTTTTCAATTACATTTTTCAATTTTTTTTGTAATTGGAAAAAATTAGTCTAATATGCAATTAAATGTAATTGTAATTGCAAAATTTTCAATTACAATTACATGTAATTGTAATTGGAATTTTATTAATTACAATTACATGTAATTGTAATTGAAAATTTTTGTAATTGTGAATGCCCATGTCTGATATGGACAGGTATGATTCATATTACTACTGTAGCTAATAAACTGGAACAAGTATTTTAGTAATGGATTTTTCTTCATGTTTTTTTGAAATTTGCAAGCATCAAATTCAACATTGTACAGAAATGGTTTATATCCATTGGCGCGTTTTTTCAACTGTATCGATAATAATAAACCAAAAAAGTACTAACATTAAAATTTTTTAGAACTTACCGTGACATTTGTAACCGGCAACTGATGCAGATTTACTTTCAGGGATATGTATTTGTTTGATCGATTGACCGCCTTTACGTAACAATAGTTGAAAGTGACAAAATTCGGGTCAATTTCGGTGCAAAGTATGCTTGTAAAATGCACAGAGGCGCTTACCTAAAATATTGAAAATTATATATATTAAATATATAAAAAAAATACCTAATCGAACTCACATTGCAAATGCATATCCAGATTATAAGCAACTGCATCATTTGAATTATTTGTCTTGAATACATCCTACGAACTGATCGAATGTTTTTCCAAACTTATATATTTTGGTATAATAAATTCGCAATAAATTAAGTGCTTTATAATTGTTGTAATTACTAAGTCAGTGATGCATTCGGGGAAAATAAAACAAAATGCATATTGGGCATTCCACGTGAATTCGCCGAGCTATGACCCTGACCCCCTTTGATTTGATTCATATTTTAATTTGTTGTTATTATGGGTCAACGAAGTTTAAATTTAATTTTTCAGTTTTCTATCGTTCAACTAAAAACTGTTATGTTTGGCCTACTTTGACGTCTACCTGAATTAAAAACATGACATATAAAGTTCTACAATATATATTTAATTTGATCTCTGTGAAAAGAGGAAGAGCGGGGTATACTATATGTTTATAATGGTCATCATCATATCTCGCATAGTACCGAAGTGTTGGTCATTGATATGTTGAATTTATACACGGATAGAAAAGATTTGTTTGAATATGTTTGAATGTAATTAAAAAGTAATACAAAATTACCATACATGTATTAGAAATGAAGTGTAATAAAATTATAATCGAAATTGAATTTATTTTTGTTCACGTGTAAACATTATTATATTGTCCAGCAGAATCCGTCAAATTTACCATAAATATGTTACAATACCAACATAAAATTTTAATTGCATTTGAATAAACTATTTCTTAGCTATTTACTTGGTTAAAACTATGTTTCGAAACACAGAAAATATTAATCAAATATAAATACAACATATGTTCGCCACGCTCGTATTAAATCGATAATTTATCGACTGATGAAGTTGGCAACGTTGTGCAGCATTTTCTACCGAAGCCATCGTTTGAACATATTGATGTTTACAAACAAACAAAAAAGAAATTGGATTTAAATAAGTGTATTCTTGCAACATTCTTCTTGTATACGAAGTTGGCACTCGTGGAGCAGAATTTTCTACCTACGGTCACCGAGTTGACACAACATTTTCTGCGTACGTGTCTTGTTGTTCGTTGAGAAAACGTGTTCGCGTCGGTAATAATTTTGTTATTGGTAAATTAAATAAATATATAAATTGTGTTACAAAAAGTACAAATAGTAACAGAATATAATATAGTGCAGTATATAATTTCTGAAACTAAAGTGAAACCAGTTGGGAAGGTTAGATCACATGGGAAATTTTAAAGTATGTGTAATTATGATAGTTAGGATTATCAAAATTATAGTCGGTCTAAGCCAACTATAAACACCCTACACATATGTGTGGTTACCATTCAAAGTGATATATAGGTCACCAGGGTATACGAATCCTGAAAATAACTACAAACACTCAATCGCTGAAGAATTTCCATTCATTTGATACCCATATTTACAAATGGGTAGGTGTACCGAATTTCGATTTTTTTTTTTGTGAACCACAAGTCTTTTCGCCGGAAAACATCATTATCATGTATTTGAGCATGATATCAATATATATTTGACCAAAAAAGTTTACCTAAGCACGTATACATAAAAATTGATCTTTATATGTTTATTTTATATGAGGTATTTGAACATAAGTGGTCGGATCATAGGTCACAATGGACCGATCTCGCCAATACATCGTAGGTATATTAGTAATCTAAGTTATAAGTTTCATTTATCTAGCTCTTCAATTTTAAAAGTAGTAGGGATTTCAACAGACAGACAGACAGACAGACAGACGGACAGACATACAGACGGACAGACAGACGGACAGACGGACGAGATCGGTCCATGTTGGCGAGATCGGTCCATTGTGACCTATGATCCGACCACTTATGTTCAAATACCTCATATAAAATGTACATATAAATATCAATTTTTATGTATACGTGCTTAGGTAAACTTTTTTGGTCAAATATATATTGACATCATGCTCAAATACATGATAATAAAGTTTTCCGGAGAAAAGACTTGTGGTTCACAAAATAAAATCGAAAATCGGTACACCTACCCATTTGTAAATATGGGTATCAAATGAATGGAAATTCTTCAGCGATTGAATGTTTGTAGTTATTTTCAGGATTCGTATACCCTGGTGACCTATATATCACTTTGAATGGTAACCACACATATGTGTAGGGTATTTATAGTCGGCTTAGACCGACTATAATTTTGATAATCCTAACTATCATAATTACACCTACTTTAAAATTTCCCATGTGATTTAACCTTCCCAACTGTTTTATGTATGCATTTAAAAATTTGTTTATAAATTCAATTATTATAAATTCCCACTGTGCATGTTTAAAGATTTTTAATAAAAATAAATAAAAAAAAAACAACATTTTATTTTATTTTATTTTCAGGATTTCTTTACAAACATATTTAAATATATGCAAACATACTACTTTTTGAACTGAAACAACTGATATGTTTCACTGGAAACATATTTATATTCAGATCGTTCAAAATCATGTTTTATTTTGAACATATTTATGTTTCGGTTCAAATATTTATTTTGTTTGGATGTAGTAATTATTATGTTTCCATTAGAACATACTCCATTTTAAGGGGCAACATTAAAATGTTTCCAGGATATTAAAATGTTAGTCTCAAATGTAAGAGCTCAATACAACCCTGTTTACAAATGATTTATCAGTGAATTATATATTATGTTTACATAAAATTCCAAACATATATGTTAATGCCTGCAAAATTATGTTTGGGAGAGCCCTTTTTGCAGCGTGTATTGTAGGTAGACGTTGAAGTAGACCGATCACAATATAATTTCATATAATTACTGATCCTTACAAAAAATTAAAACATCCAAAATTTCATAGCGTTATGTTTATATGGCAGGTAGGCGTGACAGTGCACTGAACTAGACCATACTTCGAAATAATATTTCATGACTATAACTCAAATGAGACCAAAGTTTTAGCATTAGCATTATGACAGATAGGCGTGGTAGTAGGGCGATCACTACAATTTTCCGTGCTCCATTTTGTTTTTATATTATATGATGTTGCACAATAATATACCACACATATCTTCAGAGTTATAGCGTTTTTACTGTAAATTTTATATGGCGTCTCAGTTGACAGTTACCGCCCATTTTTAGCAATATGGTTTGTACTTAAGACAAATTAGTATACAAATGAGTAGTTTTCATTGATATATCTCAGACCAATCTAAAGTTATGGCTACACACAAAAAAATGGCTTTTCAAAGTAAAGAAATAAAAATATTCGTACACCGAAAAAACTACTGTAGTAAATTATATAACATTTATGTCTTTGTTTTGAAAAAAAGTAGGTCTACTACATTTTGTTGGATTTTATATACATTTCTCTTTATTTGACTTAATTTTACTACACCATGTATTGAAAATTCGTATTATATTCTAAAAACTGTATTCTTGCTTTATTTTTTTTGGTTTTATTTCAATTATTTGAAATTCGTGTAGACACAAGACGAATGTATTACGAAAGGTCGTTCATCGTACAGGTATAAACGTTGACTACATATGTAGCAGAAACTTTATTTTTATGGCCCACGAGTATGACTGCGAAAGAGTTTTCTGTTGAGGCGGTAAGAGTTGATATGCCATCATTAAATATGGAAAATTGAAAAAAAACGGCATTTATTAGCAAAATCATTAAAACTTGCCCTGCTTATTATATAAACATCAAATTATCTTGATACAACGTGGAAACATAAACTATGTAGCTATTATAAATTATTTTTTTCCAGACATATTTTTTTTTATATAAAAATAAAAAAAATAGAAATTTTGACCTGTGCTATGTTTTTGGCTCAAACTTTTTTTTTGTTGCAAAAATGCGTACTTTCTGTACTATAGTTTATGAATAACGGGTTGGGCTTAATCCCCAAACACAAAGCCCAAAATCAAAATCCCCAAACATAAAATCCCCAAACAAAAAATTTCAAATTTACTGATTTTTATATAACGTATATAAAATATCTTTAGATTTGGACAACCTACTGAATTATAAATACGGATTTTGTGAGGCTATATCCAGATCAAAACGCAAATATTTTTGATTTTTATGCTATTTTTATTATTTGCCATTTGTTATTTGCAGGAAAAAATGTTTAGCAAAATTTTTTAAAATAATGATGCAATTCGATAGGTGCTTTAAAAACAAACAACTAATACCTTTACCCCACTATTTTATCTTGCACCAATAAAAAATTAAAGCAAAAAATTAAGAAATTGGAAAAAATTTAAAATTTTGTCATGCCATAAGGGCGAATCTTTTCGGTTTTTCGCCATAACTCTTTAATGGTACAAGATAAAATAGTGGTGTGAAGGTATTAATTGTTTGTTTTTAAAGTACCTATCGAACTGCATCATTATTTAAAAATATGTTGCCAAACATTTTTTTCCTGCAAATAACAAATGGCAAATTAATGTTTAGCAAAATAGTTTTAATTAATGATGCAGAACGATAGGTGCTTTGAATACAAACAATAAATGCCTTTACACCACTATTTTATCTTATTCCAATAAAAAGTTATGGCGAAAAAACGAAAAGATTCGCCCCTTTTGGCATGACAAGATTTTCAATTTTTCAAATTCGCTCTTTTGGTTTTGTCTTTTGAGACTAGAAATATCCAACAAAATGAAACGCGATTTTGGCACAGCATACTTGAGGATAAACTACATTCAAAAATGTAAAAAAACACAAATGTCAAAAATTGCACATTCGCCCCTTTGGCATGATAGTGACGATATAATCTGTAATTTTAAAACTTAAGTTATCTCAAAATTTATACATACTACAGTTTTTGCAATTTTAAACATGGTCGTGTGGTTCTGAAAATCATGAATTTCACCCAATTTTGGATGAAGTGGATCGTCAGCAAACATTTAAGCCGAAAAAAAAATGTCTGCAATTTGAAAATTTTGTTGTGCATTCATAAAGTAGTGAGTTTATATTATTTTAAAATATATATATTTTTTTGAAATATTGTTCAGAAAATATAATTGATATGTTACTTATGTTAATGTAAAGTATATATTGAACGAAGCACGTAACACATTATAGGCCGTCCAATTAGTGAAGATGCCATAGTCACCCTTAGGCATTGGCAGTTGTTTGGAAAACATATTGTCGAAGTAAACATTTGGAAGTTTATCTACAATTAAATCATGCTAGAACGGGAAACATCATAATACGTGTAATTAATGTTTACTGCAAAAATATTATTATTTAGTTACATCATATGGACATGTATGATTCATGTTACTATTGTAGCTAACAAACTGGAACAAGTATTTTATTAATGGATTCTTCTTGAGGTTTTTTAGAAATTTGCAAGCATCAAATTCAACATTGTACAAAAATGGTTTGTATCCGTTGGCGCGTTTTTTCAACTGTATTGCCAGCTTTGATCATGGAACATAATAGTAATAAACAAAATAAAGTAATTAAATTATTTTTTTTTAGAACTTACCGTGACATTTGTAACCGGCAACTGATGCAGCTTTACTTTCAGGGATATGTATTTGTATGATCGATTGACCGCCTTTACGTAACAATAGTCGAAATTTGCAAAACTCGGATCGATGTCAGTGCAAAGTATACTTGTAAAATGCACAGAGGCGCTTACCTAAAATATTAAAAATTATATTTAAAAAAAAATAATGTCTAATCGAACTCACATTGCATATGCATATCCAGAACATAAACAACCTCATCATGTGTATTATTTTTCTTGAATTCATTGTACGAACTGATTGAATATTGTGCAAATTTATCTATTTTCGTACGATTATTTTAAAAAAAAAAAATATTAACTATTTTATAATTGTTGTAATTACTAAATCAGTGATGCATTCGGAAAAAATTAAACAATCAAATCAAATAATAAAGTAGAAGGGGAGGATTAAACATTGGTTCGCAATTTATCCCCATTTTTGTTTTTTATAAATTGGAACTATTATAAGTCGATATATATTACCGAAAGCAGAAAATCAGAACGAATTATTGGTACATAATTGGGCTGATTTCTGAAAAAAGTTTTTAACAAAAATGAAAATGGTTAAAAAATTTAAAGTGGATAATATAATTAAATTGGTTAATAATTTAAATTGGTAAAATTTCAATTATTTAATTAATAAAAAATGATTTTTCGGATATTTAATTGTGAAATTGGTTTTTTAATAACAGAAAAAATCCAATACATCATCATTATTTCTATTTTAAAAAAATTGCCTTATTTGTTATTAAATTAATTAATTTAAAAAAAATTCGAAGTGGCATCCGAAAATTTAAATGACCTTGGAAAAAATCCTCCGAAAATTCGAAGGGATCTTTGAAATTCGAAATTAGCCTGGAAAAAGTTGCCATCAACAAATCATAGTAAATACTGTAAACATTTTTCTTTAGCAACATGTATCGCAACTCATGGCATGTTGCAGAGCACAAAACGGCAGCCTGAAAGTATGCAGTGCTTTTGTCATCGGTCTTTATTTCGTAGAACAAGGCAGCAGAGATTAAAGCAGTGTTGCCAACTTCAGAAATGCAAAACCCACCAGCGAAAATCCCGTTTTTTGAAATTACACAACAAAAGAGTCGTTCAACGCAGCAGACAAGAAAGACTACTTCGAAAACACGAGTCGGATATTTTGTAAAAATTTTAAAAGTTTTATATATTCGGCATTATAGCTATTTTTAGCAATAAATCACAAAATGGTAAAAAATCGTAATATTGTAAATATTTAACACGAACAATTTATCGAATTAATGTATTAAATCCGACACGGATAAATTCAAAAATATTTAAAATCAGTCGTAAATTTTCGAAAAATAAAAACATATAGAAATTTTCATTTATTCTTATATAGTATAAAATTGATAATATATAAAGTCCGAGTCGGTTATATTGGAAACATATCACAAATTTTTAAACAGGACAAAAAAATAAACAAATTAAATCCGATTCGGACAAATTCAAAAATAATTGGATGCAGTCGGAATTTTTCAAAAAGCAGTTTGTAAATATTAAATAACCTACACGCAGAAAACTGATTTGTTGCGGCAACCAACTAAATTGCCCTACCGAATTATTCGGTTGCGGAAACTTGATGTTTAGGAGGTTGTACCAACCTCCTAGTCAGCACGAATGAGATTGTGCTAACCGCCTAGTCAGCAAGCATGAGGTTGTGCCAACCTCCTATTCAGCAAGCATGAGGTTGTTTAAACCTCCCAGTCAGCAAGCATGCCGAAACCTCCAATTGAAATTATATTTTGAGATTATTTTTTTTTATATAGAATACTTATTTATGTAAAGTTTTCTTTATGTATTTTTGATGTGTAAATATGTAACGCACACAATTTCAAAAAATATATCTATTAATTCCTGTTCCCTGAAAAATAAAAACAGTATGAGGACACTTTTAATATTTTATTTCAACATAATTGAACAACATAAAAAACTATTAATAATGCCACATATGGTCACATATTTTTATTATATTTCACTAGCTAAACAGCAGTTTGTATTGAATTCATTCATTATTTTATTAATATTCATATATTTATTTCATATTTTACTTAATTAATGAATTTCCTATTGTTTGCCAATTGTGAAAATTTTTGACGTCTATTTATTTCTGCATGTATCCATAATTTTTGGCAAGAAACTGGCAACCGAACTGCTGATAGACATGAGGTTGCCGTTTGTCATTTATTTTGTTGATACAATAACGTACCCAGTTGCCGTAACAAATACAAAAACGTCAAATATTGGCAGAATGAAAAATCCAATCATGAGGTTACGACAACCGAACGTACAGTGGCGCGGACTAACATTTCGGTTAGAGTAAGAAATGATACGTTCATTTTAATGACATGAGGTTACAATTTATTATTTCGGTTGCAACACTGAAACGTTGGTTCAATTAACCTCATACCAAAAGAGTATTTTTCTGTGTGTATATTTATTCTTAGACAGCCATACAATTATAAAATAAATATGAACTGAGTCGAAAATATTGGAAAAATATAACTAATTTTTTATTTTTATTTTCATTTTTAAAAATTACAAAATGAAAATATCCACTTCGAATTTACAAAAGCTGTTAAAAAATTTTGGAAACTGACATTTACTCTTATTTAGTCCAAAACTGTCAAATAAATATAATCTGAATAGAACATATTAGAAAAATGGTAGACATATTTGGAATTTTTAGGAAATTTACCTTCAAACAGCATTATGGGAAAGTTCCCTAAGAAAATGTTCCAAACACTACATTTAAATTTAGTTTAATCAGCAATTTAGTCGAACACACACCCATAATCTCTTAAAAATAAGATTTTTACTAATTTTATTAAAAGTTTGGTAGGAGGTGTATTATGTTGGGTATTATTTCATAATTGTATTGGATGTTATTTCTTTTTTTTTTAAGGTTTTTTCATTTTTTTTTTAATATATTTTGTGAATCTTTCATAGTGGTTTTTTATTTGAAAATTTTAAGTATCAATTAAAAAAACGAGTGCAAAACAAAAATATTAATAAATCGATACTGTTCAGAAAATTGATTATTAAAACAAATAATGTACAATGAATTTTTTTCCAAAAAAAATTGACTGTGACACTTCTATTATTGCTATAATTGGTATACAATATAAAAATACACTAAAAAATAAAACAAAAATAGATATCAAATAATTTTAAAAAAAAATTGCCAGGGGCGCTTCTAACAGTCCATTGCAATATAAAATACTAAAACAATTGGTTGACTATTATATACAAAAATAAACCTTTTTTATAATTACACCCAGAAAAAAATACTATATAAATAATGGTTTTTTACTATTAAAAATAGTCAATAGGATAAATTATTGTTTTAATCGGAAAATACCATTAAATACTAGAAAATACCATGACATTGCCAGTGAGTTTATATGAAAAGATTTATTTTTTGTGTACTATTAAAACAATAATTGTCCTATTGACCAATTCTAATGGGATTTGACAAAAATAGTGTTCCGGAAATAATCTGATCAAAATAATGTTCGTGGCCGTGTAAACGTGTATGTAAGAATATTAAGTTTTTTTAATTTTGCCACTCTCATATTCCAAAAAATTGAGTTTAAAAAAAAAAAAAATTATTTAAAGGGTACCACGTGACCTTCAGGTTTCTTTTTATATTTTTGTAATTGTTAGTCCTACTTTCCCAAGACATGACATTTTTTGTTCACACCCATTTTGATATACTCCAAAATCCGGTTGAATATCATGTGATTATAATTTTGATTCATGTATACACAGGGAAAATTATGTTTTGCATATATGAACAAAATATTCAATACAATGAATTTGATGAATTTGTTCATAATATTTTTTCAAAAAAAAATTTTTTTTTTTAAATAATTCGAAAAAAAAGTGTAAAAATTTTATTTAAAAAATAACAGTAAAAAATGTACAAAAAAAAATTATCCCAAAAAAAAATTTTGGACAAAAAAAATTGTTCAAAAAAAAAAAAAAAAAAAAAATTGTTCTAAAAAAAAAAATCGAAAAAAAAAAATTTTTTTTTTCAAAAATATATTTTTTTAAATATAACTTTTTATTAACAAAAAGTTGTAATTATAATAAATATATTATAAAACATTTTACTAATTTATGCATGTCGAGCAAGCATTATATAAGAAATAACACACAAGAACTACTTGAGAATTGAGAAGTACGGTAAAACATGAACGAAAAAAAAATATGTTGATAGAAATTTGGTTTAATGAACAGCATTCTTCAATATGAAGAACAGATATTATTTTATTTTGGTTCATTAATATGAAGAAACGTATTCTTCACATACAGTTCATCATATGGAAGAACACTTTTTCGACAGTTACCAAGCGTTCTTCATATATATGATAGCATTCATAACATTGATGGCGTTAGTCATTAATATTATGAAGCGCTCTTCAATACAATGAATCCTGGTTTGAAGAACGGAATTCATCAATATGATGTACATTTTTTTTCTGTGTATTAATTACATAATGAAAAGAACTTTTGATATATTCAAAATATGTATTGTTTCAGTTTTTGTTTAGTGTAAATAATTTATTATTTGTTAACACATCTTTTACGAGGCTGTATAAGTATTTATGCAGTACATTTAGCAGGTAAACGACTCTTTTTCTATGTTAAATTAATTTTATTATTATGTATTATTTTTAATAAAAATTTAATCAACAAAATAATAATTCTATTCGGAAATTTTATGTGTCACACCCCCCTAAGATTCTTCTTAGGAGCGGCCCTGAAAATCACTTCCTGATTCCGAAAATATGGCTTTAAACATATTGTTACGAAAAGAGATAATTTGTTCCACTGTGCAAGCAATCAACAATAATAAATGAGACGCAAGGTATGTGTTAGAAAGAGACGGAAGTTCATTCAGCGCACTAAGCATTATGCGAGAAAAAGATGGAAGATCAGCACATTGAAACACATGAGTTCGAATGAGATGCTAATAAGTAGCATACGTCATTCACGAAACGAGTAGAAGGTTCTCGAAACATGTCGAAGCTTGTCGAAATGTTTCGAACTGATGCATGCAGTATATAAGGGCGCCGCATCTGAGACACAGCACTTCAGTAGTGGTTGGAAAGTGGTCGAGTACGTCTCGTGTGAGAACAATGTCAAGTTAAATAGTGGACATGTAGCAGTTGTTAGAATTTGTTATTAGTAAAGTTGTTTATTAAAGTGTATTAATAAAGTTATTTGTTATAATTTAAATCAAACATAAGAACGTTTATATTTTGTACACAATCCAGAGATACGAACGTGTAGGACAGTTTTCCGTAGACTGAATTTTCTTAACAATATATTTGTAAGTATCTCGCATTTTATTAACTGATTTGATCAAGTAATATATTGATCCATATCTTGTATGGTAGGAGTACATTGACTAATATGACTCATTTTTGAACTTAAAATTAAAATATATTGAAACTAAATTTCATCGCATTCGGAATATTATTTTTCAAGTTATCGTGTATAGGCGGATAAAAAGACGAACTGTCAAAATCGACACGAATGCTGATTAACAAAATATATACTTTTTCGTACTGTTTACGCCTCCTACGAAACGCTAAAATATTCTCACATACATAATATAATCTTTAATCTATGGGAGTAGATTCAGTTCTAATACCTCTATCAAATTTGGAACTATTATTACTATCAATCATGCTAAATATTATTAGAAAAAAAAAACTTATTACAAGAAAAAAATTATATATACTAAATATATACTATATACTAAAATCCAAAAACAAAAAAATGTTCAACTTTGGCTTAGTATGCATCTAAATCTAATACGTAGATGTTTACTATCTTAAGATCATATTTCATCAATTTCCAATGAAACAAAAAATACTATATTCAAAATATTCACTACTTCAAAACACACAGAGTTTTGCCCAATGAAAAACGTTTCTGAACCACTGTGAGTTATATGAAAACCTTTATTATTCAGTCTAGATTATTGGACGTATTGAGCAAATATTGGAAGATTTAAATTTATTTCACAACTAAAAACTAACAATTAATATATCAACTGTTAAATGCAATATATATGTTGTTCAAAATTAATTAATTGTTAATTGAAAATGTACAATTAAGCAATTTATTCAATTTATATTGTTAATTGTTAGTCAACAAAATGTTAGTCTATAATCAATTGAATAATTACTTAGTTTATACTTATCTGGATGAATCTGTTCCAGCGGAAGTACCGAAACGACCAAGTGCGTAATTAAAACTTTTTTGGGTCAATCTGTTCCAATGAGATTACAGAAGCACCCCAGTGCGTCAGTTTGGGAAAATCTTCTCCAATTTATGAAGTGAATCGAATATTTATTTTTTTGTTTTTGTTTTGGAAAATCATTTTTTTTTAAATTGCGTTGTTTTTATCGCCCAAATTTTTTTTTAACAATTTTTTATCCGTGTTATTTTTGTCACACGATTTTTTTTTTTTTTAATTTTTCGAAAATTGTTGTTTTTGTCGAATATTTTTTTTTGGAAAATGGTGATTTCAATCAATTTTTTGTTTCGAAAATTTTAGAACATTGTAGTTTTTGTCGAATATTTTTTTTGGAAATGATTTCAATCAAAATTTTTTTAATCATTTTTTTTCGAACATTGTTGTTTTTGTCGAATATTTTTTTTTGAAAATGGTGATTTCAATCAAATTTTTGTTTTGAAAATTTTCGAACATTGTTGTTTTTGTCGAATATTTTTTTTGGAAAATGGTGATTTCAAACAATTTTTTGTTTCGAAAATTTTCGAACATTGTTGTTTTTGTCAAATATTTTTTTGGAAATGATTTCAATCAAAATTTTTGTATCAATTTTTTTTTCGAAATTTTTCGAACATTGTTGTTTTTGTCGAATATTTTTTTTGGAAAATGCTGATTTTAATCAAATTTTTGTTTTGAAAATTTTCGAACATTGTTGTTTTTGTCGAATATTTTTTTTGGAAAATGGTGATTTCAATCAATTTTTTGTTTCGAAAATTTTAGAACATTGTAGTTTTTGTCGAATATTTTTTTTGGAAATGATTTCAGTCAACATTTTTTTTTCGAAATTTTTCGAACATTGTTATTTTTGTCGAATATTTTTTTGGAAAATGGTGATTTCAATCAATTTTTGTTTTGAAAATTTTCAAACATTGTTTTTTAAGGATTTTTTTTTTGGAAATGATTTCAATCAAAATTTTTTTATCAATTTTTTTTCCAAAATTTTCGAACATTGTTGTTTTTGTCGAATATTTTTTTTGGAAAATGGTGATTTCAATCAATTTTTTGTTTCGAAATTTTTCGAACATTGTTGTTTTTGTCGAATATTTTTTTGGAAATGATTTCAATCAACATTTTTTTATCAATTTTTTTTTCGAAATTTTTCGAACATTGTTGTTTTTGTCGAATATTTTTTTTGGAAAATGGTGATTTCAATCAATTTTTTTTTTCGAAAATTTTCGAACATTGTTGTTTTTGTCGAATATTTTTTTTGGAAATGATTCAATCAAAATTTTTTAATCAATTTTTTTTCGAAATTTTTCGAACATTGTTGTTTTTGTCGAAATTTTTTTTTGGAAAATGGTGATTTTAATGAAATTTTTTTTTTCGAAATTTTTCGAACATTGTTGTTTTAGTCGAATATATTTTTTATTTGTTGAAATTTTTACCAATGTGTTTTTTGAAATTTCTTGAAAATTGTGGTTTTTGTAGAACAAACCATTTTTAACCAATTTTTTTATACAAAAATATTTAATTTTTGCTTTTAGGGTTTTATTTCCTTATATACCCAAATTTTTAATATAACATTTCCATCAGTATATGCTCCAGAAATATTGGGAGTAATCTGAATAGAAATGAGAGATATATTTTGTTAACCTTTATATCTCTCGCTGTTCAACCGAAATCGAAAAATGTTTCTCTCAGTACCGTACATTTTGAAAAATAAAGGTTTCTCTCAGAACAAACCCTCTTTTTTGTTTTCTTTAATTTTTGGTTTCTCACTGATTTCTTTAAAAATGTTATTTAGTGAGAGTGATTGAGGAACCTCCGAAAAGGTTTTTATACACAGGAAAAAATCAATTTTGCAGGCAATATATAGTGTTTGTTAAAACATTTTTTTGAATTTCTGGACTTTTGAAATAAATATTTTTATAATAATAGAAGTTATGAAATTAATAGGTATTAAAAGAATTTTAAAAATTTGATTTAGAAGTAACAGTCAATTAAGGTCGAGAAATGTATGACTCCAAACATCAATATGTTGCCTACATGCAGATTTTTCTGAGCGTGTGGCTAAAAATGTATAAAGCTTATAATTTTCATTCACCTGCCCAGAAAATCACCCAAATATTATTTTTAAAAATGCACAATTTGAAATAAAAATGCCCACTTTTAATTTTTATTTTTCCCAATCTTTTATTATCTCAATGCAACACTGAGTGCTGCTTCTTCGACCAGCACGAAGAGCACTAAACGAGGTGCAAAAGAACTGGTTCTTCAACTGTTTCGATGAAGAGACGAGGTAGAACAAGCAGACGAATCGAGTAATGAAAGAAAGGCAGTGGTTACGACGCGGACGCCAACGGTGACGAAGCTAAAAGCAACAACAACAACAACAAAAAAGCTGTTGGTAGTAACTGTGTTTTTGGCTTGCTGGTTGGTTGTTGTTGTATTGATTCTTGTTTCATTGTTGTTGTTGGTATTGCTGTGGGAAAAAGAAAGTGCAAGTGGATGTTTAAATATTCCGCGCTGGTTTTTTTTTTAGAAACCGCTACGAGGCGATGCGATGCGAAGCGACGTGAGCAACTGACCCAGTTTCATGGTGAATAAGAATGTTTCACGATTGTCTTCTTGTTCCCCTCCATTTTCTTCTTCTTCTGCTCCACCTCTTTCTCCTCCTCCACCCTCAGCGTACAGCACAAACATCACTTTATGGCTGCTGCTCTTTCTTTAATGATTTTATGTTTGTCTGTCGACCGACTGTTGAGACCGACTGTTGAGTCTAGGCAACAATTTAGGCCTAAAAGCAGCACGTTGCACGTTGGCTGAAGTGATGACGCTAAGAAGGGGGTATGGGCAGTGGGGGAGGTAGGCGGTTTAGGCTCTGCCTGCTTTTGTCTGTGTATAGAAACATGTACGGAAGGAAAGTGCGATAAGAGATTGGATTGAATTGAAATGAAATGAATTGAAATTGAAGTTAAGACCATGCAAAGCCGTCCATGTGCTGACCAAGATTTTTTTTTATAACTTTCTGATTTTTTATTTTTTTGAAATACCTAACAAAAGTTTGCGCCTTTAATTGTGCTTTATTCTGCTTTAGAACAGCTGCATTTCTTTTTCTTTTCATTCTTTATTGTTCATATTTTCTTGTTTCTCTTTTCGTCAAAATCTGATTTCTGTCTATTTCTATATCTATTTTAATCTATTTATTTTTATGTTTTTAATTCTTTATTATCGATTTTCTTTAAATATTCTTTTTTTATTTCTATATCTATATTTTAGGAACTATATCTAAAGGGTTTTCAATAAGAGCGCTACAAAAGTTTTTTTTTAATGTCGAAATTATAAAAATTTACTACCGAAATTCGAATTCGTATATCTTTCCATCATGAAATGGCAAACCTTACTGAAGAGAAATGTCAAAAGAGCGGCAAGAAATATGGCGTCGTTTGCTGTCTCTGTCGCTCCACTTTTGTAGCGTCCCATTTAAAAACCCTGTATTTTTAGGAATTCAGTTTGTTCATATTACTATTTTCGTTTTACTCTCTTTTTTCCAATTTCAAATTATTTTTCTAATCAGTCAATTTTTTTTTCGATCTTTCTGGTTCATCTTTATATTATTTCCTGTTTTGTTGTTCTATTTCCAGATTTTACTTATTTTAAGATTCACCTAATTTTCTGTTTTTGCTTTCTTATATATTATTTGTAAACAGACATACATTTTTTATAACTGTCTGATTTTGATTTCACACAATTGGGCAGCATGTTCCAATGTTCTTTGGAGTACATCAAACGAACACAACAATGTGTGATATTATAATAGGGGGTGAAAATAGTCCATCGTCTATTGGTTTTGTTCCATTCCTCTATTGGTTCTCCGATTTTACCAGGTGGTGTGTTCCCTCGTTCTACTCACCAATCGGCCTATCCCTTCGTAGTTCACTCAGCTCTCAACAGAACCACGCATTGCAATATAAGTTTTTCAGTCGTTTGTGGAACAGTACCTCTGCTTCTGTTTTCCCGTAATTTTTATACTTTTTTCCGTCCTTTTATGCTCTTTTATAGGCCGCAGTGTACCAAATTAAATATATGTCTGTTAGTCTATATGCCGGATTTTTTTTTAAAGGTGGAAAATCATCGAACAACCAACTAAAAACCACAATTTCCCCTGCAAACCACCATTAGGTGTTATCAGGTCGTGTTTTCTCTCGTTCTACTAGGGTATCGAATTGAACCCACCCCTTCGTAGTCTACTCGGTTCTCAACAGAACCACACATTACAGAGATAATTTGTTCTTCAGTCGCAAGATACGTTTGTGGAACAATCTACGTCTGTTTTTTCCGACATTTGTAATATTGGAAAATGTAAAACAAACATCCACCGACACTACTCCATCTTTCCTCCTCCCTTTAACCTATAATCCTTTCTCACCATCAACACTGTGCATTGCACGAATAGGGGGCATCCCTGAGCGTTGGTTAATTTGTAAAAAAAAAAAATCGTTTGCGGTAATTGTCTCTCACCAAATGTTTATTCAGAAAGCGCGGACAGTTTAAGAAGACGTGTTCGGCATTTTCGGCATTTTCATGAACCTTATTTCCACAGAGATGAACTGAATGGATTACCTTCGTGTTTAAGTCTATGGATGTAAGCTTTGAAGCACCCGTATTCACTAAGTAATTGGGTTGTGTAAAAATCAATCTACCCCATGGGTATGTCCCATCCAGTCCTTGAAACTCGGAATGAGTCGGTGTGCCCAACGACCTTTATGGGAATGGTCCCAGTGAGTTTGCCATTGTGTTATGGTGTGTTGCCGCACTGTTATGCTTCGTGTAATTTGGGCAATGCCGGAATTTTCTTCTCTGTATTTGGTTGCTTCGACCAAGTTTTCAAGATGCTTTGCTACTGCTATATCTTCGGGGAATCCGACAATTTTCGCACCGCTAGGGACTTCCAAGCGTAACACTTTGTCGTACGTACTGTTCCACAACAGCGGTCCTGGTACTGAGCCCTGGGGGACACCAGCAGAGCTTGGTGCTCCTTTAGTCCTAATTCCATCTCGTACCTTACTGTTCTGTACTTTATGTAGTTACTTTATTCAATATAAACTGTGGTTCGTTGAATCTCTTCAGAGTATGCCGGATTTTAGACCAGCTTGCGGAATTAAAAGTATTTCTGACGTCCAGTGTGACTACCAATGCTTTCGGCGACTTGCAAGATTTCATCCTCGGTTATGGCAGTAGTTTTGTTTCCCGTTTCGTACCTTCGATCACGCATCTGGTATGCTCTGGGAATATAGTATATATGTCTGTCTGTATGTATGTATGTATGTATGTATGTATGTATGTATGTATGTATGTATGTCTGTCTGTCTGTCTGTCTGTCTGTCTTTTATTTCAACGTTGGGAGTTAGAAATCTTCCAAAGATACTGATGGGCTCCTGGTCAGACAGATATGTCGGATTCATACCTACTAAAACCACCTCCTACATCATACACGACCCTGCGAGACTGCCATAAGATATTGCTTCGTGGGCGGGATCAAGTATTGCTGCCTCATATTGCTTGTATTGCCCGATCTTCTTTTCTACTGCGTTCTTCTTGCAGCAATTGCTCGTGTATTTCTTTTATTGTTCTATCGACCGAGGTCCAGCTTTCCACTCTAGAAATAGTAAGTCTTTGTGCTCTGGTACTTCTACGTTGGGCATCATTAGCGATAGCGCCGCACTGACGTTTGAAGTTTTATTGACGTTTGAAGTTTGTTGGTAATCAGTATTAAGTACTTCCGTTTTATGCTCCGTCAGTTTCAGACCGACTCTGTCCAACCATCGTTTTATTTTATGTGTCTCCTCGTTTGCGTACATCTCAACTTCTTGAATGTGTGGTGCGGTAACTACAACCGCTATATTATCGGCCAAGCCGACTATGGTTACTCTCTCTGGCATTGGTAGCGTAAGGACGTCGTTGTACATTATATTCCAGAGTTGCGGGGCGAGAACTGAGCCCTGTGGGACTCCTGTGTTGACCTTGTATGATACTGGCCCGTTGTCCGTACCATAGCATAGGTACCTGTCAGAAAAGTAGCTCGATATAATGTTAGCGTGATATACAGGTATGCATTCTTTATTCGTTCTCAGTTTGCAGAGTTGTATGCGATCTTAATATCGAGCGTTGTTAGTGCGCAATACTTCTGTCCAGCTCCTCTTTCCTCGATTGCTGTCCCTGCTATTTGTGTCACCATCTCAATCGCATCGATGGTAGATCGCGACTTACGGAATCCAAATTGGTAGGCCGTCTTTACTCTCAAAAACTTCTAGTATGCGGTTGTATATTACTCCTTCAAAGATCTTCCCTGCCGTGTCGAGTAGGCATATAGGTCGATATGACGTTGGGTCTCCTAAACGCTTGTTTGGCTTGGGGTGAGTATAAACTTTTGCTTCTTCCATCGAATAGGATATACACCTTCTTCGAGGCATATATGTCTGTATGTCTGACTGTCTATCTGTATGCCTGTATGTCTGTAGTTCTGCCATTCTGTCTGTCTGTCCGTTTGTTCCAATCACGATTAAAGATACATTTTATACCGCCTGAAGTAAACTTATTTATGATTCGTAAATCCTGATTACCTCTGAACCACTTTAAAAGCCATACTATACGCACAATCACATTTGTGTAGAGTATATGTTGTCGGCTTAGTCCGACTATAATTTTCATAATTCTCACTAACACAAAATACTAAAATTTCCCTACTTCAAAAATGCCCATGTGACTAAACCTTATTTCCTTACTGGGTTTTTTCATTTGTTTTATTCTATGCTCTTTTACTTTAGCCGCGGTAGCTCAGTGGTAAGTGCGTTGGACTGCGAGCCGAAAGGTCCCCGGTTCAAGTCTGGACTGGGGCTAACAACATCTTTTCATAGAAACATTTTTCTATACCGCGCTACCTCTCGTCAGTAAATGGCAAATTTACGAGAGTAAAACCATTGCCTATGAAAAGCTCTCACCCGCCGTTCGGATTCGGCAATAAACTGTAGGTCCCACCACTTTGAGTACAAATATAACACGCACAGCTCAAAGTGGTGAGAGAGCGCGGCCGAAGTTCTATAGAGGACTGTAGCGCCAAACTATTATTATTTTACTTTATCTATGTTCTATTCTTTTTTTTCTATGAGCCTTTTTATTCTTTTCCTAGTCTATTCTCTTTTGATGTTCATTTTTATTTCTTCTTCGTTTTCATTTCATCTTTTTTACTTGATATTTTTTAGTTTATACTTCTCTTATACTTTCCATAATTTTTGTTTTCTTCAATAATTTTGTGTCTCTGTGTTTTTGTCTTCAGTCTAAATTATTTTTCTCATTAATTCTTATTTTTTATGTCTTCTTTTTCGTCTTCGCAACCGAAAAAACTTTCGATTGTCTTTACAGTTATTAGTGGGTTTAATTTTTGGAATTTTTTTTTTGTTCTTTTTTTAGCTTTAGGTAAATATGTAATTGGGTCAAGATGGAAAAATCATTATTTTTGTATGTTCTTTTTTTAATTTTTTTTTTCTTTTTTTTTACACTTTGTGCTCAAATCTATCTTTAGCTCTTGACAGAATTTTTGGAGCTCTTAATGCTTTGAAATTTTTTCTGTTTCGTTATTTTATAAAATTGATTTTGTTTAGTATTTAATTCTTAGCATTTGGTGTGCTTTTAAAAAGTGAAAAGAAATTTACGAATAATGTCGACGAAACATGCGTGAATAATGCGAGCGCGTTCGTGACTCAAGTCTTTTGTTTCTTTTCATTAGATCTACATTAAATTGATATATTTTTTTAAGTTTTACAAAAATATGTTAATATTCGTAGCCTTTGCACAACACACAATGTTTAAATCAATCAAATGTTTTGTTATTTAATATAACTCTAAATGTGTCTTTAGAAGTTAGAAGTAATACGCAGTCTTTATATCCATAAAAAAATTTAAAGGCTAAAAAGAGTTTAACATTATTTTTTTGAAAATATTTTGAGCAGAAAAACGCTGATTTTGTATTAAAGATGCCTATTTTCTGACCGTACCCAAAAATGCATTTTTGAGGAATATTTCTGTCACATTTCCAGCACAGTTAAATGGAAGTTTAAATGGAATTTGTATGGTATATTCCTGGCATACTTTAGATAACGGCAGAAAATAGGCAGATTTTGATACAAACTCTACCTTTCTCTGCTTTAAATATTTCGAAAAAACTGTTTCTAAACTGCCTTGAGCCTGTCAAAATGGTTTTATACCCGAGACAAAATTTCTGTCATTTTTCAGGAATATTTCAGTTATATTTCAGTCATATTTCAGACAAACACACTGATAAATAGAAGTTTGTAGACAGCTTGTGGCAGATTTTTAAAACTTATATACTCGATATAAATTTTCTGACATTTTTTAGGAATATTTCCGGCAAATGCAAAGATAAATGCAGTTTTTTTCTTGGAAATGTTTGGCAGATTATCAAATTTTCTGAATTTTTAAGGCATATCCTCGGAATATTTAGATATCAGGTTGGAATAGGCTACTTTTGATAAAAACTTCACCTTTATCTGCTGGTATTCTATCGAAAAAATCTTTCTAAACTGACTTGAGTCTGCCAAAAATGTTGTATAGGAACAAATGTATGCCGAAATATTTTGGACATATTTCTGGAAAAAAAACACAGATTAATGGAATATTTTGGGTTGGTATAGCAGTTTGTCAAATTTGGTGGATTTTTTTTACAGATTCACGGCATATTTGGGGTACGGACAGAAAAGTCCGCCTTCGTCTGTTTTAAATATGTCGAAAAATGATTCTAAACAACCTCGGCTCTGCCAAAAATGTTGTCTGGGGAAAGTTTTATAAGAATTTGTTGTCATATTTTTATAATTATTTTAAAAACCTTGTCAAATCTAAAATTTCAAATTGAAACAAAATCTCTTAACTTTACTAATCAAGAAATATGAATACTATTTTCGTTAGATTATTTTTTGATTATTTGATAAGCAAAAAATAATCAAGAAAAATAGAAATAATAAAAAAAGTAATCGGATTACTAATTTTATATTATTTTAAAGTAGTCGTGAAAATAATTAAAAATTTACAAAAAATCAAATTGCTTTTTGGTTATTTATATTTTTAATCGTAATCAAATGTTTGATTACGATTCTTTAGTAATCGTGATCAAAAGTAATCGTAATCCACCCTTTACAGCTCTGGTATGAACGTATGTTCCAAGCAGACGTAAAACCGACTGAAGCGAACCAAATCGAATAAAATTTTGACACAACATGTATGTTATACCTGGGCAGAATATAGGTGGGATTGGTGGACTGGGCGGGGCACCTCCCATACAAGACACACTTTCAATATGCTTTATGTCGACAGTTATTATAGTGATATCTTCTATATTAATAAAACAAAAATTGTTTTTTTCTCTTGCACTAACCGTCCGTATTTCTGAACAGATTTTAATGATACTGGTATCAAACGATTCGTATTAATCAGATGTAGTGTGTGCTATACTTAGTTTTTATAATTTTAGAACAAATAACGCCAGAAAAAGCAAAAAATAAAATTACAACAAACATATGAAAAAGAGAGCTACAGTTGACAGCGCTCACTGTGTTTAGTGCAGTGCATCACACTCTCGCATAAAGTATTGCACACAAAAGAACAACAACATCTCTGCCGCATGATTTATTGTTGTTGTTGCTGGTTTTGCACAGCAAACAGGGAGTTGAAAAAGGAAAACAGAAAACTCCGCGAAAAAGAGTTTTAATTATTGCGATTAGAAAATATATTAAATAAAATTATTAAGTGAAATGAAATAAACAACATATATCGACAACTATAAATATAACCAACTACGATTACAACAATTTTAACTAAAATTAATAAAAATGTTAAAAAAAAACCAAACCTTGAGTAACATTAGAAAGTGAATTTTAAAACTTATTAAAAGTGTTTTTACATTTTTTAAAAATACATAATTGATTTAAAATAAATTTTTACAAAAACAAAAAAAAATAAAAATATTTTAAAGTTGTAGGAAAAACAGAACTGTGATTCAAATACAAAAAATATATAAAATCTCAATGAAAAATTAATTTTATTAATTTTTTTTTCTAATTTTTTTTTTGAAATTAATCAAAAACCAGTTGGGAAGGTTAGATCACATGGGAAATTTTAAAGTAGGTGTTATTATGATAGTTAGGATTATCAAAATTATAGTCGGTCTAAGCCGACTATAAATACCCTACACATATGTGTGGTAACCATTCAAAGTGGTATATAGGTCACCAGGGTATACGAATCCTGAAAATAACTACAAACTTTCCATCCCTGAAGAATTTTCTTTCATTTGATACCCATATTTACAAATGGGTGGGTGTACCGAATTTCGATTTTTTTTTTTTTTTGGGAACCACAAAAAGTTTTGCGGGAAACTAAGCACGTAAACAGTAAAATTGAGCTGTAGATGTAAATTTCATTCATCTAACTCTTTAATTTTTTAAGTAGTAAGGATTTCAACAGACAGACAGATGCTTCCTACCGGAGATGCTTCCTTTTGGGTGTTACAAACGGCGTACCAAACTAAATATACCCTTTCACTCTTAGTGTAGGGTATAAAAAAAATCAGGCATTTTTTTAACAAATTTATATAACTTCAAAATTAATCGGTAGATTATATTGATATTTTACAAAATATGAAAATATCAAGGTACAAGGAATTTTCTTGGAATTTTTGACATGTGATTTATCAAAATTCGTATAATAGAGTAGATTTTAATGCAAGCAAGACCCAATGTTGTCTGTTATCTCACAATAGAATGGATTCACCCCTCCCTCCCCATAATATGGGTGCTGTGGATATTGCGCAGTCAGCTACTCTTGACGTTCTGGCCATATCAATTCAATGTGATCTCCGTTGGAATGACCACATATTTAACGTGTCGAAAGAAGCGGCCAAGTGCCTCGGTTTTTTGAAACGGTGTAAAACATACTTCACTCCTGCTGACTTACGCACTGTCTACATAATTATATACGGCCTAAAATGGAATTCAATTCGCACATTTGGGCAGGAGCCTCAAAATCCTCCTTGGAGTTCCTGGACCGAATTCAACAACGTGCGATATATTTAATAGGGGATGAAAATATCTCATCGTCTATTGGTTCTCTTGAGCACCGAAGGACCGTTGGGTGTGTAAGCCTGTTCTATAGGTATTACAACAACAAGTGTTCGAGGGAAATACATGGCCTGATTCCACCAGGTCGTGTGTTCTCTCGTTCTACTCGGGCGTCAAACCAAGCCCACCCCTTCGTAGTACACTCGGCTCTCAACAGAACCACGCATTATAGAGAGAATTCGTCCTTCAGTCGCACGATTCGTTTGTAGAACAATCTCCCTTCGTTCCTTTTTCCCGACATTTTTGATATTGGCAACTTCAAAACAAACATTCACCGACACTACTCTATCTTTCCTCCCTCCGTTTAACCTATCATCCCTTCTTACGATCAACACTGTGATTTGCATGAATAGGGGCATCCCCTGAGCGTTGGTTAATTTGTAAATAAAATAAAAATAATGATTTTATGTTAGTTATATTCTAATGAAAATGATAGTATTTCACTACGATTTTTTTTAAATTTGTTTCTTTAGAACTGTATTTTGTAAACGACTAAATACAATTTTAAGGATTTGAGAGAATATGCAATGATATTTTGTTATGTTCCAATATGTATTTTCATATATTTTATATAGAATGCAAGGTTTGTGATCTCTTTGACGACTCATATTTTTTAAACTATATATGAAGTTTTTGTGGAGAACCGAAAAAATTTAAAAATATTATAAAATGTCCATATCAATTATGATTTTCCTTTATATTTAGAAACAAATTTTCAGTAAGCTGGGTGGTTTTTACTATATTAATATATTTCACAACGGGGTGTACTTCACCGCAAATTATTTAAACTTACCACACTGAAACTCACCACACTGAAACTCACCACACTGAATTACACCACATCCAAACTTACCACATTAAAAACTGCAAAAAAAAAAGAATTTTATGGGGAAGAATACTACGGGACGAATTTTACTGCGAAGAATTCCACGGGAACAATTCCACGGAAACAATTCTGCGTGGAACAATTGTGCGGAGAAAATTTCTATGGGGAAGTATTCTATGGGGCATAATTATACGGGAAAGAAAAGTCTTTGAAAAAATTTATTACGAACTATTTTTCTTTTGGTTACTAAATTTATAACACAGCGGTAGCTCAGTGGTTAGTGCGTTGGACTGCGAGCCGAAAGGTCCCCGGTTCAAGCCTGGACTGGGACTAACAACATCTTTTCATAGAAAGATTTTTCTATACCGCGCTACCTCTCGTCAGTAAATGGCAAACCTACGAGAGTAAAACATTACCTATGAAAAGCTCTCACACGCCGTTCGGATTCGGCAATAAACTGTAGGTCCCACCACTTTGAGTACAAATATAACACGCACAGCTCAACATAGTGAGAGAGCTCGGCCGAAGTTCTATACAGGACTGTAGCGCCAAACTATTATTATTATTATAATTAAAAAAAAAATTCCACAGCGAAGCACGGGTCCCTGCTAGTATTTATATAAAATATTAAAGGTGGGTGTTTCTAACATTCCATAAAATTTTAAATATAGTCAATAAAATACGGTTGAATGTAATAGGATCTTATTTATTCGCAGACATAGCCAATAGGTACTCTTCGATCACACTATTTTTCTCCGAATAATAAATTCTTTATTACGTTATTAGTAAATTAAAAAACAACTTTTCTATACGAGAACGAATTGTGCGACTTTTCGGTACCTCATTATCTCGGTTTATATCTCTTTTCGATCATTTGGAATTACTTCAACCATATTTTTATAATTGTTTTGTATTTTATTTTATATAATTTTTAATTTTTCGAATTTGCTAAATATTGCAATATTTATTACTCATCAGAAAATGTCACGTCCGTTTACACCTGAACTCAAAGCTGAAAGTCCCTTTTCATAAACGCAAAGAAAAATTGATACGAAAATAAAACAGTTTTGTACAAATTAAGTACTTCTAAAAGAATGGAAGATCTAAATTGAATGTACCCTCTTTAAAATGTAAGACTTTCTTTCAATATTTAGCTAATCAGGCAGTTGTCAGTACAGAGTAGTTTCAATAATTCGGGGTTGATTGCAGTATTGAGAATTCATTCCAAAATTCTATATAATTTAAGCATGATAATGGCCCGACAGTTAAATAATCAGAACTGAATTCAAACTTGAATTCTTCAGCACTGAACAATTTTCTGCTACTCTGTCACAATTTTTTTCTATTTGGTTTTAATATTTATGACAAACAACGGAAAACCTACGAGAGTAAAACAATGCCTTGAAAGTACTCTACTTATATTGTAGGTTCTACTATCTGAGTACAAATATTTATAACACGCACAGCTGAAATTGTTAGAGAGACTCGGCCCATAATAATAATAATAATAATAGTTTAGTACTACAGTCCTATAAGAACTTAGGCCGAGCTCTCTCACCATCTTGAGCAGTGCGTGCACTCAGAAAAAAATAATATATAAATAATAGTTTTTTACTATAGTCAGTAGGATAAATTATTATTTTAATCGGAAAATACCATTAAATACTAGAAAATACCATGACATTGCCATTGAGTTTATATGAAAAGATTTATTTTTTGTATACTATTAAATCAAATTTTTTTCTGGGTGTGTTATTTGTACTCATATTTGTACTCAAAGTGGTGGGACCTACAGTTTATTGCCGAATCCGAAAGGCGGGTGAGAGCTTTTCATAGGCAATGTTTTACTCTCGTAGGTTTGCCATTTACTGACGAGAGGTAGCGCGGTATAGAAAAATGTTTCTATGAAAAGATGTTGTTAGCACCAGTCCAGGCTTGAACCGGGGACCTTTCGGCTCGCTGTCCAACGCACTAACCACTGAGCCACCGCAGCTACAAGACTCGGCCCATAGTGGTCGGAAAATTACATCTGTCGATCAAAAATGTGTAACTTTTGATCTGAATGAGATATTATCATTGAAATGTCAGTAAATGAAAGACGATGAGTAGCGCTATAAATAAATATATGAACAAATACCTTAAAACATTTTGAACATTTTTAATTTTGTGTTTAAAAAATGTTTAAAAACACCGAATTAATTTTTACAACATGAAACCGATCCAACCGCGTGTACCCGAAGTGTACCCGACTGATGTAATTTTCTACATTACAAAAAAAAAAGGGTTCTGGCGGGTTGTAGCGGCTATAGTTTATAAAGAGTTTTTGATTGGAATGATTTGAAGTTTTTTTTTTTTTTAAAGGATTAATTCCCATAAGGATAACAGTTTTGATTTTAGTACCCTCATCCTTAGATTTAAAAAGTAACTGACGTCTAAAGTATTTCCATTAAATGTTAATTCAGAATAAACATTTTTTTTATTTCATATTAAATAATGTCCAATTTTTGAGACAATGCAAAAAAAAATTAAGTTTAAAATAATGTTGTGGAATTTAGCTTGAATTAAGTACTAAAAGTACTAAAAAATTAAGTCTGAAATAATAAATTATTTGGAACAAATTTAACATGTTGCATTATTAAAGCGGTTTTTGTCATTTTAGAAGTAAAAATGATCAACTGCATTTAAAAAATAGGTTTACCAAATTACTTTTATATCCTAAGGTTTCAAATCGGTGAGATCATCAATGTCATAAATTAATGAAAACATGTTTGTTTTTCGAATATTAATGAATAAACTTAAAAAATAAGTTTTTGGAAATATCTATTTGGTGAGTCTTACTATGGACGATGTACAAAATATTGTTACAAAATTGGTAAGAATTAAATTTATAATAGTTAAAAAAAAACAAAAAAAATCTAATGATAAATTTGAACAGGTTATTCTGATTTTTGTGTAAAAATTACCGAAAATATTACAATATATAAAACACTTTTAATCGCAATTTCTAAGTCTATCCGATGTAAAGAATTTCAAATTCAGTTTTTTTCTTTATTTCAAAACTTTAAATAGATTTCGCTTAATATTCGATTCGATGTAATACAATCGAATCCAATCAAAATGCATGTTATGTTTTTTTTGTTTCTTTGACTGCCTGCTGTGAATTTGGCTTCTAAATATTAGAAAGTTTTTGATTTTTTTTCTTCTTTTTTTATATACCATTTCTAACAACGAAATTCCAAGCTACACTCGTCCAAACTTTTCAACAATTTCGGAACGTAATGACGCTGTCAGACAGAAAAAAAACAATAAAACATATTTAAGCACCAACAACAACAACAGAGACTATAGACCGTATAGAAACCTATTCAAAGCTCACAAAGAATTCAAACAAATTTAATACGTTAGGCCTATAGACGAACAGCAGATACAAAGACAGATACAAGATACGTAGATACAAAGATACGCAGTTGCTCAGTTACAGTTGCAGAGTTACGAATGCAGCCAAGTAGTGCCTATGGTACGTTGGATGAATCAGATAATTAATGTCTGATAAATGACTAAACAAAATCTACAACAACAGCAATAACAAATGTTGTTGTTGTATCTTAACATTCTGGGCAGTTTGGAAAAAAGTTTCACTCTTTTTACATTAAATTCTGGCAACGAAATTAGGCCGCCGCTGGCTTAAAAGTAAAACTTTTTTCTTTTGGTTCAGTTCTTCCCGTGCTGCATGCAGATACATTACGCAGCAGTCGCAGATACATATGTATCTCATAGATACGTAGTTAGATAGAAGAAGAGAGCTTCTTAAATGCGGCAAACAGCATGGCGACGAAGACTTTTAAACATTTTAAATTATATAATTTAAAACTTCTTTAAACATGTGTCTGTCTTGTATTTGTTGAATATTAACAATAACAACAACAAATAGTATCTCTTAGCTACAACTGCTGAAGCTGCCTCTTTTACGGCGGCCAACCAAGTCAACTGCTTCGCATTTATGGCCAAAAAAATTTATATAGTAAATGAAAAAGAAATAAAAAACATTTGCGAAGAAAGTTAAAATTCAAACTGAATGCAAAGAAAGCTCTATAGGCCAGAGTGAGAGAGCAAGTGCAGGAAAATTGTTAACAAACGAAAATAATTCTCCCATGGCAGAAGCAGAAGCCAAAGCCGAAGTCGAACCGATGAAGAAGTGGTCTTGACTTGGCTCGCACAGCGACAGCAATGGTATTCGGTAAGAAAGTTGAAGCCGAACAAGAAATTATCGATACGAAGGTAGCAAAACTCTTACTTTAACACGTAGATACACAGCTACGGGCACAGATACAATTGCAGATACTTTTGCAGTTACAGCAACTTTGAAGATTTGAAGAAGACAAAAACCAAAACAATCACAGCCAGAAAGAACGTCACGGCTTTGGCTTAAAGTTGTTGGAACGACGGAACGTCTTGGCAACGACACGGTGCGGTGGAATTGAAACAAAAGACAGTAGCAGCCGCAGAAGAAAGCATTTCACCGAGAGGCACAACGAATGATCGCGCGCACGAATGAAAGTCAACCGGAGAGAAAGAAAAGCAGAATAGAAGAAAGCTGCGGTATGCTCGGCATGCGAAACATTGGGCTCTGGGCGGACCACTTTGGAAAGCGGGCAAAAGCTGCTGTTTCGGCATCCGAGCTGAGGATAAGCGGGCGCTTCGCTGAGCTACAACGCGCAGACGTGCAAAGTGAGTCGAGGCGAGCGTTACAACTCAAAATAAAGCGGAGCCACCCAAAACAAAAACTAAAAAAAGAAAGAAACAAGAAAAAATTACAACTTACAAAAAATATATCAAAACACTATAGTGAAAAAGTGTAGAAAGTACAAAAATTCTAAAAAAAAAATAACTCAAACAATTCTTGAAAAACTTGAACGTGTTAGAATTGTGCGTGTCGCTAAAATACTTGAAGAGAATTTGAAAAACTGTAACTGCTAAATTTTAAAATTACGAATAACTGCTAAACTTTCTAAAGAAAAATACAAAATATTTCTAACAAAAAAATGTGCAACTCTATAAAGCGTTGAATATTACTAGAAAATATGACTTGATTGTGTATAAAAATTTTTGAAGATTTTAAACTATAATTAAAGAGCAACTGCCATTGGGCTAAAATCAAAAAAAAAAAAGTGAAAGTGCCTGTTGGTCGAGAGTCAAACAAAACATAAAACAATTTACAAATTTGATTGGATTAACCTTAAAGGGGCCACAAAATACAACACCCACCACACCACATATCGTTATTGTTACCGTGACAAGGATTATATTCAACATCATTATTCAGCAATTCAAACAAACATCTATGGATATGGCAGCCAATGAAATCATGGCTGTCAATGAGATGCTGCCACCGAATCTAAATGCGAACTGTCAGTACTCGACGCGTTATTGTTGTAAGTGTGCTGCATGTTGACCCTTCAAATTTTGAAATTTCCAGAGTTCTAATAAAAAAAACAGAGAGAAGAAATGGACTAAATTTAATAAAACTGAAAATAGGAACATCCCTACAATATGCTAAGTCCACTTCCATTATGTAAATCTGAATTTTTATCCTGTCAAATTTTGTTGCAGATCGGTCATTCCAATCCCAAGTTATAATGAGAAATGTACTTCCTACAAGAGTAAAATATTCCCTATGAAAAGCTCTCCTTCCACCGTTACCAATACTCCAAATACCAAAATTCCAGATTTTACATAACGTCGTGCTATACTGAAAAAAAACCAACATAAAAATGCATTTTTTATTAATATTGCAATAGTTTTAGCAAAGTCTATAATACCTAGAATACGATATAAATATTAGTTTTTTACTATTAAAAATAGTCTACAGGATAAATTATTATTTTAATCGGAAAATACCATTAAATACTAGAAAATACCAACGATGACATAAACTCAATGGCAATGTATGTTTATGTCATCGTTATAGAACAAAAAATCATCAAATACATTTTTAAAATTCCAAATATTCATTTGCAAAAATCTTTATATATCTGTCAATTTTTAATCGATGATCTCAAATTTTTACCACATGATAAAGAAAATGTAAATCTATCAATTGATGTCTAAACTTTTAAAATGCATCAATTACTTTTTATTATATTAATCAACAAACTCGAAATTCAAGTTTTTCATAAAAAAGTATTTGATGACTTTTCGTTCTACAACGACGATATGAAAGATTTATTTTTTTGTATACTATTAAATTAATAATTGTCCATAGACCAATTTTAATGGGATTCGAGGGAATTTTTTTCTGGGTGTACTAAATGCCATTCCAAAATTTGAAATTTTCGTAAATATTCTCGCACTTGAACTAACTTAGTTAAAAAAAATCGAATTCTTAGCATTATCGCTACTAATTTTGATTTTTTTCACTCGTACTTTCAAATTTTATCAGATTATATGATATTGGACATTTATTACATCGGTATTGCAATATTATGCGCAGCAATCTCGAATTTTCTTTATTTCTTTTTTTTTTTTGATATCGATTCAATTTCATAAAAATATCTCATACCGAGATAACTCTGACAGATCGCTAATATGCCCTATCATGAAGGTCCAATGTAGGTCCAATGTAGGTCCAATGTAGGTCCAATGTAATTCCAATGTAGGTCCAATGTAGGTTCAATGTATGTCCAATGTAGGTCCAATGTATGTCCAATGTAGGTCCAATGTAGGTCCAATGTAGGTCCAATGTAGGTCCAATTTGATGCTCGATATCGCTACGAAAAAGTGTCGCATATCATGTGAATTCCCCTGCATCTCGCATTAAAATAGAAACGAATGGCATACTGGGTACAATTATTTTTATATAAGTAAATTGTAGAAAATTTTCCTATTATCGTAGCCATGATCAAGAACTGTTTATGTTGGTTTTATAACTGATCGAGTTATGACAAGGAAAAGAATTCAATAATCAATTCCCGACAATGGTCCTTGGATAATATTTACTACGGTACCATAAATCAAATAACCTAAGTTCAAAAACATAAAACTATTGAATACATTTCAGTGATTCAAACATTATTTGAAATATAATTGTATCGCTAGTAGAAATTAACACTATTAGGCAACACATGAACAGAACATTTTTGGCAGAACGAATGCAGTTTAAACATTATTTTTCGAAATGTTTTACACCAGACAAAGACGAATTTTGTCAGAACTGTGGTCTGTTTTCCGTTAATACCAAAAATGTGCGGAAATCTGTCTTTAAAATTTTAGAAAATTTAAAAATCTTTAAATGATACCGCCAATCATCCATTTAACTGCCGAAGTATTACTTAAAAATGACAGACATTTTTTTCTCGGGAGTTTATTAATTTTTGTGAAATTTTAAAGACAAATTCTCTGTATTTTAACTTTAAATCAATAAAAAAAAACATTCTCTGTATATTTTAGAGACTAGCAAGATACAAACATCATTTTATACAAGCCTCACCTATGTCTAATTAAAATTCTTCGATATATATTTTTAATCTACCTTAAGTCTGCCTTTTGCGGTTAATTCAAAAACCTATGTCCATTTAAAATCCTTCGAAAAAGTTTCTAATCTACCTTGAGTCTGCCTTTTGCTGTTAATTCTTTCATGACCAGATTAGATGGTATATTGGAAGTTCTAAATTCTATGACACATGGTCCTAGTGAAAATGTCTACTATATGCAGAGAAAAAAATAAGTTTGTAGCAAACTTAAAATATTTCCAATCGTAAATTTAATGACTTTAATTGGCTGTATTTTTTTGTGCATTTCATGATTTATAAATATATATTGTTATTAAAATATATGTTTTAAAAATTTGGAAATTCATGAATGCTATATGTAACATAATATAATTGCTGCAAACATATTTTTCCCTTGAAAAGTTGAAAGTTGAAATGTCATTTCCTAGATTAACATTGTGCATTGTACCTCATTGTAATAAACTGACGAGATATATATACATTGCTGAAAAAAAAAATGTTTCTCACAAATATATTATGATTAAAAGAATTTTCTGATTTTTAAAATATGTTCGATAATTAAATAACAAATCATAAAGTTATTTTAAAAATCATTCAAATAAATGAAAAATAATATAAATGATTTCTAGCATAATATGTTTGCTGCAAATGATTTTTTGTTTTCCAAACGTTCGTATGTGTCTACACTCAAAAAACAACTTATATCGTCTGAAAAATTAAATTTTATTTATTTTAAGAAAAATATTGCTCATTTTGAATAAAAGACATTTTTCTTATTTTAAAGAAAAAGTTTTCTTAAAACAATTAAAATTTAAATTGACGGTACTTAATATGAATTTTTCTTAATATTGAGAAACATTTTTCTGAATGACATTTTTCTCAATTTTGTAAATACTATTGATTGGATTTATATTGAAGATGTTATCGATGCACTTTAAGTAAAATAAACCTTTTTAAAACGCAAATATGTTTCAAATTAGCTTAAATTATGCATAATAATATTTAGAGCATATTTTTTCAATTTAAAATTTTTTCCAAGAACATGCAGATATTTTGTGTTCTTGTTTAAAATCTTAGGCCATACAAAATTTTCAC
This sequence comes from Dryomyza anilis, assembly GCA_951804985.1. Classification (NCBI taxonomy): domain Eukaryota; kingdom Metazoa; phylum Arthropoda; class Insecta; order Diptera; family Dryomyzidae; genus Dryomyza; species Dryomyza anilis. The sequence continues at coordinate 21,763,818 of OX638132.1, read as the reverse complement.
CGAAAAATTCCATATAGCTAGTTTTTCTTAGATCGCGCACGCATTTTATGCAGATTACTCCTAACTTGTTTTAAATGTTTTTTATTTTATTTTATTTTATTTTAAACAAGTCTTCTTATTACCAAGACCAGCAACTAACTGAATGCAATTCAGACGTTGTAACAGACGATCGCACGAACCTGCCACCAGATCGTCTGAAAGATCCGTAGAAAGTTTCTGTTACTTATGCTGTTGATGTTTTTATTTTTTCTATTTTTTTTTTTTGTATTTTCTGCGTGTCTCTTTGTTTTGTTTTGTTAGCAAAAGCATAGCAAATTCTCAACAAGATTCTCTTCAGCGTACTCTCTATCTCTCTCAGACTATCTCTCGCTCTCTACATACTCCCGCTCTCTCTCTCTGTCGCGCTGTGTGATCATCACAGCAACGATCGCAATGCTGCGCACTGACAGACCAGGTTGGTAGACTTTGGGAAACAGTTGAAAGACATTTTTTTCTACTTGAGCCCCCAGTAGTTCCTATGCTGATCATCGTTTGATCGTGGTACGATCGTTGGTATGTTGTTGGAGCGGCGTTAAGTGCCGCTACCGTCTCACACAAAGAGCGACACGAATATTAATAGGTGAAAGTTGTTTCTGACGTTTCGCTAGACCCTTCTTTAAATTGCTTACTCAGTAGTGGAATCGAATCGAGTCGAATCGAATAGGCTGAAATGTGTGTATGGTGTATATGCAGTATAAGCGCTTTAATGGCTTCTTCATTTTCATTTCTATCTCTATTTTCTATCTATCTTTCGGCAATTATTATTATTTTTTTCTATTACTTTTATTTTTTATTTTTAATTTACATATGTAGTTTCTGAATTTATTTCGTTGGCTGTCAACTTTTGTGGGAGTTTTTTTTTTTCATTTGCTTTTCTTTTGCCCACATCCTGTTGAAGGTTGCTTTAATATTATTGTTGTCATTGTAATGAAATTGACCTAAATGTTATATACATTACTTTTAATGCTTAAGCCTCCTGAAACTCAAGGTTGAAAATATCCTACACAAGCAATGTAATTTAGTTGTGTCAACCAACTTAAGTTAGATTAAAAGGTTCGTAGTTTAAACTATAACTAATTTACACCGTTTTAGGATAATTTTTTGCGTATATATAATAATATTTCAAGTGCCACAACCATTTTTCCGAAGTTTCTATTTAACCGCATGAAATTAGTTGTTACAACTGACTTTTTCTTTCTTCCAACCTCATGCGAACCGAAAATTGTTCAGTGTGCACCGGAGTTTAAAGTGATTTAAAAATTCTAACCAAAACATTTAGCATAAATTTATTTTATTTAAGTTTTTCTCAAATTTGCAATAAATATTTTTAAGTCAGTTTTAATGATCATTTCCGGAATCAGTTGTAAAGTTTAAAAATGCTCTCCTGAAAAGTTCAAAAAATAGAAATATGTCATAGAAATAAGGAAAAATATATTTGATCCTCATAATTTAAAAATAAAACATATTTTTCTTTAACGTTCAACACATAATATGAATGAAAAGGAACATCCCAACAAAATCAAAAGTATTTATTTTTCAGTCATAATCAATGTATTTTCTTAATTTTCGACTGTAAACGATTATCTTCTATCACTTAATATGAATTTATGTCCAGAAAAGATCGGTCAACATCACAAGACATTATAGACACGAAATGATGGATGGAGAACGAAAATATTACGAAATGCCGAAGAATTTATTCGATATATATTTATGCCAGTTCTTACACTGATATTCTCAGTTTTCACTCCGATATTGCCAGTTTTAAATGTGTATTCGTCCTATATCGAAATTCTTTAAAAATTAGAATCAATACATGTACATTAGACTTGTATCGAACAATTTTTATAGAATTTCCGAATTATGAGGATCGCCACTTTGAGAATAAATGTAGGCTTCGAGTAGCTTAAACATTTTTCAATTTTGTTCCTTTTATCGTCTACTAAAAATGTAGGTACATTCAAAAAGATTTCTGATATGTTACTATCAATGAAAACATATCAATATTAAAATTAGTAACTACAACTACAATTTATCGAAGGACTTGGTCTGTAATATTTTTAAAGAAGCGGCAAAACACATTAGAACTACAAAAAGTCAAGAAATGTCGGTATATCGCTTTTTTTTACTTTAAATTACACTAATAATCTAGAAAAATCATTAAACGCGGGTCTATAAGAAAAATTTTGATGATTTATGCAAAAATTATGCCACAAATATGAAATAAATATGCAAACAATATTAAAAAAAAAAAATGTGCAAAATATGCAAAATATTTAAAATATGCAAAACATATTGACCAAATTTCAAATTAGTTTTTAATTATAATTAATTCGGTGTGAGATTTCGATGTACTCTTTTGAAAGAGAGCCGACATCTTTAAGACTTTTTGCCAAATTCTGTTTTTGACCGACTTAAATTTGAGGCTTCATTAAAATATGCATTTGCATATAAATCTGCTCCCTAATAATAAATATACGGTGAAAAAAATGTAAAAAAAAAAATTATTATAATATTATTATTATAATATAATACAATATATTTTTAATAAAACGTATATAAACCAAAACGCAGACTATTACGTTACATTCATGCGCATATATTTCAACATAAATGTCTCTAAAAACACATTAAATTCAATAATTTTACAGTAGTATGTTTCAGTAGTATCATTTTCAATTTTTGACTGCGTTGTTGTTTAGAAGTTATGAACGTTTTCAGAATGGACTGTTACGTTACACTATTTGAAAGTAGATTTTAAATTGCTTACATTAGCTGCATTCCCGTGGTTTCTGATCCTGATGCATAGATCATTTTCATATACAAAACAAAAACAAACAAAGAAAAAAGAAAAACAAAAAACACTTACTGATCTATTAGTAATTGATCCAAAAACAAACATGTACGTATCAAAAGTAAATTTGTTTGTGGTTTTAGTGAATAGCACTAAATAAGAAGAAGAATTTGTGTTGAAAAAGAAAGGGCAAAAGAAAACAGTGCTGCCAAATTTATTTAAATAGAACCGATGGCGTTCCCGTGAATCAGATCGGGTTTAAGTACCACGGGAACGCAGCTATTCTGGAAAAAGTCTTTATTTAAATATAATATTAATCTAATGTTTTAGTTCTACAGAGGCAAAAATGTTCGGACAGTTATGTTACAAAAAAAAATGTTACGTTACGTTAAATCATTCAGATAAAAAGTAAAGAAAAAATGCTCCTATGATTAAATTTCAAAATAGATAACATTAATTCATTATTTTTATGATTAGATATTCAAGAAGTGGCCAGAAATTTACTTTGAATTTGAATGAATCAACAATAATATAATTTATTCATCGAATTTTGTTTCGTTTTTTGGCATTTTGGTAAATATTTAAAATTGAAAAAATATATACAATGTTTTTGGTTTAAAAATTTTATTTCATTTATTTGTTTTTCATAACTTTTAAAATCTGTATAAAATTGATAATGTTTTTTGATATTGTTTTATTTGCAATTTATAACATATTCAGTTACTATTAACTATTTTTGTCCGATATACTCGATTAGTTTATCATTAACTTTTAGTTTATCGAAATATAATATGTTTAGAATGATTTAAAAATCAGCATATTTTTCGAATAAAACTATTTTAATACAAAAACCAATTTTTAATAATTATTTTTTGCATTAAATTTGCTTTGTTATACAGATTAATTTAATAAATGTTATTTGTTTAAGATTTTTTAACAAAGTACATTGTAAATATAAAATCAAAATTGATCACAAATAATAATAACATTTTTTGCTTAACAACAAATTGTTGTTAATAAGTTACCCAATATTTGATACTGATCATTTTTAGTATTTCAAATTGAACTCACTGTTGTGACTCATGTCGCATTGTTACATCACTAATTTGGCAGTGTTTTTCTAACGTAAACGTTACGCAAAGCTAACAGTTTTGAACACAATTTCATACAACCATTAAGAAAATTTTTAAAATTAATTTTAAAACAATGTTAATAGTTCTTAAATAATATAATTTATAAAAAAAAATATTTAATCAAGTGGCAAAAATATTTTTTTTTATATTTTTTTATATTATGTAATACATTATTTGTGAAATTTATATTTCTTAGTGTTAACATTATTTTTAATGATACAAAATCAAATTCTAATATCTGTCTACGTTATTACATGATCCAGCTGTAAGCAATTATTATATTATAATATAAAATATTGACAAACTTTTTTTTTTCTTTTGAAGCAGTTGGCAACTTGAAATTTGGTTGCATTTCAACGCAAACATGTTTCTGTTTTTCGTCGTGCGATTTTTAAAGCGCGATCGAGAGCTTTCTTCGTTTCCTTCACAAAACTTTTTTATTTCATAACGAAAAATTCGATTGTTTTAATTAGGCGAAGTTCATGTTTGAGGCTGAATCATAATACGTTTATTACATGAATCAGATGACGGGGATTTATTTTTAATTTTACGATTGTGTAATGTTAAAAAATGTTTTTCAAAAATTCAAAGTAATTTTTTGAATATTAATATTTGTTAATATAATTCTAAACACTTATATAAAAAAAAAATGTTGTGTTAAATTTTTGAATTTTTTTATATTATTGTTATCAAAATTTCAATACACTTAGGGTCGTTTTCACCATCTTCGGTTAAACACTAACTGTCACTTTAACTCAGAGTTACCAATAGAACATATGGAATTGAAACACTTAACTGGACATTGTGAAAACGGCTCTTAGACGGCTCTTAGTCGAGTTTAATAGACTTAAAGGGTTTTTCAATAAGAGCGCGACAAAAGTTTTTTTCTTGCCGCTCTTTTAACATTTCTCTTCAGTTAGGTTTGCCATTTCATGATGGAAAGATATAGGAGCCAACAACGAATCGAAATTATTAAAATTTACTACCGAAATTCGAATTCGTATATCTTTCGATCATGAAATAGCAAATTTTACTGAAGAGAAATGTCAAAAGAGCGGCAAGAAATATGGCGTCGTTTTCTGTCCCTGTCGCTCTACTTTTGTAGCGTTCCATTTGAAAAACCCTGTACTAATGACTAACAACATCAATGTTATGAATGCGATCATAAATATGATGAACGCTAAGTAACTGTCGAAAAAGTGTTCTTCAATTCGAATTTCGGTAGTAAATTTTAATAATTTCAACTCGTTGTTGGCTCGTATATCTTTCCATCATGAAATGGCAAACCTTACTGAAGAGAAATGACAAAAGAGCGGCAAGAAATATGGCGTCGTTTGCTGTCCCTGTCGCTCTACTTTTGTAGCGTCCCTGTTAAAAAAACCCTTTACTAGAGCACATAGATCGAAAAGTTTAGAATATATAAAAGTGTTCGTTGCTTTTACGATTAATATATTTTTTTATACCTATCCCCAGACCAAATTTTTGGCAGGATCGAAGCAGTTTTGAAACATTTTTTTGACATTTTTCAAACAGACAAAGGCAAAGTTCGTATCACAAGCCGTCTGTTTTCAGCCCGTTCCCTAAATATGCCATTACAATTCCACAAAAATGTACAACCTGCTATACGCTTCCCAAAATATTCCATTTATCTGTGTGTTTGCAGAAAATATGCCCGAAATATTCCTAAAAATGTTGTATCTGGTATATTTTCCGAAAACAATCAAATAATAATGGAATTAGATAATAATGGATAATGGAATTGTATAGCAAGTTGTAAAATTTGGTGGAATTTTAATGGAATTTTAATGGCAGATTCATGGCATATTTTGGGAACGGGCCGAAAATAGATAGCTTGTGATATAAACTCCGCATTTGTTTGTTTGAAATATGTAATTTTTATAGATTTTGTAAGAATTCAATAATACAATATGCAATATCCACATGACATACAACAAAATATTTTTTTTTTAATTTCATTTATTCAAATATCTTTCAAAATATCTCAAGTATTCTTATAAAAAAAATAAAAAATTTGAATATGCTTTTAAAACTTTTAAACCAAACCCATATTTAAACCAAAAGCCATAACCTAAAACGCTATACCGAATTCGGATTCGATGACACTATCCAAAACTATTTTTCCCATGGGCATCTTATACATCAATTCTATATAATGCGCTGGTGCTGATTTTAACTGCATTCTCAGTTTATTTATTTTTTTTAATATATCGTAACGTTTTTGTGAAATTTGAAATCGTAATTTTTAGCGCTTTTCAGTCACTACTTAGAATAAAAAAATATAGTACTGAATACAAATAGTTTTATAGAAAAGTTTTAAGACATTTTTTCTTACAATTGTCAAGACTAATTTTAATATACTAATGCATGCTATTATTCCAATACGTTTTTAAGATAAATGGATCTAAACAAGGAACATTTTAATTTATATAGGATTACCAAATACGGATTCGATTACACTACGCAAGACGATTTTTCCATGGGCATCCCATACACAAAGTCTTAATAATTCGCTGGTGCTGATTTTAACAACATACTCAGTTTTTTTTTTTTCAAATATCGTAACGTTTTTGTGAAATTTTAAATCTTAATTTTTAGCCATTTAGTAAATAAATTAAAAAAATAGTTTTATAAAAAATTTTAAATGCAATTTTTCTTGCAATTGTCAAGACTAATTTTAATATACTAATGAGTGCTAATATTTCAATACGTTTTTAAGTTAATTGGATCGAAACTAAAAAAATTTTGTTTTATTTAGAAAGTATTTAAATTATTTTTTTAGCATTTATAATCTATAAAAAAATGATTTATGTTAATCCAGAGGAGAATTCCAAATAACTATCAAAACTACTAACTAAAATTAGTACTGAAAAACTATGTGACAATTATGAATATAGTACTCTTATTCGGGCATGAAAAGTAAATTTTCCTTTCTAAGGTACAGTGATAATTTGAAAAATCGATAATTATCAGACGAAAATATCGATTTAGCAATGTATGATGATTTTCTCGACAGATTCTTATCGAATAAAACAAGGTCAAAAGGAAAAAAAGAGGAGTATTGTCGCAAAAATAATTTGAATACTTTTTAAATCGGAAGTGAAATATTAATGAATTATTTAATTATACGACAAAATTATAATTACGAAAATTTTATTGTGCACATCTTTTTAATTTTTTTAGATATTCAAAAAAATACAATACAAAATATGCATTAGGAAATATTTAAAGACAGAAAAAAGAAAGAGAAAAATCTTAAATAAATCTAAATTAGTGTAAAAAAAAACGACAAAATCACTATTATCGATTCTCATAATGCTTTTCGCTTTTCGATCTAAATCTACATAATTAATAGTCGAACATTATTTACATGTTCATTAGTGAACACATAAAAAAGAAGAAAAAATATATATAAATTCACTTTTATTTTCTAAAAAATTAAAGAAAAAACAAAAAAAATGCTAATTAAAATAAAAACTCAAAAAAAATATAAATAACATAACTGAACAAAAAACGACAAAAACAATAAAGTGATCACGTTGCGAAAGAAATATAGCGAAATTATAATTCTTATCACCGCTAATAACAGAAACAACAATGGATTTAGCAGTCACAACAACAACAACAACAACAGTATAACAGCAACAACAACAAAAAGCCAAGAAGAGCAACGCATTCGTCAGCATAACTTTCACTTTGTAATAATAATTATATTCAAGTTAATTTAACACAAACACACACTGACTGGCATTAATACTAACGTAAAAGTATCTCCGAGCAGGCATAGATACAAACACATATACAGTCACAGATACAGCTACAGTCACAGATACAGATACAGCTACATCTACAGATACAAGTGCAACGTCACAAATACTGTTACGCGTTCGTTCAGAAAATAAGAGACATGGCAGAGCAGAATCAAGCAACCACAAGTTGAAGTCTTTCTTGACGACGACGATGTTCATCATGATTATGATTATGATAATGATGTCGTTGTTGTTGTTAATGTTGTTGCTGTAAACAGGTAACAATCTTCGCGACAACAACATCATTATCAAATATAGTTGAAACGAAAAAGAAAATAGGAAAATCCTCAAAATATGTATAGAAATGAAATTAATCATAATTATGTATATGAAAAGGTTAATTCCAGTAACTAAACTCTTTTTTTTCTAGAAATACACACAGAAAATAATAATCGACGTAAATATAGCAACCGATATTAGTTGCATGCAATAATCAATCCAGCAATTAAATTCACTAAATTTATGAAAACATTTGCTATTCTTTGTTAATCAGCAATTCCATTTGCTAATATGAATATTTGTGTGTCAATGCAGCAAATTAATTAGTCGGCGGATTTTCAGCAATTACATTTGCTAAACCTGTGCCAACTAAATTATTTGCTGCATTGACGTACAAATATTCATATTAACAAAAGCAATTGCTTAAATAACGAAGATTGGCAAATGTTTTCATTATAAAGGGTTTTTCAACAGGGACGCTACAAAAGTAGAGCGACAGGGACAGCAAACGACGCCATATTTCTTGCCGCTCTTTTGACATTTCAGTAAGTAATGATCAGTAAGGTTTGCCATTTCATGATGGAAAGATATACGAATTCGAATTTCGGTAGTAAATTTTAATAATTTCGACTCGTTTTTGGCTCGTATATCTTTCCATCATGAAATGACAAACCTTACTGAAGAGAAATGTAAAAAGAGCGGCAAGAAATATGGCGCCGTTTTCTGTCCCTGTCGCTCTACTTTTGTAGCGTCCCTATTGAAAATCCTTTGAAAAAAACGTTTGTAGCGCTTTTATTGAAAAACCCTTTATTATTGAATTTAATTGCTGAATAATGAATGCAATTAATGTCGATTGTTATATACATGTCGATTATTTTTTTCTATGTATTTGAAAATTACAAAATATTAAAATTTTATTCTTCACATTAAGATTATAGATCGAAATTCGAACTACATTGAAATTCAAATGCTCAGGTATCCCATACATTATTTCTATGTATATAATTTCTATGTATAAAATTTAGAAAATACATTTCCTAACAAGACAATTGTCATTGCAATTTCAACACTTTTTTTATATAATTTGTAATTTTATATTATAATTTGAATTGAATTGAATTTAGAGCTATCCACAACAAATCGACAAAAAAAAGTCATATTTAACCTCTTCGGAGTTAAAAGTTAAAAACAAATAGGCCATATGTCACTTTTTTTATTTATATTGAAATTTCTCTTGTGCGATAAATGCTAGACACTTCGTTAAGATTTCGTTTTAAAGCTAATAAATAAAAAGTTTTTGGATAATTTAGGTTCTAAACTTTAAGAAGTGGCCAGTAAGTAAGGCTCAACAACTTTTTGTAGAATAGGTCTACGTTTTAAATTACCTCTGACTCAAGTGAGGCAAACCAGTATTCCGTAATTCCAAAGCGATGGCTAAGAACAGTGTGGAACATACGCAATAATATGTCACAATGCTAAAATATATATAAGTCATACATTTCAATACTGGAACATATACAATAGGGCTGAGCTTACATTGTTGCTATTAGGTGGCAAAATAGTGACAATGGGTTATGTTCCATATAAGTAGCAAGCATACAGTGAAAAAACCTTATAAGAACTTGTTTATAAATAATAAAACCAATTCATATATTTACCATATCCAAAAATGCAGTAGTTCAAAGTTAAAAAAATAATAATACTAGTATTTCTTAGTTCCAAAGTGGTGGCTAAGAATATGTCTAATACATACATAATAATATGTCACAATTCTATATAAGTCATACATTCCAACACTGGCACATATACAATAAGCGGCGTTTACCTTGTTGCTATTAGGTGGCAAAATAGTGGCAAATTATTACATGTATTATGTTCCATATAAGTTGCAAGAATATAATGAAAAAACATTACAAGAACATGTTTTTAAATAATATAGCAAATTAAAATATTTATTATATTCATTACATATCGACGCCTCTTACGAAAACTAACACGTTTCAAACTTTTGTTTGAAAATTTTCATACAAAAATTTGAAACGCCTTAATAAGTAGTGTCGATATTTTTATGTAAAGTTGTGTTGGAAAAAGATAAAATCGCAATAGGATAATTTAAGAAATAACAATCAATATTTTATTTTTTTCACGAATTGCATTTTTTTTAAAGGTGCCCGTAAAAATTAGAGGGGGTATGCTAAATTCGAGTTGTAATTTAGGTAAATTACAACTCGAATTTAACAAACATGTCTGTTCGTAAATACTTATATTGTTATGTCATGGCATATTTTACCATTATGTCCTTATCAAATCTGTGTTATAACATAACAAGGCACTGCTTATGATCTTAATTATTTTCATTTCTTTAATGGATCCTTTTTTGTGGCAACTAAGCCTCGCTCCGGTACTTTTTGATTGGAAATTGGGTGGCAAATAAGTATATTTCGCATGATTTGTAACAAACACTTAAGTGTCAATTGTGTGGCGAAAAATAGAAAATCGAAATTCGGTACACCTACCCATTTGTAAATATGGGTCCAAGTTTGTATTTATTTTCAGGATTCGTATACCCTGGTTGACCTATATATCACTTTGAATGATAGCCACACATATGTGTAGGGTATTTATAGTCGGCTATAATTTTGATAATCCTAATTATCATAATAACACCTACTATAAAATGTCCGTACTTTAAAATTTCCCATGTGATCTAACCTTCCCAACTGGTTTTATTTTAAATAGTGTCTGAAAATATACCGATATTTCAATTACAGTAAAAACCTAATGATCGCACTTAATTACGGGTTATAATTTATACAACAATGTAAATTTTTATATCTTTTCATTATGCTCTTACGAAAATGAGATTTTTGTGCGATGGCGTATGGAGCAAACTAATTCTTAGATAACGATAGTCGATTTAGTCGACATCAAATTCAAATTTTTTAAAAATTTGTATGAAAAAAAATGTATATCATCCTATATGATGAAATACATTAAATACTAAACGTACAAACTTTTGATAATCAGTTCTAAATTGGTTTTCTATATAAAATTTAACATGTATTTGAATATAGTGATATCTAAACTAGTAATATTGTCTTTATTTAGATGGCTATAACTACAAATCTACATCATAGCATCATTTCAGAAAATCATATTTCGAAAATTGTATTCGACCAGAGATTAAAGTTGTATGCCAGAGTATAAATTTGAAAATCAGTGAAATTATATTATTAATAATGTTAAACATTGATCTCTCAACACTATATACCACATGATCACTTTTAAACTTTTATGATCGTGAACCATTTCTGTACCAAAGATGTGTAGGAAAATGTTAACAATTCGAAATTTTTTATATAGAATTGATTATTTGTAGTCAATGAGATCACTATTTATAATATCATTTTATGAAACGCACAGATATTTAATTAAAATTGTGAAATTTTATTGCTTCAATTTCTTTATAACATGAACAGCATGAATTATTTTCTATTTTCTATAATTGTTCATCAAAAATTTTAGTACAAAAAACAAAAAAGGAATTCGAAATTTTGAATACTTTGAGTTTGGTATATATTAATAAAGATAATACTAAAAATTTAGAGTTTCTGAACTGAAAAGATCTTCAAGTAGAATAGTTTCATTGAATAGGATTTATCAAAAACAAGTACACAATAAATTAGTTCAACGCATTTTAGATTAATTTATATATACTTTAAATTAATATAGTACTTTTGTACTAATAGCAGAACTAAACAGCAACTATGTCATCACGATCACTAAGTACCACACTACGTATGAGCAACCTATGTTATATGCGTTTCAACATTGTGCACACGGAAGCATTATTTGCTGCTATCTAGTATTTTATTATTATTTTTTTCTATTTTTCATTTATTTTCTATTCAAACATTAATTGCATAGCCATGATTTTCACTTTAATGCGCCGCAATTAAAATGCTTCTATGCGATCGCAATGATTTGATACCGACTTCAGTGAATTTCAGCGGCAACCATAAATACAAAAAAACAGTATATAAAAAGAAATGGTTATGTAATACTTGAAGCGCTTAATTCTTGCTTTGCTTTTTTATTGCATTATTATTATTTTTTGTTTTTTTTTTTCGTTGTTGTTTAATTAAACATGATTTTATTGTCGTTTTTTTCTTGCAAATTTTAAGTTTAAAATTGTGAAAAAACTTTTTTTGGCAGATAAAAAAACAAATAAAAAGTAAAAAAGAAAGAAGAAAGAGTGAATGACCAATCAAAAATTTTTGTAAAAATACAAATTTTACGCAATCAATATCAGTCATTACAACAATAATAATTGTTGTACAAGTTTAACAAATATGTAGAGTTTTAAAATGAAAAAAAAATATATATATAAAATAATTTTTGACCAATGCTCTTTAAACAACAGATACATAAATAGATACGTATTATACATGCGTAGATACATTTGTATCTGCTTGCGCTAACTTCACTTTCTTTTGCCTCTAGCTACAGACAATGGAAACTGAAATAAATCTAGCTATAGGTATTTTAAGCAGCTGCATTTCTTAAAGCTATACAAAATATCTAAAAGATACTTTCATCCACTATCTGCCAGATACAATGGCTTAACTTTTTCGTAGCAGACCTGTTGCAGTCAAAGAACTTTGTTTGAACCAAGTAGCTGTCTATCAATGAATGCAAAAGGAAACAATGCAAACAGCAGCATGTTGTAGCGGATACAATTGTATCTTTGTTTTTGTATCTTAAGCTACACACAATGTCAACTACATGTAAATACACTAAGATACAACAGGGTGAACTTGAGCTACACTTTTTCAATTATAATATTTATTTATAAAAGTTTTTTAATATTAATTAATAAAAGTATTTTTTTATATTTTTTATATGAGGACAAGTTTTTTTTCTTTAATTGAACTTTTTTTTATATTTTATTTTAATATAATTGAATTTATAATATGCTATTATATTATTTTATTGAATTTCATCGTATTTTTTTCTATTGTATTGTATTTCATATATCTTATTGTATTTTATTGTACTTCACTGTATCTCATTGTGTTTTACTTCATTTTATTGTATTTCATTGTATTTTATAGTATTTTGTATTATTTTGTATTATTTTAATTCTATTTTAATGTATTTTATTGTATTGTATTTTAATGTGTTTTATTGTATTTTATTGTATTTCATAGTATTTTATATTATTTTAATTCTATTTTAATGTATTTTATTTTATTGTATTTTATTGTATTTTATTGTATTTTGTTGTATTTTATTATATTTTATTGTATTTTATGGTATTTTATTATATTTTATTGTATTTTATTGTATTTTATTGTAAATTATTGTATTTTATTGCATTTTATTGTATTTTATTATATTTTATTCTATATTATTGTATTTCATTGTATTTTACTGTCTATTATCGTATTTTATTGCATGTTATTTCATTTTATTCTATTTTATTGTATTTTATTGTATTTCATTTTATTTCATTGTATTTCATTGTATTTCATTGTATTTAATTGTATTTTATTGTATTTTATTGTATTTTATTATATTTTATTGTATTTTATGGTATTTTATTATATTTTATTGTATTTTATTGTATTTTATTGTATTTTATTATATATTATTCTATTTTTTTGTATTTCATTGTATTTTACTGGCTATTATTGTATTTTATTGCATGTAATTTTAATGTATTTATTGTATTTCATTGTATTTCATTTTATTTAATTGTATTTCATTGTATTTCATTGTATTTCATTTTATTTAATTGTATTTCATTGTATTTAATTGTATTTCATTGTATTTCATTGTATTTTATTGTATTTTATTGTATTTTATTGTATTTTATTGTATTTTATTGTATTTCATTTTATTTAATTGTATTTCATTGTATTTAATTGTATTTCATTGTATTTCATTGTATTTCATTGTATTTTATTGTATTTTATTGTGTTTTACTGCATTTCATTGTATTTTATATATTTGCTAATTTTTTTATATTCTATTTTATCGTTTTATTTTTCCTTTTTATGCCTCTTGTATGTTTTTCATTATCTATAGCATTTTGTAATACTTTTCGTCTATCCTCACCCACTGTGCGTAAATGGCTAGTGGCCGGTTTTGGTCTTTGTACGACACTTAAACACTATGTCTTTCAGCGCCGCCATCTTTTAGAACTTTCACTTTAATTCGTTGAACGCCATACCGTATATGGTATTAACATTACAGTGGCGGATTTGATTAACATAAATTGATAGTTTTTTGAATTTACCATTTAATATATAAAACGAGAAATAGAAGAATGTTTCAATTCGATGACTTTTAAATCGTCAACGATTTGAAAAATCATTTTTTGTTTTGGAAATTTATTTAGAAATTTCAAACATACAAATTCGATAAAATACTCGATATAATGTAGATTAGGGTGGTTCGAATTCTCTTTTTTTGAACTACAAGTCAACTTACTTCAGGTTTGCCATTTACTGACGAGAGGTAGCGCGGTATAGAAAAATGTTTCTATGAAAAGATGTTGTTAGCCCCAGTCCAGGCTTGAACCGGGGACCTTTCGGCTCGCAGTCCAACGCACTAACCACTGAGCTACCGCGGCTACGGCCCTATAACATAGTGCAACTTAAATATTCATCTTTCAATTTTGTAATGGTTTTAGGGAAATACGTTGTTCTCCACGTATGGGTTACACGCAATTTTCAGTCAAATTATATATATAATAATAATTCGGCGTTACGGTCTTATAAGAACTTAGGCCGAGCTTTCTCACCATTTTGCGCTGTACGTGTTATATTTGTACTCAAAGTGGTAGGACCTACAGTTTAATGCCGATCCGAACAGCGGGTAAGAGCTTTTCATAAGCAATGTTTTACTCTCGTAGGTTTGCCATTTACTGACGAGAGGTAGCGCGGTATAGAAAAATGTTTCTATGAAAAGATGTTGTCAGTCTAGACTTGAATCTGGTTCTTTCGGCTTGCAGTCCAATGCACTTACCTTGAGCTACCGACGCTACCAAATTAAGCTGTATAAATAATATTTTAATTTCAAAATATTTTGATTGAGTAAAGTTATTTATCGTCGATTTCTCAACGCCTTTTGATACTCCTTCATTTTACGATTTTGAACGCTAAAGCCTGATTCATCCGATTGAATAAAGAATCAACCAATTTTCTTATAATTTTAATATCAATCATGTGATTGCCCAATTTTTGTATAGAAAATTAGGCAATCACACGATAGATATTTAAATTGTTTTGAAAATTGACTGTTTATTCAATTCTATGATTCAGGATTAATAATTACAAACGTAGTTGTACAGGTGGAAGAATGTTAGTAATTTTAATCTTTACTTTGGACTATGTCTGATTTACCATAAATCCTTTTTTTATACCCTTAATTCCTAATTGCTAACATATTAATTAAATAATATTCTAAAAAAATACTTGTAGTTTTTAAAACTAATCTTTAAAACTAATTTTCATATTAACATGCTAAAATTATCCATGGCAATTAAAAGAAAAATTGCGTTTAAAAATTTTTGAAAGTACAAGACTTAAGCAGTACTGTATTTTTTATATCAAGAAGTAGCCAAAATGGCCCAAAAATTTAGCTTTTGCAAATTTAGCTTTTCTTGCGAGCAAAATTAATAATTCGAAAAATTGAAAATGTTGTCATGCCAAAAGGGCGAATCTTTTCATTTTTTTGCCATAACTTTTTATTGGTATAAAAATGTAAAGGCTTTAAATGTTTATTTTTAAAGCACCTATCATCATTATTTTAAAATATTTTTTTAAATTTTTATTTTTAGCAAGAAAAATGTTAAATAATGATGCTTTAAAATTAAACAATTAATACCTTTACACTACTATTTTATCTTGCACCAATAAAGAATTATAGCAAAAAAAACAACGTAGAAATTTGAAAAATTGAAAATCTTGTATTACTTGTGAATTATTTTTAAATAATGATGCCAATCCATAGATGCTTTAAAAACAAATAATTAAATACATCACTATTTTATCTTGCACCAATAAAGAGTTATAGTAAAAAAACGAAAAAATTCGCCCTTTTGGCATGACAAGATTTTCAATTTTTCCAATTTCTGAACTCTTCCAAACTCTGAAATATTAAAATATTGTATAACTAATTTTCAGAGTTTTACTAAAATCGGCTATATAATTCCCGAAATTATTGATAAAATATTTGAATAGAGATATCAAAGATACAAACATTAGAAACTCCCTGCACTTGTCTTAATATAAAATATAAATAACGCATACGCCCAGCTGTATCGCACACAAAGTGCATGCAAAACAAACAAATCAGCATTAGCAGTTCAATTGGGTGGCAGCGCTGCACCACTTGAACGGCGGCGGCCACAGCACATACTACGTTCGATGCGCTCATGAAAAATTTTCCAAATTACTTCTGTTGCTAATGTTGATGTTGCTGCGCCTGATGACGATGCTGTTGTTGTTGCTGTTGCAGTAAATGCTGTTGCTGTTGCTGCTGCTGATGATGATTAAGATGATTATTGTCAGGAATTTCCAGCCATAAACGACGAGGCATGAGGCATCAACCGCGCTGAGTTGAGTTGAGCTGGAGCAACTCGTTCGCTTCTTTTTGTTTATGATGGTTCACAACTTTAGATACATTTGTATCTGTACCTGTATCTACAAGGTGTATCTGTGTTAGCGTACAACAACTTGTTGCTTCTACGTAAATCTGGATGTTGTATGGTTGTGGTTGGCCATGCTAGGCGGCTGACTGCCAGCCTGCCGCCTGCCTGCCTGTCTGATGGCCAATACGGTGGAGAAAGTAAAAATGAGAATTTAATGTATCTGCTGGATGCTACCTGTATCTGTAGCTGACAGAAAAGTCTTTCATTTTATTTTTGTTGTATTTATTATTTTTTTGTTGTTGTTGTTGCATTGTTTCAACTCCAAAGTCATGCGGCGTACAAAGCCGTTGACTTCTCTAATGAAACTCGGCACCGTGGCAGAGCAGGGTGGTGTCTGGGATCTGGTGTGGCTCGATGGCTCGACTTGTCTTGACTTGACTTGTCGCAGAGTGGCCACTCTATGGCGTTGCAGTCGTTGCGGCGAAACGCGTTTTCCAGCATTATTATTTTTTTTTTTTGAATTTTTCATCTACATCTTCTTTTGTTGTAGTTATTGTTTTTGTTATTGTTGTTATGATAGTATTACTAAAAGTAGACTTCAACCAAATCCAAGTGTGGAAAAATGCGCAGAAGAAATTTAAGTTTAATTTAAAGAAAATACAATTACTTTTGTATCTGTATCTTTTTGAAGTATCTGATGTATGCAGTATGCAGTGTCGTTGCCTGCAAGATATTCTTCTGTTTTTTTTTTTAAGAAATTCACAAATCTTCGTCATTTGAGAGTTACATTACTGTTATACCTAATCTGAAATTCATATTTATTTAAAAATGTATATATTTTTTTATTATTATTAATTTATTATTAATAAATAATTTAACTATTAATATTGAGTATAGCCTTTAAAAGTTTTTTTTAAACCCATTGGGAACCTCTTAGAAACCCCTTTAAAACCTTTTGCAATCCTATTTTAAAAAATTCTTTGAAATTTCTTTTATTTCATTTTTTTTTTATTCTTGTATATATTTTTATAAATCACTTTGAAACAGCTGTCAATTTGGATTTTAAACGTCTTTGAAACTCCCGTCGATTTAAACAAATTTGAAATCTCTTTACAACCCCTTTACAACCTCTTAAAAACCTCTCCGAAATCCCTATAAAAGTACTTTGAAACAGCCCTTAATTATTACCAAGCCTTTTGCGTAGATATTCCATATTCTCTGTATCATTAAAATAATCTCTTTTATATATAAAGCATACATTTTGAGATTCTCGACAAAATGTTGGACTTCGTCGAGATTCTATATATGTTTAATATAAACCGGTGTAAATAAAACTCAAACTCGTGTGTTATTCAATATCATGGCAATATCAAAAATGCAATTCCTGTTCCCATTTCTATTTCTCACAGTCAAAACTTAAATAGACTGAGCCTATATACATAGTAACGTGACTTCCTGCCGCCATTGAATTGAGTACTACTCACACACACCAAAGGTAAACCCAGCAAACCAAAATACCTCAAAGTGTTTTTAACAGTTAGCAATAGAATATAACATTTTGAAAAATATTTCAGAGATGTTTTAACGATAAAAAATTACAATACGTAAGAGAAATAGTAATTTCAATTTAAAAAGAAGTATTTATATTTCAGTTAAATTTTATTTTTAAATTGGAAAACAAGTAATAATTAATGACGCATCATTACCAGAGCTCTCAGGTACCGAAAATACTTGTATGAAAACGAGAGCTCTGATAATACAGACAATAACACTTTAAATATGTTATTTGACATATATTACTTATAAGAGAATTGTCCTACAAGTTAACTTTTATGTTGAGTTTAAATCGTTTATGATTATTTGCCAAGATGTTCTCTTAATTATTGATTGCGTCAAATAGAAAAAAAAATATAAATTATGACAGAATACTATTCAAAAATGATATGAATAGCTCTTTAAATAGTATGAATGAGCTAAACGCTATAAATCTTAAAGTAAGATGCATTTAAAAAAAAAAATAATGGTAATGCAAGAAAATATACGAAGAAAGAAAATGCAAATTCATAAACATCTCAGTAGTTAAGTTAAGAAAATACGAAAAAAAAATGGTGCATTTACTCCTAGTCAGAATATTCCGAGTGGAAATGGACACAGGTGTAGTTGATGTTAACAATTTTTACAGGCCATTACTGGCAGTTCACTGAATTTTTAAAGTTAAAATTTGAATTCTTCGGAATTTCATTCAAGCAAATTGAACTTTTTTTCATCTTTTTCTGATGAAATTGAAGAATCTTTACTGATGAATACTTATTGCTTTTGTCGCTTCTAAGTTTTCTTCTTCAGAAGTCGATTTTCATTGTTTCATGGCCAAGATTGAAGTTTTTTCTTGGCTAACCAATTAAATATTTCATATAACATAATATTTTCAGAATATTACAACAAATATTGCTTAAATTATGTATCCCACTTTACCCTAGAAAGTGTTTTTCACATTACCCCATTAATAAAATTTTATCATAATTTAGCACCATTTAAGCAATGTTAAATTATTTACAAAACCCATTTGTATTTCAAAAGATATAATACATCCGATTATTTTAAGCATACTTCCTAATTAAAAACGACAAAAATTCACAAATTCAAAAAAAATTTTTGACTTCGTCGTTGTAGAACGAAAAGTCACCAAATACATTTTCAAAATGCCAAATATTCATTTACAAAAATCTTTATAAATCTGTTAATTTTTAATCGATGATCTCAATTTGGTTTACCACATAATAAGAAAATATAAATGTATTAATTGATTTTTCAACTTTAAAAATGCATCTTTTTTTTATAATATTAATCAACAAACTCGAAAATTAAGTTTTTCATAAAAATGTATTTGGTGACTTTTCGTTCTACAACGACGACTTGTTCTCAAAATGCAATAAAGGGGTATTAATTTCATTATAATTATAATATAATGAAAAAGTTGATGCTATATGAAGAATCACTTGACATTCCGTTTTTTTTTTAAAGTGCAAAAATATGTCAAAAAATTGCAATTTACCACATTATCTCATGTCCAACATTATCCCATGTCCCACTTTATCCCAGGTTCCCATTATGAATTTTAAAAGTTAATTTCAGCAATACACATATGACAGAGACATAAAAATTCATCTTTTGAAATAAACTTCATCGTCCTTCACTATTTGAAATATTTCAATCAGGATCCCAGCAGTGCCTTCTAACATCCTGTGAAATCCCAGATCGATTGCATTAAGTTTTTTGTCTTTTTATGCAATAAGGGCGTTATCTCCATACAAAAAAATAATTTTTTTCATATTTTAATATTTTTTACACTCAGTTTTCAACAGAGTCAATTTAGTTTTGAGCCATAACTAACCATAACCGTAATTTATATCTATATCCATTCAGATCAATAGATATATTTAGACTATGCACAATAATCTTTATTTTTTTCATTTATGTAATGATTATAGCTCTAAAACTCAATACGCTCAAAATTTTATTACTCGTTTTATGCAATAAGGGCGTATAATTCATATTTTTTAATTAATTATTTTATATATTTTAATAGGAGCTTTAAAACAAATTTGAAATGTGCATAATTAAGCTGAAAGTTCAAATTTTAATGGAAAATTTGAATAAATTAAATCGGTTCATTACTTTTTGAGATACGGACATTCAAGAACTTTAAACGCAAATATCTCAAAACTTACTTTTTCACATAACGCCCTTATTGCACCCAAAGAATCAATTGTTATTTGAAAGAAATATATAATTTAAGTAATTTTTAAATTAGTAGGCTATTTAATAAATCTATAAATCGAATTGTATAGAATTAATTTGAATAAAATCATTTGGTTTTTGATGCATACTTTGATTAAAAACTTACTTTAACACAAAAACCGAAACGGTAATTTGAATATACCGTGATAAAACTAAAAACCGAAACGAAGGAGAAATTGAAATAGTTTATCGTTTGTGTTTTAAAGCTTGATTTTCAATATTTTATTAGAAATAAACACTCCAGTGCAAATTCATTTAGTTAATCATATAAAAATACTAATCCCAAATTTTCTTGTAAAAAATTGATCTGAATTGCATTATTTTTCATTTCATTTATTAAGTCTATGGAACAAATCCTTACATACTAGCATATATACATTTTATTATAAATACCTTAAAACTAAATAATTATTAAGTAAAAATAGATAACATTTAAACATTATTTTACTAACAGAAAAATCAATATTATAGGAAACATATTCTGGATAGAGGATATATAGAGGATATTCAGAAATATAGACGAATTACAACAAACCCACATTAAACGGTTTACTGGGATATCAACCAACGACAAGTTCGCTTATATTCTCTTCGACTCTCAGAGAATTCTTTACCTAACAGATTTTCTCGGCATCATGCTAAGAACAAATAAACAAAAGTCTGCTCATGCTCTTGCTTTCGAGCATCACATACACTATTGCATTTAATATGGGTCAAAAGAGAAACTTTCGTTCTTCTAAGCGTAGACCGCAACAACAACAACAATACCTACAGATTTTTCTGTAGAGCATTCTTTGAAAACTGCATTTGAACGGTATTAAGCGAAGGGCGCTCTTGGGTCGCTCTTAAGTCTTCTTGGGTCCGAAAGTAGCGCAGTAGACGGACGGCGTGCGTCCGTCATACGAAGCATTAAGAATTCTGCATTGTGAAAGAGACGATCGACGGGAGGGGGGCCGGACGCGCTAATAGAAAGTGAAAACCGGCGCAGAACACGATCGGCATGTAGCGACGGAGTCGTCATCGAGTCACACGGAGCATATATGTGATCGGCTGCTGTTGCTACTGTCTTTAACGGTGTTACGAATGTGGGCTGGGCCCGAGTGGGTCTGTGTCTTTGATGTGAAGGTTGCTGTAGTGACTAAACAAATGCTTGATCTGTTCGTTATTAATGTAAAAGTGGAAAATAAATAAAAAACTTAATTTTAACTTAAATAAAATAAAAAATTCCACGCACATACGAATGAACGTTGGTATCTAGATACATATGTAGCTACATATGTAAAGTATCTGCACAAAAATAGTGCGAGTATCTGCTACACGTTGCTGTTTTTGTTGTTGTTTGTTAAAGGAGGCAGGAACGCGAGAGGTGTTGCCAACATTTCGTTGGCTTCGCATTTCTTCTGAGACTTTTGTGAAGTGTTTCGCATTTCAAGTAACTTGCTTCAGTTGTTTTTTTTTTTTGTAATTTTACGGTTTTCTCGCTGTAGTTGTTGTTGTTTTTATAGTAACTTAAATTGTTGTTGTTTTTGTTGTTAAATGCTGGTTCGAAGGTGATATTGATCTTCGTGTCGATTGCGCGCTTTCGCTTTAATGCTCTTGTATCTGCGTGTGTGTGTGTGTATCTCACAGATACAAATGTATCTACATGTGTATGTGCGTGCCTGTGACTGGGATTTATTGCTTTATTTAATGCTGTAAAATTCTGTGCACTCGTTGTTTTGGTAATGAGATACTTTCATTGCCTGCTGTATCTGCAGAGTTTTTTTAAGTAGATTTCTTTTTCAAAATTTTATTTTCGTTTGTTTCTTGTTGTTGTACAACAATTTAGATCCGGCCAACATACAGTCACATTTGTGGGTGTATTTTTTTCAGCTACATCCAACGATTTTTTTAGAAATGTGTAAAAAAAAAATTAAACGTTTAAATTTCTACTTTTAAATTTATTTCTTGTCTTCACTGCTGGAATTGTCTGTCTTTTTTTTCTGCTTCTTCTGCTGCTTCTTTTTCGCCAGCAACACGGACAACGACGACGACGCACAACACATCTGTTGAATACGCGGTTGAACGTATCTGGTAGATACTCCAAAACATGTCGACGTCATGAGCGAAAGTGAAATCTGCTAATGAATTCTTCAACGTCGGTCGAATAGTTTCGGTTGTTAAAGTTTATTCGCGCCGTTACTTGTTGTAGTTGTTGTTGTTGTTGTTATGCCAACAAATACAAATGCACAAAAATTAAGCATAAAATCATAGATGAAAATAAAATATATATATAATGAAAGAAAATAAAAATTGTCAGAAGATGCATAACTTAAAAGCTGTGTTGAGTAGATAACTACAATAACAACAAAAATAAGAGATGTTACTTAACCAAATTTATTTGTTCACGCGAACTTCTGCTGCTTGAGATCAAATTTTTTGTGGTTTTTAATGTTTAATATAAAATATATATATGTAATATTTCGAAAAGCAATTTAAATAATTTTATGTTTTACATAAGACTGAAAGAATGGCGTGACTTTTTTGCATTATTAATAAACATTTTTTAGTACAAAGGTTTTATTAGTACACACAGAAAAATCCTCTTTTGGCATGAGGTTGAAGAAAGAAAAAGTCAGTTGTATCAACTAACTTCATTCGGTTAAATCGAATGGTTTACAGATTTACTGGCGGAACTGCTATATTAGCTTAAACACATGAAATATTAGTCTATACACACTCCTAATTGTTCTAAATCTGTACTAATTTATTCTAAAACAGTTTGAAATTGGTTGCAGTACAAACTTTAGCTCTTTTTATTTTGACAGTAACAACCAAGTAAGCGGTTAAGAGAACCGAATAAGTTGGTTGGGCAAAGAGTTGGTTGGCACAACAAATCTCTATTATTATATATTAATTTGAGAATTTTGGTTTTGTAAATTGAATAATTTCTGTATATAAAGAGAAGGTTAAGAGAACCGAATAAGTTGGTTGGGCAAAGAGTTGGTTGGCACAACAAATCTCTATTATTATATATTAATTTGAGAATTTTGGTTTTGTAAATTGAATAATTTCTGTATATAAATATACCTTATTGATTTATAAAATATTTTCGGAATCAGTTATCCATGTAGGAAAAAAACGATGATCCAAGCTTGGTTCCGACATGCGCCAATATCTTTGGACTCTGGTTCAAATGAGAAATACAAATCTGGCTCATGCTTGGTCAAACCTTCGGATGATAACTACACCCAGAAAAAAATACTATATAAATAATAGTTTTTTACTGTTAAAAATAGTCAATGGGATAAATTATTATTTTAATCGGAAAATACCATTAAATACTAGAAAATACCATGACATTGCCATCGAGTTTATATGAAAATATTTATTTTTTGTATACTATTAAATAAATAATTGTCCTATTGACCAATTTTAATGGGATTTGAGGGAATTTTTTTCTGGGTGTAGTGCGCAATACTGAAGATCAATATTGGCCAGTATTGGGATCGAAGCGTAGGTCTAAACACATTGACACAGAACTGGACCATTATATCGTAGACGATACTGCAAACCCGCCTAACTAAATGTGAAAATTACTTCTAATTTAGTGTTTTAATCGGGGTTTTGGCTAATAAAAATAGGGATTTAGGGTGTGTGTGAATTGGACTAAATTACTGAATAAACTAAATAGGACGGCCTTTCTTTTGATCTTAATTCGGTAACCAGTAATTGTTAAAGTCCGTGATTAGTCGATTATCATATGTCTGTTGGCTGTTATCCAATTTATTAAATTGGAAATTCGAACACTACATTACCGACAACATTTAGTTTAGTCAGCAATTTAGTCGAATTCACACACAGCCTAAGAATAAATTAATCGTTATTTATTTTGATGTTTCATATGACATAAATATCTTAGAGTTGGCTGAGTCATGAGAGAAGAATACTTACACAAAGACTTCATAACAGACACTTAGAGTGTGTGCGAATTCGACTAAATAAAATTTTGTCGTTAATGCAGTGTTCGAATTTTCAATTTAGCAAATTCTCGAGCAGACCAAATTGAACTAAATTGGATGACAGATGATAATCGTTTGATAATGAACATTAACAATTACCGGTTACCGAATGAAGATCGAATGAAAAGCCGTTTAATTTAGGCGAATTGAGGCAAATTCGCACAAACCCTTAGTTTTTCAAAACTCTCTGAAACTTTACCGATGAATGGTTAATTCAAACTTGGCCGTTATTGTTTGGAACAGTGATGGATCCAGACTAAGGAATATAGATTTAATCTCCCAGACGCAGCCGAGTCTTGTTCAAAAACTAGTGAATTAAGGTTGGGCCGCCCAGAATTATTGGTGATTGCCCATGTTAGTTCCGACGTGGGTATCTAAAAACTATAATGCCTAATTTTTGGTGTGGTACTATGTTTTATAACAAAACGGTTCGATAAACCGATTCTAAATACATAACTCTGTTTGTTTTGATTTTAGTTTTTGTTTCAATATTAGTTTTTCCTATATTTTCAATATCGTGAACAAAATCAGAAAGATTTTCTGGAAATACATCATTTTACATAGAGGATGTGGCTCAGTTGGTTGGACTACAATCCGAAAGGTTCTGTAACCTATGTTCAATTCTGGGCTGGGTACAAGTAACATCTTAAAACAGAACATTTTTTTCTAAACGATACTACCTGTCGGTAGACATACCAAGTTTGACGGAACTGCCAGGCTTGACGATGGGCTGAAGACTCATCAAGCTCTGGCAGACCAATATTTGGTTATTAAATCATCACTCAAGACTAAGGAAGAACTCACAGACTGATACCTGGTGCTCACACATAACATATTCAGAACTGACAGATCAATGTCTGTCTAATTAGTTCTCTCCCAAGACTCAGCCAAAACTAACACTTAAAGCACCAGGCTTGGTCCACTAATTGTTGCCAAGCCTTCATCCTTTCTAATAATCCAATTCTTAGCCTGTTTCAGCCATTTATATATATTATGCATCGGCCAGAGTTATGTATTCTTGGCGCAGGAGTCGACCTTGACATTGGTCTCATCTTTTTTTTCCTATAAGAGCATCCAAGAATAAATCTATGACCCCACGAAGCAGTATACATAAAATTTGTATTTTAATATAAATACAAAAGCAATTTAATAGTATTTAATAGTATTGTGTAGTATTTGATGGGATTTACCTATTAAAATAATAATTTATCCTATTGACTAATTTTAATAGCAAAAAACTATGGATTTTATAGTATTTTTTTCTGAGTGTACAATTCAAGTTCATAATGAATCAATTTTTTGAATGATATGTCGTATTTAGTTATTTCGTAAATTGTTCGTTACAAATCCTGATCTCGTTATTATATCAATGCACATTTTTAAAGATATTTGATACCGAAATTATTTCTGAAGTTTTAAGGAACGAGTGTTGGAAAAATTCTCCATTCGAGATAACTTTGAGATGACACATTGTTCTCAAAACGCAAATTGGCTATCTGGAAACAACTGCATAATCTCAAGTCGTCTCTGGCCACACACCAATGATAAAAGAATGGGGAACAGGTTCTGGAAGAAATAGTGGAAGAATAGTGGAAGAATAGTGGAAGAATAGTGAAAGTTACAATGAAACATCTACTAGGGTTATTAAGAAGATCAGGCTAGTTTCAGATAAATCAATCGACCGTTGTTAACATATAAAAGCTACCACACAGATAAAAGGGAACACAATGGACCATCAGAACACCGTGAGTGTTGTTAGAAAAAATTTCAGCAACACCCTCTTATAAACCTAACCTCTCATTGATTTGTCAGTTTGATTTAGAGATTGAAATCGCAACCGCTATCCTTTAATCATAGCTTTAATCAGAAATAAACCGATGTTTAAAACTGTTTTGAATCAATAGATATATTGAACATTTAATTTTTTTATCAACTTATGAATAAAGCAAAAATTTCACTTATATTCCATGACTAATTAAAAAAAAACATTTTATTTTTTCAGGGGAAGCCGATAAAGTCAAATCACTGATCAGACTACGCGCCGAACTGTCGCCACTTTTCACCGGCAAACGCAATGCCTCCAAATATGCCTGGGCGTAAGTAGAACCTGAATCTCAAAACCTATATTTGAAGCGACCAATCCTTATAGGTCTCTTTCACTGTCTTTGTTCTTCTTTCATCAACACTTTCTCCTTTTATCTTCCTTTCTGTCTCTTTCTCAATCATTTCGTATAGTGTCGTCGAACGCGAGCTCAATGTGCCGCTGCCACTCTCAAAGATCATCAAGAAATGGAACAATCTATTGCAGGAGTACAAGGTAAGAAAGCAATCCAATTGACAGTCGCGTCAGTTCCTGCAACCAACTAATTTATATTTTCTTTTTCCTCATCCGATTTTCGATTTTTGTCCAACCACACACCAGGCCATCAAAATGTCCGAGGAGCCTAAGCGTCGCGAATGGCCATTCTTCACACTCATGGACGTCTACTTCAGCGATCAGGTCAACGATCCGTCGCTGCGTCTCTTCTCTTCCACCAAAACTCTCAAGGAAACCATCGATGACAGCGTCTTCGAGGATGATCCGATCATTGCGTCCGCCATAGCGGCCGCCACTTCGGGCGCCTACATGGACATCGACGAGTTGATACGACGCCAGAAGGAGCGCGCACTCGAACGCAAGTTCGCAATTGACGAATACAAATTCAACGACATCAAGCCAATGTTGGCCAACAACAATAATAACAACAACAGCAGCGGCGGCGGCAATAAGTTCGGCAATAGCGACGTCATCAAGCTGTCAAAGAGTTGCGATGACCTTAGCATGCAGCAGCACAAGATCAAGGAGGAGATTTTGCGTCAACGCGAACAGGAACAGCAGGAGAACATTGTCAAGATCAAGCAACATGCGCGTCAGCAACAGCAACGCTTTCAACAGCAACAGCAGCAGCAACAACAGCAGCAGCAACGTCAGTTGCAACATCCACATGTTGCACATCATCAACATCTGGCAACACCGCCACCTGGTTTGCATGCCTTGCAACAGCATCACTTGCAGCAACAGCAGCAACAACAGCAGCAACAGCAGCAACATCTTCAACAACAACAGCAGGCTGCACAACGTCAGCAACAGACAAAATCGCATCCATCACCGGCAACAACACCAACAACCGCACAGCAAATACATCTTCAAACAGCACAACATCAGGCGCAACAGCAACAACTACATATGCAACAACAACAGCAACAACAACAGCAGCAACAACAACAGCAACAAACTCAACAACAACAAACTCAACAGCAGCAGCAACAACAGCAATTCACCGACCCCAACACCATCGATCAGTACCTGCTCTCATGGAACAACTTCCACGGCAACATGTGTCGCGGCTTTCATACGTTGCAGAAGGACGAGAAAATGGTCGACGTGACCATCGCAGCAGGCGG
Organism: Dryomyza anilis; assembly: GCA_951804985.1. NCBI lineage: Eukaryota > Metazoa > Arthropoda > Insecta > Diptera > Dryomyzidae > Dryomyza > Dryomyza anilis. Next base: position 21,735,904 of record OX638132.1, on the reverse strand, counting down.
CAAGATTTTCAAAGCACACAAATTGGTAGGTTATCGTTTATAGTTTTGAACATTCAAAACGAAAAGTCCAATAATTTGCTCATCTCACGTTTTTACATTGTTGCAGGTTTTGTCCGTTTGCAGTCCATACTTTCAGCAAATATTCTTGGAGAATCCCTCCAGTCATCCGATACTCTTAATGGCCGACGTCGAGGCCAGTCACATGGCGGGTCTTCTAGATTTTATGTATAGTGGACAGGTATGTCAAAGAGTTTTGCTTTTCTTAGATGTAGTATGATTATATTTTTCTCAATTTCCAGGTTAATGTGAAGTATGAAGATCTTCCAGTATTTCTTAAGGTAGCCGAAGCCATGAAGATCAAGGGATTACATACCGAGGTAAGTATTTTCATTAAATGAAGATTGTTTTACACTTAATTGAAATGAGATTAGGATAATTATGATAACGAAGTTTTTTCATACAATGTTTATTCATTTTTATGATATGTGGCCGAATTCTGGAGTTCTGTGACAATTTTAATAATCAATAAATGACACATGAACTGTCGATTTATTGAGAATTATTTCAGGGCTAAAACGAAAAGAAAAATTCTCAAATGTATATCTAGAAGTAGGCTATGATTTGCAGTCTGAATATTAGATTAGATAAGTGGTAAACAATCGAAGTTTCAGATTTTGGTCAAGCATTAGTATAGAAGAATTGCTAGCCTGCATGCCTATGGGTGTGGTATAATCAATACTTTGTAATTGTAGAAGCTATGGTTGAGACTAGTCCACTAAGTCTAAGTATATGGAATTTGATTGATCGACATCTAAATAAATGAGTAGTTTATAATTTATATATGTGGAGCCCTGATTGACTGACTGAGTTGTGTACGCACAGCTTAAACCCTTAGACAAGGTGTTCATCTCCCGATGTGGTCATTTGTTAAAAGGGCGAAGAATCAGACGATATCGTCTACCTCCTAACAAACCTCAATATTAACAAAGTCTCCGGCCAGATGGCATATCTGCCCATGTGTTGAAGAAGTGTGCGTCAACTGGCTTGTCCGTTGCGTAACCTTTTCAGGGGTTTTTCCATCTTGTTGGAAGGTTACCAATGTCCAGCCAGTTCCGAAAACGGGCGGGGCTATGAACCCTGCCAATTACCGACCCATTGCAATATGTTCTTCGCTCTCTAAAGTAATGGAGAGCGCAAAAACTTCCACCTTGTGAATTATTTGGAGCACAACGACTTTCTCAGTGACCAGCAATATGGTTTGCGTAGGACTAGATCCACGGATCACCTAATGGCGGCCCTTCTGAAAAGTGGAATAATTGTATTCACCTTTTCGGGGAGAGTAAGATTGTAGCTTAAATATTTCCAAGACCTTTGATCGAATATGGCATAAAGCCCTTGTTTTTAAAAACTAATTCTCTGAATTTCAAATTTAAATTTCTCAATTTCAAATGGAAATTTCTGAATTTCAAATGAAAATTTCTGAATTTCAAATGTAAATTTCTCAATTTCAAATGTAAATTTCTCAATTTCAAATGGAAATTTCTGAATTTCAAATGTAAATTACTGAATTTCAAATGTAAATTTCTCAATTTCAAATGAAAATTTCTGAATTTCAAATGTAAATTTCTGAATTTCAAATGATGTCTTTTGAATTTCAAATGGAATTTCTGAATTTCAATTGATGTCTTTTGATTTTTAAATAGAATTTCTGAATTTCAAATGATGTCTTTTGAATTTCAAATGGAATTACTGAATTTCAAGTGATGTCTTTTGAATTTCAAATGGAATTTCTGAATTTCAAGTGATGTCTTTTGAATTTCAAATGGAATTTCTGAATTTCAAGTGATGTCTTTTGAATTTTAAATGGAATTTCTGAATTTCAAGCGATGTTTTTTGAATTCTAAATGGAATTTCTGAATTTCAAGTGATGGCTTTTGAATTTTAAATGGAATTTCTGAATTTCAAGTGATGGCTTTTGAATTTCAAATGGAATTTCTGAAGGGCGTGGTACCTTCTATACACTCCCACCTTTTCTATATCCACTTTTGGAATATACAAAAACTTCGCAAGGACGCAACTATCCCACTCTCCCCCTAGAACGTATTTATAACATCAGTTCTAAATTCCTTCTGTCCTTTTCTTTCAGAAAAACATGGACGGCAACTCAAAGGAGTCGAACTCACCACTAGAGGCCGAATCCACCGAATGTCGTTTCGATCGCAACACACACAGTGTCAACATCACTGGACAGGCCTACGCACAGACACAGCTACAGCAACAACTGGAGACAAACATGAACGGCATAAGTAGCAGCGGTAACGGCAACAGCAACAATACCCCGTTGCCGGTCCAAAGTTTCTCCACATTCCGTGAACATATTCAAAGCAAGGCAGCGCTAGCCGAGACCTTTATCAAGAATCTGAGTCGCAACAACAATAACAATAACAACCAGGGTGGTAACAACAATAACAGCAGCAGCAACAACTACAGTCAATTGAGCAACAACAATATACCCGAACCACTGCAGACGGAAAACTTTTCGATTATGCAGGCGAACAGCAAAAAGTTGCTGGATACGCGAAAGCAGCAACATAAATATTTGGCCAAACGCAAGATATTAATGCATTACAACGAAGAATTGAACGCCGAGAAGCGACTGAAGGAGCAACATGATGCAAACAACAACACCAACAGCAGCAACAGTGAGCAGGAAACGACAGCAGCAACAAATATGATACAAGTGCCACAAGTGTCGCCGCAGCAACAACATTCACCACAGCAACACTCGCCACAACAGCAACACTCACCACAGCAGCAGCAACAACATTCGCCGCAGCACCAGCAGCAACATTCACCACAACAACACAGCAACTTTAAAATTCGTCTCATGGAAAATCAACGACACAGCAGCAACAGCGAGGATGAGGCTTTGAATCTGGTTCAGGTACCGAGCGTCGCCGCACAGAGCACGAAGCATAATGCGGAATCGGCAGAGCATGCAACAATTGAAGCGGAACATTTGACGAATGCGGAAGCGGACAAACAGCAGCTGCAACATAAATTCACGCAGGAGGACAGCGACAACAATAACGTCAACAACAACATAAATGTCGCAGCCTCTGACGACAACAACAACATCAAGACGGACAACAACAATAACAACAGTGAGACAAACAAAAATGCAGCGCTGATCAGCGCAATCACCAAGTCGTTGGAGCGCAAAGTGCATGAGGCGGCAGACGATGACAACAATAATAATAACAATAATAATGACAGCAACAACAACATCGAGCTGGATCTAAGCCATATAAATGCGGTGAAGAGCATCGCCACAGCGGAGATTCTGTGCGGCTTAAAGAGCAAAGTATTCAAAATCAAGGAGGAGCAGGAGCAACAACATCATCAGCAGCATCAGCTTCAACCGCATCATCTGCATTTGCAACATCAGCAGCAACAATGTCGAAATCTAAGCGAGATACGCAACGCGGACTGACGTCACTGCAAAAGCAGACGCTAGCGGCAACGGAAACGCAATGCAACGCAGCGCAAACGGAACAGAAAACGGATGCGTTCAGCCGGAAAACGGAATGGTAGCGTAGAAAAGTAGCAACGAAACACGTTAAGTGCCGCAACGAAGTCCCTGAAAGGTTTTTCTTTTAAGTTTGTTTGTGTCTTTTTGCTTAGTTTAAGTTTTATCTTCATTCATTCATTGATGTGCATTTGTTTTTTTATTTTTTTATTATTATATAATCATTATTTTTATTATAATATTCTGTTAACTTTAGTTATTTATTTTATTTTTAAATTTAGCATTAATTTTAAGCAACAAGAATCATATGAAAACCAGCGCAAAAAGTGTTGAAACTTGAAAATTATGAATTCAAATTTATAATACAAACAGAAATTTATGAAGTGCGTTCAGAAAAATGTCAACTTTAATATGACAAATAATTTTCACAACTGGCAACAACCTATAAAAAAAAATAAAAAAATCAATAAAAAAATTCGTGCTGGTAACACTTTCGAAACTATGTCTCTCTCTCATGTTGTCCATGGCTACACAGTAGAAAAAAGTACAGCTGCAAAATTCTTATTTTTATTAATTTTTTTAAATATATATTTTTTTTAAAATTCAGCTATATTTTTGTGTTAATTATAAACTTTATGTGAAATTCTAAAAACTGATTTATTTTTATTTCAAACATAAAAACTAAACTTAGAATTTTTGTTGCTGTCACTTTGACTTGCCAGCGAACTATTTGCAGTACCACAAAACAACAAAACTAAATTTATCACTCGTTTACTTTTAAGTGTCTCATACTTTCTGCGTACCCACATAATTCATACCAACAAATTTTATTTATTTTTCACATACTTACAATGTGCTGATGTAAATAAAAAATATTTTCCTTAACAAAAATTATTAAAAGAAAATGGTATCTATGTCAGTTTCTCTATTTTTCATTACATTATATAATTTACATACTGCTGATTTCAATATGAACAAATTTAATACTTTATATTATTTATAATAAATTTACAAAATTTATATATATACGACATACTATGTTTAAACGATTATTCATTGACATTACCTACAATTTGGAAAATGATTTATCTCATATTTCTATAATTATTACAAACATCAAAAATATAAGAACAAAAACACATGCTAAGCATTTTTGAAATTTGTAAAATAACAAAATTATATTTTATATATTTACTCTTCAAAACGTTGTATTTGAATTTATTTGCTGAAATAAAGAAATCTACAGAAAAGTTAAGAAAAATTATTTGTTTTAATTGTTTTTACATTAATGGAAATGTACATAGGAATATAAATTGCATTTAATTGGAAAAACGAGGTTGTATTGTTTGTTTTTATCAAATCATTTCTGTATTTAATATTTTATCGTTTAACTTTGGAAACACTTTTCAGTGTAAGTTTAAATTGAGTTTAAATTTTGAAATATTTTTATAAAGTTTATAGTTCCTAATTAAAAAGTCGTTAAATTATACAGATAGTAAGATGAATTAATATGGCAATTTAAATATTTGTGATATGTTTAGTATAAATGAAATGAGATCTAGTTCAAACTAAGTTTTTTCCAATTTTGAGTTAAAACTTTTTGATTTTCTAATTGGAAGTTGCAACAACCTCATACTACTGACTTGGTGGTTGCCACACCCTCATGCTGACAGACTAGGAGGTTGCCACAACCGAATTAATAAAGAATTTATTGCAAATACTTTATCAGTTGTCGCATCTGAATAATTCCAGTTGATTACCGCAACCGTCCGCTATAAGTGCCCGGAGCGGCATCTGAATTTGACTCCCCTAAAAACATCCGTTGCGAATTACACTAGACAACAAATGGATGCATTTTTCTCGATCTCTGTGTGATTTTCCGATGGACTTAAAGATTCCCATGGACTTCAAGAATGCATGAATTTTTTTTTATCCACGATTTTATTGTGATTTTCCGATAGACTTCAAGATTCTAATCGCGACCTCATACTCAGTTTTTTAGATTGTCTAAATTTTTTAAGTTATTACTTAATACAAATACATGGCAACTCTCGTATTTTTCTACATATTTTTAACTGTATTTATTTTAACTGTATGTTTTAACTTGTATCTATTGGGCTAATATTTTCAAGTAAACCCCATAAAATCGGATTGATCTGACCAAAGTTATGGACAGACAAACGCCAAAATATTAATTTTAAGGTCTGTCTATTATTTATTGCATATCTTATACGGTTTTCATAATTCAATAAAAGTACACAAAGAATAGAGATTTGTTGCGCCAACCAACTCTCTGCCCAACAAACTTATTCGGTTCTCTCAACCGCCAAGTCGGCTGTTATTGTCAAAAAAAAAAGGGTTGTAGTTTGTTCTGCAATCACTTTCGAACTGTTTTAGAACAATTAAGTACAGATTTAGAACCATTAGGAGTGTGTAAAGACTAATCTTGCACGTGTATATGCTAATTTGGCAGTTCCGCCAGCAAATCTGTAAACCATTCGATTTAACCGAATGAAATTAGTTGGTACAACTAATATTTTCATTCTTCCAACCTCATGCCAAAAGAGGATTTTTATGTGTGTATTGGGCTAATATTTTGAAGTAAACCCCATAAAAATCGGATTGATCTGACCAAAGTTATGGACAGACAAACGCAAAAATATTAATTTTAAGGTATGTTTATTATTTATTGCATAACTTATACGGTTTTCATAATTCAATAAAAGTACACACAGAATAGAGATTTGTTGCGCCAACCAACTCTCTGCCCAACAAACTTATTCTGTTCTCTCAACCGCCAAGTCGGCTGTTATTGTCAAAATAAAAAGGGTTGTAGTTTGTTCTGCAACCACTTTCGAACTGTTTTAGAACAATTTAGTACAGATTTAGAACCATTAGGAGTGTGTAAAGACTAATATTGCATATGTATATGCTAATTTGGCAGTTCCGCCAGCAAATGTGTAAACCATTCGATTTAACCGAATGAAGTTAATTGGTACAACTAACATTTTCATTTTTCCAATCTCATGCCAAAAGAGGATTTTTATGTGAAACTAGATCTGTAATTTTATGATTTCTCATACTTTGTTTACGAAAATCGCTCATTAGGTTTTAGATTAAATACAAATTGACGTATACGATTTGTGAGGGATCCGTACGAAATGTCGAAAAGAAAAGGTCGAATCCTAAAAATGTCGAAATTTGAAAAGCCTTAGAATACCGAAACAATATTTGGCCGAAACAAAAAACGTCTAAAAATGTTTAAAGAAAAAATCTTGAAACTATAAATACACAAACATTTGTTTGTTATAAGTAGGATCAAAAAATGTTGAAATGCAAATTTCAAATCGTATTTGAGGCATTCCACATCAAATATATCAGGGATTGCTACGCACCCTTTGCGATTTTAATGGAATTTTGGCAACTGATATATAAAATCTAGATATGCATTGACCATTTTTTATATTTTTCCGACCACTATTTCCAGTGATACAACTGTTTCCTGAGATACAATTCAATGGTTAAAAATTGGTCAAAGACTATTGTATGGTAGTTCATATTGAAATATTTTTTGATGCTAGAAACTCCGTTAAGGTCTCGTTTGAAAACTAATATAACAATCTTTTCAAACATTTAAGTATAATAATCGTTGAACTTCAAAATGTATGTCCTTAAAAAAAAGTCAGAAATGTTCCTAATTTATTATAAATCTTCGGGTCAAATTGGAATATGGTATTTTGATGGCATCGTAATTAATTTCGACAATTTCTATCATTTTTCGGTAAAAAAAGAGATTTCGCCTTAATAAATTTCGACATGTTTAGTATTCGCCATTTTATTTTAAACATTTTAGTTTTCAACATTTTTTTCGACATTTTTAGGTTTCGGCATTATTTTTTTATACATTTTTGTCTTTTGTTTTTTTGTTTCGATATTTTAATTTTCGACTTATCATACCAGACCTATTTCTGATTTATATTTTGTTTTGTGAACAGTGATGCCAACTGCAGGGGAATTCCCCAATATGTGGGGAATTTTAGTCTAAGTGGGTAATCGGGGAATCGTCCACTTTTTCAAATTAAGATCTGTTACATTTTAAGGATTGGATTATATGGGCATATTCACAACTTTCGATATTTTAGTACAATAAATAATTTTTGAAATGAATGAAAACATGAAACAGCATGCTTTGACTTCAACGCTTTCAATTCGTTTGAAAAATAATTAATTCAAAATCGATTGTTTAGTATTTTGCAGTTAAAATCGAATTCGATCGAAAACTGGAACTTTAATCTATATTCCAATTATGTGCGAGATTATAACTTGGCTTCTAATAAACACAATTTATTAAATGCGATTTCTAGATCTAGATAAATTAAAATTTTTTGAATGTATGTTTTTGATGTTATGTTTTTAAATAAAAGATAAATTTTTACTTAATGTAAGACCTGCAAATTTGTCATGCTCCTTAATAGTTGAAAAAATATTGTTTTCACTATTTTAAAGATTGCGATTATTGGAAATTTAAAATTTCATCACTAAAAATATCAATGACAAAAATGTAGTAAAAAAAAGGTAAAAATTTAAAAAAATCAAATTCGAAAATAATATATATTTACAATTGCACATTTGTTTATACAGGTCTTTAAATAGTTTAATTTAATTTTCGAAATAGTTTGCTCATATTCGAAATATTTTTATCTGCATAAATTGCCCATTTTCAGTACTATTTTTAACCAAGTTTAATATAATTAATTTGTTTAATATGATCCATTTTTTCTGTCATGTTATAGTCAATATTTCACATATATTTAAAATTTCATTTTAACTGAGACTAATTGTCTATCTATCTGTCTGTAAAGTTTAAAGAAACTCTGAAACTTTGATTTGGAACATTTGATTGGCAAAAGTATATAGCTTGTGAAATATTTATTTAAGCTAAGTTTAAACTTTCACTGAAAAAATGGACCTTAATTAATAAATATAGCACCACTTGGTAATCACAAAATTTTTTTCTCAATTTCCCAGTAGTAAATTTCAGGCGTAAGAAGCTATGCTAGCAGTGAGTCTCAAGCAGGTAGAACCCCTTCCCGACTATATGATTTCCTTTCTTCTTTTGAAATGAACATTTTTGCAGGACTTCTTTGACTCATTACTGTTAGCATTCCATTAGAAGCTGAGCTAGCAGCGCTTCGCATTTGTATTTGAAAAATATTTGATATAGTCACCGAAGCGATTGGCGCTGATTCTCTAGAAGCTGTGCTGGAAGTACACTAGCTTCAGTGATGGCAGAATGTGTATTGGCATGCTAAGAAATTGTTATAGCAGGGCTTCTAGTGGCAAGGCCAGGACAAATTTACTACTGGGTTATAATGCTGATAAATGCCATTCAAAAATTAGAGAAATCAAGAAATAAAAAAATTATATTAAATGAATATGCGTAATATTTGTTCTATGAATTATTTCGACTTTTATTAAAAATGTTGTGGAAGAATTTTATAGTGTCAATTGGGGCATTTTGCTAAGAATATCGGGGAAAATGAAAAATGAGTTGGCATCACTGTTTGTGAAACACATTTTAATCAATGACCTTCAATTATTCCTAGAAATTGTAACAAAACCTTAAACTAGTAGAATTCAGTTTTGCATAACTGTTTTACTTTCATTAGATATGCCTTAGGCCCGGTTTCAAAGTGTTCACTTAAATAAAATTTGAGTTGAGGAAAATTTTAGATTTTTTGTCTACTTAAGTTTTTCTGCCTTTCACAGTCTACACTTTAATACGTACAAGAAATTATGTAAAATGTTGTGTTTTTATTATACCCTACACCTATGAGGTACAGGGTATATTAACTTTGTGCATATATTGTAACGCCCCTTAGGAGGAGTGTCCGGTATGGAAAAGTATATATATTCTTGATCAGCATCACTACCCGAGTCCGTTTAGCCATGTCCGTCTGTCTGTCTGTCCGTCTTGCTGTCTTGCTGTCCGAATACAGAAAATCTTGAGAAATACTGATCAGAATACGATGAAATTTCGTCTCAATATATTTTAGCCAAAAGTAGGAACTAAGTTTGAAAATGAGCCAAATCGGTGAACAGACACGCCCACCTCCCATACAAGTCACTTTTATTTAACTCTTTAGGAACTAATAACTCGAAAAGTATTCAAAATATAGTTATAAAATTTAAAACATATTGTTATAATTCACCTAAAAATATGTGGTCCAAAAATGGGCGTGATCCGCCCACTTTTTTTTCATTATTTCCCGGGTTTTCATAGTGGAAGTTTGATCCGTAAATTATTAAAATCAAATCTGTGAAATATTTGCCTTACAAAATATTAAATATAGGCGTGGTCCGCCCACTTTTATTTTTAAAATTTTTTTATTAGATATTTTATACTTTTATATCAATTTTTTAAATTATATGAGACGTAAATTTCTGATATGTGAATAATATTATGAGGTATACAATTAAATATCTCACATTAAGGTGTAGGGTATTCCATAGTCGGGCCCGATCGACTATGGAATACCAGTCCGTTCCATATGACCGAACTTACCCATGTGACCTACCTTTCCCAACTCGTTTATTTTAAAATCGATATTTTGAAATCAAATTTAAATGCAATATGAACATGTTTTTATTTTGCGTTTTTTTGAATGCAGCAATTCCGAAATTTTTTTTTACGTTTCAAAAATGAAGTGGGTAATAGACGCAACATCGCCATTAAGGCTCAAAATGCATCACTGAACGAATTAATGAATTTTTACATCGGTTTATGAATCGGCTAAATGTTGTTATTTTAGTTTTTTACAGAACCGATTTTTCACATACAGATGTCGCCACAAGAAACTACAACAAATAGTACTGTGGTAGACCTTCGCGTGAAAGTGCGAATGTGTTGTGTAGGAGCGCAAGTGTGTGTTTGTGTGTATGTGCCCTACGGGAAATATAGATAGCGCTACCCGAGGTAGCAAAAAAACAGCATATACTTGTGCTTCTTTTACGCTATTAAAAGAAGCTAGAAATGATCATATATATATATATTTTTTATTTATATAAACAAAAAATTATAGTGCTGACATATAGCTTCCTTTAGTAGCTAAAAGACAGCACGTACTTGTGAGACTATTTCGCTTCCAAAAGTATCATAGAAGGATCACATATATAAGAAAAATGTTGTGATACCTTGTTGCTTCTTTTAGCAACGTGAAGGAAACACACCGAGAGGTATACATGAGCGACACTACTTTCGCGATTGCTTGGTTTTTTACAATTCCACCGAAATAACTGATCGCAAAAAACAGTTATTTTGGCAAAAATGAGAATTAGTTGTTGGGTGGATTTTGCATCACTCCTGTGTTTGATTTCATGAAGTGCGGTCGTAAGTGAAGTTAAGTCAAGTGAACTACAGTTCAGACAAAGACAAGGCAAGATAACGCTGCTTTTCATAGAGAATTCCTGTGGTGTTTCAAACAAATGCATCTAAATAAAAAGCTAATTTGAACTTAAAATTATTTATTTCTTTTATATAGGTAATTTATATCATCGTAATATAAATATCCTACCCTAGAAGCACTTAATATAGGGAAAGAGTAGCTTTCAATACTACAACGGCAACGCTGCCTTAGGCAGTGTACGGCAGCGCTGCTTTCATAGGACATACTGTGTAAAAATCGCACGATGGTTCTTACGTACGAGCAGCGCTACCCTTTCACTGTCTTTCATGATTCTTAAGCACAGAAAAAAAAATGTACATCATATTGATGAATTCCGTTCTTCAAACCACGATTCATTGTATTGAAGAGCCATTCATAATATTAATGACTAACGCCATCAAGGTTATGAATGCTATCATAAATATGAAGAATGCTTGGTAACTGTCGAAAAAGTGTTCTTCAATATGATGAACTGTATGTGAAGAATACGTTCCATCATATTAATGAACCAAAATATAAAATACAACATATATGTTCTTCATATTGAAGATTGCTGTTCATTAAACCAAATTTCTATCAACATATTTTTTTTTCGTTCATGTTTTGCCGTACTTCTCAATTCTCAAGTAGTTCTTGTGTGTTATTTCTTATATAATGCTTGCTCGACATGCATAAATTAGTAAAATGTTTTATAATATATTTATTATAATTACAACTTTTTGTTAATAAAAAGTTATATTTATAAAAAGTTATATTTATAAAAAATATATTTTTGAAAAAAATATTTTTTTTCAAAGAAAATTTTTTTACTGTAATTTTTTAAATAAAATGTGTACACTCTTTTTCAAATTATTTTATAAAATTTTTTTTTTTTTTGATAAAATATTATGAACAAATTCATCAATATGACAATTCAAATTCATTGTATTGAATATTTTGTTCATATATATAATAAATACATTCATTAATATGTCATTTAATGAACGGTGGTATCAATATGATGAATCTGGTAGTTGGTGAAAAAATTCATAATATTTATGAATAAATTCATCATATTGAAGAATTTTTTTTTCTGTGAGCAGCACTTCTAAATAGCGCTACTATAGCGCTGAATTTGTTAATATAAGGGTAGCGCTTCCAAATAAGTACATATCTACAATGAAAAAGTACATTATCACAAAGAATATTTCGTTAAAATTGGTCCAATGTAACTTTCATTGTCACAACGAATCTCCAGTAATACTTCAATGTTCAAATTTATTGAATTACAATGTACGGATCATGAAACAAAATGACAAATATTCATAATCACAATAAATATTTTATTAACTATATTGAATGCGAGAGTTCATTGTCGCAATGAATCGAATACACACAGAAAAAAAATTCTTCAATATGATGAATTTATTCATAAATATTATGAATTTTTTCACCAACTACCATTTTCATCATATTGATATCACCGTTCATTAAATGACATATTAATGAATGCATTCATTATATATATGAACAAAATATTCAATACAATGAATTTGAATTGTCATATTGATGAATTTGTTCATAATATTTTTTCAAAAAAATTTTTCTTTTTATAAAATAAATCAAAAAAAAGTGTATATAAAAAATAACAGAAAAAAATGTTTATAAAAATTATCAGAAAAAAAAAATTTTAGGGAAGAAAAATAGTTCCGAAAAAACATTTTTTCAAAAAAAAATTTTTTGTTCGAAAAAAAAATTGTTCGAAAAAAAAAATTGATTCGAAAAAAAAATTTTTTTTCTGTGCATACTCTAATGAACGAGATCATAAACAAAAAGTAAATTGTGAATTCAGAAAGTTTTTTCATTTTATTATTTTTATTTAAATTCAATTAATATATACATTAAATATAATAGTATAATATAAATTAAATGAAATTTCGCACTTCATTTCACTTCATTTCGCAACTACTTCTTACATTTGTCGCATCTTTGTGCGAATTAATAAAATGTTTTTTTTTGTAGCAGCAGAGCGCAGCTAACGCTACTAGAAACGAACACGAAAATCGAACATGTCTACTGCAGTATTTCAATGAATATAGTTCATTGAAGTATGAAAAAATTCATTAAATTTATTTGTTCGTATTATGAACACTGATTCTTACTGAAAATGAACTGATCATTAAATTCACAAACAAGTTACAAGACAATCTACATTGTCACAATGTATCTTGCATTAAAACGTATGAATTTGCCTCTATGAACAGGATTCGTTAATATTATGAACCAGTTTATTTTCTGTGTACTTAAGTCAGCAAATGGATAGCTCTACAAGAGAGATGCTTTCGTGACCGTAATGGTAGCGCTTCTATGGCGTTTACAAATTCAGCTTAAGGTCAGCGCTTCCTCCCATGTGTAAAAATCGCATGAAGGTTCTTACGGATGGGCAGCGCTATCTGATGGAAATGAAGCGATGCATTAGCGCTGATGCAGCGCTCTTTTTCCCGTAGGGTGTGTCTACAGGAAACGCGGTCATGCGCATTGGCGCTGAACGCTGAATGTGCGGATGTTTTTCAATTCACAGAACTGTTGGTCGAAGGAGATACGAAGTAAAGAAAATCCCTGCCCAAAAAAGGTTTGTAGTAAAAAACGTCACACACGAGAAACCGGTTAATAAATTATTAAAAGCAAGAAAAAAAAGTGTAAAAATATCAAAAAATAACAATAAAAAATTAACATTAAAATAATAGTGCAGTGAAAAGCAGCAATTCAGAAACAACATATTTATATGTGAAATTAAAACTAAAGTTTATTGTAAAAAAACACGTTACATTTTAGCAGCAATGTGAATAAAGTGTTTAAATTATTGTTTTAATTCATTTTTATTTTTTTAAAATCATTTAACAAAAGTTACAAAATACATTGCTTTAAAATTGTTCTACAAAAATGGCCAGAATTCTTGAAATTTTTCCAGCAAAATACATACAGCGTTGATACATACAGGAATCAGGATTCACAGGATACTCTGCGCGCACACACACAGTCACACCAGCAGAGGCCGCTGTTGCGTGTGTATGTTTTTTAAATCAATCTAAAAAAAAAATATACAAAAACGAAAAGAAATACGCGCTTGAGCACAAAATTACTCTAATGTTGCACTTAACCAAAGACAGAACCCGACCAACGCCTCTCTGCAGGGTTCGACACCCAGCACACCAGCAGACGCCGCACGCGAATGCCATCAGAGTGCCGCCCTGCGCCACCCACTGTTAGTCAGTCTGTCTGTCAGGCAGTCCTTTAGACGAATCATTCAACGGGGGTAACTTGTTCTTTCGCTCGTTCGTTCGTCCGCTATGCTATAGCAAACTCTGGAGGTCGGCACAAGGAAAACGGAAATGTCGAAGCAGTGTTGGAAAATGCAAAAAATAATAGGCCAATTAGTTTAAAATTAAAATTTAAAACTAGTCATAATTTTACAAACGAATTAATTTAACAAATGCGCCGAAACAACAACCGTTTAAATTGTTAAAAATTAACTCCAGTTTAGCTAACATATTTGCTAATCAAATTCTGGTGAAAATATATAGCGTATTCACAGTTTCATGGTATTGATACGACATTGTACGCATACGAGAGTACGGCAATTAAACTGTGAGCACCACTTTTCTGCTTGTTAAAACACTTCGTCAATGCAGCTAATTCTTATAAAATTTTGATTTTTTTTAAATTATCATAAATATTCCTAGATTTGCAAAGTAAAACAAATAAATTAACATTTTATGTGCACTATTTATCTGCAATTTCACAATTTTTCTTCACTTCACAAAATACGACACCAAAATACTTACCTCAGGGCTACTCTCAAATACAATACTTGTGGTATTTCACTTTTATAAGGGGTGCAACAACAAATTGAAGTTTCTGTGTTATTGTATCGTATATATGCTACATGGTATGAATACCATACTAAAATACGATGAACAGTGAATACGCTAATTGTAACTAAAAAATGCTTGTGATGTTTAGTAAAAATGTTTTTTTATCGTCAATTTAAATAGACACAGTCTGCCATTCGATTCGCTTTGAGATTGTTTCGAGATGTCGAGAAATTAATTCGATCTCGATTACGATTTCGTATTTATATTACTCTGCAATTCGGACTCAAATTTACGCAGATATCGTAACGAGAAGTTCATTCGAAACGAGAAAAAAACGATTCTGGATAGTACATCTACATAGTATATCGCATCGAATATTGGGATTGATTTAAAAACATTGCGATATCGATTGTATATTTTTCTTATATTTTAATGTACGAACATTTAAAAAAAATAGTAATGATAACGCAACGACATCGAACTTTTATATCGCAGCTAATTCAAGAAAACTTCGATCATCGAAGAGCTCCGAGACATGGCAGACTGAGAACTATAAGGAGTGGTCCAAATTAATTAAATTTTAAAATTAGTACCTTGGATACTGATCTTATATATGCAACGAAATTAAAAACATACTAAAGTTGAGATAGCGTACCCATAGATTGAAAAATTTTCAATTAAATCATATCTTCTTCTCTTTTTTTCACAAGTGTTGGCATATTCTAAAGGCATTGCAGTATTGATGATAAAGCACACAGAAAAAAAAATTGTAATGCCAATAATTTATACTATGATTCAAGAATTTATGTGGATTAAAATGTGCCTAACAGCCCGACGTACTTAACTCAAGAATAGATATATTTATGATTATTGAATTAAATTTTTAATTTGTTAAATAAGGCATTACAATACTTAAAGTAACAATTTCAAAAGCACAATTTAAGATTAATCGTTTTCGGAGTTAAAATACATTCTTGAAATAATAATTTACTTTAACAATGTTTTAACAATCTACATTTTTATTATAAGAATGTTTTTTTCTGAGTGAAATGTAATAACTTTTAAACCAATGAAGCTAGTTTTTTATAAAAATATTTTGTGGATTCATAAAAATCCAAATAATATAAATACGTTTATAAAAATCATCCCAGTAGTTCTTGAATTTTTAAGATCAAAATTAACATATTAAAATTAAAAGCTTTGGTGAAACTATGCAACATATTTGATTTAAAACTGTAAATAAAAAAAGCCTCCCAGTAATCATATCCAGTAACCTAAAGAAAAATGGGGTTTCCTGAATATTAGCCTTTTAGTGTAGCTGTGGTAACATCCACTTTAGTAATTATGATTCTTTGTCACAAAGATTTTGATACACAGTGTACACGGATTAAAATATAATCATGTGTTCGGCAAAAATGATTCCCTTAAATAAATTATGAGGTGTCTTCAAACGACGTATTCACCTCAGAGGCATCCGGTAATAAATATTTAACGGAAACTATATTCTGAAAGTTAGACAATCTGTCAGTTAACAAACTTACAGATAAATTTTAACGTAACCGAGCATTGTGAAAATCATTTTTAATAGGAAGTACCACAAAATCCACCCGCATAAAATCCATTTGACACAAAATCCACCTTTTTCACATAATTCTAAATTCGAAAAATGCACATGTACAAAATACAACCGTACATAATCCACCTGAACAAAATGAAATTTAATTTAATACAAAATCCACCTTTTTGTACACAATCCACCCACTTTGGTTCAAAATCAACATTTTGGGACAAAAATCACCGTTTGCTACAAAATCCACCCTTTATTTGGTCCAGCATAAGGGCAACTGAACCTGCACCTCTTAGCGATATTCCTGAAGGATTGAATAACATCGATGGTGATCTATTAGTTCTTTCCGACGAAACTTCAATGTGAAGAGAAATATTTATTATTCTAGAAACAATATCTGTAATAAAGATTTTGGCAGAGTCCTTATATTGCATGATTGATGGTACATTTTCTTTACATTCGTGGATATCCAGAGGGATAAAATTCCAAATCAAATTTTTGCCTTATGAGTAAGAGGACACAGAATTCTACTTTGAAATTTTATATCGTGTTGCGTGAATAACAACATTGCTCTGAATTCAGTTAGAATTATAACTGATTTTCAAAAACGAGTATTAAGACACATGAATGAATATTTTCCATCTTTGGACAAATTACTTGGAGAAGAGTACAAAATGAACTATTTATAACTGAATTCTTACCAATCGTTCTATTTCGGCTAATTTGAATCCAGATAAGAATGTTAAAAACATTATCCTTTTTCGTCCAAAGGAAATCTTTAACCATTATACTGATCTTAATAATAGTTTGAATAGATGTTCAAAAATTCAGTTCTTGGTTTCGAAAATTTTATTTATATATATTTGTATTGTTAAAGAATTCAAATATAATTTGGTAATTATGTTTAATTTTATTATCATCAAGTCCCGGTTGGTTTGGGTTTGACGAAGTGACCCGATTATGACCCTAGTACAATTTCTACTAGAAATGACCTATATTCAAAACTACTCTCAATTATAAGTAAATAAATTTAGATACTTTCGAATATAAAGACTTTTTTTATAAATATTGTTATAATTAGTTATTTGATGGTTATGGAACTTAAGTTACTAAAACCAACTGTACAAAATCCACCAGTTATGTGGATTTTCTAAAGGTGGATTTTATATAGTTAGATTTTGTGCAGGTGAATTTTGTACGGGTGGATTTTGTATGGGTGAATTTTGTGGGAGTGGATTTTGTACCGGTGGATTTTGTAAGTTGGATTTTGTATGGGGATTCCATACCCAACCATTTTAATATATTACTGTTTTAACTAGGGTACTTATTTTCCTTGAGTTTTACATTTTCAGAATCAGTACAGTTTAGAAATATTTTCCAAATTGCACAAAATTTTTGTAAAAATTATCCAATTAATATTGCTGTGTAGACTGTATATTTTAAATTTGAAAAAACGGAATTTTTAAAAAAGTGGTTGTATTTTTTTTTATTTCCTGATTAATATAATATTAAGTTAATTAGAACAACTGGAACCATAACGTTTTTTTTTATGAATTTCCTTATTTTCAATATTTTTTTACGTTTTAGCAACACTAGAACTCGTCGTAATATTCACGCGCCTGCCACTGTAGTGGTGCTAAAGACTAAAGATGCGGTTGTTGTTGTGTTTGTCGGTGATATACATACAGCAAAGTGTCAATATTTTATTTGTATATGGGAGCGAGGGTACGTGTGTGTGTGTAACGCCGAGTTTCGTCTGTATGCGCGCGGCAAAGCCGGTTGA
This sequence comes from Dryomyza anilis, assembly GCA_951804985.1. NCBI lineage: Eukaryota > Metazoa > Arthropoda > Insecta > Diptera > Dryomyzidae > Dryomyza > Dryomyza anilis. The sequence continues at coordinate 21,717,726 of OX638132.1, read as the reverse complement.
GGGCGGTGGTCGTCATATCTCATTTTTTCCGCATTTACGACTTCCGTTGACTTTGCTAAAGCAGCTACGAATAATTTTTTGCTCGCCAATTTTTTTGCAACTACGATGCAGCGAACAAGTGCGTGTTGAAAAAATATATTATAATAATAAAAATAGTTAATAAAAAAAAATAAAAAATAAAAAAGGGAAATAGAGTTTAAAAAAATAAAGAATAAAATTCCATTGTGTACGTCGTGCGTGTGTTTTAATTAACATTTTCAACGCGCATTAAAAACTGTGACCCTCATTAAATGCAGCAACAATCAATATGTTGCAGATTGCATGTTGTTGCTGTGGTTAGAAGTGCGGAAACGGAAACCGTGCCGTGATATTTGTGATATGTTGCTGCAAAAAGGACGGGCGTTTGTGCGTGCGTGCGTCCGTGCGTGAGTACGTGCTGATGCGATGCTGCATACGTGCAACGACCGCGCGTGCGAGCGACGAGCGACACACATAGCCACATGCGTGCAGCTGCATAACAGGTGCATGGTGCATGTGCACATGTGTGCGTGTGTGTGTGTGAGTGCGTCGGACTGTGTGTGCTTGTGAACTTTTGACCTTTCGTCGACATTCCGCTGGCCGGCCAAGGCTGCAATGTCATCAAAAAGGGCTGTCGTATTGATATCTGCAGTTGAAGCGTATCACAGCCAGCTTTGATGAGCATTGCACTCGGCCGAAATCAACACCAACTCACATATGCCTTACAGCGTACGATATATACATATAAAATACACACAGACATCACACACATGCATTCTGTGAATGTATCTGAGCGTTACAGCAGAGCCACAACCGCAATTGCGCTACGTCGTGGCTCTAACAAGTTGTTATTTGATTTTTCAGTTTAGCTTTTTTTTTGGTTTTCCTTTTTTTAATTTTCTGTTTTTTTGTTCTTTAACTCATTTGACTTTTGCCATATACACATTATACACATTTTACAACTTTTACGATCTGGTACTGTAGGCGTGTCGCCGTATCTCTATTCAGATTTTATATATACCATTTTACTATTTCACAATTAATTCTTCGAATCTTATGTGAATCAAATACATTAAATCTAGGTACTGCATTATGTCCAAAATGAAACACTTGGGTGGTATTAGCGAAACCACATGAAATATATATTTTTATACCGTACACTAAGAGTGAAAGGGTATATTCAGTTTGGTACGCTGTTTGTAACACCCAGAAAGAAGCATATCCGGTATGGAAAGTAAATATCGCTCATTTACTACAAGAGTGTGAAAACTCGACAAACGCCATTTTTGAGTTAATGATGCAGAATTATTCGTTATATTATATTTCATCTTGTGTAAAAAATTTGTATTCATATCTTGTATACTCACCGCTTGAGAAGAGAATATGCCGTTAACTCATTTTATATGTCCCATATATATTATATGCAAAGTCAGAATCTATTGAAAACTTTAAACGTCTTTTCTACAAAATCGATTTTTTGAGTTATGACACTCTTGTAGTAAATGAGCAATATATTCTTGATCAGCATGACCTCCAGAATCGATTTAGCGATGTTCGTCTGCCCGTCTGTCTATTGAAATCACTACTACTGAAAAAATTGAAGATTTAGACCAATGAAAATCGTAATTTAGATTAAGTACATACCTACGCTGTTCGTTAGTGAAAATGGACATGAACGGAGCCGACCACTTATGTTCAAATATCATATACAAAATTTACATTTACGGATGAATTTTACTTTATACGAGCCTAAATGAACTTTTTTGGTAAAATTTATATTGACTTTGTGCTCAAATACATGAAAATAATATTTTCCCGGAACCGAATTGTGGTTAAAAAAAAAACTAAATTCAGTACATCTACCCTTTTGTACATATGGTACAAATGAAACTAATTTGCATTTTCGTAGTTATTTTCAGGTGTCGTATACCATGGTGACCTATGCAAATGAACTGGTCTATCATTATAAATTAGAAAAAAATAGGAATTTTGAGAAAATCAATGACAAAGTATAAATTTGAATTTTTTATTTTTGGAATTTTCAAATTTTCGTACATGTTAGAAAAGGAAGAAGTCATGGGATTCAAAGGTGTGATATATATTGGATAGATAATTTAATTTTCTAAAACATGAGTTAAAAATTGTTATTCATTTAACATATTATACTTTATAAACAGTTTTCTTGACCAGGTTATGTCAGTAATATACATTTACTAAACACCCTGTATCCCAAACAAGGTGCAAAAAATGACATAATTTTATTATACATTTTTTTAGTAAATCTTGTCACATAATTTATAAATATTAATTCAAAATTTTAATCCTTTCGACATCCCATACCCCATTTGCTATTTGACTGCACACTCAGTTTTTCCTACTCTCAAAATTAAACATGCATAAAATATACGAAAAAGTTAATGTATTTGACAAAAATATTCGTGAAAATGATCCACGCAAACATTTCTACATAGTACGAATGAACTTTCGTAAAATAACGAAATATATTTATGTTTAAACTTGTATAAGTATTTTACGAAAATCATTTTTGAAAATAATTCACGACTTAATTTGTACATCTGAAAAATAATGAATAATGAACTCAAACTCTCTCTTATACTCTCCGATACAATTCTGTGGCAATATGAAAAAACAACATAATGCCCGATTTACATTGTATCTTCTGTGAGTCTCACTGTATTTCCTAGGGTTGTATTTTTTTAAATTTTCATATAAAAATAGTATTTTTTGAAAAAATGCACCCCTAGGAGATACAGTGAGACTCACAGAAGATACAATGTAAATCGGGCATAACTCGAGATATGCTCAAATTGAGTTAATAATACACACAGGAAAAAAAGGTGTGTAAATATAACTAAAATGTTAATCAATCCCATTAATTTTTAATTGAAACTCGATGAAAGCCGATGTAACTTTTAGTAGATTTGAATTCCATATTCGTAATGATGAGAATATCTTAATTGGAGAAACTTTAATTAATTTTTTTGTCATATTGATATTAAAGTTGTTATATATATTATATTTTTTATTGGGAATTTTTAAATCATTAATTAATTAATTAGTAACATTAATTAAAAATTTCATTTGATAGAAATTGGATCAATTAAATATTTTGTTAAATTAAATAAAATATTTGTCGATAAGAAACATATGAAAATAAAAATAATTTAATTCAATATATAACATAAAATAAATATTAAATAAGTATATATACTGTTTGATATGCTTTGTAAAATTCTTTCAACCTAACGAATGTTTTACCGAAGTCAGTTTTCACAACTTCTACAGGTGGGCCAATTAATTGAGTCAAACATAAAATTTGATATTCGTTTTTTAATGATTCAATATGCAACAAAATGAGTATCATAAGCTGTTTGTTCAAATTCTTGACAGCAAAAATAAATTGTGCCATTTAATGCTTTAATAACATAACATACACTAAACAGTGCAATATCCTATTTTTAAATAGCAACGTAGAAGAAAATAATGTTAGAAGAAACTGAACGACGCCGCCGACGCACGAGTCGCACAAACAAAAAACAAAATGAAATCCAGAAGAAAAAAACAGTGTTGCAATTTAAGAAAATAAAAGTAGCCGCGGTAGCTCAGTGGTTATTGCGTTAGACTGCGAGCTGAAAGGTCCCCGGTTCAAGCCTGGACTGGGGCTAACAACATCTTTTCATAGAAACATTTTTCTATACCGCGCTACCTCTCGGCATTAAATGGCAAACCTACGAGAGTAAAACCTTGCCTATGAGCAGCTCTCACCCGCCGTTCGGATTCGGCAATAAACTGTAGGTCCCACCACTTTAAGTAAAAATATAACACGCACAGCTCAAAATGGTGAGAGAGCTCGGCCTAAGTTCTTATAGGACTGTAGTGCCAAACTATTATTATAATACTATTAAAGATTTAGTTGTATTGAAATTATATTAAATTCATTCATATTAATAGTTTAATTAAAAAATGTGTAAATACAATTAATTAATTAGTAAATACATTAATATTTTTAATTGGAATACGATTTTGTTTGCTATTAATATCAATTGTTATATATACGTACAATAATTTTTTTCTGTGTACCATTAAATACTCATGTACGAATACGTTTTGTATCAAATTTTGATGTTGATCATTCCCATATGTGCTGAAATACAAGCAAAAAACGTAAAAGCATATCTATTTGTTATTAAATATTTATTTTTATTAAAAATACTTTCGAAAAAAAAATTCTAACAAAAACATTTTGCAGACATTTATTTTATTTAAGTTTTTCTCAAATTTTCCAAAATAATTTTTAAAATATTTTTAAAAATAATTTTCCGAATCAGTTGTAAAGTTTAAAAATGCTCTCCTGAAAAGTTCAAAAAATAGACTTATGCTTTTATGTATATCATATTGCCACAGAATTGTTCTCTTGTAACAATTGAAATGTTTCGATATCGTGATTTATGATATTTAAATATATATGGTTTGATGAACAAAATTCTTCAATATGAAGTAATATAATAATAATAGTTTGGCACTACAGTTCTATAAGAACTTAGGCCGAGCTCTCTCACCATTTTGAGCTGCGCGTGTTTAGTTGTACTCAAAGTGGTGTGACCTACAGTTTATTGCCGAATCCGAACGGCGGGTGAGAGCTTTTCATAGGCAGATTTCTCGGAGATTTGCCATTTACTGCCGAGAGGTAGCGCGGTATAGAAAAATGTTTCTATGAAAAGATGTTGTTAGCCCAGGCTTGAACCGGGGACCTTTCGGCTCGCAGTCCAACGCACTAACTACTGAGCTACCGCGGCTACACTCTTATGCAAATGATAAAAATGTGTTTTTAATACAAATGTAATTTTTTTTAACCATGTATTAAAACTGTAAACGAAACCAAAACAGTAAGACATTTGGATTTCAATAATTGGGTTTAACTTAGAAATGACGATTATGTTTTAAGTACGATTTAGGGACAGTTTTTCAGTGCTAGTTTAAACATAGTTTAAACGTAGTTTATACTCCGTTTAATTAATCTTCTCTTTAAATAAAGCGGCGTTTAATTTTGTAAACAGTTATCAGTTATAGTTTAAAATGAACACAGATCGATTTAGACTTTTGATTTATGTCATTCAAAAATAAAATAAATTAAAAAATATATACAATTAAATATATTAGCAATAAATCAAGCAACTAAAGAGCACGTGAGAAATTATTGTTAACGTATAGTGTGCAGAAATAGAAAATTAAGAATAATTTGTGAAACTATGCAGCGCGAGAAAATATCGAAAAGTGTTGTGATAAAATTTTCTATCAAAAACGTTGAAAGTTTAAACCTGCACCATCAGTTGGTTAAACTAAGTTTAAACTATCGTGAGGTTCACTGAAAAAAATATTTCTGATTTTAAACTAAGTTTAAACCTAAAACAAAGTTCAACTAGCACTGAAAAACTGACCCTTAAAAATCTTTATTTTATGTATTGATATTTTAAAATATGTTCGCAATAATTATTTTTTCTTAAATTACAGCAACTTCTGAGCACAATCGGGAAATATAAAAACTACGCAAAACATTAAAGAAAATACAAAAAAAAACATAAAACTTTTAGTCTTTTATGATAGATATCACTACAAACAAAGCAGCATCTGTTCTAACAAAACTCTTCAAGATGTTGTGAAATGTTTTACATTATTTTCATATCACAGCCATTTTGATGAGTTTTGTTTGTGACGACAACTACAACGGATGGATGGATATTCAGCAAAAACTTTTGTAAGAGTCGTACATTTTTTTTAATAGTAACCATTACAAACATTTGCAAGTGAAATAATATTGGTGATAACAATGAATTTAAGCATAATTTTTAGTAGTTTGTAGTATTTGTGATAATAATGTGAACACTGTCAGTGAGTGGCAATATTAAGTAATAACTGTGTGGATTTCTTGTACCATGTCGTTAAAATGTTTGTGACAATTATGTGTTTATAACAATATTCATATCACAGCCATTTTGACGAGTTTGGCTGAAGGAAGTGCAACGCTTTTCAAATTTTTAGAATCATATTATTTACTTAATTAGTTCAATTCTAATGAAGTAGTTATACAATTTTTTTTTTTTTTGGTATTTCATCAAAAAAAAATGTGGAAATATGAATGGAAATGAGGAGTATTTTTTTATATATTTAATATATTTTTGTATGCACATATAAACTAATTTATACATTTTTATATCGTATTTTCACAGATTTTATATCGTAATCACAGTTTTTATATCAAAGATACTGCAATACCGATCAACTTCATGTGACAATACCGCCTAACTACACCCAGTTATAAAACTGAGATTTGGTATATCCGCTATCGGCGATATTTTGACCTGCTATCATCGTAATCCGACAACAAATGACCATATAATTGCATTCAGCATTATCAAAAAAGGTGTAAGAAATACCGTCTTAAGCGGTATTTCTGTGTTTAATTTCTTTCTTTATTAAAAATATATATAAAATAAAAAATGGAAATAAAATATTCATTAATTAAACATGTGTCTTATTTATAACTTATTTTCAATCCGCTTATTCAGAAATTTAGGAATAATCATAATAATATCATAATAATATGAACATAATCATTTGAAAATGAATCTTCGAATTATATTACGAGCATTTAGTTCAGGATAAGAAAAGTACACACAGCAGAGTCCTCTTTTGGCATTAGGTTAATTGAACCAACGTTTCAGTATTGCAACCAACCGAAATGTTAGTCCGCGCCACTGCACGTTCGGTTGTCATAACCTCATGATTGCATTACTCATTTATGGCAACTGAGTAGGTTATTGTATCAACAAAATAAATAACAAACAATAACCTCATGTCTATCAGCAGTTCGGTTGCCAGTTTCTTGCAAACAATTATGGATACATGAATAAACGTCAAAATTTTTCACAAGTCGCCAAACAATAGAAAATTCATTATTTAAGTAAAAATGCGAAATAAATATATTAATATTCATAAAATAAAAAATTAAAATAATTAATAATGAAAAATTGTTGTTTAGCTAGTGAAATATAATAAAACTATAAAAATATGTGACCATTTGTGGTATTAGAAATAGTTTTATATATTGTTTAATTATGATATGTGTTTTATGATTACTGTTTTTATTTTTCAATGAACAGTAATTAATAGATACACGGATAGAAAAGATTTGTTTGAATATGTTTGAATGTAATACGAAATTACCATACATGTATTAGAAATAAAGTGTAATTAAATTATAATCGAAACTGAATTTATTTTTGTTCACGTGTAAACATATTTATATTGTCCAGCAGAATCTGTCAAATTTACCATAAATATGTTACAATGCCAACATAAAATTTTAATTGCATTTGAATAAACTGTTTCTTAGCAATTTACTTGGTTAAAACTATGTTTCGAAACACAGAAAATATTAATCAAATCTAAATAGAACATATGTTCGCCACGCTCGTCTTAAATCGATAATTTATCGACTGACGAAGTTGGCAACGTTGTGCAGCATTTTCTACCTACCCCATCGTTTGAACATATTGATGTTTAAAAAGAAACAAAAAAGAAATATTATTTAAATAAATGTATTCTTGCAACATTCTTTTTGTATATGAAGTTGGCACTCGTTGAGTAGAATTTTCTACCTACGTCGCTTTTGTCGTCGTTTGAAGTTTAAACATACTGATGTTTGAAAACAAAAAAAATGAATTCTTGTATATAAATTTGACACTCGTTGATCGGCATTTTCTGCGTACGTGTCTCTTGTTGTTCGTTGAGAAAACGTGTTCGCGTCGGTAATAATTTTGTTATTTGTAAATTAAATAAATATATAAATTTTGTTACAAAAGTACAAATAGTAACAGAGTATAATATAGTGCAGTATATAATTTCTGAAACTAATGTGAAGAAACCACAAATAAAAATCTGTGTTTCGATTTTCAAACAGAATTTGGCATGTTTTTTTTTTACAAAAGCCTCCGTGAATTCCTTGCCTACGCTATGTGCTGTACTGAGATCAACTGTAACTGTACCAAATAAAGCGAGCCTGGATCGTCTGGTTAGCGTCTGCTGGTGCAAATTGTGCATTCATTGATGCTGTCACTTGTATTTGCAGTTTTAAACCAATTATTTATTAATGCATTTAAAAATATGTATATGAATTCTATTATTATAATTTTCAACAATTACAATTTTCAACAAATTAAAAAAAAACAACATTTTATTTTTATTTTATTATCAGGATTTTTCCCAAAAATATTTAAATATGTTTCTATGCAAACATACTACTTTTTGAACTGAAACAACTGATATGTTTAACTGGAAACATATTTATATTCAGGTCGTTCAAAATCATGTTTTAATTTGAACATATTTATGTTTCGGTTCAAATATTTATTTTGTTTAGATGTACTAATTATTATGTTTCCATTAGAACATACTCCATTTTAAGGGACAACATTAAAATGTTTCCGTGATATTATAATGTAAGTCAGAGCTCATTACAACACTGTTCAAGTCTCAATACAAGCCCTGTTTACAAATGATTCATCAGTCAATTATATATTATGTTTACATAAAATTCCAAACATACATGTTAATGCCTGCAAAATTATGTTTGGGAGAACCCTTTTTTGGCAGCGTGTATACTTTTTGCGTGACATATTTACGCATCAAAAATACATACAGAACACTTTAGTTTTATATATAAAAAAATTGTTTAAAATAAAATTGCTTGCTGACTACACAGAAAAAAAAGTTCATACTATTTATGAATTTGTTCATCAATTTTATGAATTTTTCCTTATTACTCAACCAATGACCAAATTCATCCAATTTATGAATCGTTCATAAAACCGTAATGAAAAAGTTCATAATATTGATGAACGCTTTCATAATATCTATGAAAAAATTCATGGTATTTATGAACTTTAAACTATTTAAAAATTAAAAAAAAAAACAATTTTTTTATTTTCTTGTATTATTTTTATTTTTTATTTTATTATATTACTTTTTTTATTTTATTATTTTAAATGTATTTATTTTTTTAACTACTTACATTTTATTTTATATTTAATCTACTCTAGCTGTTGCTGCCTATTGCTGCTGTTTGTTGTTGAGCGATGTTAAGTACCTGCGGCGCACGTTTCTTTGGAGTTGTAAACAACAAATGAAACGATTCGGTCTATTTGAACGAAATGGCATTGGAATAATAAAAACTAAGAGTTGTATATGCTATCATCGACTATCGACACGGGTCGACGAGTTGTCAAGATAATCAATGCGCGTCATGCGGCATGATGCGCATTGATTGGTCAGTAAAATAAAAATATCTATTTATATCATGGTCAAAAGTTGCAGGTCACACATACGACCATACACATATACTCAAATACCTACAACATTTTTTCTGTGTAGGAGGTTAGCACAACCTTATTCTAGCTGACTTGTAGATTGGTACAACCTCCTAATCAGTAAGTTGCCGCAACCGAATAATTCGGTAGGGCAATTTAGTTGTTTGCCGCAACAAATCAGTTTTCTGTGTGTACCTGTTAAGGAAATCCTGAAAATTAGGTTTGTATCAGCCATTGTTATCAGGAACTGATTTCAAACGTGACGCACTTTCAACATATTTACTGATCAGGTAACCTGATAAGAATAACTGAAGCCATCGTATAATACCCAACATACATGATCAGTTTTTTTTACATAATGCGTTTTTGTTAAAATGCATAAAAATTCAAACTCTATCTGATTTTAGTTAAATAATATTAGTTTTGTTTTGTAACTAGAAGGTTAAATTTTGTAAAAAAAAGACAGGGTAACACTTGATTGTCGAACGGATCCGAATTAATAATAGAGTATGATTATCCTCATAAATCACTGATCAGGAATGCATAAGGTTTCCTTATGTACGAAAACCTTCCCTTAACCTGACACTATCCTGATACCAAATAAGGTTTACTTGAACCAATTTCCACTCGGGATGTTACAGTTTAAAATAACAGTTTGAGAACTTAGCTCACAGAATATTACAGTTTGAAAATGCCTGAAGATTGCTCCCAGAAGTATGCAACGTGAGAAGTAAGTGAATTTAATTTTTTTGAAGGTTTTTTTCACACAAAAAGATTTTTACCAATGACCAAATTCATCCAATTTATGAATCGTTCATAAAACCGTAATGAAAAAGTTCATAATATTGATGAACGCTTTCATAATATTTATGAAAAAATTCATGTTATTTATGAACTTTAAACTATTTTGTATACATATGTTGCACACATTGAAGGCAAACGAACTTTCGTTTAGAATAAATAATTTATTTTTTTTACAGTAAACATGTACACTTTTGCGAGCAAAGTTGGAGCACGAAATTCTTTTGCCGCAATCGTTATGTAAATTTTTTTTTCTTTGTGTGTAATCGGTCTATGCCGACCATTCCCAGAGATTTAGGGGAATTCATTCGATCTCTGTTAGAATTCTCGTATCTATGTCATACTATAATGCATTCCAAGATGTTTTCTTTTTACGAGATTTATTTCCAAATCCAACTGATAGAGAACCTCAACAGGTATTGAACACCATTGCCAAATCGAATCTATACAGCGAGAATGGTACAATAAAACAAGATATATCGTTCCGAAATCTCTGAATATTTAATAACAAAATATTGTCTACGAGATATAGACTTTCAAAAAATATTTAAAAACATCTTTAAAACATCACATAAGATAATTAATTACAAATGTTGTCCAAAATCGTATCAATACTGCACAGCTGGAAACTTTCGCTTTAGTCCCTCTCTGTATTTTAATTCCAGGGAGGGACTAAAAACAATTGAAATATCGGCTCATATTTTCGTTCCAAGATTAAAAAAATAGCGATTCCGGTTCCGATTCCAACAAAGAAAAATATATGGGTTCCGATGGGAGAGGCTCAAAATCCACAAAAAAATCCACAAAGCACAAATTGTTTAGCCAACACAGAACAAAGTAGGCTTGCGTAATGGGTTGGGCTCGAAATCCCCATAAGCAAAATCCACAAATCGAAATCCCCAAATCATAATCCCCAAACACATAATCCCCAAAATCAAAATCCCCAATTTTAAAAATCCACAAGATAAAAATCCACAAGATCAAAATCCCCAAGCACAAAATCCACAGGCGACAAATCCCCAAATTGTTTGTCTTGAAAATAGTATGAATAAATATAAAATTAACTCAGTTTAACAACAATTTAATTGTATTTGGCGTTTTTTATGATCAGATCACAATAGACGTTTCGGACATAAATCAGCTGTTCGTATGAATTGCTCTAATTCGTACGTTTTACGGAATACCTTTTTTTTAATCCATCCGTTTTGCAATTCCGGATTTGAGATGAAAACGGACGAAATGCAGAACATGTATATGTGACCTCCTTTTTGAAATCTTGATTCGTTCTCGAATACCTCGTAAACTATCAACAGAAAATTTGTTTAGAACCTCATTTTCGGAATCAGAATCATCATTTTGCATAATACAAAAATAATCGTGAATGCTGCGCAGAAAGGCTGTTGTGTAATGATACAAATATAAAAAAAGTTGGCAATAAAACAAATTTAATGATGTTTCTGAAGTTTTTTTTTTATTCGCATTTTTTAAATAAATCTTTTTTACTCTTTTTTTTCTTCATTTTATTTTTTAAGGAAACATTGAAGGAGTACAAAAAACACGTTTAGGCATTGTTTGCAGGCAAATATTGTTTAAAAAAAAGAAAACATTTCAATAAACACAAAAATAGAAAAACTGGTATTTAATGTTTTGCATTTTTTTTTTTAATAATATGGAAAGCATTTTGGGTTTCATGGTGGAAATTCGCATAAAAATGCAGCGCAATAAAAATGAGACTTTTAATAGAATTTTAACAGAATGTGAGCGATACATGATCAGTGGTATCACTACCAATCAATCACCACGGTAGGCGCATTTTTTTTTTTTGGGAAATAGGCTGTAGTAGGTGCTGCTACAATGTGGAATGGAATGCTTGCCAAATGCAATGGACAGACAACGAACGCAGCATGGCTGCGTGCAACATGTTTTGGGAAATTTCACTAATATGTTTATGTTCGGACAATTTAGATGTCCTGTAATTTTTTTTATTAAATTGGTTTTTAATTTCGAATATGTGGTAACGTTTGTTGTTTTTGCTATGTTGCTGCATGCTTTTCAGTTCATTCGCTTCTATAATATAACTCGCTTTCGCCGCGCATTTAGATGTTTTTGCACATAATCTTCTTCTTCATCATCATCTTTATCAACTTCTCTTCATTTTATTCCACTTTTTCAATGCTTTTATAGTATCGCTTTAACATCATCTGTAGCATATTTCAACGCGTTTATCGTATCCTTCAGTTTCGCTAGCATTTCAACAATAATTTCATAACAGCAACACTTGAAGCAGCAACACATCAAACAGCTGCAGTGCAAGCAGACAGCAACAAAATACCGTGAGCAAAAGCAAAACGAAAATTCGCAAAAGAATTAAATAAGGCAAAAAAAATTGCAACATTTTTTAAAATTATAAAGTGCGCGTAAAATGTGATTAAGAACGCATATTGCTGTTGCTATTGCTATTGCTGTTGTTGTTGTTACTGTTGCTGCTGTTACTGCTGTTCCATATAATTGGCTGTTTGAACGCACGAAAAGTTGTTAATATTATTATTTTTAATGTAGTTGTTGTAGTTGCTACGGTTGCTGTTGTTGCTACTGTTTGCTGTGTGTTGTTGTTGTATTTCTTTTTTTTAACCTTTCTTTTTTCCTATTTACTGCTGTGGATGCTGCTGCATAACTATCTGAAAGGGTTGACTCTGTTGTGGATGCTGCTGTGCCTGGTAGTAGTGATGGTTCGGCATCAGCTGCGGATGGATGACGGGACACATGACATGATACGCTGGTTGCTGTGCTTGTGGCGTGAAGGTGGGCTGTGGTCCCCCGCCTGCAGGGGAGGGCTGTGGTGGTGGATGGAACGTCTGATGCGGCTGTCCGGGTGATGGTGTTGTAGATGGTGGTGTTTGTGTCAGGAATTGAAGTGGCTGCAAAAAAATAAAGCAAAAGTAATGAAGCAAATTTCAGCAATAAAAAATAATACAAACAACAAAAAAAAAGAACCAATTGTTGCTCTAAATGTTGTTGCACTCACCATTGGTGTGTAGGGTTGCGATGAGAAATGCGTCGGATGCCCCGCCTGTTGATAGTGTATAAATTGCTGCATTGGTGCTGTGGCCAGCAACGGCTGCCCGGTGGCTGTAGTGGCCGAGATGTGCATCTGTGAGGTGGCCATGGGACCTGCAAACAACGAGAGCACACACAAAATGTTAGTTAATTTCATTTCAAACTAATTGATATAATTTTAAAAACTAAATTTGATTAAGTAAAAAATGTAAATGGACTTTGCATCGAACAGGTTTCAGTTTCCATTTATTATAAAATTAATTGAATTAAATAGCCACAATTTTAGCTTAACTTTGGACTTTAAATTGCGTTATATGTATTTAAAATAAAAACCGTAAAGCTAGAAACTTCCGATTGATGCAACGCATTAAAATTCAACACAAGTTCGTCATATAAGAAGTGCGCACGAAAAAATTGTTCATCCCTAAATTACTAAAATCTTCTAAACCAGTGTTTCGATTTTTATAATGAATCCATGTTTTTAACGCCTTTTTTTCTTTTATTCAGATCAATGATATACGCTTAATGACATAATAGGGTCACTAACATTTTCCACTTATGTTTATTTTTTTTTTACATTTTTAGTTTACGAATGTGGTGCTCACTTACAAGAAATGATTGTCAATGTGTCTTATTTCAAAAATAATAAGTTGCAAACACCTCAAAAATAAAGTGACCACTTATACTCAAAAAGACAGTATTGAAATCGATCGAAAAAATAGGCTCACAGTAAAATTTATATTTTTTCAAAAAATAATAATTTGTAAGTAATAATTTTATAGTCTCCGTTAATATATAAAAATTCAATTTTAAAAATAAAATGCGCATTTTTTCAGATGTCAAACGTTCTCCCAAAGATATTTTTTGACTTATAGACCCCCCACAGCCCTAGTTGAAATTTGAACTCCTAACTCTGATTGAATTGATGCAGCTGACTTGAAAAGGTCCCGATTTGATAGTAACTTTATGTGATTGTCTACCTTCAGGACAGTTTTCTATGGTCTACCTTTTAAAAAATCTGGTTTTGGAGTAGGGTTGCCATATGACAACAGGTTAACAAATGAAAAAAAATCTTGATTTTCAAAGGTTTGTCGGGGGGACAACAAAAAATTTATTTATTTACGTATCGTTGTTTTTGTTCGATACATCGGACAGCATCGATGCAACGAGTCGGTGCATTACATCGAACAAATCATCGATCAGTGCACATCACATACTTGGCCAACTTTCAGGCTTTCTGTAACATCGAAGTTTGAATTTTTTTTAAATATTTTTTATAATTCTATATACCATACACAAATCTATTTTATCGGGACATTAAGCATTAAATCGGCACGTTGGACAGAACACGAAATATCGGGACAATCCCGACCATATGGCAACCGTATTTTGGAGCCAATAATGCATTGCGTACAATGTTAGGTAACCTTCCAATAAATTTGGTTGATTTGCGATGGCGTTGACCTTATATTTATTTAACATTTTAATGAGGGATCGTTCGACATCTGAATAATGTGCTTTGCCCGAATCATATTTCTAACGTAACGTTTTTTTTTTATTTTTAAATTGAATTTTAATGGGCCATATTAATAAAAAAAAGTATTTACTTTTAAGCAAGCTGACATATTTTTGAGCACATTTTTTAATTTATTTCAGAATTTTTATAGTAAATGATCAGTTTAACGTTTTTATTTATACCTACCAATTTAAAATTTTATATTTTTGAACATTAGCAAATAGTTTTTAGTATTTTAATTAAATGAAATGCGAAACATTTTGACAATTCGGAGCATTTGCTTCAAGTTTTGAGTAAAGTCGATTTTTATTAATATGACCCAATATATTTACGGAAATTATACAAATATTACTTAAGCTCGAATCACACGATTGACTAAATAAAGGATTTTTCAATAAGAGCGCTACAAAAGTTTGGTGCAAGAGTTTTTCAACAGGGACGCTACAATAGTAGAGCGACAGGGACAGCAAACGACGCCATATTTCTTGCCGCTCTTTTGACATTTCTCTTCAGTAAGGTTTGCCATTTCATCAGAATGGCAGTAATCACTTCCCCAAACCATTCAATAGTATGTTTCAAATATTTGTACGTGTCACTGCAGATTCATGGAATGTTTTCGGAATTATATTTAAAATAAGCTGCCTTGTAGCAGTTTTTCAGCAGAATAGTGGAAGACAGTTTTTGGCAGACAATTCATTTTTTAAATTACACAAAGTGGTAGCGTCGGTAGCTCGATTGGTTAGTGCGTTTGACTACGAGCGAAAAGTTGCTGGTACGTAAGACCACAAGGTGTTCGGTGCCAGCAAGTGTAGAAAACATTTTTCTATACTGCGTTACGCTTCGGCAGACAATGGATCTCATTAATAAAAATCGACTTTGCTCAAAACTTGAAGCAAATGCTCCAAATTATAAAAATGTTACGCATTGTCTTCAATTTTTTTGCTAAAACATATTTCTTTTGTTCGAAAAAATTAAATTTTAAATTGGTAGACAATAATAAAAACGTTGGATTGACCAATTACTTTAATTAATTTAAATCAAATTAAACATATTTGCTCAGAAAATGTAGGCTTGCTTAAAAGTAAATACTTTTTTTTATTAATATGGCTCAATGATAAACCTCCGATATTAAACACCATCTATTAAAAAGCTTTCACCCCGTCGCCGTTTGTATTCGGCATTAAACTGTAGGTCTCACCAACACTGTTTACATGTTTACACAGTTTATTTGAATTGATCTAGATTAATTGGAATTGATTTGAAAAAATGTTTAAACCCCATTATGCGAAAATCGAAAACCTAAACCGATCTAAACGATTTTTGTTTTATACCAGTTTATATCGGGTTTTAAAAAAGTACAAAAACTAAGAGATTTAGGTATTTTATATAAATAAAATACAAGACAAGTTTAAATGAAAAATAAAAACTTCCTGTTGATGAAAAACATTCACATGTTGTTTTTTGAAAAACAATATCTTCATAACGACGGACTTCGAACTTTGCATGTGTATTGTTAATTTCTTCGATCGCTTATGTAGTGGTAAATCCAAATCAACAAAGAGAAAACACATAGAACTTTATGACACTATACACAAAGAAGTTTGTTTTTGTTTTCTTCGCTACGCTAGTGTCGTTCGTCGTCCGACTATGCATGTGTTTTGTTATTGTTTTCTTCGATCACTCGTGTAGCGGTAAATCGAATACAATAACAAAAACACAGCCAACTCAAAAGACACAATTGACAAAGCAGTGTTGGTTCCGTTTTCTTCGCTACGTTAGTGTCATTCGAAGCACTGTAATTTAATATTTTGCTGTCAAAATACATTAGATTTAATATATAATATTTTTGTTTTCTTTTCTTATATTCTTTGTTCATTTCTTAAGTTGAGTTCTTGACAGGGCTGAGTTTTTTCTCCACTCCCAAAATAACGGCTTCCAAATCTAAGACGGAGAATTTTTTTCATAAAGTATGTTTTAACCAAAGGTTATATAGCAGTTCTTGGCAGCGAAAGGGTGAGAAGGTTTACTTAATATTCATTAACTTAAAAAACAATAAATCCTATTGAAATTATGTTATATATAAAAAAATCAAAAAAAAAATCAAATAAAATCCAAAAAATCCAATAAATACAAAAAAAAAAGTCCAGTGAAGTGTATTTTTTTTTTTAATCCGGATTTTTTCCAGCCCTGGTTTGTTCTTGTGCATTATTACATTCCATTTATAAAACATAAAATCATAGATTTCAATTAATGTGTATTGATTAGAATAGATTTAAATGGATGGAATCGATTTGGCTTTTTTAAAAATTTATTTGGATTATTTTGAATTGGATTTATTTAAGTTGTCTCGATTTAATCGATGGAATTGAATTAATTTAGATATATTAAAAAGGCTACCGTTGAATAATTTCTAAATACATCACACGGTAGAATTGGATAGATTGTAATTGATTTAAATTTATTTGAATTAATAGAATTGATCAGTATTAATTTAAATTTAGTTGAATTGATTTAATTTTATGTGAAATACCTTTGATACGATTTAAATTTGAATTGATTTGACTTCGTTCGACTTTATTTCAATCAATTCGAATTGGTTTGATTGAATTTGTGTCGATTTAATTGATAGAATCCAACATATATATTTAAAATACTTAAAATATATTGTTGAAAAGTTTTTCAATAAACACTCACCATAGTTGCTTCTGCGCAGTCGCTGTTGTTGTCCGCCCGGCTGTGGATGCAGCGGCGCCTGGAATGTTGTCGGCTGCTGCATTACCGCATAGATCTGCGTCTGGTTGCTGGCCACATGCGAGCTGGCCGTATAGATGCTCTGCATGGGCACCGGCGTCTGCGGTGTGTGCGGACGCGACGGGTTCGGTGTGCTGGGGCTACGCGGCGTAAAGGGTTTGGCCGACGGATTCAGCACGTGCGTCTTTTTGACAGCAGCCGGTGGCGTTGACTTGTCACCACTGACGGCATTTATGCCACTATTAACGGCAACAGCACCACCGCCGCCGCCAGTGTTATTATTAGGCGCCGCCGGCACAACATCGGTCAACGGTTTGTTGTTGTTGTTTACCTGTGTGTTGATTGGCATAACCGTTGGCTGTGACTGTTGTTGTTGCTGCTGTGTCACAGTCTGCTGAGTGTTATCAACAACTGGCGCAGTGTGTACGAGCGTCACAGACGGCGGCGGTTGTTGCTGCTGCTGTTGCACAGTGGGTGGTGCCGCCATTGCTGCGGAATGATACATGGGCTGCGGCTCCATTTGCTGTTGCTGTTGCGGCGGTGGCGCATGTTGTTGTTGCTGCTGTTGTGGTGGCATCGTTTTCGCTATGTGCATCATGTTTGCGCTGTCAACATGTTTTTGTTGCTGCTGCTGCTGCACATGCGGCGGCACATGTTGCTGCTGTGTTGGAGGCGGCTGTTGTGCCACTACTACCTGTTGCGTCACATAATGCTGTGGCGGTGCCTGATGTACATGTTGTTGATGCTGTTGCTGCACCTGCGGCGCATGATGCTGTGGCACATGTTGCTGCGTAGGTGCCACCTGTACATGCTGCATGGCTACGTGCTGTTGCGGCGGTTGTTGCTGCTGCTGTTGTTGTTGTGGCAAATGCTGCTGTTGTGGTGGCGACACCGCAGGTTGTGGATTATGCACAACCGCTTGTTTGCCGAGCTGCATGTGCTGCGGTTGTTGCTGCTGTTGTGGTGGTGGCTGTTGCTGCTGCTGCGTTACAGGCGCATTAGCTGCGGCCAACTGAAAATCAGTGCCAAACTGTCGCAAGTCCTGGAGCTGACTGTCACGTGTGCGCATGATGCGCTGTGGTTGCGGCTGTTGCTGTTGTTGCTGTTGCTGCTGTTGAACACCAGGGCCGACATGCATGTTGCCAGTGGTTGGCGCAACATGTGTATGTTGAGGTGCACCCGTCTGCAGCGGCGGCGAACCGCTCTGATTGCCGCTTGCGACTGGGGGGCCGTGCTGCGTGAGCGGAACATGTTGCGCATGCATTGCTTTGCCCATCTGCATCTGTGGCGACGAAGGAGACGAAAATATTAAAACGAAATTCTTACACCCAGCGAAAGCAAAAAAACGTTAGTTCATTCTAAGGAACTAACACTAGAGCTCTAGAAACAATGTTTAGAACAACGAAGCAGGAAATACTTACTGGCCATAACTGGATCAATTAATACAACATCTACATAGTTAACTATGTAGATGTTATATTAATTGTAATTAATATTAGACGTAGTATCACATTAAATATTTTTTTAATGTGATACTACGTCTAATATGATTTACTTAGACTACGTAATCACTGCATTGATACTCTATCAATACCAATTACATATCGACGCCTCTTACGAAAACCCACATGGTTCAATTTGCGTACGAAAAACAGCATGTTTTCCGTAACTACGAAAAGAAGCACAAGTTCAGTTTTCCCACGAAAACAATCACATTTTTATTATATCCTAGAAAAGGAGCCTTTACGTTTTTTAGCTACGAAACGAAGCATAACTTTATTTTCACAACGAAAAGATACACATTTACATTTAGCTACGAAAAAAGCACAGTTATCATATCGCCAAGAATACAAGCATATATCGTCAGAAGCGAATGTGCATTTTTAAAAATGTTGGGAAATCAAATTTTAAAGTTTGAAGTGCTTAAAAATTAGAAAATTTATATTTTTTTCAATTTTTTTTCTGTTATTTTAGTTTATTCGTCAATTATTATAAAGTATATAAAATATCTTTAGATTTGGACAAACTACTGAATTAAAAATACGGATTTTGTGAGGCTATGTCCTGTTCAAAACGCAAATATTTTTGTTTTTTATGCCATAACTTTTTATTAGCGCGTGATAAAATAGTAACGTAAAGGCATTAATTGTTGGCTTCTAAAGCACCTATCTATTGACATAATTAATTAAAAATATTTTGTTTAACATTAATTTGCCATTTGTTATTTGCAGGAAAAAATGTATAGCAAAATATTTTTAAATAATGATGCAGATCGATAGGTGCTTTAAAAACAAACAATTAATACCTCTACATCACTATTTTATCTTGTACCAATAAAAAATTATAGCAAAAATTGGAGAAATTGGGAAAATTGAAAATCTTGTCATGCCAAAAGGGCGAATCTTTTCGTTTTTTTGCTATATTGTTTGTTTTCAAAGCACAAAGCAAATCACTATTTTATCTGTATCGTTAATTATAAATATTTTGCCAACATTTTTTATCCTGCAAATAACAAATGGCAAATTAATGTTAAACAAAATATGTTTAATCAATGATGCCAATAGATAGGTGCTTTAGAAGCCAACAATTAATGCCTTTAAGGGCCGTTTTCACAATGTTCGGTTACGTTAAAATTTATCTCTAGGTTTGTTAACTGGCAGATAGCATAACTTTCAGAATAAAGTTTCCGTTAAATATTTTCGTTTTCACAAACACAAATTATTTAACTTGCGGTTAGAACGATATTGTAATAGATTTTCGGTCATATCTGGCAACTAATTGACATAAATAAATTATTTTTCAATTTAATTTTTCAAATTTAAAATTTCATGAAATTGTGAATTTGTTTGTCGTCATATTTGGATATTGCGATGACAGATTTGGAATGGCAATAGACCGTTTTGCAAATATTTCTATTGCCATTGATCTTATGATATTTTGCGACATTGCATTTTGGTATTTCTGCCGGTTAAAGAAAATTTAAATGACAAACAAATGATTGTGAAAAGATGGTTTCTGGCCAAATCCCATAGTAACAAATTTTTACAAAAAATTTGACGCAGTTAGGTTTCAAAAAAAAAAAAAATCTCAAAAAAGACTCAAATAGGTTCTGGACAAATCGCACATGCATGAGTATCTATGCCCATTGGAACAGTTTCACCAAAACAGTTTCACCAATGACGCACCTGGATGTGAATCTATTACTCATTGGTTTCATCAAAAAATATCCACTGAAAGATCTGGACACCACGTCATCAATCAACCAGTTGGGAAGGTTAGATCACATGGAAAATTTTAAAGTAGGTGTAATTATGATAGTTAGGATTATCAAAATTATAGTCGGTCTAAGCCGACTATAAATACCCTACACATATGTGTGGTTACCATTCAAAGTGATATATAGGTCACCAGGGTATACAAATCCTGAAAATAACTACAAACATTCAAACGCTGAAGAATTTCCATTCATTTGATACCCATATTTACAAATAGGTAGGTGTACCGATTTCTTCGATTTTTTTTTTGTGAACCACAAGTCTTTTTACCGGAAAACATTATTATAATGTATTTGAGCATGATATCAATATATATTTGACCAAAAAAGTTTACCTAAGCACGTATACATAAAAATTGATCTTTATATGTACATTTTATATGAGGTATTTGAACATAAGTGGTCGGATCATAGGTCACAATAGACCGATCTCGCCAATTTTTTCGCACATACAGCGTAGGTATATTAGTAATCTAAGTTATAAGTTTCATTTATCTAGCTCTTCTATTTTAAAAGTAGTAGGGATTTCAACAGACAGACAGACAGACAGACGGACAGACAGACGGACAGACAGACAGACGGACAGACGGACATCGCTAAATCGACTCAGGAGGTCATGCTGATCAAGAATATATATACTTTTCTATACCGAAGATGCTTCCTTCTGGGTGTTACAAACGGCGTACCAAACTGAATATACCCTTTCACTCTTAGTGTAGGGTATAAAAATTAACAATATTGGTCATGACACACTCGTCACATCATCAAGATTTTGTAATTTCTTAACCACAAAAATGTCTATTCGGATATCTGACTGAAATATACATGTATTCTTTTATTCGTGGTGAAATAAAAATGCGCTTTTGTTCGTAGATAAAATATAAATGTGCTTGCTATTCGTGGGAGAGATAAAGTTCTGCTTCTGTTCACGGAGAAAACGAAAATGATATTCTTTTCGGTATTAAAATAATTTAATGCTTCTCTTCGTGGATAAAATAAACGTATGCTTGTTATAATGTAATATTTTTTTAATGTGGTATTGTTTTACTGGATGAATATGGAGATTTTGCTAGGATTGTACAATTAATGATGTTGCGATGATTGATATTCCGCAGAGTTTCGTCCTATTCCCGTCTCTATTTCTAATTTGTTTCAATGACATTCTGTCATTTGCCCAGAAGCAATCAATTAGTTATTCATATTCGTTAAACACTTTACTTTATTTCGGAATTTTTAAAATAAATGGTCAGGTCAGTTCAACATTTTTATTAATACCTATTAGTTTAAAATTTTATATTTTCGATGATCAGCAAATCAATTATCAAATATTGATCTGAATAATTTAGGACTGTAATACTTTTCAAACATCCTTTATTTTTTTAGTGTACAATGGGTGTTTTAAATATTGCGAAAAGCCAAGTGCACTATGGGTCAGAAAGCACCTTTTCGTCTCATAAATCTGTAACTTTTGTCATAAATTAGAATAAATTGATAACATTTTGGATACAGTTATAGATCTATAGACATGGACTGACTTGGAAAAACGGGAACGGAACTTTTTACTAATCACATTTTATTGATAAAATATTTGCCTTTAACTTATGCATTTTAAAAGATAAATAGATGAAACTTTAGATTTATTTAGACAATATTTGCATTTTGCGATAGTATAAAAATAGATGTAATCGAAAAAGAGCGTGGCGTCTATTATATATAATATATAATCATATTTAAAAATTATGATTTTACATAAATGCCATTAAAAAAAGTGGACGTGACTTCTGAATCAGTTTTTATGAATCAGCATTACATTGTATATACAAATTAATAAAAAATTCTTTTGGCGATGAACAGCCGTCTTAGTTAAAACTTTAATCAAAGTAAAGGGGTTTTCAATAAGAGCGGTACAAAACTGCTAAGGGTTTTTCAACAGGGACGCTACAAAAGTAGAGCGACAGGGACAGCAAACGACGCCATATTTCTTGCCGCTCTTTTGACATTTCTCTTCAGTCATGTTTGCCATTTCATGTTGGAAAGATATACGAGCCAACAACGAGTCGAAATTATTAAAATTTACTACCGAAATTCGAACTCGTTTTGTATATAAATGGTTTTTCAATAAGAGCGCTACAAAAGTTTTTTTCAATGATTTTTCAACAGAGACGCTACAAAAGTAGAGCGACAGGGACAGCAAACGACGCCATATTTCTTGCCGCTCTTTTGACATTTCTTTTCAGTGAGGTTTGCCATTTCATGATGGAAAGATATACGAGCCAAAAACGAGTCGAAATTATTAAAATTTACTACCGAAATTCGAATTCGTATATCTTATATCGAAATGTCAAATGCCATATTTTAGTTTATAACTCAAAAGCAAGTAAACATTATATAGTAGTTGGCCAATACTAACCTGGTGCTGCGATTCGCCGTAGTTGGACTGCGCGCCCTGATAGCCGCGCATATTGCGCTGTGGCATCGGTTTGCCTTGGCCGACGTTCGAGTCGCCGTTCTGCTTTGAAGGACCGCCCATGTTGGACTGGTGCCTGTATTGTGACTGGTGGCTATGGCAAAATAATTGTAATATTTATAAAAATTACTTTTACATTAAGATCTTTCGAAAATAAAGATTTCTAGAGCTTACTTTATACATTGATCAAAGTAATAATTTTAATATTATAAAACAAAAACATAAAACCAAAAACATACCCATGCACCATCGTCGAGTAGTTCTGGTTACTGACGTACGTCTGCTGATTCTGCATCGGCATCGATTGGTAGCTGTTGCTCTTGACGCCATGCTGCTGATTGCCACCAGCACTATTGCCGGCGCCACCTCCAGCTTGGGACATTGCATTGCCACCGACGCCGCCGCTGTTGGGCGGCGGCGTATTGCGCACCATCTTTTGATTCGGCTGCAAAGGTTTGCGCTTCATAACAGTGGCATATTTATTGTCTTGCTGCTGCTGCTGCTGTTGTTGTTGCTGCTGTTGTTGTGGCGGCTGTTGTTGCTGCTGCGACGGTGGCAACGCACTCTTCATGCCGCTCATAGGCGCCACACACGGCTGCGTAGAGTTCGCCTGACCCAGCGGTGTCAACGATGGCGGCGGCTGTTGCATCAGCTCATTGCGCACTGGGCCAGCCGATGACGTTGCACCCGCCGCAGCAGTCGACGCAACAGTTGCCATAACAACGGCCGCCGGTGGTGGTTGCCCCGTGATGCTGCGCTGCTGCGGCTTCGAAATGTAACGCTCAGGTGGCGCCTCACGCACAACGGGCGCCTCGCGCACATCACGCTCGCGATCACGTTCGCGTTCACGATCACGCTCGCGCTCACGTTCACGCTCACGTTCCACCTCCAACGACGGACGCTCGACAGCGGCATACATTGCCTCCTCGTCGCCATTCTCCAAATCGAGTCGCTCTCTGCAGGCAGGATTATTCTCGATCTCGGCCGCTAATTTCTCCGCCTTGATTTCGGCCTCCTTATAGTCGTCCGAGTCCTTTTTGTCCAGCTGCACCGTGTAGTCGGACAGCGAATCGTCGAAGGTGGACTGAACGCCGAACGCGTGCTCGTTTTTCTTGAACATCTCGGCGGCGTCCCAGCCGTTGGAGGCGCCATCGAGCTCAATGTCGATGTCACCATTCATGCCCGCATCCCAGGGTTCAAGCTCCTTTTCGTCAAACCGTGTGCCTAAAATGAAAACAATTATCACACAAGTTTTACGCATTTGAAAGTGGTAAGTAACACTTGCCATTGCATTTCTCTGAAATAGCTGCGTCGGTGGCAAACGTGCCAACGGTCGCATACTGCGAGTCAAAGTCCTTTGCCGAGATGCTTACAACATTGTCGTACGGAAAGATCATATAGTTGGGCACGCTTTTGCCCTCTTCGGGCGCATTTTTGTTCGTCTTAATGCAGCATGGCAACTCCAAGGCAACATCGAAACTGGGCGAGAACGTGCGGAAGACACCTTCGTAGATGTTGCCCGAGCGAAGACGCACCTGCACCACATTACCAACGAGCGCGGTGGCAGCGTGCATAAAGTGCGTATTGTTGTAGACGCCCTGTGCTGGCGGACGACCTTTCGGCTGTCTGTTATCAGTCGTATACCTGTGGGTAGCAATAAAACGTTGACATTTGTATACTCTTCTAAAACAAATTCAGCAGAAAAACACAACCAATGTGTGCTGTTGACAGCTGCATTTTAACATTAGATATCGGCATAAATATCCAATATAATATAAAAATAAAAATTGTATGTTATCAATTCAATTATGGGCCTGCCTGTGCGACTAATTGAACAATTTGTTTCTAATAACGATAAAGCAGTGTTATTTTTAATGTGCACTGTTTTATCGATATTAGCTAATTGACTAAATATTAACCTTTATTCGCACAGGCCCTATATTTATAATTTTAAATTGTATTTTACAAAAATTATAAACAAAACTGATTTAGAAAAAATTGTATTCGATGAATTAAAAAAATATAATTTTATTTATTCACTGAAATTTAACGTTATTTGGGTTTTTTTTTTCAATAGTAATAATCTTATCAAAAATCTAATCAGTTTTACTATCAATGCGCATACAAACATTTTAAGCCTAAAATAAGTAATCTATCTCTAAGGGATTGAAACCTAAAACGATATATGTACATTTAAAACCGTTTCCGATTCCGGTTCCTACCAAAAAAAAAATATATGGATTCCGGTCCCACACATTTTTTTAAATACCGGTTCCAGTATCCAAAAATCAATACAGTTTGGGTACGATTCTTTGCATTCCCCAACAGACACTAAAAATTCTTTAAAATATCAGTTCCGGTTCTAGTTTCAAGATTTTTAACAAGATTCCAATAAAAAAAATATATATGCGATCTTATTCCGATTCTACTAGGGTTGCCATATGACAACAGGTCAATATCAGGATAAATGAAAAAAAAAAATGTATTTTCAAAGGTTTGTCGGAAAAACAAAAAAATTATTTATTAGCGTATTCACAAGTTCATGGTATTTGTACGACATTGTACGAATACGACAGTACGGCAATTTAACTGTGAGCATCACATTTCCGCTTGTTAAAATATTTCGTCAAATAAATGCTGCTGATTCTTATAAAATTAGGATTTTTTAAATTATCATAAATATTCCTCGATAATACGACACCAAAAAGCATGCTTCAGGGCAACTCTTAAATACAACACTTGTGGTATTTCACATTTACAAGGGATGCAAAAACAAATTGACGTTTCTGTGTTGTGTTATTGTATCGTATATATACAACATGGTACGAATACCATATATGTACATAATTTAATAACGATTCCGGTTCTTTGCGGTCCCTGTTTTCATTATAAAAATAAAAAAACGTAATCAAAATCGATAAAAATAAAAACTAATAAATCGATAACCAAAACAAAGAGTAATTTTTAATCAGTTTATAAACGATGCACAGCTTCGCCAATGCTAAGTTCTCATGCTGTTTCAGCGTTAAAAAAACTAAGGTTGTATGAATGGTATCACCATTTTCCAATCCCGCCCAACTTCTAGGTGACAATTACAATTTTTAATATAAATCTTTGTTTATATTTTTAACTCTGTTCTTCGTCGGTCAGGAGTTATATCATTTTAATTTATAATTATAAAATAGGTGCACGCCCTTCTGTCCAATCTCGCACACATTTGGCAAAAAGATACAACAACCACAATATACATAACTGGTCCACATATCAGGCTCATATGTACACAGATATTTTGAAGTAAATATAGAGTATTACCATGCCCATAAAATACAAATCTTAGGAGGAGAATTTCTAATGCATGTAATGAATATTTTGGAAATTGTGCCACACTATTATTATTAACATTTAAAGGATACTTTACAAAAAAAATCAATAAACTACTCGACTTTGTGACGTTTTTTTCGCATCCTGTGAAATTTGCTTTTTGTTGGTTACGATCTTTTGCCTGTAAGATATCGATATATAAGTGTGATAATATGTTATATAATAAATATTCCAAAAAGATCAATTTAAATTCACAAATTCAATTTTAAATTCAAAACAAACCAATTGCTAATCAGAAATTCTATTTAGGGTGTGTGCGAGTTCGACTAAAATTCGGTAACCGGTAATTGTTCAAGTCCATAATCAAACCATTATCACATGTGTGTTTGCTGTCTTCCAATTTAGTTCAATTTTGTTTTCTCGAAAATTTGCTTAATTTGAAAAGTCGAACACTGCATTTTCGACAAAATTTAGTTTAGTCAGCAATTAGTCGAACTCGCTTACACCCTTAAATTATATTCATTAATTCGATTTAAATTATATTTTCTATTTGGTTTTCAAAATACATCAATTGAAATTCTAAACTCTTCATTTGAAATCAAGAATATATCATTTGAAATTCAAAATACATCAATTGAAATTCTAAACTTTTCATTTGAAATCAAGAATATATCATTTGAAATTCAAAACTTTCCTTTTGAAATTCAGAAAATATCAACTGAAAATATTCTATATTTCAAATGTATTTAATATTTATAATAGTATACTGAGGGTGTGTAGGAGTTTGTCTAAATTTGAAGAATAAGTAAACTAAATTATTGCATTTTCATTCGATCGTTATTCGATAAACGTAATTCCGAAAAATCGATAACACAGTACAATAAAATATACCATTTTTTTAAGGTAATACGGGGTCGCTTGGATCGCACGCAATTAAGGGTGCGAATTCGACTAAATTGCTGACTAAACTAATTGAACGGCTTTTCATTCGATCGCCATTCGGTAACATGTAATTGTTAAAGTCCATAATCGATCGATTATCAATTGTCTGTTAATTGTCATCCAATTTAGTTCAATTTAGTCTGCTCAAAAATTTGCTAAATTGAAAAGTCGAACACTGCATTACCGACAAAATTTAGTTTAGTCAAGAATTTAGTCGAATTCGCACACACCTTCAGTTGGTGTCTTCAGCAATGTAGTTAATGATAAACATGCGCATTTTTCTTACCTTGACAACATCGTCTCAACGCTTTTCTATAATACTCTTTTTTTTTAGATTTTAACCCTACCAATTACAAATTCTGACATACCGCGTGAACGCTTGAGAAAACTGTTATGCACTATTTGGAAAAATGTTACACAAAAATGCTACTTTTTTTAAAATACCAATATATTTTATTTCTTCGTTAATACGTTACATGCACATTTGACAAAAATGTTCGAAAGCTTTTATATGTTATATCGTCGTTGTAGAACTAAAAGTCACCAACTACATATTCAAAATGCCAATTATTCATTTACAAAAATCTTTATATATCTGTCAATTTCTGAATGATGAGCTCAATATTTGTAACAAATAATAAGAAAATGTGAATCTATCAATTGGTATTTCAACTTAAAAAATTTATCAATTACTTTTCGTATAAAAAACCAACAAACTCAAAATTTCAGATGTTCATAAAAAAGTATTTTTGGTGACTTTTAGTTCTACAACGACGATATATTCTTATAGATTTCGACATTCTACAAACAATGGCGTATTCAGTTAATTTATCTTAGTCGTACTGTGACAAGGATATTCGACTGAAACGAAATTCCATGTTATTATTTATGTTTTTGCTTGGTTAGCGTTAAATGAAAAGTTTTAAGAAATATATTCAATTTTATTTTTCTAATCCATTGAATTTTGATCGAATGTGAAGTTCGGAAATACCTTGAATATTTTATTCAATTTAAAAAATTAAATAATATACAAAGTGAAAATACAAACACATTTTACAGTTCAATTCGGGATCTTTTCAAGTTTCTATACAGAATTTAAGAACTGAAAAATTAGATTGAGCTTTCCAAAAGAAAAAAATATAACATATTTAACGTAACCAAATATAGAATATTCATGTTAAATTCATGTGCAATGTAATATCAAATTTTCAATATATAGTTGGTGAATTTCCAATGTGTATTATACAATTTTAATAATTTAAATTGAAAGTCATTAAGCAACAACAATTTAATTTGCATTTAATATCGCAAGGTTTAGAATATACCAATGAGGTGGATGAAACGTACAAAAAAAATGTATATTAAATTTTGCTTACGTTAAAATAAACAAAATATAAAAAGAAAAATACGTGGAATTTTTGTGACGATTTTTCCAACTTTGGCTTAATTGCAATTGATTGAATGAAAGAAGAAACTGCGCGCCGCAGTTAAATGCAGATAGCAAGACAAAGATATTCGAGAGGAAACAAAAACAAACAGCGCAAAAATAGTGAAATAAAGCGGAATTTGATAAACAAAAAACAAGTTTCAAAAGCAACAAATTAGAGAGGCTTCAAGTGAAAACAACAAAGCAAGTGGAATGAACTTACATGAAACACACAGCACCAAGCGGCGATGACGATGATGATGATGACTAGTTATATAATGCGAAATATGTTGAAGCCAGCGTCAAACCAAAGACTACAAACTACACACAGTACGGAGCGAGCACTGAGTGAAAATGACCCACATTAAAAAAAAAAATAAACGCAACGTCAGTGCAAATAGTTGGACAACGGAAGAGTAGACATATAGGCGTATCATACAAACAGACGGACAAGGTGGCTGCCCGAAGGGTGCAGTGCAAGTGGGTGGGTGGCTGGATGGATGGCTGTGACTAAATGATGGGTAGGGTCTAGGTTAGGTGCTGCACAATACGGGGAGCCTACTAGCAATGCAAATGCATCAATTCATACGAACAAAAATGCGCTGCGCACATAAACAAATGTTGTAAATTATCAAACAAAGGAAAATTTTGCAAGTTGTACATAAATCAATTTGTTGTATTTTAAATGGCGCAGAAGTTTATTAGAGGGAAACTTAAAGTCAGCTGCCAGTGTGTCTCTGAGACAGCACCGACCTAAACAAAAGTGCGGCGTTTGCATTTTAACCACCAACCTTGGGACGCCTTGTGGGCGATTTTTCCGCTTGCTGTTGTTGTTCATGTTGCTGCTGTAGCGCTTAGATTAGTTGCTGCTGCTAGTGCTGTTGTTGCTACTGCTTTAAATGTTGCTACTGCTGCTTTAGATGTAGCTATTGCTACTGTAGCTGTTGCTGCTACTTTAGCAGTTGCTATTGCTACTTTCGCTGTTGCTGCTGCGGCTGCTTTTACACAAATTCCAACCGCTTTTGGATTTGTTGCACAATTTTTGGACGCTTCCTTTTGCAAGTGGCGCTGACGACGTTCCGGGCGGCAGCGCTTCGCAGTCGAGACCGGTTCTGCAAAGAGGCGCTGCTAAAATTCTTCTTCTATGGGCTGCACTTTTAACTGCTGCTATTTGTTCGTTTTATATGCTGCGGGCGCCTTAACAACTCTTGGCCTTTTTTTACTTTTGGCTAAGATAATATATATTTATATATATTATATTTATAATTTGCTGCGATAAACTGCTAAATTTTTGCAACAATAAAGACAACTTTTCACTTTTTCCTCTACTGCCGCTGCTGCTACTGCTGTTTCTTTGAGCAATATTTTGCTACTTCCTCTTTCAGCTGCTGCTTTTCACTTTTCATTCGTGCAAAGTTTCTTTCAATCGCTTCTCCGCTTTGCACTGCGCTTCGTAGTTGACGTTGCGGCGCTGCTGCGTTTTTACTTTTTTCAACTACTCTTCTTCTTGTTCTGCCCTTTTTTCACTTTGCTGCAAATTTTTTCTTCACGTTTTTTTTTTTCGTTTTTAGGCTGGCCTCTTTTTCGCTATTTAGCCAATTATTTTGCACGCAGTTTTTTTGCCAGATGACACTACTTCTTTGTAGTTTCGCTGGTGTTTATTTGCGTGGCAGAGTCTGCCCAGTTTCATTAATTCCGTGAATTTGTTGATAATTAATTTAAATAAAGATTTTATTGCTATAAACGCTGCTAGGTCTGTCACACCGTTCGCACTGCTTTATCGTGCAGTACTTGTCGTCGTTTTCTCTTCGGGCTCGTTCGGTGACCACGCGTTGGCGTGCAGTGTTGCAAAATACGTAGTTTTGTAGTGTTTTAGTAGTAGTTTTTTTTCCAAATTGTTATCGTCAAATATCACCATTTTTCATATATACCAAATATCAGAATTTCCTAAAATATAAGAATTTTCTAAAAAAATTTATCGGAAATTTTCACTGTGATCGAAAAATATTGTCAAAGCAGCGCAAGCAAAGGAGCCGCTGAAACACCGGATATTTATACTAAGAGTGTCTGCGAATTGGACTAAATTGCTGACTAAACTAAATTGAACGTCTTTTCATTCCGCCGCCATTCGGTAACCGGTAATTGTTAAGGTCCATAAACGAGCGATTATCATATGTCTGTTTGCTGTCATCCAATTTAGTTCAATTTAGTCTGCTCAAAAATTTGCTAAATTGAAAAGTCGAACAATGTATTACCGACAAAATTTAGTTTAGTCAGAAATTTAGTCGAATTCGCACACACCCATAATTTGTGGAAGATTATACAGAACTTGAAATGACTTGGCTAAAGTCAGCAGTTTCAATTACAAACATTTGTTGAGTTTAATGCATACCTTTCCCAGTCGACACCTACACACATATTTTATGGTTACCGTAAATTACAAACGATTGACGATTCAAATAAATTTTAATGAAAAGAACAATCATATTTTGTTCGTTATTTTTCGAGTGTTTATATCGTAAGAAAATAGTTTATCAAAATGTATTATTGTTTGTCTAATCAAAAGTTCTTTTTTTTTTTAACAAGAATTAATGACTTGTTTTGGTGAAAATTTAAAATCATTTGCTGTAATTAAGAAGTAAGTAAATGCAATTGAGAGCATAATATAAACATGTGAAACTTAAATCTGCCATTTTATTTTTAATTTTTTCTGTTCTATAACTCATTAAAGTTCAATTTGTTTTATTAATATTATTATTATATTTTTACTTGTCGTTCTAAATTCCAATACATTTTAGTTAATTTAGTAAAAATTAAATAATTAAATAATTAAATTAAATAATTAAATAATTAGTAATAATTAAAAAAAAGTATTAATATTTATAAATGTTACATTTTTTAGTTTATAACGAGAACCCGTATTTTTATCATCGATTTTCTTTTGCAGTGCGCGAGTATGTTCGGTAAAATGAACGAACAAAATTACCGACAATTGCAGTTGCCATAATGTTGCCACATTTTTTCTACCAGATATGTTTTCCATTACAGTGCGTCTGCACTAACCATATTTCATGGTAATATTTATATCCGACAAATTCTATGTTTGTGCCAAAAAAACGATATTATTCAATTATGTTAATATATTTTATTGAAAAACTTATATTTTGCACTCGCTCCACGGTATAATTAAAATTCATCACAGATTTTTGCATTACGAACTTATATAATAAATTACTTAATCGATACTAAAAATTGATAAAATGAAATTTGTAAGTACCCAGCAAACGCCAGGGTTCAAGCTCATGCTCATGTTCCTTGAATCTATTTTGAATCTATATCTTGAATGTTGTGATTTTATTTGACAAATATTTTAGTACAATTGTTTGAAGTTTTTTTTTTATATAAAGATCACAATTTTTCAATATTAAATTATAATTGCCACAAAAGTGGCTCGATTTGTTCACACGGTGCGCGCGTCTCATCTATTAAGCAGACGTAAATCTGCTTGTGCAGGACACTTTGTCCTCGCATCATAACAAAATGTGAGTAAAATTGATCACTTATTTCTCAAGGAACTTAAAATATTCCCCAACACTCATCTTTTACAGCACACCAAAAATCAAGTTCAAGAAAAATTACTCTCATTAGCAGTACAGCCATATACTGAAACGATATTTTCTCTGTTTCAATAGCAGTTGGAGCTGTGCGTCGGCGGCATTTCGGGGAAAGACGCCTCCAATGAGTTCTTCAAAGTTAATTATTTTTATATTTAGTATTTATATTAATTATCCCATAGTTCTGTATTTAACATATTTAAAAAATTAATATATTTGTTGGCCCATTTAAAATGTTATTAATATTCATTAATGAATCTTTTTAAATACTTTATTGAGCCAGTTTATGCTCATGATTAGATAGATTCTATTCAAATGATCTCAGTTGAATGACGCATTTTGCTCGAAACGCATATGTTTCCAGACTCATTTCTGAATGAAAGCTTGAGCGATCAGGCTCAGGAAAAAGATTGAAATACGCTCATATATGAGCTTCAGTGTTTGCTGGGTAATTATTTTGATTTGAATTTATTTCGAAATGTCAAAGTCATGGCAGACTTTATGGAGACATTTTAGTCATACCATAATGTTTGACATTTATGGCAAGGCATGCAGTGTCTCTGTAATACATCCCAGCCAACGCAAGAACTCCGAAAAGATTGTTTTCACAATCTTTTGCCTGAGCCTGAGCGCTCATGTTTCATTCAGAAAAGAGTCTTGAAATATACCTTTTTTGATAAAAATGCGTCATTCAGACCTGAGCATACGTAGAAGACTCTTTTGTGAGTCTTGTTTCGGAGCCTAAAAATAATCTAGAAAATGAGCCTAAACATAAACTAAAAATGCTCTTGTAACTGAATCTTATAAGATACATTTTTTGTTGAAAAAAGCTTCAGAAAAGGGTCCCAAAATCTAATAAGCCGAAAATTGATCTGTACCGGAAATTGATTTTTATAAATTAGTAATTTCTTGCAATATTATTAACAAAACAGGTTAAATTGTTTAATATATTAAATTGTGCATTTTAACAAAAAGAATTAAAGAACAAAAAAAAGGACAAAAATAACATAAAAAAAGATGTCAAACTTTGGAATCGACTAAGTGGAACAACGGGCGCTGATCGTTCGTAGTTTCATACATCATGCAACCCTAGCAGACGCCGTCGCCCTGCGCTATTACATAATTGGCATTGGGTGCATGTGCAGCGTTGTAGACCTCCTTGAAATTACAGCAGTTTCCATTTCAGTATTTTTTTTTCCTTCAAAACCACGTATCATCGTTCCTCTAAACTGCGCACCACCATCGATTCACGTGACGCCAATTGGTCGTTCCATTTCATGCGGTATCGATGAACCTTCCAAACCGCCACGTCCTAGCTTGCCAAAGTCGCCATCGCGCCATTGGAACCACCCGCATTGTACAACAAAAATATTTCCGTAAATTATGGCAGGTGAACCCACCATGTTAAAAAAGTTAAAAATTAACAAGGATACTCAGGAAAATAGCAAAGACTAATATTTATTTCGACTAAATTGTTAACTAAACTAAAGTTTGTCTGTAATGCAGTGATTAGTTTTAATTTAGGGTGTGTGCGAATTCGACTAAGTAGCTGACTAAACTAAATTGAACGACTTTTCATTCGATCTCCATTCGGTAACCGGTAATTGTTAAAGTTCATAATCAATTGATGTATTAATAGTTTTTTTTTTAAGTCAAAAGTTTTCTAATTAATTCAATAGTATTTGAAAAATTCAGTACCATTAATTTAAATATTTCGATACTATTATTTTTAATAGAATAAAAACTTTTTTTTTTAATGGTTTCCTCCTATAATAAACGTAGTATAAATAACATAAAAAAGGAATACAAACATGTTCATTTTGTACGTCATTCTGCTTGTTTGCTCAAAATGGTCGCATGTATTTTTTTTTTGTAATAATCCACATTACATGACATTGGTAAGCACTTAATGTATTTAATGTAAATGCACTAAGAAAACAAGATGTTTATAAAAGTCTTGCTGCAACTATCTGTTTAAATTTACACCTTATAGCAAATATTCAAACATCCCATAAGTTTCAATAAAGTTGCAGCAAAACTATTAATATTTTTTAAATATGACATATATGAAGATAGTTACCAGATATATGCAGACTCAAGTATTACTATCAATTATTGGAAACTAAAGCGAACATTAAATGTGTAATAACCTTTTACAATAAGTGTGTTTTTGTGATTTATAAAAGTGAATTTCAAATAAATTAACTAAAATCCATTTTTGTTTTAATAAAGTATTAGGAAAATGTAATTCAACTATACCATAAAATAAATAATACGCAGGTATCATTTGAACTATTTGAACTAGGTATCATTGAGAACTATAAATATTCTTGATTATTGTAATTAAAAGAATACATTATAAAATGTATGGTACAATATCATTTTGTATTAAAAATTTGAATATTATTGAACTAATAGTACGGAATGGAAACCATGCACAAAGCTTCAAAGATATATGTTATGATTGAAAAAGTATATTTAAATTGTCACGGATATGAAATATTTAAATGCAAACATAAACCGTTGACAAACATCACACTCACGTCAGTTATATTACGTTTTGTCCAGACTTCATTCAAAATGTCAGGTCACACTCTACAATTCACAATTTAAATTATATTCATATTAGATTATTTATCTTAAATCAATAAAGTCTCACCGCATCGCAGTTATTTTTGGCAAATATAAATGTGGGCTTTTTATTAAATAAATAATATAATAAAACACAGTCAAACAAAAAACGAAGGCTTTCTTACAATATAAATTATTTACTTTTCTGTATAATTATTTAAATATAGTTTTAAGTTTATTATATATTTTTTAAGTTTATGTAGTTTAATTAATTTTTAACTTTAAATAACAACAGACACTAAAAATGTTGACTTTGGTTTTAAGATAATGTATGTATAATTATTTAAATACAGTTTTAAGTTTATTATATATTTTTTAAGTTTATGTAGTTTAATTAATTTTTAACTTTAAATAACAACAGACACTAAAAATGTTGACTTTTGTTTTAAGATAATGTATCTATTTTTAAAACAACTTCTAGAGCAGCTTATATAAATTATTCCCATGAACTAGAATAAATAACCACATAAAACTAATTGACAAAGATTTCTTATCTGTAAGAAAAACTAATAAAAGTTATATGATATATACAGTGGCGTTCATTTCATTTTATTTCATCTACTGTGATATTCACATTACAGATTACCTTTAATTAATTACAAAAATTTATATATTAAGGTTGTGTGCGAATTCGACTAAATTACTGACTAACTAAACTGTACGGCTTTTCATTCGATCGCCATTCGGTAAGCGGTAATTGTTAAAGTCCATAATTAATTGATTATCATATGTCCGTTTGCTGTTATCCAATTTAGTTCAATTTAGTCTGCTCGAAAATTTGCTAAAATGAAAAGTCGAACACTGCATTACCGACAAAATTTAGTATACTGTGTGTGTGCGAATTCGACTAATTTACTGATTAAACTAAATTTGGTCGGTAATGCAGAGTTCGACTTTTCAATTTAGTAAATTTTCGAGTAGTCTAAACCGCTTAACGAATGGCGATCGAATGAAATGTCGTTCAATTTAGTTTAGTCAGCAATTTAGTCGAATTCGCACACAACCTTAATACGATCCTGTTCAATTGTGGGATATTTACACCGAAGTTCATCTCGTAGATCGGATCGAAGTACAGGACTGTCTCACCCATTCGATCACGCTGACTGTACACACAGAAAAATCCTCTATAAGGTTACTCGAACCAACGTTTTATTGTTGCAAACGAAATACATTTGTTGTAGCCTCTTGTCATTAAAATAAGGTACGTTTATTATTTTACTAAGACCGAAATGTTAGTCCGGACAACTGCACATTCGGTTGTCGTAACCTCATGATTGCATTTTTTCATTCTGCCAAAATTGACCTTCGTGCATTTGTTGCGGTAACTCAATGTGTTGTTGTATCAACAAAAAGAGCCTTGATCTAAGCCACACTATTATATGTTGACAATGATTAACTGTTTTAAAACGTGACGTATCTACAGGTTGACTGAATTCTTTTTCGAAATCATTGCCATCATTTTTAATCCTACATTTTATTATGTTTTTATATTAGTCAAAATTTTCCTAAAAACTTTGGCCATATTCAGATAACAAAATAGAAATATTATATACAATTTAAGCATTGTTATTATTTAATAAACTTTAAGAAATAAAATTTTAAGTTTATTTTTGTTGAAATGGAAAAATACTTCAGAATCGCATTAAGCCCCCAAAATTATTTGCATGTTGTTAGGCAGTCACATATCGTTTTGCGATAACTTTTTCCTTATCAAAAAAGAAAAATTATCTCTTGTCGGTCACAGTATCAGTAGCTGTGGATATAACTACATCATCTAACTACTGCGCATCATGCTGATTTTATTTGTGAATCTTTCAAAGATTTTGGCAGTTTTCATCTAAATTCCCTGCTAAGCGCATGTTTTGACAGCAATTAGCAAAGTTCTTTCAGTATAAGTTCCGTGTATTTAGGCAAAAATAAAAAAAGGGGCTCGTTGATACTTGATAATGTCAAGCAAAAAAATACAGATCGAAGGTAGTAGGAAATTTGGTATTCCTATTTTAATTTATTATGGTTTTCAATAAAACTATATAAATCATAACTCAAGGATTTATAAATGTGTTTTTAATGATCATGTGCAAAAGTGGTATTTCCATAATAAATAGTATCAAAGAGAAATTATAAAAAATACAAAAATATAAATAATACTAAGAGTATTCATTTCACTTCGTATATATTACGTATATGCGTATGTCGTAAGAATTATAAGCTTTATAGTGTACAATTTGTACGAAATTCGCAAATACGCAGCTGATACGAAGTGAAATGAATACCCTTATTATAAAGTTTTTAAAATAGAAATAAATAACATATTTTATTTATTTCTATTTTAAAAACTTTATTAAAAAAATTCTTCTCATGAGCTTTCGAACCAAATTGATCGTTATTTGCCAAGTAGAAAATTGTTACCCATTATTTTATATCCGTCCCTGAACAGAACGATAAGTCATTCTTACAAAAAAAACCTGACATATTCCTATAGGGTAAGTCTACTTTCAAATACGAAGGAGAAGAAATCAAAATTAAAATCGTTTAATAAAAAAACTCGATCAATGCTCGAGCGAAACTTTAATATATCGGATAAACATTTACATTGAATCATCGATTACTGAAATGGAAATAATACCAATTCGATGAAATCAAATTTCAACTCTATATTAATTGGAAGTTAAAACATGTCTCCTGAATAATGGCGATAATACAGAAGAAACAAATTGTCGCATTTACAAATCTGCTAATTATTTGTACAAATCTTAAAGTTTTAATGTTAATTCGATTTGTGTGTTGAGAAGAAAAAGTTAGAGCTATTGTTACTGTGATAATAATTCAATATAAATTGTAAACCGCACGATAGTTTAATTACTACGATTGCATGTCGCACTTACGAATTTCTAAAAGTGATCTCTTAACGAGCAATTTCAAACACTCGAAAAAAATATGAGATTTGGTACTTCCCCATATTTTTAATGCAAACTCATGAATTAAGATTTTTCTGTAAAAAAAAGTGTAAAGTGACAAAGATATATTTTTTTTGTTCTTTATGCTATATTCTTTCTAAATATAAAATAAGTTTATTATAAAAAAATAATGTTCAGACTACACTCAGAAAACAGTTTCTTAATATTACAGAAAACTAACTTGAATTTCAAATGTTTCAACGAAACATTTTCTTTAAAAATGGAAAGTAAACTCTTTACCTATATAAGGAAATTTTCTATATTAAATGAAAATTCAATTTCCTCATTATAGAAATCATCTGTGTGTTTTATGTCTCTCAATTTTGTACAATTTATATTTTTGGAAAAATTTGAAAAATTTAGTCTAATTCGCACACATCCTAAATCGCTGACTAAACTAAATTGAACGGCTTTTCATTCGATCGCCATTCGGTAATTGTTAAATTCCATAATCAATTGATTATCATATGTCAGTTTACTGTTATCCAATTTAGTTCAATTTAGTCTGCTCGAAAATTTGCTAAATTGAAAAGTCGAGCACTGCATTAACGACAACATTTAATTTGGTCTCCAATTTAGTCGAATTCGCACACAACCCTCGAATATCAAACACTGCATTACCGACATATTTAGTTTAATCTTCAAATTATTATTCTTTATTAGTCAAAATATTTAGTCTTAAAAATAAACTCGCCCACACTCTAAATTAATAATAAATCTTAAAATGTATTGTATGGCTATATATTCTACACATTTTTTAGAATTTTAATAATTAATTAACATAAATATTTGTATTCTAAAAGACCAACACATTTAATTGTATTAAGAATCAAGAGTAATTTGTAATATTCAATGGTATTTCCGATTTAAAGCATGCATTTTCAATTGATAAATTTTAATAGTAAAAACTATTGAATTAATAAAAAAAACTATGAATTTAATGGTATATTTTTTGCGAGTGTCAATATCGTAAAAAAAACACTTGAAATTCTCAGAATTTTGTTTGTTTTGCAAAGTATTATTATTATTTATAGAAAGCTGGTTTAATATCAATGATATTATTTGCAAACTAACGAGCTTCAAACGTCTGTCTGCTCGACAGCACCGCTCAGTCAGAAATGAGGGTTACAAAGGTGCAAACAATTTGGCTGGCTCTCAAGGCAAGCTTAGCATCAAGCAATACAAAAGTAGAAAAAGTTAAAAATCCTCCATCTACGGATATTAAAGAAGGAACCACAAAAGACTGTGAATCGAAAAATAAAATTGTTACGACTGATAACCCTACAATAGATAATTTAGATGCTGTGCATATTGCTAAAAATTGTAATGTTTGAACTCAATTTGAATTTAATAATTTATCTGCCCAATCTATTTATTGAATTATAATTTAAAAATCTTTGCAGCTTCCACGGAAGAGAAACCTTTCAAGAATGGCATCGATATGCCAGAGAAATTCGATATTCCCACATTCGACATTGATAAATATGCACCCGTGCCGCCTCCGCATTGGCTCTTTCGACGCATCTACTTTCTGAGCTGGATCAAGAGCTATAATCGCGAAATGGCCGTTTCCGATCTGATTGCCGGCATCACACTTGGCATGACCATAATACCACAGAGCATAGCGTATGCCGCACTGGCGGGCCTCTCGTCCGAATATGGTCTGTACTCGGCCTTTATTGGTTCGCTCATATATGTGTTCTTCGGCACAATACCACAGGTCTCCATTGGTCCGACGAGTTTAATGGCATTGATGGTGCTGCAGTTTTGCGCTGACAAACCAGTGCAATTTGTTATTGTGTTGGCCTTTTTGGCGGGTATTGTGGAACTACTGATGGGCGTCTTTCAATTAGGTAAGATTACTGAGGTTTTGGATAAAACACGATCACTTTTTTTTTTATTTAATTTTCTAGGGTTTATTGTCAATTTTATACCCAGTCCAGTCACAAACGCTTTTACCAGCGGCACCTCCATGATTGTGGGTCTGGTGCAATTGAAAAATTTGCTAGGTGTTAAAGTGCCGGGTCTTCCGAGCATAAGTGAGTTCTGGCATAGCATACGACCCGGTGATGCTACCATGGGCCTGACGTGTTTCACCATTCTGCTCTGTTTGCGCGTAAGTATTATTCGGGAATACGAAATGTCAAACAATTCATCACAGCATCGTCTCGTCTCTTTTATTATAGAAACTTTCACAAGTTAAATTCAAAGAGGACACTCCATCGACGCGTCGCCTAAAGAAGATTCTCTGGTACATCAGCATTTCGCGCAATGCTCTGGTAGTGTTTTTCTCCGCACTGGTGGCCTTTATTTGGATGAATAAACATTCAGTGGAGGCGGTGCCCTTTGCGCTGTCCTCCAAAGTCGTATCGGGTATGCCGACGCTCAGTTTACCACCCTTTGCTTTTCAGTATAATAACGTCACGTATGTGTTCACCGATATCTGTCGTGAACTGGGTGCTGGCATTATAGTGGTGCCTATCGTAGCGGTGCTGGCAAATGTTGCCATTGCAAAAGCATTTGGTATGTAATATACAAATTTTAAAACTTTCTGAACTTTACTAACTGCTTTTTAAATTTTAAATACAGTCAAAGACGGCAATCTGGATGCCTCACAAGAAATGTTGACGCTGGGTCTGTGTAACATTGCCGGCTCCTTCTTTAGTGCGATGCCCACGTGTGGCGCATTCACACGTTCGGCTGTCAGTCAGGCCAGTGGCGTGCGCACACCCATGGCAGGCATCTACACAGGTGAGATGTGTGTTTTTTTTGTGTTTTAGTGTAATAATTGAAATTTACATAGGAACTCTTGTGCTGTTGGCCTTGAGTGTATTGACGCCCTACTTCCAATACATTCCCAAGTCCTCACTCTCAGCGGTGCTCATTGCCGCCGTATTCTTTATGGTAGGTTCAAGATCTTTTAAAGGACTCTATAAATAAAAATACTGTCTTTTAATTACAGATTGATCTAACACCTATAATCAAACTTTGGAAGACCAACAAGAAGGATCATTTCAGTTGGGTGGGCTGTTTCATAGTGTGTATTTTGGCGGGCGTTGAGATGGGCCTGTTCTTTGGCATTGTCGTCAACATGATCATTATTCTCATGCGCCTGGGGAACCCCAAGGTGGATGTAGATGTGCGACAGGTAATTAAAAATCAGAGGTCAGAGATAATGGTTAACATTTTCGGAGGTTCCTGTATAACTCTCACTAAATAACATTTTTTAATTAAATCAGTGAACACCCAAAAATTAAAGCAAACAAAAATAAAAAGGTTTTGGTCTGAGAGAAACTTTTATTTTTGAAAAATTTCCAATAATTCTGGACCACAAACCCTAAATTTCGAAATAAATATTTTTTTTCGAAAAAAATGTTTGATCGACAAAATCAACAATGTTCGAAAAAAAAATTTTAAAAAAAATTTCAATGACAAAAACATCGCAATTGTTGTAATCACCATTTCCAAAAAAAAAAAAATGGTTTGACAATGTTCGAAAATTTTCGAAAAAAAATGCTTATATATATATATATATATAAACAATGTTTGAAAAAAAAATATTTTTAAAAAAATTTTTGGACGACAAAAAAAAGCAAAGATCTATTTAAAAACATATTCATTTTCAGACAACATTTTTAAGCGACAAAAACACCGCAACGTTCGAAATTATTTTCAAAAAAATTTATATTATAAACAATGTTCGAAACATTTCGAAAAAACAATATTGTAAAAAAATGTTTGGACGACAAAAAGAACGCAAAGATCTATTAAAAAACATATTCGACAAAAAATTCTGAAAAAATATTAAAAAAAAATTTCAATTTCATCGCAATTGTTGTAAACACCATTTTCCAAAAAAAAAATGTTTGACAATGTTCGAAAATTTCCGAAAAAAAAATGTTGGTAGACAAAATTTTTAAGCGACAAAAACACCGCAACGATCGAAATTATTTTCAAAAAAATTGATATATATAAACAATGTTCGAAACATTTCGAAAAAACAATATTGTTAAAAAATGTTTGGACGACAAAAAGAACGCAAAGATCTATTAAAAAACATATTCGACAAAAAAAATCTGAAAAAAAAAATGTTGCGATGTGCAATGCTCGAAATCATCATTTCACAAAAATATATATTTGGCAAATACAATGTTCGAAACATTTCGAAAAAAAATATTGTTAAAAAACTGTTCGGACGACAAAAAGAAATAAAATGAAATAAATTAAATAAAAATTTTCCACAAAAACATAAATGTTTGTAAAATTCCGAAAAAAAAATGTTTGACGACAAAAAACAACGGAATGGTCGAAATCACAACAATTTTTTATGTTTCTTCAATAAATTTTTGCGACAACAAAAAAATACTTATAAATGAGACCAATTGAATTTTTATTAACCAAAGAACATTTAAAATAAAGGTTTTCAACCAAAGACCTTTATTTTTAAAAATAAAAAATATATCTAAACCAAAGATCTTTATATTTTTTGAAAAATAATATCTCTCACAGAAAAACCAAAGGAAAATAAAGGTTAATAGTTATTTCTGATCTCTGGTATAAAGTAAAATTCACTATTAACCGACCTCAATATAGGATAGTGTTAGTATTTAAGTAATCTAAAGTTAGTTTTTAATAATTGAGATTGAACCAATTAAGAGTCAAGAGTCCCAATAAATTTTAGAATAAATGATATGATTCCGCATAGCTTACATCTAATTCACTCCCATTTTTTTTAACTAGGTCGATGGCACCACCTACTTGCATGTCGTCGCCCACTCGGACATCTACTACACGGGCATCGATTATATGCGCACCACAGTGCGTACTGCCTGCACTCTGTACAAATACGATTTTCCCGTGGTGTTGGACTGCACGCGCTTCATGCAATTTGACACTACGTGTCTAGAGTCACTCACAGCGATGGCCAAAGAGCTGGGCGAACATGATGTGCTCATCGTTTTGCAGCACATGAGCCTGCAGTTGCAGCAAAACATGCCAGCACTGGCGAATGTGCGCTACTGCAATGACGTGCTGTGCGCGAATATTTTGACGTTCGAACAAATAGAGTTATAAGTTATGAGTGTAGTATCTAGTTTTTATTATTTTATTTGTTTTTATTTAAATTTAATCTAAGACACTTGTTGATCAAAGGCTACAACGTACACACGGTATCTGGGTATCTAGAAAAGTATCTATGTAATTGAGA
Organism: Dryomyza anilis; assembly: GCA_951804985.1. Lineage (NCBI taxonomy): Eukaryota > Metazoa > Arthropoda > Insecta > Diptera > Dryomyzidae > Dryomyza > Dryomyza anilis. Next base: position 21,674,359 of record OX638132.1, on the reverse strand, counting down.
TGTTTGGTTGACGTTGCGGCGGCCGCCCGCAGCAATTGCTAGTGTTATCGCTGTTTTTGATTAAATCTGCGTGTCGCTTATTTGTAGCAATGACATTGTATATATTTTATATTTGTTTAAAATTTAGCTAGGTGCCTTTGTAAAGTTAGGTTAATGTGAAACAATAAAAAATACTTAATTCATTAAAAGCTTTTTATTTGTACTTCTAATTATGCGATTATTAAATGTGTTTACTTTGAATGGATTGAGTTACTGCGTTTCCACAGAAATAATACATAATAAAAATGAACATATAAATGTTAATATGGTGAAAGTTAAATATGGTTGGATCTAAGTAAACTCTGAAAATTTTATTTTATTTTTAATACAATTTTGATTTTTTTTTTAAATAGAATCAAATTATACGGCATAACCAATAAACGAAAAAAAGTCGACTTTAAAAATAATAGCACACACAGAGAAATAATATAGTTGCGACAACCTACTATGCTCTTTAAAATCATATAAGGTGGTTACAATCAAAGTATAGTAATATCAATTGAATTTCAACAATAATAAGGTATAATCTATATATAATAATTTTTTAGTAGAACATTTACTATAATATGATTGTCCTATTACACATCCTTTTTCATAGAAATTCAGGTAAACTATACTACTATTCAGTAATTTTTATGTAAAATATAAAAGCATTTTGAGCTTATATAAATTTTAATATTATTTGTAGCCAAAAATCGTAGTTAAAATTGTCTTTTGGACGTTTTGTTCCATCCAGAATTTCTTTGTGATTTATTATGAAAAAAACTATAAATTTTGGAAACAGTGTATTTGGCTTCAAGCCCAAATATTAGAAAATTCTATACGGTATATTGAAAGATGTAGGGTAGGTTAGGTTTTTAAGGGTGTGTTGCTGAAATCTAATCAGCAAACACTCACGGGGGGCCTAGTGGTCCATTGTGTTCCCTTTTTATCTGTGTGGTAGCTATATTTTGTTGACAACTGTGGGTTAGTTTCTTCGAAACCAACCTGATCTTCTTACGAACCCTAGTAGATTTTCAATTGGAACTTCAACTATTTCTTCCAGTTCTCCAAAGAACCTGTTCCCCATGTACTGGAGTCGGCGCGTTTGTAGATTTGGACAGTCGCATAGTAGATGTACGATTGATTCTACTTCCTCAATTTCTTTGCAGCTCCTGCAGTGGTCGGACGCGGGGATGCCCAGTCTTTCGCCATTGTGCCGATTGCACAATGACCTGTCAGGACGCCGATGAGGATGCGGGTAGCTTCTTTATTGTTATTTATCAAGCTTTTTGTTCTTTTTTCATTGGTGTGTGGCCAGAGACGACGTGACCAGTTTGCGTTTGTTTGTTCCGTCGTTTTAAGGTCAATATGCCTTCTTAGGACACCTAATGGAATCCTAGTCGAAGAACATGCATCCTCTATTCTACGTAAAGAACCCTGTCGCGCTAGCTCATCGGCTTGTACGTTCCCTTCTATATTGCTATGTCCGGGAACCCAGCATATGGTTATCGCATGGGATTCACTTAGTATGTTGAGTGATCGGCGACAATTGAGTACTGTGTTTGATTTTATGACCGCATTGTCTAGTGCTAGGATGGCAGCCTGACTATCCACAAAGATTGTAATCTCCGATGGATCAATGTTCTTTGTTTGGATGGTATGTGCTGCTTTATCTATCGCGAATATTTCTGCTTGAAAGACACTGCAGTCGTCGAGAAGTCTATGTGACTCGTGAATTTGCAGTGCGTCGCAGAAAATGCCGGATTTAGTCCCTATTTCCATCTTAGCCCGGCAGTAAAGACTTGAAGGTGGCTATTGCTTGTTGGCGAGTTAGCGCTCCATTGTTCTCTACTAGGTATTACGATGGAGTAGTTTGGATTTATTTCCGTCTGTGGTGTTATATAGTCTGTTTTTGGGAGTTCGATCATGCTGAAAACTTCGAGGATAGACGTGTGTCCATATGAGAGTTGCTTCCAGAATCCTGATTCTCTAAGTTGAATCGCGTTCTTCGCTGCTGTACTCCTAATGTAGTCGTCTACTGGCAGAAGATTAAGCATGATCTCCATCCCTATTTGTGGGGTCGATTTCATTGCGCCTGTAATACTGGTGCATGCCAGTCTTTGTACTTTTCTCATTTCCCTAAGAAATGTAGTCTTCTTTATCGTTTCCACCATGCAGTAAAACCGTACGTTAATATGGGTCTGACGTTCGCTGTGTACATCCAGTGGATTATATCGGTCTCTTGCATGAATAGAAAGCGCATAATACTTTTTTCACTCTTTCTTCTGTGTTGCGTTTCCATCGAAGCTTACTGTCTAGTATACTTCCGAGATATTTCGCTTCACTAGATAGAGCGAGTATGCAGCCATCAAGTTTTGGAAGCTCGAAGTTTCAAATTTTCCTTTTATTTGTGAAGAATACGAGTTCAGTCTTGGAGGCGTTTACTCCTAGCCCGTTTTGTCCTGCCCACATTGACAGTTCTTTCAGTGCAGTTTCCATAATGCTGCTAATAGTAGGAAGGTATTTTCCGCTTACCATAATTATTACATCGTCTGCATATGCTACTGCTTTTATTCCTTTATTTCTTAGTATTGTTAGGATTTCGTCAACTACTAGAAGCCACAGAAGGGGGGATATAACCCCTCCTTGCGGTGTACCCCTAGTTATTGTTTTCCGTGCTTTACTAATACCCAACTGTGAATTAATTATTCTGTTGTTTAGCATTTTATAGATCCATTGTGTTGTCTTGGTTTCTGCCTGAACTTTCTCTAAAGCGGTTTTTATGGATTCCGTTTTTACGTTGTTAAACGCTCCTTCGATATCCAAAAATGCTGTTAGTGTGAAGTCCTTGTAGTTGTCGTTTCATTTGTCGTAACGGATTTCCCCTTAAGGTAGGCGTGTTGATAGCTGCATAGGTTGTTATCATTTAGTCTTAGTCTAATGTTTTGGTCAAGGATTCTCTCCAGCGTTTTTAACATAAACGATGAGAGGCTTATTGGCCTATTGTCCTTTACAGTAGAGTGTGTTGTCTTTCCCACTTTGGGAATGAATACCACTCTGACTTCTTTCTATTTCAGCGGTATGTACCCCAGCCTAAGACAACTTTTGAAGATTGCCTTTAGCCATGTACCAATTGCTGGAAGAGCATGTATCAACATGGCTGGTATTATATCGTCCGGTCCTGCGGATTTGTAGGGATTGAACGATTTAATAGCCCATGTTATTATTCTATCTGTTAACATACTGTCAACATCGGTGCCGATTTCATTGCGATTCGGTGCCAAGAGTCTATTGTAAATCGGCTCCGAGATATATGTAAGATTCTTGACTTGATTCGGTCCAGGTATAAATACTACGGATGTAAATACTACGTGTTTAAAATCAAGTAAATTCATTAAATTTCCTTAGATATATTAAACAAATTTCCCGTCCGGTACCCCAGGAAATAACCAAATGCAAATATTTTTGAAAACGCCACTGTTTGCAAAACAGCTTGGTTGATAACATATAGCATATGTGATGACTAATTATCTAAATTACTCGAGTTTCACTACAACATTATTTACAATGTTTTGCTAAAAAAAAACTTACTGACTCTTTTTGAAGTCACTAGGTTTTTTTTTGGCAAAACTTTAAATTACGTTAGTCCTTGAATACTATAATGCAAATGAGATAATAAGATTTTTAAATAGGGCTCTTATATTATAAAGATATGGATAGTGGATGGTAAAAATAAACATGTTATTAATGTTTTATACCCTACACTAAGAGTGAAAGGGTATATTCAGTTTGGTACGCCGTTTGTAACACCCAGAAGAAAGCATCTCCGGTATGGAAAAGTATATATATTCTTGATCAGTATGACCTCCTGAGTCGATTTAACGATGTCCGTCTGTCCGTCTGTCCGTCTGTCTGTCTGTCTGTCTGTCTGTCTGTCTGTCTGTCTGTCCGTCTGTCTGTCCCTCTGTCTGTCTGTTGAAATCACGATTACAGAAAAAGTAGAAGAGATAGAACAACGAAACTTCAGATTTAGATTACTTATATATCTAAGCTGTTTGAACAAGAAAATTGATCGGTCTATTGTGACCTGGGAACCGACCACTTATGTTCAAATACCTCATATAAAATGAATATCTACAGATCAACAGATGTGCTTAGGTTAACTTTTTTTAGTCAAATATATATTGACTCATGCTCAAATACATGAAAATAATGTTTTCCGGCGAAACGACTTGTGGTTACAAAAAAAAAATTGAAATTCGGTACACCTACCCATTTTTAAATATGGGTAACAAATGAATGGAAATTCTTCAGCGATTGAAATTTTGTAGTTATTTTCAGGATTCGTATACCCTTGTGAACTATATACCACTTTGACTGGTAACCACACATATGTGTGGGTATTTATAGTCGGCTTAGACCGACTATAATTTTGATAATCCTAACTATCATAATAACACCTACTTTAAAATTTGCCATGTGATCTAACCTTCCCAATTGGTTTTAATTATATTTGAACTGTTCGGATTCAAAAATTTTCTATGTAGCAGTATGTTTATCTATGTTTATCATACATCTCGCATGTACTGTTATCTACACCCAGAATCCCATTAAAATTGGTCAATAGGACAATTATTGATTTAATAGTATACAAAAAATAAAAATTTTCATATAAACTCAATGGCAATGTCATGGTATTTTCTAGTATTTAATGGTATTTTCCGATTAAAATAATAATTTATCCTATTGAATATTTTTAATAGTAAAAAAACTATTATTTATATAGTATTTTTTTCTGGGTGTATAGTAAACTCACGAGATGTACATGTTAACAGCGTAAGTTAGTTTACACGGAATTCATGTTCAAGTGGGATCCTTTCCAAATATAATAATAAATATCATACACAAAAATATACCAGCATTCGTGGAATGTACAAATCTTGCCTACGATGAAGTCGACACTTAAAGACGTCTGAATTATGTACATATCTAATACGAACGTTGCAAACTGGTTCTCCAAAAATGGCATTTATCTTTGGAGCTATATGCAAACAAAATTATTATTGCATTGCAAAACATTATTATAATGACAGTGAAGCATATTTTTGTTTTCGTTCAAACATATTTCTGTGTAGAATGAATAAATTTACATGTTCTTGCGAATATATATATATAAGTTTTGAATGTGAAAAATTGTCCAAAATAGATATACAATTTTTGTAAAACAAATGGCGTAAATGTTTTTGGTGATTTTTATCATTGCAACGACGAGATATGCGCATTTCTTAGGGTTCCGGACATTCATACGCTTAAAACTTTAATATCTCAAAGGAAAATTAATGAAATTTACTTTATTTTTTTTTTGTTGCACGTAGTATTTAACAGACTGTCGATCCGGACGGATCAGAAACGGAAGTGCATGTTGAGGTTCAAATGGAAATTGCGTATAAATTATTTTTTTGAATTATTTTAGAAAATAGCTGAGGTAATGTGCTTTATTTTTACATTTACATTTTAATTTTATCATAATAAATCACAGAAAATTCTGGATGGGACATTCCGAGTTTTCCTAAAAATACTTTTTGCGTACAAATTACAATGGTGTAAAAAAGACTCAACTCAAATATTACATTTAAAAAGTAAAAGTGAAAATAAAATTTGCTGGTATTGAAATTATGAACACGTGATGGAAAATATTACTTTTCAGAGTTTACTTTGATGACAGGATTGCCGTAAACATCACATATTTTGTATTATTTACGAGATGTTTCCTATAAACATATAGGAAACATAGATAATGCAGCAAATCTATTAATATTTTCTAAATAGCACAAAAGTGTCAAATATTTGGCCTGAATAATTTACAACTGCAATGTTGTTTAAGGCTCTAATACATTTCAACTTTGGTTTTCTTAGTGTATATTAATATATTAAAGAATCTAAATCCATCGTTATTTCAAAGAGCATTTTAAATTTTTCGGTCGTGGGTGACGTTTTTCTGGAAATGCCCATATCATGACTAGAATAAAAACTCACTGCATGTATTCATTTATTTCATATTTTATTTTATTTATTTTTCAATTATCTGTTAAATGAAACAATTATAAATTATAGAAAAAGTATAATAATATTTCCGTATAACAATTGTTGTTTGGTTTTCTTTAATTCTGTTTTTCTATAATATATATATATATTTTTAGATATTTTACATAACAAATTAATATACATATATTTATGCATGTATGCAGTTATGTGTGTGTGTATTTTATGTATGTAATATGTGTATGTGTGTGTCTAAAAGTGAGTGTGAAAAATATGAAATATTTAAGGTATAATAATTATATTGCCTTAATTTAATAGAAAACATATTGAAATCTTATAGTTTTTGTATTTTGTCTGTATTTCTATTTGTTGAATTTGTTACTGAAGAGCATTCAATACTAAATCGATCAGAGGTTCGAACTGGTACATTTGGAATTTCAACGGATTTGGAATAATATACATTGTCTAATATTATCGTACTTCAAAATTTAAGTTTTAGTACGCTCATTTATCTTTGAGTTTTTCAAGATCAAATCATCATTTTTCGTATTTTAAGATTGCAAAATTTGACATTATAGTTTACAAACACAAAAAACAAAAAAATTATGATGTTTTCTATGATTTTATTGCAAAAAAACTTCTATTTCGGTTTCGAATTTTACAATCTTAAAATGTAGTCAATATGTATGACCTAATCTAGAAAACTGTGAGGCATGGTTATTTAACATTTTGAAAAATGGGTAAAAACCAAATTGTACATTGCAATTAATGAATTTAATTTCATAGAAAGGTTGTTAATTTTAGGGAAAAAACTTCAAGTTGGAAAACCCAAAGTTCTAATACCTTTAATCGATTTAAATTGAAAAACACCAGATATAGTAATTTATATATGGTTAAATATTTAATTATTGATTGAATTAATTAGTTTTATATATGTAATTGTGTTAACAAATGTTTTGTTTGTATGTTTGTAAGTATGTGTTAGGTATTTTTTTTTGTGAAGTATTCTTTACAAATTGCGATAGTTTTGTAATAATCATTTTGTTTTTCGATATTTGTAAAGCAAGAGGTACGTAATATATTTTATTGTTATAAATATAATTAATATTAATGATTTTTGTATGTTTCTTTGTTTGTTTGTTAGGTCAAAGCTATGTTTTTATTTTTTTTTATATTTTACGTTTTTTATTATTATTTTTTTGCTAGGAAACGTGTTGCAGAATAAAAGCGAAATATTATGTTGATTTTTTTTATTTTTATTATTTTTAATTTATACTTTGCAGGAGTTCGACTGTATATTTTTGAAATAGTTAGTTAAAGAAAAAATTATAAAATAAAATTAGATTTTTTATATTTCAAAAATAAGCTAAATGTTTTAGAGCGCAGAGCATGTAAATATCTCAATAAAGCTATTTCGTGTTATATTTGTTTGCAGTAAGTATAAAAAATAATTTAACGAAATATTAGTTAAAGAAAAAAAAAATTTAATTTACTAAGAAGTTTAAGCTGTATGTATTTTATTAATTTTATGTTATTAATTTATTTTAGAAAATTATTTTTTATTAAAAACAAATAAAGCTAACTGTCAACAGAAATGCGTGCGTCATATTAAACCAGGGAATGAGACCGATACCGAATCCGTCTAAAACCGTTTCATTTTTAAATTTTCAACCACTAAACAAAAATCATAAATAAATCAAATTTACTAAAAATGGTATCCGTTATATACGGTTTTTAAAATAGTACAAAAGTCAATTTAAATATTTATCTATTTTCATATTTTGTAATAAAATTATAAATCTAATATTTGCCCAATAAGCCATCGTTTCAATATCGCTACGGAATACAAGATCATTAATTTAAAGTATATCGAATACTTTTGTCCCAATATCGAGCGTCAAATTTGAACCACAATGTGTGTTGATTTCGATTTGTTCTGTCGGAGTTTTCTCGGTAAGAGAGGTACATTGAAATGTATTACGATATCGATGTGATGTCGTATCTTGTCATAAAATTTGAATGTTCGAGAAAGTTTAAAAGTTAGTACCCAGTCTGCCATGTTTCGGAGACCTTCGATGCCTTGAATTTTTATCGAATAAGTTCGAGAAAAAAGTTCGAACTCTTTGCTTTATTGATTCTAATTTTTATAATTGCTCGTACATCGGCCATACAACCGGTCACTTTTGAGATTTACTATTTCTGATTTCAATGAAACTTTGCAGTCTTGTTTTATGTCGAAAAATATTTTTCACTTGTTTCATGTTTTATAAAAAAAAATATTTTGGTAGTTCTACACTCTTAATAAATTAATAAATTTCGTTGAAATTCTACATTTTGCATTCAGTGAACCACCAAAATCGGTTTAATAATTTTCGGACCATCATTTCTTATTATGTTTGTATTAGACGTTTTAAAAACGATTAAACCATTAAAAAGATCAATGTATTCTCTTTCAAATGAGACCAAATTGTTTTATATAAATTTATGGTTCATGTGCTACAATAGTTTAACTAAATGCAAAACGTTGAATATCAACGTAATTTTTAAATTTATTAAGCGGTACAACTGCCAGAAAAAAACAATATTTAAAAAAAAAAAAGTGTCAAATATTTTTTATAAAATATTTCTGTAAAATTTCAAAAAGATCGGAGCTCATAAAATCATTTTTTGTTGAAAAGCGCCTGGTTTGACGTGGAGCGGGCGACATTTAAATTTATTGCCAAGATACGATATTTAAACATTTATCGCATCGAACGCATCGATATAAACCATCGGTATACCATCACAGTCTGCCATGTCTCGGAGACCTACGATACCTCGAAGCTTTCTTCGATAAAAAAGTTCGATCTTTGTTACTTTCTCCATTCTAATTTTTACAAATGTTCGTACATTGAAATTTTTTGAACAGATACGATATTTAAACATTTATCAAATCGATAACGTAATATTTTTCGAAGCAATATCGAACTTTGATCATTTTTTTTCATCGATATCGTTCCGATTTCAAAAAAATTCTCGTACCGAGAAAACTCCGACAAAACGCATCGATATCTACACCCAAAAAAAAAAAATACTATATAAATAATAGTTTTTTACTATTAAAAATATTCAATATGATAAATTATTATTTTAATCGGAAAATACCATTAAATACTAGAAAATACCATGACATTGACATTGAGTTTATATGAAAATTTTTATTTTTTGTATACTATTAAATCAACATTTGTCCTATTGACCAATTTTAATGGGATTTGAAGGAATTTTTTTCTGGGTGTACCTATAGGTATGCCATGTAGGTTCAATATCATGTGATATCTCCTTTTTCTCGCATTGATCTAGTAACGATTTCGAAACGAATGGCATACGATAAAGCTACGAGATTATAATTGTTTGGAATATCTCCGATAAATGTCAGACTGGGAGATAATAGTTTCCTGTTTGAATAAAATAATGTTAAATTTAAATTCTAATTTGGAAACAGTCTACGTTTTAAAATCATTATACAACTTAAAATCGAAAAGAATAAAATGAATTAAGAAACATTTCTTCGTTTGAGTTTCAATCCCTGTTTTAAATAATACATTCAAGTTTATTTAAATTTATAAAACGAAATTTATTCAAATCTCGCTTAAAAATTGCTCTAGATTAGTTGAAATTTACTAACTAAATACTAGTCTAGAACAAACTATATATGACACATTTTTTTTTTACTTATTTAACTAGTTGTTTGGCTAATATTGCTGATTGCTTCATTAGTCGGTGGTACAAAACAATTTTATTGTAAGTCAAACCATTATTTTTTTAAAAGTTAATGGCCTCCGTTATTAAATTATAAATATAAATCTGTTAAAATGATTTAACAAATGATTTCAACATTTTAGGTAAAACTAATCAAGAAATATACAATGTGCAGAATTTCTGTTGACAGTTAAACTTTATATAGAACAGTTAGCGTATTCACAGTTCATTGTATTTTAGTATAGTATTCGTACCATGTAGAAACGTCAAATTGTTGGCATCCCTTATAAAAGTGAAATACCATAAGTGTTGTATTTGAGAGTAGCCCTAAGGTATGTTTTTTGGTGTCGTATTTTGTGAAATGAAAAAAAAATTGAAAAATAGTGCACATAAAATGTTAATTTATTTGTTTTTCTTTTCGAATCGAGGAATATTTATGATAATTTCAAAAAATCTTAATTTTATAAGAATCATCTGAATTTATATGATGACATATTTTAACAAGCAGAAAAGTGGTGCTCACAGTTCAATTGCCAAAATACCAATACCATGAAACTGTAAATACGCTAAGTGTCTGACTAACAGAACTTATCATGAATAGTAATTTAGATAAAATTATAAAAGCGTAGGTACAAAATGTGTATTTAAAAATTTTTACATTAAGACATTTTATATAATTTAATATGTACTCAATATTGTTGTATGAATTAAGAAACATTTAGTACTATCATATTTAATATTTCTCCCGTATTTTCCCATGGTAATTTATTTTTTTAAACCAAAATCAGTAAAATTATTGATTGTAACAAGTCTACCTACGTGGACAAAATATTCTTGATAAGGTTCTTTAGAACATATAATCTGCAATATTTAAATCTAGCAAATTATCCTATAATAGTAAAAAATAACTTTTGTACGTTGACAATAAAAAAAATGAAATAAGACATTTATATGTTTAAATACAAGAACAGCCCTACGGGAAAAAGAATTACCACATTCACAGTTTAATGGTATTGTTTATATCAGCATCTGCATAAATGCACTCGTTTCATAACTTAGAGTAGTGCACACTACTTCAGTGCACACTGCTTGACCTACTCATGTAATTGAAAGAAAATATATTACAATACAATCAAGAGACAAAACGAATATTGCACTGTACTCGTTTGCACATGTGCACGGCTTGATTTTATAGAATACGTGTGTTGTTTTGTTAAAACTAAACATAAACAGTAGAAACTGTATAAAATGCAACGAGTGCAGTAAACAACAGTACAATTCTAGTATACAAAATGCTTGCGATGAGGTTTTGCATTTTCTTTTTACTTATAAAAGATTTGTATCGAGTCTAATGGGATAATGTACAAACATTTAAATACAGATCAAAATCATTTTATGAGCCCTATTAAGTATATGTTTCCATTTGTATCAGCAAAAGTAGCTAAACGTAAATTTGACCCGTACAAAAGTATTTTTTTACGTTATTTTGCTAACGGCCCTGCTCTCGAACGTTCGATTTGTAGAAAAAAAGTAGTAAACTTTTTCGTGCTTGAATAAAATTGAAAATACCATAATGTTTAGAATTATTGTGGAATATGCATCATTTTGAATTGGTTACTGAAGAAATACAACAAACGTACAAAATGCTCTCAAAAAATTTTACGGAAGACCTGATCATGTACACTTTCTACTAAGTACACTGGCCATGATCATGTCTGGCCATAATTATGTCATTCCTTATACACAGAAAAAATAATCGATGTAAATATAGCAACAGATATTAATTGCATTCATTAATTAATCCAGCAATGAATTTGTAATTTAAAGAAAACATTTCCTATTCTTCGTTAAATCAGCAGTTCCGTTCGCTAATATGAATATTTGTACGTCAATGCTGCAAATAATTTAGTCAGCATCTTTGCTAAATTGCGCCGACTAATTAATTTGCTGCATTGACGTACAAATATTCATATTAGCAAACGTAATAGCTGATTTAACTAAGAATAGCAAATGTTTTCATTAAATTAGTAAATTTTATTGCTGGATCGATTATTTTTTCTGTGTAGGAAAAATTTCAACTTAGATAGGGCGAAGCGGGTTATTAAGAAATTGGAATCTGAACCTAAATAAGTTTTTGAACTCGGTATAGAAATTAAAATTTAGTAGTGTTTTGTAAGACTTGATTTTTTTTTTAATTCATGTAGAAGTTATCATATGTATGTTTTTATTATAGTGTTTCTTTTTTTTTTTGTTTTTCATTTGATAAATTTAAATATGTATAATGTATTTCTATATATATATATATATATATATATATATGTTTGTATTTATGTATAATTTTCATTTTTGTTAATTTTTGCAATTATAATAATTATAATAGTAATAATAATATTTAAATGTTCATTAATTTAAATGGTTGTATGTCTCTCTGTCTTTTCATTTATAGTATTTTATATTATTTTTTTTATATATATTTATAAACTGGTCAGCAACAGTAGCAAATTTAACAATGTGCGTAACAAATAATTTGTAAATATATTTATATTTAGTATTTTTATATTAATTTTAAATTAATCATAATTTGCATCGCTCGCAATTTTTATTATTTTTTTGTTTGTTTTTTTTTTTGTTTTTTTTTATTTAATAAATATAATTAATAATAAAGTCGTTAATTATTATTGCATCGCATCTCAACTCATATCAATTTCATTTTCAGTGTTTTTTTTTTATATATTTTATAATATTTTTTATTCAATTTAATAACAATTTTTAGTAATGCTTCTCCGTGACGAGAGCATTGTTTATCATAAACATATTTTTTATAATATTTCTATCAATTTGATTAATAAAAAATATCAGCTCTATCAGTTTATCATCAACATCGCGAATACGAACGAAAAACAGTTGTAGAAATGATGATGATAATAATAATAAGAATAGTAGAGGGAAAAACATTGGGGAAAATATTTGAAATGTCCTACGAAATGACCGGGGTTATTTGCCAAAACCGAAACCGAATTTGCCAAAGAGATCTTTGCCTTTCGAGAGGACATCACCACCAGGTGCCGCGGCTGCGATACCTTTGAGACCGCCCAGCAGTCCAGAGCCCGGGCCCTGACCCTGCGGCGGCGGCTGTTGCCCCTGTGGTGGCATTTGTTGTTGACCGGGCATACCGGGTTGTTGTTGCATACCGGGTTGTTGCTGCTGCATGCCCGGCTGTTGTTGTTGCTGCTGTTGTTGCCCTCCACCGAATAACCCTCCAAAACCGGTTGCTTGTTGCTGCGTTGGCTGCGCACCGCCTAGTGGTTGCATTGGATCGGTTTTTGGCGGTTGCTTCGAACCAAATAAACCACCGGTGGCAGCCGAAGTAGCACCAGACAGTAAACTAGTAGCTCCGGAGAATAATCCGCCAGAGGCTTGCGTCACAGGGGGCGGCTGTTGCTGTTGCTGCTGCTGCTGTTGGCCCATTTGTCCCATTTGTTGTGGTTGTTGACCCATCATGCCCATTTGACCCATTTGACCCATTTGTTGCTGCTGCTGTTGTTGTTGTTGCTGCTGTTGTCCCATAGCACCCATTTGCCCCAGCTGTTGCTGTTGTCCCATACCCATCTGCTGCTGACCTATTTGCCCCTGTTGCTGACCATATAGTTGTTGTTGTTGTTGTTGTTGCTGCTGTTGTTGTTGTTGCTGTTGCATACCAACATTACCACCTCGACCGATCATCCCCTGCAATTGTTGTTCTGTCATTAGTAGGGGTAGCATAATTATATAAAAAAAAATAATATATGATTGGGCTTGGGGTATTTTGCTTGAATAGCGGTGGGGCTTCAAGATGTTTGGTGAAATTTAATTTTAGCGACGTTACGTTTTCCTAAGGATTCCAAAGGGTTGGGCATTTAATGCGATAGATAGGGAAATAGATGGGAATCCAGTATCATAGTAAAACATGTCTAAGTTACTACTACATAATTCAACAGGATTTTTGCTTATATTGATTTAAATTTTCAGTGTGACGCTGCTTGTTCTCATTACCAAAAATATATCTGAAATTAAATAATATACTAAAAATTCTCAAAAATATATTAAATAGTTTTCATTAAAAAATGGCGGAGACTACAAATCCAATACACACCGACATTCTTTTACTCAATTGAAGTAAAATGGCACCATACATAGACAAAAATTATCGACGTAAATATAGCAACCGACATTAATTGTATTCATTAATCAATCCAGCAATGAAATTCACTAATTTAAAGAAAACATTCGCTATTCATCGTTAATTCATTTGGCGCAGTTTCAGCAATTAAATTTGCTGAAACTGCGCTGATTAAATTATTTGCTGCATTGACGTACAAATATTCATATTAGCAAATGGAATTGCTGAATTAACGAAGAATAGCTAATGTTTTCATTAAATTAGTGAATTTCATTGCTGGATTGATTAATGAATGCAATTAATGTCGGTTGCTATATTTACGTTGATTATTTTTTTCGGTGTATGCAATTATTCCTTCACGTAAACTCAAATTTCTTTTATGAGGAAAAAATTGTTGAATTGATGATAATTTTCGTCGATTAAAAGAAAAAAGTCATTGATTTAATATAATATATTTAGGGAATCATTCCAAAATTTACTTGAAATTTGTAAATTGTTTTTTTTTAGTGTATAATTGATGGGATTTCTGAGAAAATCTATTCTTTACTTTATCTCGATATTATTAAATTTTATAACGTTAAAATATATTGTTTCCGTCACTTGAGAATTAGTTTGCTCCATACATAATAGGGATGTCCAAGATACATCGATGGTTTAAAAACACTCGATATATTGCTTCGATACATCGATGTTTTCCGATGCAATATAAGCCTCAGAATCTATTCGATACATCGATGTATTTTTTAGATATATCGATTCACTGTTAAATTCATATTTGCGAATCGAAACTAGCTAAATTTAATTAAATATGATTATTTATGGAATTCTATTTGAAATTAAACACTTTAAATTACCATTTGCTTCATGCATGGTTTTCGTGTTTTTCTCATAATGACATAAATGGACTTAGACATTTTTGATTCACAACGCCTTAATTATTTTTTATAATAAGAAAAAGTTTCAAGCCAAACACTTATTTATTTAAACATAATATATGTTATATATATTACATATAAAAACTTATAAAATCTTCATCAAAATGTATACTATTTACCTAATAATTTTTCATTCGAATCATCGAAGACATCGATGTTTTTGTTCGATACATCGGAAAATATCGATGTAACGAGTCGATGTATTATATCGTGCAAAACATCGATTTTATTTTCAGATGTACATCCATAATACATAACTTTTAGGTGGATACTGTTAGGAATTTTATGACTTTTATATATTCATCCGTTAACCGTTTTCGTAACAACTCTGAGATGTTATCCAATTCAGACACAATTCTGAGAATTCATCCAAGTAAAATTGTCTTGAAATTATCGATTAATCAAACTGTTTGATTAATATTTTTCTAATTAATTGATTAATCAAGATTTTTCAATTAATCAGAACATTGATTATTCAATTAAGCAGAATACTGATTAATCGAAATTGTGATTAAATGACTAATCAGCTTTTTATTATTCAGAATTTCTGATTAACAAACTTCTGCGTTGCTAAATAATTTAAAATACTTTATTATACGGTTTTTGAAATTTTTTTAACATTTTCATTTGTTTTTAATTAATTTAAAATAAATTTTCAGTTAAATCAAATTGAAAAAATATTCAAATGTTGTTGAATCAAATTATTTCATTTTCTATTAATCAAAATTAATCAGAAATCTGATTAAACAAGATCTCTGATTAATAAACTTCTGCGTCACAAAATAATTTAAAATACTTTACTGCACGGTTTTGAATATTTTTAACACTTTTAAAAATAAATTTTCACTTAAATCAAGTTGAAAAATATTCAAATGTTGTTGAATAAAATTGTTTCATTTTCAATTAATCAATATTCTGATTAATCGGGGTTCTACTAAAACAGAAAAGTCAATTCGATTAATCAATTTAATCATGATTCTAATTAGTTCAAATTTTGATTAATTTGTTTATCGCACAGCCCTACTTGATATAAATATCTTTGAGATGCGAATGAGGGTAGATAATATCCATTTTTTAGTTTCGACTTAAGTACTTTCAAAATATGTCAAATATGAGGTTAAGCTTGTATTTGGGATAGACATGGTAGTTGGCCGATCATTGATATTTTTTGGACTCACAACCAGCCACCAATATAAATATAAAGTTTATCGTTCTATGTCATTTCGTTCTAATGATTTTTTTCGTGATTTTCAAAGACCCACTGTTTGCTTCACGTGAAGGAAATTATTAGGTTAAACTGGATATGGAGCACAATACATGAAAATCGCAACAGAAGAACTTTATATTTAAGAACTTTATAAAATTAATAACACAATTTTGAATCGAATAGATTTTAAGAAAAAATTATTTTATGTTTTTTTTCTATAATTTTTCTCGAACCAGCATCAATTTTGTATGGAACAAAGTAATTCTCAGCTGACGTAATATTCGAAAAATTACCATTATTTTATATAATTTAAATATTACTGTCCAATCGTTTGTAGTTTATTCGGCAAACGAACGATAACTTTATAAAAAATGATATGTTGAGGTCATTTCGTTCTAATGTTTTCGTGATTTCCAAAGACATACAGCTTTGCTCCACGTGAAGCATGCATGAAATCTTAAGTTTATATTTTCGAATAAAATTAATAAAACAATTGTGCATCGAATAGATTTTAAGAAAAGTGAATTAAAGTTTTTTTTATCGTTTTTCTTGAAATCGAATCAATTTTGTATGGAGCAAACTAATTATCAGCTGACGAAATATTCGAAAAATAACCATTATTTTATATAATTTAGATATAACTGTCAGATCGTTTGTTGGTTATTCAGCAAACGAAGGATAACTTTAAAAAAATTATTAATACCAAAAATATCATTATTTTATCGATATTAAAACCTATCTCATTTAGAAAATATTTTCCAAAAAAATATATTTTTTTATTAATATTAATAACACCATTTTTTTACATAATAATGAGAACAAGCGGCTCATGTACCAAAGGGCTCTAACGTATGTTACATTCAATAATCCAAACACAAAAAAGATGTAGAACTAGCAACGTTTCAAAATTTGACTAACCGATTTGAATATAATATGTTTTTGATAAGTATTTCATTATAAAACACACAAATTAACTGCAAGATAATTGGTTAAAATAAAAAATAACACATCTCAATGAAAACAATTAATACCCATTGAGATATCAACAAAAAAAAACAATATAGGTCTAATACTATTCCAGTAATAGCACGCACTGCAATTAAATCGGTGACAGTTTTGCTATTTTTATTATAGCTTTTACTAAACAAATCAAAACAAAAAAAATATAATTTTGTAATATCTCTGTGAGTATAATGTACAATTAGCGGTTATTGAAATTACGATATGTTATTAGAACCACTAAAGATGTTTGTGAATAATACATGTATTTTGAAAAAATTAAAACCATTAACTACTATTCTGTACTGTAGTTCAACAACTTTTTGTAAAGTGTTTTTCTGTAACTATGGGGTCGAAATAAATTCTATAAAAACATAAAAAACGAAATAATAAATAAATCAAAACTTTACAAAATAAATATTGAGGTAGTTACATAATATAAGACGAGTTTAATATAGAATTAATATATTTATATATACCAAAAAGCAACTAATATATAGAGTGAAGTTATAGATTGGCGAGTTAGTAAATTAATAAATTATTATTTATATCAAGAAAATGAAAAAAATATATGAAAAATAATAACATATATATGACATATATATATATGAAAAATAATAACAAAAAAATTTTGACACATACCGTGAATCACATAGAAATTTGTACACCATACATCCAATATTATAATAATATATGTTAATATTCAGTTAGTTATTTTTAGCATTACGATAAGTTATTATAAAAAGAATAAGTTACGATAAGCACTTTTGAATTTAGAGCATCAATTAAAAAGTTATATGTTTCTGGTTACTATATGTACAGTTTTATAAATTATATAATATATATATATATGTGATCTGTGTTTGGTTTGATATATGTATTTATAATAATACATATTTCATGTACAAAGAATATGTGTATCGTTGAAGATTTATTTTATTTCCTAAAAGTTATGAAAAAATAGTTTTTGTTTTAAAAAAATTATTTAAAAAATTTAAAATTCTGAAAACTAATAATTAAAAATCGCTCTGCTTTTATGTGTGTTTTTGTGATTTATTTTTAAAATGTTTTTTATTTATGTATTTTTGTTGGTGAATGAAATATATAAAAAAAATGATGATGAACAGATTGTGTCTAAATGTTAAATGCACTCTTAATAGTATCAAAGTTATATAAGTTATGTGAATATTTAAAGATTTAAGATAGATCCCAGCAATAAATACGTACACAGAAAAAAGAATTATCCTCGTAAATATAGCAACCGATTGCATACATTAATCAATCCAGCAATGAAATTCACTAATTTAATGAAAACATTAGCTATTCTTCGTTAAATCAGCAATTACGTTTGCTAATATGACTATTTGTACGGCAATGTAGCAAATTAATTAATCGGCGCAGTTTCAGCAATTATATTTGCTAAAACTGCGTCGACGAAATTATTTGCTGCATTGACGTTCCAATATTCATATTAGCGAATCTAATTGCTTATATAACGAAGTATAGCAAATACTGTCATTAAATTAATGAATTTCATTGCTGGATTGATTAATGAATGCAATTAATATCGATTGCTATATTTACGTTGGTCTATAATGATTTTCTTAAATTATAAGAACTTATGTTGAACTGAGATTAAATTTTGAAATTGTAGTCGACTATGGAATATCATACACTCATGGTTTATTTATCCCTATAGGGTTATATCTTAAACAGAAATTCAGCTAAGATCATGAGATCGATAACTTTATAATTATCGGTCAAGATATTCTGTATACAGAAAGAACAAACATATATTGTAAAAACAGGCATAAGCTAAATCAATTAGGTTGATAAGGGAGCTTTAATAATTCAAGCAAATTAAAATATACCCTGCACAATGTACACCATTAGTGTAAAGTAAAGGGTAACTAGATGCAATGATAGTTTTTCCAATTGTTATTTTTCGGCAGCTGTCATAGTTACCAATAACATTCAGATGTCAAAATATTTAGTAAGGTTTGCCACTTCATCATGCATCATTGCGGTGCGCAGATGAACACAGAAATTAATATGATGAACGATTACGAACATTTATTACACCCAGAAAAAAATACTATATAAATAATAGTTTTATACTATTAAAAATAGTCAATAGGATAAATTATTATTTTAATCGGAAAATACCATTAAATACTAGAAAATACCATGACATTGCCATAGAGTTTATATGAAAAGTTTTATATTTTGTATACTATTAATTCAATAATTGTCCTATTGATCAATTTTAATGGGATTTTAGGGAATTTTTCCTGGGTGTAAAAAAACGTATATAATACCATGTATTTTAGAATAATTTTTAATGATTGTGTATTTATAATAATATAATAGTTTGGCGCTACAGTTCTATATAGAACTTCGGCCAATCTCTCTCACCATTTGAGCTGTGCTTGTTAAATGTGTACTCAAATTGGACGGACCTACTGTTTAATGCCGAATCCGAACGGCGAGCAATGTTTTACTCTCGTAGGTTTGCCATTTACTGCATAGAGGTAGCGTCGCATAGAAAAATGTTTTCTATGAAAAAGATGTTGGCAGTCGCAGGTGATCGAATCTGGGACCTTTGGGCTCACAGTCGAACGCAGAAGCGACTTTTCGATCGTAGTCCAACGCAATAACTACAATGTGGATTTACATTGTGGATTTAATGTTACTTTTATTTATTGTTTAATGAGGAAACCAATTTTTAAATCTTATTAGAATTAATGTCAATTTTATTAGGTCTCAAGTACATAGACTCAGAAAAAATACTATAAAATCAATAGTTTTTTGATATTAAAATTAGTCAATATGATAAACTATTGTTTTAATAGGTAAATACCATTGAAAACTACAAAATTCTATTAAACACTATTAAATTATTTTTGTTTTTATATGAAATTTTTTTTATTTTTTTTTTGTATACTATTGAATCAATAACTGTCCTATTGACCAATTTAAATAGGATTTTTTCTGAGTGTAACAGATTTACCGAATAATATAATTAATAAACACGCACAGTGCATTACTTTAAAGAAACTAACGTTGCATTATCTGCGACTTAAAATAAAATAATATTTACTGTTTTGGATTTATCGCTAGTGGACAAAATTTAAAAATAAAATCTCATAAAATCCCATTAAAATTTGTCAATATTGATTTAATAGTATACAAAAAATAAATATTTTCATACAAACTAAAAAATAATTTTATAGTATTTCATGATATTTGCCAATTGGATTAATTGTTTATGCTAATGACTAATTTCAATAGTAATAACTATTAATTTTATGTTACATTTTTTCTGAGTATAGCGAAAACTTTGAGGTATTTTTCGAGTTACAAACGATCGTTTCACAACCATGATCTAGCATAATCTTTATTGGGGATCTGACGACCTATAAATTAGTGCATTTAAAAACATATGTATGACTGAGTGATTAATTTTTCTGATGTATATAGTTTGTGGACTAGACGCGTGATTAATTTTCACTAGTTTTTATGAAATGCTTTACTATTTTTTAATAAAAAAAGATGTTGGTATTACTAAATTCGTTATAATTACAAAGATGATTTGAACAAAAAAAAAAACTACAAAACGTTTTTTTGTAAACATGTTGCTAGCTATACACAAAATTGGTTTGTTTGTCAAGATTAGCGATGTTTTACTGTAGGTACTGTGAGCTTTTGAATGATTTTTCAATTGTTATAATTTCTTGATAGATATTGTATGATTATAAAACAATGTTGTGAATTTTTGATTGCAAATTTAAAGGTTTTTCTGGAATTGGATTTATTATCTCTTTGGTAATGATGTATGTAAATGGTAAAATGTTTTATTTATAATTATGGATGTATTTTAAACGAAATGAGCGAAAGTGATACAGCGAAAGTACGAACGAGCGAGATAGTTATAGAATTATAGGACAGTGAGCAAGTGTGGGTAGGTTGTTTTTCTTGAAGTTGATTATTTTTTTTTAAACAAAACAAATGCAATTTAAGTAGTTTTTTTAAGAGAAAGAGTATTTACCTGCGTTTGGTGATCGGGGGCAGGGTGGCCCGTGTTGTCTAACAGTGTAGGGGAAGCAGGGCGAGCATCTATAGCAACAAATATAACATAAAGACTTCACATTTACCACAGCAGACCATTACAAAAAAATAGTAGTTAAAAGAAAAAAATTATGGTATATTTATGTTAAGTTAAGTATTTTTGCGTTTGTTAATTCAAAACCTTTTTTAGTTGCTATTAGCTGTTCCAATATTTCAGAAGGTACTGCAAAAAAAAACACGAACAAAAGTACAGAAAAATAAAAATAAATCTATCCTAAACTTGACAAACACTGTGCCATACAGTGAAAAAAGTTGCAATGCAGTATTTACTTTTTCTATATAATTCACAGCAAGTAAGTTGTAAAGATTTTGTTTTTTTTTGTTGTTGTTTTTGTTAAGTATAAACAGCAAACTGTATACATAAATAATTTAATTTTGAGAAATCTGAATTGCAATAAGTTAAAGAATATTCAAAGATCTCATATTTATACCTGCATTTAAAAATTAAACTTACTTTAAAAAAAAGCCAAATAATACGAAAAGCAAAATATTGCGTTTTTAATTTACCTTATCCAACACTAGAGCAACAAGTGCTGCGCAAACTCTGTTAATGCTTCGCAAGATTCTAAAACTGTTCGTCATATTTATACAGTCATTTTAATTAAATATTTATTTGTACAATTTTTTAAAATATCGATTAAAATTTACACTTTTGTACAATTCATGTTACTTTTGTATAATTTTCTTTATTTTGCAAGTAAGTTGGTTTAAGGTTGTTGTGCCGGAAATGCAATAAAAAGCCGTTGCTGTTGTTGTTTTCTTAAATCCACATTAAACCGTTTAATATTTTTACAAACTAATAATCACAACAACTAAATTAGGTAACACCATTTTTAACTTCTTTAAAAAGGCCGTACATTGAGGCGGATCGCAAATATTCCCCAAAGTTGTAATAGGGCTTAAAAATTACATAGTACTGCTAGAGTTTACCACAAAAAATTTGATTCGACAAAAAAAAATGTCCTGTGCTCGCATTTCGCAGATGAAGTTAAAAAAAACACCTTAAGCCATTTTTTTTTTTGAACAAAATAAGCTCAAAAAACTCAAAAAACTCGAATAAGTCTTTTCGTCCTTGAAATTTAAAAAAGTACTAAAAAAATCGACATTTTCTTTTGTTAAACCCGTCTCAAATCTGCATGGATGACTATTATTTACATGTCAAATTTTTTTGTTATATGTTCTTAGGTGTGCTGAATCGAAATCTGTTAATCGTTAATTTCTGCCTCGTATAGTTTTGGAAAAAAAAATTCCTAAATCCTGGTGTTTTATAAATAATACCATTTTTTTACGAATTACATCATATTGTTTAAAGTTTTATTGGCGTTATTGGATTTAAAAGTTACATAATGATCCTAGAAATTACCACAAACAATATCAGTAAGAAAAACTTTATACTTTTTAAATTTCAACGACGATGCGCGAGCATTAGATATGTTTCAAAATTCAAAATTGAAATATACATTTAAACTCTATATTTCTGAGCCTTTTTCAATCCAAGACCTTTTTTTTAAATGGTAAAAATAAAAATATGGATTTTATGTGTGTGTTTTTTTAACTTCATCTGTATTGCGCGATCACAGAACATTTTTTTTCGACTCCAATTTAGGGGTAATCTTTAACATTAGGTAACTTTTTGGCCCCATTACAATTTGAAATACAAATAAAAGTTTAGTTTCGATCCGCCCTCAATCGAATTGTTGAATGGTCCACATATAGAATGCACTAAGACTACCTAACAAGATTATTCCCATGGACATCCCATACAAATATTCTATAAAATTCGTTGTTGCGTTTCTCAGTTTTTTTTTTCCAATTACGTAACGTTTTTGAGAAAAGTTTAAGCCATTCTCACCCACTACTTTAAGTAAACATATATAGTACTGTTAAAAAATAGTTTTACAAAAAATCTTATACGCAATTTTTCTTTTAATTGTTTTTTTGTAAAACTGGTTGTGAACATTATTTTTCTTTTCTTTTAAAAAGTGGCTGAAAAAGGCAAAATATATGCTGTCAAATTTAGCAATTACGAATTATATAAAATGGATGTATGAGAAAAAAAGGATTCTCGTTTTGTTGAGTAGTGTAATTAATTGTTCATGAAAATTTTGAAATATTAATAATATGTTATTTATTATTATTTATTTGTTTCAGTAGTTCATTCCCGAAATAATTCTAGCCCGGGTAATTCATACGCAACAGTTTTCCCATAGAGAATTTTTCTCAATAATTTATTATGTTTATTGGGCTATTCCATTTTAAATCAACGAAAAAATAATAAATTTAAGCATCATCCTCTTTGAAATTTATACAATTTTGTATGAGTATTCTCTCATATTAAACTAAAAAATATGCAAAATTTTAAACCTCTACCTTCTATGGTTCCTGAAATATGGCGGAATAAAAAGTGAAAAAACTTACAAAGGTGAGTTAACTTAATTGCATTTATCTAAAAAATTGGTTTACGTACAAGGTCAATTGCGGTATCATTTAAAAGGTATAAAGATATTCTTTATTATGGCATATAATTTTGATTGTGTATCCAAAGGTTAAAGATCACTATCATATGATTTATGTTAATGCTGATTTTCTTCTTAACATTTGTGTGAAATTTCATAAGTGTATTCGTACAGGTTTCTGAGTTAAAATGTGAAGTCAAGTCAAAGTTTTCAATGTTATTTGAATTTTGTTTTTGAAAATAAAAAAAATCAAATAAATGTCTATTTACTTTCAAATTTTTGTTAATAATTCATGAACTGAAAGGAGTACACCAATGAAATTTTCCAGATATATCAAGAAGAAAATCTGCAAAAATATAAATTTATTTTTATTATTTAAAAAATATGGGTTTTTAAGATATACCCAGTATGCCATTCGTATCGATATCATTACGAGATCAATGCGAGTAGATGGAGAAATCACACGATATCGGCTCCGTTCTCGTAACGATATAGAGCGTCAAATTGGACCTAGATGGTAGGTAGATATCGAAACGTTCTGTCGGAGTTTTCTCGATATGAGAAATTTTTCGAAAGGAAAAAATGATCAAAGTTCGAGATTACTGCGAAAAATATAGCGATATCGATTTGAAAAATGTTTAAATATCGTATATTGTCAAAGAATTTGAATGTACGGAAATTTCTAAAAATTAGAATCGAGAATGCAACGAGATCGAACTTTTTTTTATCGAAGTTATTCTAGAAAGCTTCGAGTTATCGAAGGTCTCCGAGACATGTCAGACTGGGTAGCTTCCCAAAATCTATATCATGTGATATTGGCCTTAGACTTTTGGAAACAAAGATAAATTCACATCTCGTATTAAAGGGCATCTTAATATTTACCATTCAAAGGATACCGACGTATTTCTTTAAATAAACGCAATTAAGTTAACTTGATTACATATTTTTATTTATAACTCAGGAACGAATACACGTATAAAAGTTAAAACAAATGTTATGAAGAAATTAAGAAATAGCATATATTTTTTTGAAACTTTTAAAAATATGGGTTTTTGAGAAATTGAATCATGTGATAAAGACATTTAACCTTTGGATACATAAATAAAATGTTATGCCATATTAAAGGCCATCTTTATATCTCTCAAATGATACCTTGTACGTTTTTAAGATAAATACAATTAAATTAACCCACATTTGTGAGTTTTCTCCTATTTTTTCTCTTTTTAACCAGTCATATTTCAGGAACCATATTAGTTAGATACAGATAGGGGAAATCCGTTAGTTGATTTCAAATGGAATACCCCTATTATTTATTATATTTATTATTTATTCAATTTCGAAAAAAAAGTATTGGAAACTAATTGACTGGGGTAAGATTTATCTGGGAATGAATTGCCTCGGGGAAGAATTGTCGTACCATAATTATAAATATTTATTATTATTATTATTTAATATATTTATTATTCTAAATAATTGGTAAGTTGTCGAATTTACCCTACTCTTTTATTGAATTTCGTATTCATTACTTTCAGTTTTCAAATAATTTATATTTTAAATAATTATTGTGAAAACCACTTTATTTAATATTTAAGAAAAAACTAATTATGTTAACTCTTTACTTGTCTAAGGTATCAATATATCTTAATAATAAAACTTTGTATTGTTTTATTTTTTTTTTATAATTAAATTGTTTTTTTTTTTTAATTCCACTGTTAAAAAAAATATATTTTGGCATATATAGTGTTAATAACAAAGAACAGCATTCAATAATCTAATATTGTGAGTGTGCAACTAATTAAGTTGAGTTTTATTTTTTTGTGAAAATGTACGCAATAAATATTTTGGTTCAGAAATGTTCATGCAAAATATTTCATGAAAATAATAACAAAATATATATTACAAGGCTTGTTCTTTTAAAGCAAACGGAGAAAGTTGAAACAAATATAAATAAAACATGTGATGAATTTGAATATTTTAATTTAATGCATCAATATTATAGGTATTTATTGGATCATTTGGAACTGAATGAAAAATAAACTCAGAAAACTGTTACCTAATATTAAAGAAAATTGAATTATGAATTGCAAACAAATTCTGTTTTATTTATTTTACAGAAATTAAATGGAAAAAATACCCTCTAATTATATAAAAATTATAAATGGTGTTTCGGGGTTCAGAATGGTGGGGGTTCAGAATGGTGTAGTGCACGCGCAAGCCAGTAACCGACTTCTGTTAGTTGCCATAGACTCTCCTACACAATTCCTAGTCTCACCTTCGCGTTGGTAAACCCCGAGCAACCCGCTGAAGATCGGGTTTCAACCCCGGTGGGAGATCAGGTCGGGGACAAACGAGACAGGGATATTGGCCCTCTAAAATGGGGGTTGTGCGTTGGGCTTGTACCCGCCATATAAAAAAGCTGATTCAACGAAAACAGAAAAAATGCCTCGGATATCGACCCGAAAACACGATGACAACCTACGCAAACGTATAGAGGACCATGATTTACGGATATGTACCTGGAATGTCCAAACCCTTTATAGGGAAGGTGCCACTATCCAGCTGGTTGATGTCCTCGAAAGATACAAGGCTGACATCACCGCAATCCAGGAAATGCCAGGGCTGCTGTGACATTTACTACAGGGCTGCTGTGACATTTACCCTGTGACATTTACTACAGCTGCCATGCGGAGAGGCATGAATTTGGTTGTGTATTTGTAGTCGGCAAGAGACTCCACCACCTTGTAACAATCCGCATCAAGGCTAAATACTTCTTTAACAGCCTAATTTGTGCGCACGCTCCGACGAAATAAGGACGATGAAACTAAAGAGACTTTCTATGAGCGCCTCGACGAAGCCTATGAGCGCTGCCCCCGTCATGACATCCAAATTGTTATTGGCGACTATAATGCCAAGGTGGGCCATGAGGGTATCTTTGTTTCAACGGTTGGACAATTCAGTCTCCACGACAACACCTCCGACAATGGAATGAGGCTGATCGACTTCGCCGCAGCACGAAACATGGTAATTAGTGGTACTATATTCAAGCATCTCAATATTCACAAGGCCACGTGGCGGTCACCCGATCAGAACACACGCAACCAAATTGATCATGTTGTGATTGACGGAAGGCACGCTTCTAGTGTGATGGATGTACGCTCGATCCGAAATGCCAACATCGACTCGGATCACTTCCTTGTAGCAGCCAAGGTTCGCACACGCTTATGCGCTGCGAAAAACGCACGGAAACCCACGCAAAGAAAGCTAGACGTCAGTAAGCTGCACACACAACAGACCGAACAAGCCTATGCCGCTCGACTCTCACACCTGCTTGCCCAAGGCACTCCCCCTCTCAATGCGTACGGCTGCCGAAGAGGTGCTTGGATTCCAACGCCCACTACGGAACAAGTGGTATGACGAAGAGTGTCACGCAGCCACTGCAGAGAAAGACGCTGCATATAGAGCCACCCTGCAGTCGGTAGTTACGCGAGCCGCGTAGGAGCGATACAGAGAGAAGAGGAAGGAGGAGAGACATCTTTTTAGGCGCAAGAAAATAGAA
Source organism: Dryomyza anilis (assembly GCA_951804985.1). Lineage (NCBI taxonomy): Eukaryota > Metazoa > Arthropoda > Insecta > Diptera > Dryomyzidae > Dryomyza > Dryomyza anilis. Next base: position 21,647,115 of record OX638132.1, on the reverse strand, counting down.
TTAGAAAGAGTGTGAAGATATTGAGATGCATGGCGACAGGAACGAGGCTCGAAAATTCTTTCAGAAAATAAGACGCCTGACCGGAGGTTTAAAGACCGGATCCTCACTTTGCGCCAAATCCTGGAAAAGACCAAAGAGAGGCAGATCGACACCCACCACCTCTTCGTCGACTACAAAGCTGCCTTCGACAGTCCGATAAGAAGTCGCCACCATGGCTGAGTTCGGTATACCTGTGAAATTTATAAGGCTTTGCAGGATGACCCTGAGCGACACACGTTGCGAGGTTTTAGACAAGGCGATTCCCTATCGTGTGACTTCTTCAACCTAATAATGGAGAAGATTGTAAGAGCTGCACAACTCCATCACAATGGCACTATCTTCAACAAGAGTTCCATGCTGCTCGGGTACGCTGATGATATCGACATCATTGTTCAGAGCGTACGAGCAGTCAGTGCAGCATTCTCCAGTTTAGAGAGGGAATCGCGTCGAATGGGTCTTACGGTGAACGAGGACAAGACAAAGTACCTAGTGTCAACAAACAAAGAGTCCCGGCGTCTTGGACAACACGTCACTATTGACACGTCACTATATACCACAACTTCGAAGTTGTGAAGGACTTCGTATACCTAGGAACCAGCATCTACAAGGAAAACAATGTCAGCCTGGAGATTAGCCGAAGAATAACTCTGCCAACAGGTGTTACTTTGGGCTCAGTAGGCAATTGAAGAGCAGAGACCTCTCTCGACGGACAAAAATTACGCTCTATAAGTCGCTCATCATGCCAGTCCTCCTCTATGGCGATGAGGCATGGACGCTTGCCAACACCGATGAGCTAGCTTTAGGAGCGATATGCGTTGAAAACGAGTACAGAATCAGATGGAATGACGAGCTGTATGAGCTCTACGTCGACATTGACATAGTCAGGCGCATTGAGATCCCGTGCCTACGCTGGCTTGGACATGTCGAGCGTATGGATAAAAGCGCTCCAGCAAAAAAGGTGTTCAATTCTGTATCCAGTGGTGGTCAACGTAGGAGAGGGCGTCCGAATCTCCGGTGGAGCGACCAAGTGCGAGACAATCTGACAACACTTGGAGTGCAAAACTGGCGCCAGTGCGCGCAATGCAGTAGCGACTGGCGAGGGGTGATTGCTGCGGCCGCATTCCATCATGGGTTGTAATGGCCAAATAAGTAAGTAAGTAAGTCTCGTTTAAAAATGTAAATTATTTAGGGGGTCAGGATGAAAAAATTCGAAATTAACACCCAGTTTAAAATAATAATAATTTGGCGGTACATTCCTAAAGAACTTAGGCTGAGTTCTGACACCATTGGTGGAACCTACAGTTTAATGCCGGATTGTCTGGCCGAGAGGTAGCGTGGTATAGAACAATTTTTTCTTTGAAAAAATGTGGTTAGCCCCAGCCCAGAGTTGAACATGGAACCTGTTGGCTCGCAGTCCAACGAACTAGCCTCTGAGTTACCAACGCTTAAAATACAGGGTTTTAAAAATGCATATTACTGTCATAAAATAGTAAAAAATCGGTTGTAAACTATAAACTGTTAATATTTTGATATCATTAATTAAATCACAATTTTCTAAAAAAATCCTTCTTCATTAGGAATTTATATAAAGTCGAAATTTAAAAATTTTAGTTAATAGGTTCAACATCACATTTTTTTTTTGCAAGCATCATTTGGTAAAATTGATCTTTGTAAAAAGTTTTTTATTTTCAATTTTTTTTTATTTAAATGAATTAATGAACAAACAAAAACAAAATGAATGAAATATTTTAAAAATTTTAGAACTCTTCTTTGTTTTTCAACAACAACAAAGAAATATGGACATGTACAACAACAAAGAACAACAACACCGACTATTTATAAAGTTACAATAAAAGTAGTGCCGGAATTATTTATAGTAAATGAAATATATAATACAGAAAAAGAGTAGTAAAAATAACTAAGTAGTATGAAGAAGAATAAGAAGAAAACATTTTACAAAACGAACTCATCGTTAATAACAAACAAAATTTATTAAACAAACCAAAAAAAAAAATGTTGCTCCAAAGAGAATTTGTTTAATGTATATTTGTGTTGAATATTTTATTATTAGATATTAAATTTTATATTTGGTTTAAACCTATCATGAAAAAAAGTATTATATTTAATTTAGTTTATGTCTGAAATAACGCATAATTTCCTATTTTATTTTCTAATAGTTTTTTATTTAAAAAAACAAAAAACAAAAATGTGTGTTTATTATTTTTGAGAGTCTACTTACTTTTGCCTTGTGGCCCATGTGGACCGCGTGGCCCTTGACCCATGCCAGGCATCATATTGTCACGTGGTGGTGGCGGCGGACCTCTGGCGCCCGGACCCTGGCCCCTGCCCCGCTGACTTAAGCCGCCGCGCACATTAGCAGCACCCGGAACCATTTGATTGTTGTACTGATCCGGTGCCTCGGCTAGGAAATTCGATGGCACCAGACCGCGTACGCCGTCCAATTCGCCCATGAAGAAACCATCTTCGTCCATCTCGCCGTAGACCAGAATGATCTCACCAGTTTTGAAGCTCAATTCCACCTGCAGTTGGGTTTGAAAGAGCACAAAAGCCATTTGGATAGAGCGACATCGTTGCATTGTTGGCTGTGTACAATGTGGATAGTTTGGCTGTGGTACTCACCTCGGCATCTACGTTTGGACTCAACTCTTGCGGATCGTAATCGTACAATGCAATCATGCGCTTGACTGGCATGTTCGCATAAATGTCGCCCCACCGATCACGACTGATATTACGCATGCTCTGTTGCACACCCGGCTGGCCCGGCATTAGTTGGCCCGGTCCACCAGCAGCTGCAACGGAGGCAACGCCTGCCATCTGACCTGGCATGCCGGGGCCGGTGCCAGTGCCGTCATCGACTTCGGTCACCATGTTGTGCGGCACGTAACCGCGTCGGCCACGCAATTCACCCCAATAAAAACCATCTGAGTCCTTGTCGCCATAAACCTAAGTGGAATAGTTAACATTTATAGCGCTACATAATAAGTCTTTAGTTTGTATTTTTTAAAATACTTTAAAAAACTCAACTGAACTTTAAACGATCTAATTAGATACCAGAAACTATTAGTAATACGGTATTAAAGGTGAAAACTGATAATAGAGGTTAAGTTGGTGGATGGTTTATGCTAATATAAGAGCTGCAAGGCATGCTTTGAACTATGTACTAATTTGCATTGCTCAGCCAAGCCCTGTTGCTTTCGTGTCCGTTTCTGATCAGATTAGTAGGCCAATGATCCGAATTGTACGTTTCCATGGATCTGCGACTTTCACTAGCTTGAGCTCCTGCGAGCTAACTTCAAAATGGTGACCGTTAGCACTATGGTCATGCTTACCTTGATGGTGTCACCTTCCTGGAAGGGCAGTTCTTCGTCGCACCCATCTGGATTGGGACTCATTGTGCTGGGATCGTAGTCGAACATGGCCACAAAGAAGCGCTGCTTCTTTTGTTGCAGTTGCTGTGCACCGGGTGGCATTTGTCCTTGTTGTTGTTGCATTTGTTGCTGTTGGTTCAACGGTCCCCTTGGTCCCATAGCACCTTGCATTTGTCCTTGACCCGGCTGCATTTGTTGACCGGGCACCATTTGACCTTGCATTTGACCCTGCATTTGGCCCTGCATTTGGCCTTGCATTTGACCCTGCATTTGGCCTTGCATTTGACCTTGTTGCATTTGTCCTTGCTGCATTTGTCCTTGCTGCATTTGGCCTTGCTGCATTTGTCCTGGCTGCATTTGGCCTTGCTGCATTTGTCCTGGCTGCATTTGTCCTGGCTGCATTTGACCCGGCGCAGGACCACGTTGTCCCGGAAAACGTTGCTGGCCCATGACACCCTGTGGTCCGAATTGCTGCGGTTGCTGTTGTTGTTGTGGACCCTGTGGCCGTCCCGGCATACGCTGCGCTGATGCCGGTTGGTAACCCTTTTATTGTATATATTAGCAGGATAAATTGCGCAATTTTGATTATTTTAATAATTTATTTAATTTTGTGCAAGCATTTTGTAAGTCTATTTTCTCTGTAGCGTTAAATGTTATACAAATAAAGCATGAAACTAAAATAAATTAAAATGGTTTTAAATTATAATAAGCATATATGACGCCATCTCTTAAGGAGATCATGAATATGTGGAGTACAGAATATAGTAAGTAGTAGGTATTATAGAGTTTAGTATACAAGATAAAAAGCTATGAAGCCAAATAAAAAAAAATGGAAAAACAGTAGTTACTAGATTTTGGTTAGAGGACAGATTGGCCTAGGGTAATATGGCTAAAGTCGTTACTTTATACGTGACAGTATTGTCTATGTTACAAGTACCTATGTGAATTTTAAATATTTCTTGATTTATTTATTTTTAACATGCGGCAAAAAATGTATTTTATTTTATCGATATCGAATTTCAAATATTTATATATATTCAAAATGTAAGCTAACATATATGGCATTATATACAAACATATAAAGCGGATTTAAAATAATATATTGCACTACGCATTTTATAGCATCTAAATAAAAAGTATCGTTCCCACTCATAATAGACATAAATGTTAGCTAAAACCTAGGAGTAAAACTGTTTCAAACTAAAATCGTTGTACCAAAATCGACAAAAATGTATACAGATACACCTAATTACACAATAAAGAAATTTATCTGGGTTAGCTCGAATTTATATTTCTTATTACCTTATATTTCTAATTATTTTTAGTACACGAAAGGAAATAAACATAATAGCAGAATGAAATGATATTAAAATTCTGGAATTTATCATATTAATTACTTAGTTATCAAAAACGTAAACAAGATTTATTCTCCTTGATTTTGACAAGTTAATTTATTGACTACTAAAAACAAAAAGAACATGTAAAATTGTTAATGTATTCTTTGCAAAAAGAACACGTGCTCATGTATCTGCTGTTGTTTTCATCGATATTGCTTTGTCTGTAATATTCCCTCGTATGCTTTGTTTTGTGTACCTGTCTGCCGATATGTTCACAGTAACTAAGAGCAATTATTCTTGATAAGCAGAGTTACATAAATGTCGCGCCGCGAACGTAAATTCTATAACACCAACTGTTGTGAACGCCGCATTTAATGCGTAAGACGAATCATTAGAGCAGTTGGCAACTCTGCCCCAAAAGTCTCCAACACGTGACAGGCGCACGCATACACATTTGCATCGTGGTGCGATGGACACTTCACTTCTTTTCGGACATTCAACAGCAGCAGTCAATATCCTATTGCATCTACTATTAAGTAACTTAAAACTAAAAATTAATTATAACGTTTTGAAAGTTAAAACCATTACGCGTTTTATTTATATTTTCTTTACATTGTCTCAAAAAGATAAACTAAGTGTCACAAGGAGACATTACTTTTTAAGTGTTTCATCGGTGCCTTTTGGCAACAACAACTGAAAGCAACGTAAGAAGCTTCAGCATCGTCAGCGGCTCAAAGCAACGCAAACAAAGGCAGCGAAGCAACCATCGTCGAAAGCGCGTGCAGCTAGCAGCAGCAACAAGCAAAGTCGCCCGTGTACCAAGTGGGCAGATGTTGTTGCTGTTTTCTTCCTAATTTTAAAGAACACGTGTTTGTATAACTGTTGTTTTTTTCGATTGCTTTGCTTTGTACGTATGTAAAATGTTGTTTTATTTAATTTTGTTTTTTGACACTTTTATTTTTTGATTTCGTATTTTCGGTTTCCAGATTTTCGACCTCCGTTTATCGTACCAGACCCCTAAAGAATACTTTTACTAGGTAAATCTAGAAAATATTATTGTGTTTTTCGCATATACTCAGATAAATCGTCTTTAAATTGGTCAATGGGAAATCAAGAAGTTTTAATAGTATTTAAATTTATTCCCTATTCTGGCACCCCACAGTGGATACAATAATTTGGATTCGAAATTAGATATTCTGCAAATTCTTATCAAATTCAAAGTTCGGAAATATGACAACCCTGCGGAACGAAATTTTGATTGTTTTGACATGAGCCTTTTTGATTTTGAAGTATTATTTCCGTTCCAAGAATAGCTTAATATTCGTATTCGTAACATTGATTTGGATTTTCACTACGACGAGATTCAGAATGGAGAAATTATCATTGAACCCTTTCAGTAATTTGTTACCATATGGTAACAGCTTTTCAAAGACATTTTTAAATACTCTCTGCTATAATATTTCGACAGTAAGTTAAGTAAATTTACTTAATAAAAAGATATACTTATGAAATGTGGGTTGATATTTTGGGCAAAATAATAAAAATTGCCATTTTTAGTATTTCTTATATTTAAAATATATGATAATTTATACTTGTGTATTTATTTTTTATATAATTATAGTGTGTTCAGTATCGAATGGATTATTTTTAGAATTCGCTTAAATTTATAAAATTATACTATTTTTATCTTTTTTTTTTAAAAACATACCATATTGTTACATTCCAAAAAATTATCAAAAAAAATATATTTTTTTTTTAACTTAGAGTGAATTTGTATTATTGGGCTTAAAATGATAAAAAAAAACTTTAGAATGTTTAATAAAAAATATTTACTGAAAGAGTTAAATACTATTAAATCAATAAGTGTCCCATTAACTTATAGACGATTTTCTGAAAATTAACAATCAATTACTTTAAATAAAATCGCACTTAATAATATTAACTACGATAGTATAATAACTAGATTATAATCTAATTTATTCTAAACGCCTTCAACTCATTCGCAATGCATACAACGTAGTAAAAAGTAGGGTAGAACATTTATAATTCGAATAGCGATCTAGAGTAATTGCAACTATGTATTAACTTGGCATAATTAAGTACTGAGGAAGTATTGCTAGTATGTTTATGATGTATATGTCTGATGTATAAGTATATGTGTTGTTGTTAATGGCACTTACATTGATGTTCTGATTCACATGAGTTGGTTGGTTGGGTTTTGAGAATAGGCCACCGAGTAGGCCACCTAATAAGCCGTGGCTTCCATCGGGCTGCATTTAAAGTGATTTGTATTGTTGTATAAGATTTGTATATATATATTTTTGTATATTTATATAAATTGAATTTGTTTGGTGTTTTTATGCAAAGTTTAATAACCATAATATGTCTAGACTTTATTATTTTAAGTAATAGTAACTCGTTTCTATAAAGAAACTGATTTAATTTCTTAATCATGCTAAAAAAAATGATAAATCTGAGAACTTTGCAGAACTAGCAGTAAAAACATTCGTCGACTTGTCGTTAAATGTCATAACTTTACATACATACTTTGGGGGTAATTTTTTAAAATTTAAAAAGTAGGATTGTTTTTTTTTTTTTGAAAACTTTAGACAAAAATACAGATAGACAGACTTTGAAGTAGCTAAAGTCAGTAAGTGGTATAGCGAAAGTTAGAAAAAAACGTTGAGTGAATATTTGAAATTCGAAAATACACAAATAAAAATTATTTAGATGATAAAAACATCACTAATGAAACAATAAATATATCATATAATTATGTATAGAGAAAATTATAGATTATGAGATTTTTTTTACTTTTGAAGAAATCAAATCACAAGTGTTAGTTTTCATACAATTTAAAAAATTGACAAATACCGTATTTTTCAAAATCGTATAAACATTTTAAATCGAGCTATTTCTTTCCCGACAATACTACCCCTGAAAATTCTTTTTCGACGTAATTCTTCCTGGACAATTCTCATTCAAAAAAATTTAAGATACGTCGAAAAAAAAGAATGAAAAATATCTTCATTTATTTTTATTACATTATTGTTTTTTACTGTAAAAAATACTACATCTGTATTTATTTTTACTACATTATGTATTTATTTAAATGTCAAAAATGTAAAAAACATACAACATCTGCATTTATTATTACTACACTCTTTATGTAAAAGTAATTATAAATATTTTCTTAATGATGAATATGAAGAATATGAAGACTTAAAGGAGTTTCAAGTAATTAACTTCAAATTATTAAAAATTCAGAAAACAAATACAACAAATGCCACAATCTGTAGAAAATAAATGTCTAATACATTGTGTTGTAAATCACATCATATAAATACAAATGTTATTGTGAAAATGAAAAAAATGTAGTAGATTTATGCAAAACATATACAGAATTTAGTCAATTTTACTACATTAATTTCTTCGGTGATGCATTATTATTTTGGGAAAATTGTCTCTGAGAAAAAAATCGAATGTTGAAGAAGTTTTATTCGGCTCACAATTCTTAAATACAAAGTATACATTCTCAATCGAAATGAAACTCCAAATACAGTTATGTTTTAAACTAATAATCAAGTTTGAATTTATTATTTATTTGTGTATATTATTTTAATTTCAAATTTAAAAATAAATAAATCTATAACTTTTCGACACAAACATATATCGTTGGTGATACTGCAAAACCGCTTATCTATATTTTCGAATACCTCTTACAAAATGAATTTTACAGAAGAAACAAAACTATTTTCAGTGTTAATTCTGCACTTCATACAAAATTAACTTATAATAGCATTTATCTAATTTATCCGATCAACATATCGTTAAAACCCCGATTATAACACAAAATTAGGCGTAATTTTTACACGCAGTTAGGCGGTTTTGCAGTATCACCGACGATATGACATTACATTGCTGCATTCAATCGATACAAAATTTTGAAAATATATATCTCGAAATAAAAAATAACTGCAAATATAATTTAATTCGAAATCATGTTGAATTAATTGATTTGATTGTGCGTGTAGAGTACTAAAGTTGCAATTAAGTATTTTGTACACATGAAAATCAAAATTTATGTGAATGAAAACATAACCCAGCACTAAATAAATGCATTTAATATTGTAAAATATCTATATATGAAAGTGTTCCAAAATATTTTTTGTAGATGCAATCAAATAAATATGGCTTTTATTTAATAATATGTATATTTACCTAAACAATTTTGAGTAACTTTAAATTATAAGTGTTTTCGGTTATTTGTGTCAGTTTTACAACAGTATTTACAAAATTGTATAGTATATAAATGAAGATAAATGTTTTTGGATATGGAAATTCGTATTCTGATGTTTTCGAAATCAAAATATTTCAAACATGTTTAAATTTAATATATCGCGCACGGCTATTACGACAACCAAATGATTTACACCACAAACATATTTGGTGCTTGTAAAACTTATTGAAAATTCACTTTTGTTCATTATATCAAAATATAAAGAATAATTTGAATTTATAATTATTATAATTAGCAATTAAGGGTATGTACGAGTTTGTCTAAATGTGAAGGCTACACTCAAAATAAAATCTGCCTAAAATACACGAAATCGTTCGTGTATTTTACGAAAAAATTTATCTACGATATATTTTGTAAAATATATCGTGTATTTTACGAATGATATTTTCGTATATAATTTATGATAAAATTACGAAAGATTGTTTAGTTTTATTCGTAATTTATTGAATATGATTCTACGTTTTGTAGGAATTTGAAAAACTGACGATGAAAATGATTTATTCATAACATATGAAATATTATGCACTGATTTGATACATTTGCACTATTGACACAAACAGAACCTACAAATTTGCGACCACAATACCAACTGATTTAAAATGAAGCTCCAAGTTGCTATTTGAGCAAAGGTTTTTCTGTTTTTACTAATTATTTGTAAACAAACACGAATGTTTTGTAAAACTCTACATATAGCCTCGAAATTTACGAAAGTTTAGTAATTTATTTGTAAAATGTAATGCTCATTTGTAAATATATTATTCTTTGTAATAAAAAATAATATAAGGAATGTTTCGTAATCCAAACGAAATATTTGTTATTTTGTTGTTATTTTAATTTTACGAATATTGATACGTCATATATACGAATCGTTCGTAAAAATTATATCGGAAAAAATAGGAATTACAAATGTTTCGAGTATACTACGAATTATTCGAGTATTTTACGGAATAAAAATTACGAAAAAAAATTTCGTAAAATTTTCTAGAAATTATTTTGAGTGTATGTTAAATTTGACGGTAATGCAATATGAACTATTCAATTTAGCACATTTTCGAACAATCAAAATTTCGATTAACAAAGGGAAATATGTATACACTAAGAAAACGAAAGATGGTTGAAAAGTATTAGAGCCTTAAACATCATTGCAGTTGCAATTATTCAAGTCAAATATTTGACACTTTATGTGATATTTAGACAATATTAATAGTTTTGTTACAAATCTGTGGAATATGTGAATATTTGCAGCATTGCTACCTATTTCTCTAGTAGTTGCAGTGAATCTACAACAAATATGACATTTTTCGTGATGTTTATAAGACACATCTCACAAATAATACAAAATATGTGATGTTTACAAATTATTTAAACTTTAGTAGTATTTTAGTTGCAGAAACACTCTCATAAACATTCTGTTTTCTTAGTGTAGGTGAGGTTTAAGGGTTAACATCAGTGTTACCAGATGGACAGATAAACCTTTTTTGTCAGTTTTTTGAGAAGGTAGACAGGTTTCAAGTTTTTCCCTAAAAAATCCTTTTTTTTTTTTAAATTAATCCAGTTTTTATTTAACATTGCTAACTAGTTTCTCTCCATTACTAAAAAAAACATTTTTTGCTCTTTTGTTGATTCCTGTATCAACAGCAAATTAGAACGTATTTTCTCTAATCAGTATTAAAAAAAACAAATTTAAAATTCTCCTCTTATGTGGGAATTTTCGTCCGAAGGATTTTTAAAGAAAACATGGACGGAACCGTACAAATTGTTCTATTACTTTTATTTTTGTTTAATTACATTAATAAACACGATTTTTTCTATGGACACCACATACACCAATTTTATATAATTCACTGGTTTTGCTTTCGACTGGATACTTAGTTTTTCTATTACACAAGTAATATTGTTACTTTTTAGCAACATTTTTTAGTTAAATTGACATGTGGTTTCTATTCATGTTTGTGCAATTCAAATATTTAACCAAACAATTATCGTTCTAACTGCACAAGGAGAAGTTAAGTTGAATTATTTTCGTTAAAATTATATTTTTTTTTATTTGCCGAAAACCTAAATATCCCATTTGTTTATATAAACATTTTTATTTAATATTTCATTTTGTCAAAAATTACAAATTGTTGCAAAAAAATCTATTTGGGTAGTGTTCTCCACCGATAGCTATAACCCCCAAATTCAAGAATTTTAAACTTTTATAAATGTACACGGATACTGTGTTGATAGGGTATATTTTAAAAATTAGAATGATGTAAAAAAGTTAATAGTTTTGATCGTTAGTTTGACTATGCTCTGTACAACCATAAATCATTTTTATATTTATCAATAGATCCGAAATGTCAAAAATAGAATTTTTTAGTTCAAGTTTTGTTCCGAAAAAAAAAATATTTGTATTCCGAAAATGACAGGTTTCTCAAAAAATCATCTGGCAACACTGGTTGGCAATACAAAAAATTGCATTTGGTTGTAGAATTCATTAAAGAATTGAAAACTTTAAGTTTATGTTCAAAGAAACTTCTATTTTTTTGACGGATATTTGTTTCAATGGGCGTGTGTATGTAAACATGTTTTATAATATATGTATATATTTACATGTAATGTTATAGTTTTACTAAAAAATCAAAAAAAAAAGTTAAATAAAATGTACATGTTTTCTTGTAAATTGTACATAAATTTGTATATATGTATGTATAACAATATGTACACTTTTTGGAAACCTATTTTCCAAACTCACCTGTTGACCGGGTTGTTGTCCTGGCTGCATACCTTGCTGTTGTTGTTGGTGTTGTTGCTGCTGCTGTTGCATTTGATTAGGATCATATTGATGGGGATCTTGACCCATCATATGCTGCTGCCCAACCATACCGCCCTGAACGGGCCCATGCGGTCCCTGCTGCATTTGTTGACCCATGCCCATCTGATTTGGTCCCCTTCTAACGACAGCGTTACGAACAACATCTGAAAAATTATAATTTATTAAATAAGAAAATTTTAAAGTTGACATTTTCAATATTAAGATAAAACCAGTTGAGAAGGTTAGATCAGAAGCTCCGACATTTTATAGTAGGTGTTTTATGATAGTTTGGATTATAAAAATTATAGTCGGTCTAAGCCGACTATAAATACCCTACACATATGTGTGGTTACCATTCAACGTGACATATCCGTCACCAGGGTATACGAAATCCTAAAATAACTACAAACTTTTAATCGCAGAAGAATTTCCATTCATTTAATACCCATATTTAAAAGTGGATAGGTGTATCGAATTTATATTTTTTTTTTTGGGATCCTTAAGTCGTTTCGCGGGAAAACATTATTTTCATGTATTTGAGCATGAAGTCAATATATATTTGACCAAAAAAAGTTTACCTAAGCACGTGTACAGTAAAATTGATCTGTAGATGTAAATTTTACATGAGTTATATGAATATAAATGGTCAGATCACAGGACACAATTAACCGATTTCGCACATACAGCGTAGGTATATAAGGACTCTAAATTATAAATTTCATATATCGAACTCTTAAATTTTTTAAGTAGTATGGATTTTAACAGACAGACGGACATCGCTAAATCGACTCAGGAGGTCATGCTGATTAAGAATATACATTTCTATACCGGAGATGCTTCTTTCTGGGTGTTACAAACGGCGTTCCAAACTGAATATACCCTTTCACTCTTAGTGTAGGGTATAAACAATTTTACAGTGCAATACTTTAAACTAAAATTTAACACATTAAAATTAAATAATTTCATTTTACACAATTTATGTTTATGCCACTTGAACATAGTTCATATGCACGAATTAGATAAATTGCACGCTTATAAGGGATATCGGAAATATTAAGAATTGCAACAAATATCAATGATGAGAAGTATATGGAGGTAAGACAGATAATGATCATATGAACTGAGATATATTGAAAACTTTTTTTTTGTACTCTTACAAAGTATTAAATATGATACATTAAAGCAGTGATTGAAAAAGTAGTCGAAACTGATAACCGTTTAAAAAGGTTTCATTTGAAACCGTTATACAAAAATCATTAGTAAACAAATCCAAATCGATGAGAAAACTGAAACCGAAATCGAAACCATAATCCTTACTAGAGCTTTAAGGTGCCAGGGAAACAGTTTAATATTTAAATACGGTTATCTTTTTTGCTAACTGAATTTAGTCAGTCATGAAATCATAGTTTTCTGTCTGACTCTATTTCTCAGTAACCAGTTCAATTTCGTAAAAATGTGTAACAGATTCAGACCTGAAAACAATAATTCTTTTTTCATATGGGTACATTTTTCTTTAAAAGCCTGAGGTAGGGCGGAAGTCATAGAACTTTAAGGTAAGAACTTTGAGGTTTGAATTGGAGCCTGTCTTTAATCTGTTAATATGTTTATTGTATAAATTTGTATAATTTACTTGGAATCATTATCGGTGCACTGTCGGCCGACTGTGAGTCTCTCGATTTTGTTCGTATGGTCACGGCACGCGGATTGAATACGCCCAACTTGCCGATATCAATGAGCGCATGGTCGCCGGTCGGCGAATTAATATCCGTCACTTTTTTACCATCGGCGAACACGGCATAGCCGGTAACGGGCCCGGAAGAAGTGGGCCTATTGACCGGCTGCCATGTCACCAAAATGGTACCATCTTGAGGACCAGCCTCAAGTTGGATGTCCTACGGAATAGATACAAGAAATTAATATTTATTATTTTCAAAATATTTATTTGTGTTTACCTGTGGCGGATCCGGCAACCCCTTAGTGAGCGTGCGAAAATCTGCATAGGCACCTGGTGCCTCCTCCTGTGGACGACCGGGCGTCTGTTGACCGCCAGGCGCGCGCAAATGCTTGGCGCGCACAGTTACGCGGTATTGTGTGCTGGGTGCCAGCCCGGTTATAGTATGACGATAGACACCCGGTTTGACGGTGCGCACCTCAACATTATTGACGCAGACCACATGCTGGTGATTGGAATTGGCCGGCAACCACGAGATGACGGCCGATGAACACGTTATGTGCGAAGCGCGTACGGCAGATGGGCCCAAATGGGAGGTATCACGTCCTATGATCATGGTGCAGGCGGCGTCGCGTGATGTTTGCCGATTCTGTGTGAGACTACGAACGCTTATTCTATGAGGCTGTGGAACAAACATTGATGCATAGTTGAATTATGTGGCCTTTTGAAATAACATCTAACAAAACATACTCGATTCGAGTCAACGCCTTCGATGAGCGCCCGGGTGCGCTCATTGGCTTTAACGGTAACCTTGAGCACACCATCCACATATACGTGATAGCTGTCGATGATATTATATCCCATGGGTTCTGGCGGTGACCAGCCGATAAGCACGCTTTTGTTCAGTTGACGTTCCAGCGTCAAATGCTTCGGTGCTGGAACTGCAAATGATATTAGGGAAATGTATTAATGGTGACTAATTTAGAAAAATAGTGGTACTTGGAATAAATTATGACTGACTTAGGACATACTTTATAGACTGTTTGCGTATTCTATGTGCTTGGTTGGTGCTATATTTTAATATTTATTTTGATATTTTGTGCAACTTCTATATAAAAATAAACTATTTTATAACTAGCCTAGATTTTGATTATTTTTTACTTTTATCTATTTCACGATTCGTGCTTACATTTGAACGAACGTAATTTCGATATTTGAAAATAAACATAGAAACACATTAAAACCACACAGATATTGTCTAAATGTCAAGTTAAATCACACTTACCGTTATCGCTTATATCGTCCTGGTCGTGTTCCAAATCGGTATGTGTCTCACTCAAGCGGGCCAAATCCTCGTGTGTATGTGTCAGCAGCGGATTGTGTGGTGGCAGCGAGGGCAGCGACGTAGTGTCGCACTGCATGGAGCCATCTTCTGCGTCCCGTAGCGTGGAGAGCACGGCCTGATGGAACTCCAGCAAATCGTCACCTAAATTTAAGTATTATATTAACCGTTCCTGGACACTCTTTAATCAGATAAATTTTACGACACCGGGACTGTAACTAGTCGGAGGTTTAAAGTGTTTCTTTAAACCTCCTTTTGGTGTATGGTTTCGAATTTTGAGACTTTATTGGCGTTATACTTTTCCAGAAGGTAAACCGAAAGAAAAATGTGTCGTTTCCAGAGTTTATGTAATAGAGACAGAAAAAATGTCTTTTTACATCCGGTTTTAGGGAACGAATAAGTTGCTCGTCGGGCAATATTAACATTATTAGGTCCATAGCACTCAAACACATGATATCCATTGTACTCTGAAACTATTCCCTAAGATTTGTAGAAAATATCCCCACTACCGCACATGCCCATACTTGGATTCGAGCCGGAGACCTTTGGAATGCACGTCCAGCGCACTGTAAATAAAAGAATTACTCCATTTAAACTCACCTACTAAACGCTGCACAAAGGAAGCGGGCACCAAGCCACGTCTACCATCCAACAACTCTGCATCCAAGTAACCGCCTTGCGGTTCGCCACTTGTCCAGACAAGCAAATAGTCTCCAGCGCAAAGCGAAAGCTCACCCTCCGCCTCCCTGTAAAATTAAATAGAATAGTATTAAAATATAAAGTCGATATAAACAAAAAAACATGGCGCACTTACTCTGGCGGATCGTAAGGAAAACGTGCGATGAACACACAACAGCGTCCCTTGCCCGGTATGTCCAGCATATCGACTTGCGGCTCACTGGCGCCATTCAACGTGTGGCCACCTCCACCACCACGTGCTGCATGGAATATGGAAGTTGATGGAGTAGAGAGAAGCGTGCCATTTGCATGCCACTGCTTGTACTCACTTTCCAGATCGAGGGCGCCAAGTGCAAGACCACGTTGTGCGCTGTGCATCATGGAGGCGCTCATGCTGTCCGTAAACTCGTCCAGACCCCACGTGCTCTGCGGTATTGGCGAGCACGGTGAACTGCGGTTGCCGTAACGTGTCAGTGGTATATCGATCTCGTCCAGCAGTTTCATCTTAGATGCATTGCGCAGTGCTGCAGCTGTGAAGGGATACGAGGAACCCGCACCGCTCCCGGTACCGCCCACATCGACATATGGCGGTGCGTAAGCGCTGGCAAGGCCTGTAGACATGCCGCCATGACCGCTGCCGGCACCGCCCAGACCAGCCCCACCCAGACCGTAGAGCGATGAGGTGCCTGTCAGACCGGACAGGCCGGAAACACCAGCTGTGCCCGGCAGACCGCTGCCAGAGCCACCGCCAAATAATGAGCTCGAGTCCAGTATATTGCCGAGCGCATGATGGGTCAGTGAGGAGCCAAGCCCAGGAAGACCGGTCGCACCGGTGTTAGCGCCGCTAAGGCCGAGCGCCGAGTAGCTGCTGGAGCCGGTCGGCAGGTTATGCGTGTTCAGCGAGAGAATCGGCATGGTTGTGCTCTGCAAATTGTAGAGTTGTATTGTTCCGCGCTTTTTTTTATTGATTACAGATCGTGGTAGATCAATGTAGATCAGATCAGAGTATCAAGTTTCGATCAGTGTAGATCAGTTAAGATTTAATTTTCAGTGTGTACGGTAATAACAGTTTTGGTATTTGTAGTAGTAAGAGTAGATTAATTAACGGTAGTTTTGGTGGTAGTGGTGATTGTAGTAATTGTGAAAAAACAGTTATAGTTGATGTTGTTTTAGGGTTTTGTTACAGTTACACAGAGTTATACACATATTTTACATACACATGTAGTTTAAATATAGACGGTTAGTTAATGAAACAGTTATCGTTTTTTTTAGATATGCATTAGAAGACAAAAATAGAAGAAGAACAGCACAAAAATAGGAAAAAGAGAAACCAGAAATTGTTAAGAGTTACCGCTGTTGCCTGCTCCAGTGTTTAATCAATAATAAAAGTCTCAATATTGAAGAAATGACTGAAATATCAGTATGAATGCAACAAAAAAGTTCTCGCAACATTGAGTGTATGTGGTGTGATTGATTTGTATTAAAGAATGCAATGATTTCAAGCAGTATTAATTAAACTATAATGTTTTAGTAGCTTAGCAAACATGTAAAGAATTCTAGATATTGCATGAATCAAAATATAGTATTCTAAAAATACATGTACCGAACATTTTTAAACTGCAAATTTCGAGAATGTTACTACTACAAATACTATTTTCAACGAGAAATAAATATTGTAAGAAAACAAATGCTTAATTCAAATGTGTTATAATCAGGGACTGAAACCGTAAATGAAATCCGTTTCCAATCATTTAAATTTATAACCCGAAACCTCTATATATAAAATCATAAATATTCCTTGTAAATGGTTTCGCTTTTATAGCGGTTTTAATCCTACGATGCACAGTGTGCCCAAACGCTCTTAAATCGAGTAAAATTCAGTATTGTCGGAACCACTCAACCGATTTTAAAAATTTAAATTGTGTTGTACAGAGAGAACTTAAGTTTTGAAATTGGAGTTTGTATCTTTAATAGTTATGGAGATAAAAATCAGTAAAGTTAATTTTTTTTATTAAAAATTGTAAAAAATCCAAAAGTTATCCGATTTTGAAAATTCTTTTGTTTATGGAAAGCTTACATTGAGATCTAAAAAAAATGTGCTTACATGAGAAAATATATTGTTTTGTTTTAAAGATATAGACTTGAACATGATTTTTTTTAAATTTTTGAAGACTTTACTTTACATAATTTTACATAGATTGTACATTTTATCATGAAATCAAAATATGTGTAAGCACTTTTATAAACAATTAAAATTGAAAATTTGTCTTTCGACTTTGAAATTTGACTTTCGACTTTGAAAACTTTTCTGCAGGGGGTCAAAGTAAAAAAAAAAAATTAAAAAAACTAGAACTTTGGCCAGTGTTGCCAGATTGGTTAAATACATTTTGGATAAGTTTTATCGTTTAAAAGATTCTCAATAATGTTATCTATCAAAAAAATATAACAAAAGTACATGTTAATTAAAGAAAAAAAATACTTACGAAGATTTCCGTAAAAGTCAAATTTTCCAAAAAAAAAATGGAAAATAAAAAAAAAATGTTCGACTTTACAATTTTATATTTACGAAACCACTTGAGATATTTTAAAACGGTTTATGATTTATGTGTTAAATGTTTATAAAAGTCTCTTACACATATTTTGATTTCATAATAAAATGTACAATCTATGTAAAATTATGTAAAGTAAAGTCATCAAAAATTAAAAAAAAAATCATGTTCAAGTCCATATCTTTAAAACTAAACCAGATTTTCTAACATGATTTTCTAACATCCTAAACATGATTTTTATCTCCATAACTATTAAAGATACAAACTCCAATTTCAAAACTTAAGTTCTCTCAAGTTCTCTCTGTCAACACATTATAAATTTCGTGGTTCTGAATTTCACCAGATTTAAGAGAGTTTGGGCACACTGTGCGATGTGCAACTAATTAGGATTCATGAAGTTAACCCACTTGGTCTGGTCAGACTTATTGGGTGAGTTATGTCCTTTAACCTCCTCATGACTTTTTTTTCGATTTTTAAGATGAAACTTGTATTGATTAATTGTATTGATTAAATATTTAATTCTATTAATTAATTGAAAGTTTTGCTTCATCTACCGTATAGTCTGAACCTTGCTCCGTTTTTTTTGTTCTCTGCAGAATTCTACAAATGGCTTAAACCAGATTTCAATGTACACGCTGCAAAAAAAGGGGTCTCCCAAACCTAATTTTGCAGGCATTACATATATCTTTGGAGCTTTATACAAACAAAAGTATTATTTCATTGCCAAACATTATTATAATAACAGCCAAACATATTTTTTGTTTTCGTTCAAACTTCTTTTTTTTTTGTTCAGAATGAATAATTTTCGGCGGTCTTGCAAACATATATATGTTTGAATGTGAAAAACATGTTATTAACATGTAAACATATTTATGTTTACATTTAATTTTAATGTAAACTAGTAAATTTAGTGCTAATATGTTCTTTACACAATATTCATTTTTTCCCTTTTTTTTAAATTACCTTTTTCTTTTGTTTATATCATATAATAATAAACTTAACTAAATTTTTTATTACACATCTTTTATGTATGCTTAATAATTTTATTTCCATCTATTGTTCCTGTTTTGAGTTTAGTGAATTACGTATGAATTGGATGCTTCACAAACAGCCACTATCTGGTATCAACAGTAATTGGCAGTACTTAAACAAATTCTTCCATCAAAAATAACTTTTTAACTATATGAAAAGTATTAATGTGAGTGTTACTGAGTGCTAAAAACACGCAGCACTGTTATTTAATTGTGATATCGTAATGCCAAACATACATATAATCAAAATAATGCTATTATTTTTAAATTCGTTACAATCACGAATAACCAAAAACATATAATTCAAAGAACCTTTTATTTACGTTGGGTGTGTTAAATAGCGGAAATATCAAACATACATATATTAATATGTGATGAAAAATAAATATTTCTACAGAAACATTAATATAGTAAATTTATGTAAATCCGCGATGAAAGCAATTTATGTTTAAATATAGTATAATAATATTTCAATCTGAACAAAATAATTATACAATTCAATTATAATGTAATTAGATATTACTTCCAATATTTATATGGTGATTTCGAATTACGTTATAATTACATTGAAACATATTCAAACAAATCTTTTCTATACGTGTAGTCTATGAAAATCACTTGGATCAGTTTTTCGCCCATAAATCTTAGTATTTCTTCAATGTTTACATAATGGTTACAACAGGAGAATAACAAAGGGTTATTGATCAAAACGGTATACTTGGTTTAATAAATTTAATTTTATATATAAGAAAAATGTTGATGTAAAAACGCCACGACCTTTTTACTCGACTAAATATGTAATAAATACAAATTTTGAAAACCGAGTTCAATTTATCTCCTTTAAATTTTTATGAGATTTCAAATTTTATAGTCGAAAATAAATTTTATAGGTTTCAATCCTTGATTAAAACTAAAAATACCATTAAATGAACTCAAAAAGAAAGAGAGTAAAAAATAATGTAATGAAATTAGTTTTGTATTCTTATATCGTACGTAGTAAGTATAAATCAGAAAAGTGTAACATTTGATTCGGAAGTAAACTCTCAAAGAAAAATCGTCTGTAAAGTCAAAAATGATATATCGATTCGAAAAATATTTAATTTTCACAATAATCAAGAACTCTTTAAAATAGTGCACATCTGAAATAACTGTCTATTAGCAAAAGACAATATATATTAAACATGCATGATGATAAAAGTATCTCAAAAAATGAATTTACAACGCCTATCTTTTGAGACTATCCAAAATTCTAAATTATTCTAGTAGTACCTATAACAAAAATAAAATATATCTATTCTTTTGTTTAGCTATACTTGTCATTACACTACACAACAGTCATTCTGTGCCGCATTCAATACTATTTATGTATTATGTAAAATGACTCCCTGATTCCGAAGATATGGTTAAAAAATGTTTCTTTGGATGTGTTTACAAAATAGCGGCCAATAACTTTTGAACCGAGCTTTCAAAAAGGGGGGAACATCTTATTGTAAGTATCTCGCGTTCCAAATAACTCACAATATCAAGAGTTATATCAAATGAAAGGTATTTAATCCAATAAACATTTCTCAGAACATATTTAAATTAATTTACTAGTTTAGAAGAACTCGACAGTAGAACTTTAAAAAAGTTTTTTTTTTCAACAGAATTTTTAATATGAAAAAGCATTTCAAAAATTGGAAAAAATGAGAAAGTAAGATGATACACAGTATGTAATATTTTAAAATTAGTCTACACTCTTTCGAAGAAATTGAGTAATCAATGACAAAAATATATGGGTAACATTTTCGGATAAAATAAATTATGTGAAAGCATTATAATTGATTGCTATATAAAAGGCATAAAAATAAAAAAGAAAAAATGTGGGCCAATCCCGCCAATTTTTTGACAACGTATTGATAGATGATTGTTTGTAACTAATTTTAAATTTTATAACTTTATCTGGAATACTTTACGAGATATGGGATCCTAAAAAGTAAACCCATATCTTGTACGGTATGTAGTCTAGTACGTTGACTAATTTGACTCATATTCGAACTTCAAATTACTTTTCTACTAGAATATATTGAAGTTAAATTTCATCGCTTTCGGAATAGTATTTATCAAGTTATCGTGTAGAGGCGAACAGACAGACGACCAAGTCTAATGCTTTCACATTATTTTTTCTGACCACAAAATCTATCCATAGATCTCTTTTATTTTTACGTCGTTTTCATTAAAAAGGTGCAGGCTAATTTTGGAATATCACAGTCTGTAAATGATCTCGCATTTTTCCCAATTTTGTATACCCTACACCTATGAGGTACAGGGTATATATTGTAACGCCCCTTAGGAGGCGTGTCCGGTATGGAAAAGTATATATATTCTTGATCAGCATCACTACCCGAGACCGTTTAGCCATGTCCGTCTGTCTCTCTGTCTCTCTGTCTGTCTGTCTGTCTGTCTGTCCGTCTTGCTGTCTTGCTGTCCGAATACAGAATAACTTGAGAAATACTGATCAGAATGCAATACTGATCGTCTCAATATATTTTAGCCAAAAGTAGGAACTGAGTTTGAAAATGAGCCAAATCGGTCAACGGACACGCCCACCTCCCATACAAGTCACTTTTATATAACTCTTTAGGAACTAATAACTCGAAAAGTATTCAAGATATAGGTATAAAATTTAAAACGTATTGTTATAATTCACCTAAAAATATGTGGTCCAAAAATGGGCGTGATCCGCCCACTTTTTTTCATTATTTCCCCGGTTTTCATAGTGAAAATTTGATCCGTAAATTATTAAAATCAAATCTATGAAATATTAGCCTTTCAAAATTTTAAATATAGACGTTGTCCGCCCAATTATATGTTTCCATTTTTTTTTATTAGTTTTTTATATAAATTTTTTAATTTATGGGGATATAAGATGTAAATTTCTGATATGTGAATAATATTCTGAGGGTGGGGAGGTTCAGCATAATTAAAATCTTTAAAATTAAGGTATGCAATTAAATATCCCACATTAAAATCCTCACCAAAGGTGTAGGGTATTCCATAGTCCGAACTTACCCATGTGACCTAACTTTCCCAACTCGTTTTAAATGCATCTTTGATTTAAATTTTTATCGAAAAAAATTAAAATTTTCGAGTTCTTCTATCGAATTCTCTCAAACCAGTAAACCAATTTCAAAATGTTGTGAGAAATGTTTATGGGATTTTAAATTATCTTTATTGAAAACGGGAAATATTTGCAAAGATATGTGACCACCTTTTGGAAAGCTCGGTTCAAAAGTTATTGCCCGATATCTCCTAAACCTATCCATAGACATTTTTAATTAATATATTCGAATTTTGCGCGTCATTGCCAATAATACAAAAATAGTGCCATTTACTGCGCATACTTTTTTCTCATTTGGTTGTGTAGTGTTATTAATATTTTTGAAATATGTATATCTGGAATTGATAACTACTTTCAATAATTAAGCTATTGGTCATGTAAATGATTGTGTTATGATAATTCAATAATACACTGATCAGTTCCCGTGTATAGCCCTAGAACCACTTTTAAAATGAATTATTCTAATATTTTTATCAAATATTAATACTGTAAAATAGCACACTATATGTAAATTGTATATAACGCAAATACATAAATATATTATTTAAAATTATAAACGAGCATTATCATATAAAACATACCAAAACGATTTATATAAAATAAAATGTATACAAAAACAAGTACGTGAAGTTAAATAATTCGCGAATTTAGCGAATACACAAACCATAATTTTTTAACAGAGGCACTGTTAAATAAATATACTGACTGCCATATGGAGAGTACTGTGATGAAATGACCACTGTGGCCAGTCCAGGAGACCTGTGCGCTAACTTCTCATATGTCATTCGAAAGGTATTGACTTGTACTTTCCAACGACACTATCTGCTAATCAAAAGCTATACGTTTGGTATTTTTAACAATTTTTTGAAAAAATGTCTTTTTTGGATAAAAAATCGAACATGATGAAGTTGCAACTGGCCAGTCCAGGAGGCCTGTGCGCTAACTTCTCATATGTCATTCGAAAGGTATTGAGTTGTACTTTCCAACGACACTATCCGCTAGTAAAAAGCTATACGTTTGGTATTTTTAACTATTTTTTGAAAAATTTAAATAATTTAAACTAAATGATCTTAAAACACAGGGATGAGTTTCAATGTTAAAAATTCGCGATAATTAACAGAGCGGTTATTTGCATTGTATACTGAAAATAAAAATCATAGTATGATGAAGTAACCACTGGCCAGTCCAGGAGGCCTGTGCGCTAACTTCTTATATGTCATTCGAAAGGTAATGACTTGTATTTTCCAACGACACTATCTGCTAATCAAAAGCTATACGTTTGGTATTTTTAACAATTTTTTGAAAAAATGTGTTTTTTGGATGGAAAATCGAACATGATGAAGTGGCCACTGGCCAGTCCAGGAGGCCTGTGTGCTAACTTCTTATATGTCATTCGAAAGGTATTGACTTGTACTTTCCAACGACACTATCCGCTAAACAAAAGCTATACGTTTGGTATTTTTAACAATTTTTTGAAAAAATGTCTTTTTTGGATGAAAAATCGAACATGATGAAGTGGCCACTGGCCAGTCCAGGAGGCCTGTGCGCTAACTTCTTATATGTCATTCGAAAGGTAATGACTTGTATTTTCCAACGACACTATCTGCTAATCAAAAGCTATACGTTTGGTATTTTTAACAATTTTTTGAAAAAATGTCTTTTTTGGATGGAAAATCGAACATGATGAAGTGGCCACTGGCCAGTCCAGGAGGCCTGTGCGCTAACTTCTCATGTGTCATTCGAAAGGTATTGAGTTGTACTTTCCAACGACACTATCCCCTAGTAAAAAGCTATACGTTTGGTATTTTTAACTATTTTTTGAAAAATTTAAATAATTTAAACTAAATGATCTTAAAACACAGGGATGAGTTTCAATGTTAAAAATTCGCGATAATTTGCATTGTATACTGAAAATAAAAATCATAGTATGATGAAGTAACCACTGGCCAGTCCAGGAGGCCTGTGCGCTAACTTCTTATATGTCATTCGAAAGGTAATGACTTGTATTTTCCAACGACACTATCTGCTAATCAAAAGCTATACGTTTGGTATTTTTAACAATTTTTTGAAAAAATGTGTTTTTTGGATGGAAAATCGAACATGATGAAGTGGCCACTGGCCAGTCCAGGAGGCCTGTGCGCTAACTTCTCATATGTCATTCGAAAGGTATTGACTTGTACTTTCCAACGACACTATCCGCTAGTAAAAAGCTATACGTTTGGTATTTTTAACTATTTTTTGAAAAATTTAAATAATTTAAACTAAATGATCTTAAAACACAGGGATGAGTTTCAATGTTAAAAATTCGCGATAATTAACAGAGCGGTTATTTGCATTGTATACTGAAAATAAAAATCATAGTATGATGAAGTAACCACTGGCCAGTCCAGGAGGCCTGTGCGCTAACTTCTTATATGTCATTCGAAAGGTAATGACTTGTATTTTCCAACGACACTATCTGCTAATCAAAAGCTATACGTTTGGTATTTTTATGTCATATGTCATTCGAAAGGTATTGACTTGTACTTTCCAACGACACTATCCGCTAAACAAAAGCTATACGTTTGGTATTTTTAACAATTTTTTGAAAAAATGTCTTTTTTGGATGAAAAATCGAACATGATGAAGTGGCCACTGGCCAGTCCAGGAGGCCTGTGCGCTAACTTCTTATATGTCATTCGAAAGGTATTGACTTGTACTTTCCAACGACACTATCTGCTAATCAAAAGCTATACGTTTGGTATTTTTAACAATTTTTTGAAAAAATGTGTTTTTTGGATGGAAAATCGAACATGATGAAGTGGCCACTGGCCAGTCCAGGAGGCCTGTGCGCTAACTTCTCATATGTCATTCGAAAGGTATTGACTTGTACTTTCCAACGACACTATCTGCTAATCAAAAGCTATACTTTTGGTATTTTTAACAATTTTTTGAAAAAATGTCTTTTTTGGTTGGCAAATCGAACGTGATGAAGTGGCCACTGGCCAGTCCAGGAGGACTGTGCGCTAACTTCTCATATGTCATTCGAAAGGTAATGACTTGTACTTTCCAACGACACTATCGGCTAATTAAAAGCTATACGTTTGGTATTTTTAACAATTTTTTGAAAAAATGTGTTTTTTGGATGGAAAATCGAACATGATGAAGAGGCCACTGGCCAGTCCAGGAGGCCTGTGCGCTAACTTCTTATATGTCATTCGAAAGGTAATGACTTGTACATTCCAACGACACTATCTGCTAATCAAAAGCTATACGTTTGGTATTTTTAACAATTTTTTGAAAAAATTTGTTTTTTGGATGGAAAATCGAACATGATGAAGTGGCCACTGGCCAGTCCAGGAGGCCTGTGCGCTAACTTCTCATATGTCATTCGAAAGGTATTGAGTTGTACTTTCCAACGACACTATCCCCTAGTAAAAAGCTATACGTTTGGTATTTTTAACTATTTTTTGAAAAATTTAAATAATTTAAACTAAATGATCTTAAAACACAGGGATGAGTTTCAATGTTAAAAATTCGCGATAATTTGCATTGTATACTGAAAATAAAAATCATAGTATGATGAAGTAACCACTGGCCAGTCCAGGAGGCCTGTGCGCTAACTTCTTATATGTCATTCGAAAGGTAATGACTTGTATTTTCCAACGACACTATCTGCTAATCAAAAGCTATACTCTTGGTATTTTTAACAATTTTTTGAAAAAATGTGTTTTTTGGATGGAAAATCGAACATGATGAAGTGGCCACTGGCGAGTCCAGGAGGCCTGTGCGCTAACTTCTTATATGTCATTCGAAAGGTATTGACTTGTACTTTCCAACGACACTATCTGCTATTCAAAAGCTATACTTTTGGTATTTTTAACAATTTTTTGAAAAAATTTCTTTTTTGGATGGCAAATCGAACGTGATGAAGTGGCCACTGGCCAGTCCAGGAGGCCTGTGCGCTAACTTCTCATATGTCATTCGAAAGGTAATGACTTGTACTTTCTAACGACACTATCGGCTAATTAAAAGCTATACGTTTGGTATTTTTAACAATTTTTTGAAAAAATGTGTTTTTTGGATGGAAAATCGAACATGATGAAGTGGCCACTGGCCAGTCCAGGAGGCCTGTGCGCTAACTTCTTATATGTCATTCGAAAGGTAATGACTTGTATTTTCCAACGACACTATCTGCTAATCAAAAGCTATACGTTTGGTATTTTTAACAATTTTTTGAAAAAATGTGTTTTTTGGATGGAAAATCGAACATGATGAAGTGGCCGCTGGCCAGTCCAGGAGGCCTGTGCGCTAACTTCTCATATGTCATTCGAAAGGTATTGACTTGTTCTTTCCAACGACACTATCTGCTAATCAAAAGCTATACGTTTGGTATTTTTAACAATTTTTTGAAAAAATGTGTTTTTTGGATGGAAAATCGAACATGATGAAGTGGCAACTGACCAGTCCAGGAGGCCTGTGCGCTAACTTCTCATATGTCATTCGAAAGGTATTGAGTTGTACTTTCCAACGACACTATCCCCTAGTAAAAAATAATACGTTTGGTATTTTTAACTATTTTTTGATTTAAATTATTTAAATTATTTAAATTTTTCAAAAAATAGTTAAAAATACCAAATGTATAGCTTTTTACTAGGGGATAGTGTCGTTGGAAAGAACAACTCAATACCTTTCGAATGACATATGAGAAGTTAGCGCACAGGCCTCCTGGACTGGTCAGTTGCCACTTCATCATGTTCGATTTTCCATCCAAAAAACACATTTTTTCAAAAAATTGTTAAAAATACCAAACGTATAGCTTTTGATTAGCAGACTGGCCAGTGGTTACTTCATCATACTATGATTTTTATTTTCAGTATACAATGCAAATAACCGCTCTGTTAATTATCGCGAATTTTTAACATTGAAACTCATCCCTGTGTTCTAAGATCATTTAGTTTAAATTATTTAAATTTTTCAAAAAATAGTTAAAAATACCAAACGCATAGCTTTTTACTAGGGGATAGTGTCGTTGGAAAGTACAACTCAATACCTTTCAAATGACATATGAGAAGTTAGCGCACAGGCCTCCTGGACTAGCCAGTGGCCACTTCATCATGTTCGATTTTCCATCCAAAAAAGACAATTTTTCAAAAAATAGTTAAAAATACCAAACGTATAGCTTTTTACTAGCGGATAGTGTCGTTGGAAAGTACAACTCAATACCTTTCGAATGACATATGAGAAGTTAGCGCACAGGTCTCCTGGACTGGCCAGTGGCCACTTCATCATGTTCGATTTTCCATCCAAAAAAGACAATTTTTCAAAAAATAGTTAAAAATACCAAACGTATAATTTTTTACTAGGGGATAGTGTCGTTGGAAGTACAACTCAATACCTTTCGAATGACATATGAGAAGTTAGCGCACAGGCCTCCTGGACTGGCCAGTGGCCACTTCATCATGTTCGATTTTTCATCCAAAAAAGACATTTTTTCAAAAAATTGTTAAAAATACCAAACGTATAGCTTTTTACTAGGGGATAGTGTCGTTGGAAAGTACAACTCAATATCTTTCGAATGACATATGAGAAGTTAGCGCACAGGCCTCCTGGACTAGCCAGTGGCCACTTCATCATGTTCGATTTTCCATCCAAAAAACACATTTTTCCAAAAAATTGTTAAAAATACCAAACGTATAGCTTTTGATTAGCAGATAGTGTAGTTGGAAAGTACAAGTCAATACCTTTTGAATGACATATGAGAAGTTAGCGCACACGCCTCCTGGACTGGCCAGTGGCCACTTCATCATGTTCGATTTTCCATCCAAAAAAGATATTTTTTCAAAAAATTTTGATTGGCAGATAGTGTCGTTGGAAAATACAAGTCATTACCTTTCGAATGACATATAAGAAGTTAGCGCACAGGCCTCCTGGACTGGCCAGTGGTTACTTCATCATACTATGATTTTTATTTTCAGTATACAATGCAAATAACCGCTCTGTTAATTATCGCGAATTTTTAACATTGAAACTCATCCCTGTGTTCTAAGATCATTTAGTTTAAATTATTTAAATTTTTCAAAAAAAAAGTTAAAAATATCAAACGTATAGCTTTTTACTAGGGGATAGTGTCGTTGGAAAGTACAACTCAATACCTTTCGAATGACATATGAGAAGTTAGCGCACAGGTCTCCTGGACTGGCCAGTGGCCACTTCATCATGTTCGATTTTCCATCCAAAAAAGACAATTTTTCAAAAAATAGTTAAAAATACCAAACGTATAGCTTTTTACTAGGGGATAGTGTCGTTGGAAAGTACAACTCAATACCTTTCGAAAGACATATGAGAAGTTAGCGCACAGGCCTCCTGGACTAGCCAGTGGCCACTTTATCATGTTCGATTTTTCATCCAAAAATGACAATTTTTCAAAAAATAGTTAAAAATACCAAACGTATAGCTTTTTACTAGCGGATAGTGTCGTTGGAAAGTACAACTCAATACCTTTCGAATGACATATGAGAAGTTAGCGCACAGGCCTCCTGGACTGGCCAGTGGCCACTTCATCATGTTCGATTTTTCATCCAAAAAAGACAATTTTTCAAAAAATAGTTCAAAATACCAAACGTATAGCTTTTTACTAGGGGATAGTGTCGTTGGAAAGTACAACTCAATATCTTTCGAATGACATATGAGAAGTTAGCGCACAGGCCTCCTGGACTAGCCAGTGGCCACTTTATCATGTTCGATTTTTCATCCAAAAAAGACAATTTTTCAAAAAATAGTTAAAAATACCAAACGTATAGCTTTTTACTAGCGGATAGTGTCGTTGGAAAGTACAACTCAATACCTTTCGAATGACATATGAGAAGTTAGCGCACAGGCCTCCTGGACTGGCCAGTGGCCACTTCATCATGTTCGATTTTTCATCCAAAAAAGACAATTTTTCAAAAAATAGTTCAAAATACCAAACGTATAGCTTTTTACTAGGGGATAGTGTCGTTGGAAAGTACAACTCAATACCTTTCGAAAGACATATGAGAAGTTAGCGCACAGGCCTCCTGGACTAGCCAGTGGCCACTTTATCATGTTCGATTTTTCATCCAAAAAAGACAATTTTTCAAAAAATAGTTAAAAATACCAAACGTATAGCTTTTTACTAGCGGATAGTGTCGTTGGAAAGTACAACTCAATACCTTTCGAATGACATATGAGAAGTTAGCGCACAGGCCTCCTGGACTGGCCAGTGGCCACTTCATCATGTTCGATTTTTCATCCAAAAAAGACAATTTTCCAAAAAATTGTTAAAAATACCAAACGTATAGCTTTTGATTAGCCGATAGTGTCGTTGGAAAGTACAAGTCATTACCTTTCGAATGACATATGAGAAGTTAGCGCACAGGCCTTCTGGACTGGCCAGTGGCCACTTCATCATGATCGATTTGCCATCCAAAAAAGACATTTTTTCAAAAAAATTTTAAAAATACCAAACGTATAGCTTTTGATTAGCAGATAGTGTCGTAGGAAAATACAAGTCATTACCTTTCGAATGACATATAAGAAGTTAGCGCACAGGCCTCCTGGACTGGCCAGTGGCCACTTCATCATGTTCGATTTTCCATCCAAAAATCACATTTTTTCAAAAAATTGTTAAAAATACCAAACGTATAGCTTTTGATTAGCAGATAGTGTCGTTGGAAACTACAAGTCATTACCTTTCGAATGACATATAAGAAGTTAGCGCACAGGCCTCCTGGACTGGCCAGTGGCCACTTCATCATGTTCGATTTTTCATCCAAAAAAGACATTTTTTAAAAAAATTGTTCAAAATACCAAAAGTATAGCTTTTGATTAGCGGATAGTGTCGTTGGAAAGTACAAGTCAATACCTTTCGAATGACATATAAGAAGTTAGCGCACAGGCCTCCTGGACTGGCCAGTGGCCACTTCATCATGTTCGATTTTCCATCCAAAAAACACATTTTTTCAAAAAATTGTTAAAAATACCAAACGTATAGCTTTTGATTAGCAGATAGTGTCGTTGGAAAATACAAGTCATTACCTTTCGAATGACATATAAGAAGTTAGCGCACAGACCTCCTGGACTGGCCAGTGGTTACTTCATCATACTATGATTTTTATTTTCAGTATACAATGAAAATAACCGCTCTGTTAATTATCGCGAATTTTTAACATTGAAACTCATCCCTGTGTTCTAAGATTATTTAGTTTAAATTATTTAAATTTTTCAAAAAATAGTTAAAAATATCAAACGTATAGCTTTTTACTAGGGGATATTGTCGTTGGAAAGTACAACTCAATACCTTTCGAATGACATATGAGAAGTTAGCGCACAGGTCTCCTGGACTGGCCAGTGGCCACTTCATCATGTTCGATTTTCCATCGAAAAAAGAAAATTTTTCAAAAAATAGTTAAAAATACCAAACGTATAATTTTTTACTAGGGGATAGTGTCGTTGGAAGTACAACTCAATACCTTTCGAATGACATATGAGAAGTTAGCGCACAGGCCTCCAGGACTGGCCAGTGGCCACTTCATCATGTTCGATTTTTCATCCAAAAAAGACAATTTTTCAAAAAATAGTTAAAAATACCAAACGTATAGCTTTTTACTAGGGGATAGTGTCGTTGGAAAGTACAACTCAATATCTTTCGAATGACATATGAGAAGTTAGCGCACAGGCCTCCTGGACTGGCCAGTGGCCACTTCATCATGTTCGATTTTCCATCCAAAAAAGACATTTTTTCAAAAAATTGTTAAAAATACCAAACGTATAGCTTTTCATTAGCAGATAGTGTCGTTGGAAAGTACAAGTCAATACCTTTCGAATGACATATGAGAAGTTAGCGCACACGCCTCCTGGACTGGCCAGTGGCCACTTCATCATGTTCGATTTTCCATCCAAAAAAGACATTTTTTCAAAAAATTTTGATTGGCAGATAGTGTCGTTGGAAAATACAAGTCATTACCTTTCGAATGACATATAAGAAGTTAGCACACAGGCCTCCTGGACTGGCCAGTGGTTACTTCATCATACTATGATTTTTATTTTCAGTATACAATGCAAATAACCGCTCTGTTAATTATCGCGAATTTTTAACATTGAAACTCATCCCTGTGTTCTAAGATCATTTAGTTTAAATTATTTAAATTTTTCAAAAAAAAGTTAAAAATATCAAACGTATAGCTTTTTACTAGGGGATAGTGTCGTTGGAAAGTACAACTCAATACCTTTCGAATGACATATGAGAAGTTAGCGCACAGGCCTCCTGGACTAGCCAGTGGCCACTTTATCATGTTCGATTTTTCATCCAAAAAACACATTTTTTCAAAAAATTGTTAAAAATACCAAACGTATAACTTTTTACTAGGGGATAGTGTCGTTGGAAAGTACAACTCAATACCTTTCGAATGACATATGAGAAGTTAGCGCACAGGCCTCCTGGACTGGCCAGTGGCCACTTCATCATGTTCGATTTTCCATCCAAAAAACACATTTTTCCAAAAAAATTGTTAAAAATACCAAACGTATAGCTTTTGATTAGCAGATAGTGTCGTTGGAAAGTACAACTCAATACCTTTCGAATGACATATGAGAAGTTAGCGCACAGGCCTCCTGGACTGGCCAGTGGCCACTTCATCATGTTCGATTTTCCATCCAAAAAACACATTTTTCCAAAAAAATTGTTAAAAATACCAAACGTATAGCTTTTGATTAGCAGATAGTGCCGTTGGAAAATACAAGTCAATACCTTTCGAATGACATATAAGAAGTTAGCGCACACGCCTCTGGACTGGCCAGTGGTTACTTCATCATACTATGATTTTTATTTTCTGTATACAATGCAAATAACCGCTCTGTTAATTATCGCGAATTTTTAACATTGAAACTCATCCCTGTGTTCTAAGATCATTTAGTTTCAATTATTTAAATTTTTCAAAAAATAGTTAAAAATACCAAACGTATAGCTTTTGATTAGCAGATAGTGTCGGTGGAAAATACAAATCATTACCTTTCGAATGACATATGAGAAGTTAGCGCACAGGCCTCCTGGAGTGGCCAGTGGTTACTTCATCATGTTTGATTTTCCATCCAAAAAACACATTTTTTCAAAAAATTGTTAAAAATACCAAACGTATAGCTTTTGATTAGCAGATAGTGTCGTTGGAAAGCACAAGTCAATACCTTTCGAATGACATATGAGAAGTTAGCGCACAGGCCTCCTGGACTGGCCAGTGGCCACTTCATCATGTTCGATTTTTCATCCAAAAAAGACAATTTTTCAAAAAATAGTTAAAAATACCAAACGTATAGCTTTTGATTAGCGGATAGTGTCGTTGGAAAGTACAAGTCATTACCTTTCGAATGACTTATGAGAAGTTAGCGCACAGGCCTCCTGGACTGGCCAGTGGCCACTTCATCATGTTCGATTTTCCATCCAAAAAAGACATTTTTTCAAAAAATTGTTAAAAATACCAAACGTATAGCTTTTGATTAGCGGATAGTGTCGTTGGAAAGTACAAGTCTATACCTTTCGAATGACATATGAGAAGTTAGCGCACAGGTCTCCTGGACTGGCCAGTGGCCACTTCATCATGTTCGATTTTCCATCCAAAAAAGAAATTTTTTCAAAAAATTGTTAAAAATACCAAACGTATAGCTTTTGATTAGCGGATTGTGTCGTTGGAAAGTACAAGTCAATACCTTTCGAATGACATATGAGAAGTTAGCGCACAGGCCTCCTGGACTGGCCACAGTGGTCATTTCATCACAGTACTCTCCATATGGCAGTCAGTATATTTACTTAACAGTGCCTCTGTTAAAAAATTATGGTTTGTGTATTCGCTAAATTCGCGAATTATTTAACTTCACGTACTTTACAAAAACTGTCATAAACAATTAAAGGACAGCAAAGTAAAAAGTTTTTCAAGGCAAACCAACTAAATATGACAATTCTTCGATGATATACGCTGCGTAGAAGTTTGTGACTAAAACATAAAGTCAGGTGTTACCCATGTAATTATTTTCAATAATGAATCTACAAACAACTACAACGAACTTAAATTTTGAAACAATTGTGGATTTTTTAAGCCATACAAAAATAGTTCGTTATAGACGGACATTATTTATTTACGCTAAGGCGGCGATGTTTAATTTTTACAAGCATTTGACGAATTAGCCAGAAAATATTTTTGAATTTGAATTTGTTTTGATTTAATGATTTTTTTTGTTTTTGTTGATGGTGCTCATTATTAAAAATAGTTTACCTGACTTAATGCGGATGGCATTGACTTCATCGTATGAATATTTACCGGCAATTGTGGAATGCCTGTGATGCCACCACCTGTTCCGCCCAGTAGTTTTTCAACGGACGATGGGCCCCCATAGCCGCCATGCGTGTTCATCGATTGTATGGCATGACTGCTGAGACTCGATGATATGCCGCCGATTGAGTTTGGTACGAGACTCGATATGGATGTGTGTCCAGTATTGGGACCTGCAGTGGTGCCACCACCGCCATTTGTCATGCCGGACGACATTGACTGGTGCGTTAGTCCGTATCCGGTATGAGCGGAAGTATTACCGGTACCGGAACTGCCACCTAATACTGAACAACATGGAAAATTAGATTTTGAAATACTTTATAAAATCAGTTATACTAACCTGCTCTTTTGTAACGATTTAGTTCTTCTTCGAGTTCTTGAGAGAAAAAAAAATACAACATATATTAAATATCTATAATTTATTTGCAGTTATTTATACCGACCATTTTTTGATATGGTTTTAAATTCGCTATTTCCAGTATGCATTGAACTAGTGGTTGGCATCGACGAAATTCCAGTGCTCGATATTCTAGGATGCTCCAATTCGGCCAGAACACGATTGTCCTGTTGCCAATGCCCCACATAAATTGAATAATTTAATTGTATAAAATATTAGTTATGAAGCTTAATATGAAACAGTTCCGTAAAAAAGTAATGCTGTGAAATAATGCATGAACAAAGTACATAGTTTGGAAAAATTAGAGTTTGAAAAAGTAACTAGTACTTGATACGTATTAAAGATCTATTTAATTGTAAAAACATGCATTTAAATTATTATATATTATATTAAATAAAACTAATATGTCCATCCATAGCTACCTGTGTAAATGCAGTGTATTTTTTTATTAATTATATTAGAATAAATATAGAAGAATACAAGATATTTGATGATAATGCTGAATACAAAGAGGCATATTTAGAAGTCTATACGGGAGGTACTTGATAACAGATAACAGAATTATAGGGCCATTCCACACCAAATCGACCAGCGGTTAGAACTCACCTTCTTCGATTTCAATGAATTTTGGGAATTTTTTTTTATTTTTCTGACCACTACTTCCAGAGATACAGTGGCTCGAAGTTGGGAAATAAAAAGGCCAAAAATCACTTATGAATGGTTGTTCATATTTAAATATCTCTTGAACTAGAAATGCTAGAAACTCCGTTAATTACTCGTTTTAAAGCTAATAGAACAAGTTTTCAGAAAAATTGAGTTGTAATTTCTAATCGTGAATATGTGACCCGTGGTCATTATCTTTGCACTTCAAAATTGTGGTCCTTAAAAAGAACCCTTTTTAAAATTCTGAAAAAAAAACTAAGTTTTTTTTTATAAATGTTCATGCAAAATTTTAAGATGATATTTTGATGGCATCATATTTTAAAAAATAATTTTTCTATTAGCTTTAAATTTTATTAAAATCGAAAAGATATAATCTCAAATTTTTTGGTCGATTTAGTGTGGAATGGCCCATAACAAAACACGTAAATTTAATTATTTATAATACCCTGTACCAAAAATAGCCTTAACAAAAAAAAACATAAACTCAAAATAATTTCTAGGACATTTTACGAAATATTTTCCGTAATTTTTTATTTCGTAAAATACACGAATAATTCGTAAAATACATGAACCATTTGAATTTCTATTTTTTTACGAATCAATATTCGTAAAATTAAAACAACAATAAAATTACGCATATTTGGTTTAAATTACGAAACTTTCGTTATATTATTTTCTATTACAATTTTTTTACGAAAGAATAACATATTTTACGAATAAGCTTTACATTTTACGAATAAATTACTAAACTTTCGTAAATTTACATCTTCAGTTTTTTTTAACAAGATATTTGTGTATTTTACGAAATATTCGTAAAATGTTTCGTATTGTTACGAAAACATGTAATTTGCTCCACTGTGCAAGCAATCAACAATATTAAATGAGACGCAAGACAATACAGCGCACTAAGCAATATGTTAGAAAGAGACGGAAGATCATTCAGCGCACTAAGCAATGTGCTAGAAAGAGATGGAAGATCAGCACATTGAAACACATGAGTTCGAAAGAGATGCCAATAGCATGCGTCATTCACGAAACGAGTAGAATGTTCTCGAAACATGTCGAAGCTTGTCGAAACGTGTCGAACTGATGCATGCTGTATATAAGGGCGCCGCATCTGAGGCACAGCACTTCAGTAGTGATTGGAAAGTGGTCGAGTGCATCTCGTGTGATCAATGTCATGTTAAATAGTGGACATGCAGCAGTTCTTAGAATTTGTTGTTAGTAAATTTGTTTAGTTAAAGTAAATTAATAAAGTTAATTGTTATAATTTAAACCAAACATAAGAGTGTCTTTATTTTGAACACAATACAGAGATACAAATTTGTAGAACAGTTTTCCATAGACTGAACGTTCGTAACAATATGTTTCATAAAAGTAGGAATGCTGTCGTCAAAAGTACGAAAACTTTCGTAAAATGTACGAATATATTCGAAAAAATGTTCGTATTATGTATGAATGGCTTTCGTAGATACAATCTATGAATAGTTTCGTAAAATAAACAATTAAAATTCGTAATTTTATCATAAATTTACGAAAGTTCTTTCGTGTATTTTACGAAATATTTCGTGAATAAATTTCACGAATTTTTCGTAAAATACACGAACGATTTCGTGTATTTTAAGCAGATGTAATTTTGAGTGTAATTTTAAGAATACAGATAAGAAAATATCAAGGCACAGTTTTGCATGTCTTCGGTTGTTTCTCAATAAATTTGATTAATTTTTTGGAATCAAAATCTGGAGCCGATGGATGTCGGTATGATTTTTTTATTCTTGACCACAGTAATAATGACCAAAAATTAGTTAGTGCGAATGAAAGATATCGCTTGCAGTTCTCGTAATAAATTTACAAAGAAATGCACAAATGAGTGAACTCGGATATCGAGTTCACTCATTCACAGGATTTTGAAGCCCCTACCCAAATGTTGTGTTTGTATTCCATGGATTGAGTGATGGGTCAACGACAGAAGGTCATTGATAAAAACCATAAAGAAGGACGGTGATAGGACGGAACCTTGCGGAACTCCATGGATTGGGTGATGGTTCAATGAAAGAAGGTCATTGATAAAAACCATAAATAGGGACGGGGATAGGACGGAACCCAGCGGAACTCCATGGATTGGATAATCGGTCAATGACAGAAGGCATTGATAAATAGGAACGGGGATAGGACGGAAACCGGAACACCAGAATTGAGGGAATGTTATTCAGAACACCATCCGTCACAATTCGACCCTAGAGAAAACTTAATATCCATCGAGGGAAGAAATTACCAACACCATATTTAATTAGTATTTTAGTTTTGATACGAGGACCTTATGCAACACTCTATCGAAAGGGTAAATACAATTATTCCACTTTTCGGATAGGGCCGTCATTAAGTTACCCGTGGATCTAGTATTACGGAAACCATATTGACGGTCACTGAGCAATACATTGTGCTCTAGATAGTTCACAAGGTGGAAGTATATTACACTCTCCACTCGGAAATCAAACCAAGCTCAGCTCTTCGTAGTTCAATCGGTCCTCAAGAGAATGGGTTCTTCAGTCGTACTTTGTGGAAAAGTCTTCCTGCGTCTATTTTTCCCGTCATCTTTGATATTTGCAATTCAAAGCAAGCATCCACCGTTACTAATACAAATTTTCTCCCTCCCGCGTTTTGAGATTTTTGTAGAGTAGAAATATTTTTAAAATGCAAAACTTATGTAAAGAAGCATTGCATTATCCGATCCACTACACCCCACTCATTATACCTCTCCCCGTCCCGTCATCAATAGCATTTATGTATATAGCCAGCATAAATTGAAATTATAGAGTCAGATTGTTAAAGACGTGTGATTTTGTATGTGTGAGGTGCAATGTACAAAATACCAACTAACTGAAAAAAAACATACGTTAGCTATTGATAAACGTGCCTGTTCAATTTTAGCCATGATTATATCGATTTCAGTGCCTTGGTCCTGATTGTGACTGATTGTGGGTGCCCACGTGACTGTGGAACTGGTGCCCGACGGGTTCTGCATGCTCGATGTCTGTGCTACGGCTGCGGCCGCGGCAGCTCGTGCCGATTGTTTGGCCTTCAACGTGGCCGACAACTCAATTTGTAGCTCTTCGCAGCGTACATTCTCCAGAGCCACCTAATGAACGTTAACGAAATTAATTATTTTAAATAATGTATTTATGTAAGTTATCAAGAGCACCTTCTTCTCCAATTCGCGTGCGCGTGACTGCAGATTCTCGATGGCTTCGCTGTCGGTGCGACCGCTAGCTGCAAGGTTTCGGATTTGTGCCAACGTTTCCTGTCGAAGTTTTTTTTTTATTTTGTTATTGTTAAATCATTTCAACCTTGCAAATTGTCAACTTCAGTGACACTTACTTGATGTGCTCGTTCGTAATCCGAGCGCCGCGTCTCCGCATCGCGAAGCTGCATACTCAAGGAATCAAACATACCGTTTG
This sequence comes from Dryomyza anilis, assembly GCA_951804985.1. Classification (NCBI taxonomy): domain Eukaryota; kingdom Metazoa; phylum Arthropoda; class Insecta; order Diptera; family Dryomyzidae; genus Dryomyza; species Dryomyza anilis. Next base: position 21,609,042 of record OX638132.1, on the reverse strand, counting down.
GTGCTGACGACTGGTGCATTGATTCGTACGGCATCTACGTTGACCGGAAACGGAAATAAAAATATTGAGACGGAAATATTAAATTTATTATATATCTGTTGCAATTTTATTTGCATTAGAATGAAGCAAATAAATAAAAAAATAAAAACATAACGGCAGTGAAAATAAAATTTCCGTTTAAATAGAACGGACCAGGCAACGTTGCCACCAGGCTTGCATGGCAATGTCTGCACATGAATGTGCGACATGCGTACGGGTCAAATGATTTCAACTTCGAACTTTGGGTTAATTGCTGTTTTGGCCTATTTGTCGGTCAACAGCTGCTGTTGCCAAAGTTCAACACTGCATGTGTCAGCAATAACAATAGTTTTTTCTATATTTGTGAAATTATAAAAGTTCCTACTTAACTTTTGAATGTACAAAATTACATTTTTTAGATCTTACATAACAATATTTTTATGCTCATTATTTTAACGATATCGTTTATAGACTCAAATTGTCGAAACCATAAGTTTTTCGATAAAAATGAACCTATCAAGAATGATATCATTAGTTTTGTATATCGAGAAATGATTTTTAATCGGTAAATGTTTTTATTTACGATATGCTAATTTTAATTGTTCAGAAATTTTTATTTTTTGACTAACATTTTATATTAGGAGCACACAACACAAATCTGTAATCATCCGTAATTAAAAAAAGAAATTAAAATGTCGGTATTATGATCAGGTGACGGAGGTGGAATACTAATAAGACTTAATATACCTTACACTTTTCATTTTTATATTTTCAAAAAAATCATAACCAATATCCTATATAACTTTTCTTTATAACTTTCTTCTTCAAATTTGCCCCAATTTGCATTTCGCAAGAGTGCATATATTTATGCTGTCTATAAAACGTATCTTAAAATAATAAAAATAGGAACTAACATGAATAGAAATAAATTTATATATTTTTTTATAAAATATCGCTCATACTTAATTTGTTCCAATTTTTAAATCATTAAGGGCCGTTTTCACAATGTTCGGCATCGTTAAAATTTATCTGTAGGTTTGTTAACTGACAGATAGCCTAACTTTCAGAATAAAGTTTCCGTTAAATATTTTCGTTTTCAGCAACAAAAATTATTTAACTGCCGGTTAGAACGATATTGTAATAGATTTTCGGTCATATCTGGCAACTAATTGACATTAATAAATTAATTCAAATTTAATTTTTAAGTTTCTTGAATTTGTGAATTTGTTTTTCGTCATATTTGGATAATGTGACGACAGATTTGCAATGGCAATATACCGTATTGCTAATAAAGGTTTTTTCAATAAGAGCGCTACAAAAGTTTTTTCATATTTCTTGCTGCTCTTTTGACATTTCTCTTCAGTAAGGTTTGCCATTTCATGACGGAAAGATATACAAGCCAACAACTAGTTGAAATTTTTAAAATTTACTACCGAAAGTCGAATTCGTATATCTTTCCATCATGAAATGGCAAACCTTACTGAAGAGAAATGTCAAAAGAACGGTAAGAAATATGGCGTTGTATGCTGTCACTGTCGCTCTACTTTTGTAGCGTCCCTGTTGAAAAACTCTTTATTTCTATTGCCATTTATTTTATGATATTTTGCGACATTGCATTTTGGTATTTTGCACAAATTTCAGTATAATATTTTCAATGGATTATCAAAATCTGTCGGTTATAAATATAACGGAAACATGTTCTATCGGTTAAGTATCTGCCGGTTAAAGAAAATTTAAATTACGAACAAATATAAAAACTGATTGTGAAATATAATTTTTCTCAAACTGTCGGTTAAAGTGTAAGTTAATATTTAACTCGATATTGCGAAAACGGCCTTTAAAGAAATCATGAGAAGATATAAAGAGAAGTTATAAAAAAATTATATTTTTATTCCTGTTTCTATTGAACACTAGCAGGGACCCGTGCTTCGCTGTGAACGTTTTATATCAGTGTTATAAATGTAGTAAGCAAAACAAAAATAATTCTCCGAGAAAACAACTTTTCCTCGGACTGTTCTTCCCCGTAGAATTCTTCCCCGTGAAATTCTTTCCCAAAATGTGATTTCCGGTAGAATTCTTCCCCGTAGAGTTTTTCCCAGTAGAAGTTTTAATGTGGTGAGTTTCGGTGTGGTGAATTTCAATGTGGTCTGTTTAAAGAATTTGGGGTGGTTGGTATACCATGTTGTGAAATATATTGATATCACTGTAATAACTATCGACATACACCATCTTGAAAATGCACCTTCTATGGGGGTGCCACGACCAGTGGTCCAATACCGCCGACATTCGGCGAGATAAATATCATACTGACCAAAAATTCATTAAATTTGCTATCCCAATTTATATGGGAGGTGCCACGCCCAGTCCACCAATCTCACTCAAATATCTGCAAAATCTAACTTAAATTTTCTGTCAAAATTTTTTTCGATTCGGTTCAGTCGTTTTAAAGGTTATTCGGAACATACATTCATACATATTCATAGTAAAAATCGGAATTTGATCAATATTATAATAAAAGTCTCGGAGGTTTGCCATTTACTGCCGAGAGGTAGCGCGGTATAGAATAAATGTTTCTATGAAAAGATGTTGTTAGCCCCAGTCCAGCGACCTTTCTGCTCGCCGTGGACCTTCGGCTCGCAGTCCAACGCACTAACCACTGAGCTACCACGGTTAACATAGGCTAAAAATTAATTCTGTATTTCAATGTAAAGACACAATTTATAAATCTCTACAACCACTGAATTCCCAAACAGTCTGTAAGGTACCGGTTAATATAGATTAAAAATTTTGTTCATCTCTATAACTGAATCGATTTCGATCAAATTTAGTTTCGTGACTCTTTGCGGAATACTGGACTAAAGTAGTTATATTGATCACCAAATGTTCAAATTTTCAAAAATGTTGATATTTAATATGACGAAATCATTTTTTTGCGAAAATATTTAAAAGTAGAAGATGTGAAAAAAAACTGCACATTAACAAATTTTTTTTTTTTTGTTTGTACATCAAAAATATTTAACTATATTAGTAAGCAAAAAATTTACAAATAACACCAGACAAAATTTTTGGCAGAGTCGAAGCAGTTTAGAAACATTTTTTTGAACGATTGCAAGCATACAAAGGCGCAGTTCTTATCACAAGCTGTTCATCCCGTTCCCAAAATATACCATTAAAATTCCACAAAATTTGACAACCTGCTATATACTTCGCAAAACATTCCATTTTTCTGCCCGAAATATTCCATAAAAAAGCCAAAAATTTTGTCTCGGCCCCCCTCGACGGTCAAGGCAGATTAGAAACACTTTTTCGACATATTTCAAACAGACAAAGGCGGAGTTTGTTTCACAAGCTGTTTATGTTCTGCCCGTTCCCGATTTGCGGTGAAACTGCCAATAAAATTCCACAAAATTTGACTACCATCTATTCACTTCCTGAAATATTCTATTTGAAATACGCTGGAAATATTTCTGAAAATGTAAAAAAAATTGTCTCAGGAAAGATAAAGATATTATGAACATATTAATTCTTATTTCCGTCGTATCGAAAATCCGAACCTCCTCTACAAATTCAAATTTTTAGCTATTCAATGATCCATGCGGAATGGAAGTCAGTGTGGTTAGAATTGGAATGTGAATTCCATTCAGAGTAGATAAAAATTCGTATTTGTAGGGGAGATTATGATTCGTATTTCTGCTATTTCATAAATATTATTTTAAAAAACGCATTATCCTTAAACTGATAAGTCATTGAAGATACAAAAAAGTACATAGAATTATAGAAAAAATGTTTTTTTTTTAAATATGATGCCTTCAAAATAGCATCTGTAAATTTTCCACGAACATTTATATAAATCAACACAAATTTGGAATTTTTTACAGAACTTTAAAAATGATCCTTTTTTAAGACATGAAATCTGAAATACAAGTTTAAAAGACATACTTTTTAAACGAGGCCTAAACGAGGCCTAAACGGATTTTCTTGCATCAAGAGATATTGTAATATTAACCACCATACAAACTACTTTGAACTACTGTATGGTCGGAAAAGCAAATGGTAAATACTTACATAGCTTGATACCCAAAATTCCTTTAAAATCGCAGAGGGTGCGTATAGAATGGCTCAAATACGTTTTGAAATTTATATTTGATATCCTATAAAAAATGTTTGTGTATTTTTGGTTTCATAGTTTTTCTAGCTTTTAAATATTTTTCGACATTTTTGATTCGGCCAAAAATAGTTTCGGCGTTTCGGTTCCCGTTTGAAATAGATATTCTTAGGGTACATCGCTTCCCAAGCAACAATTTCATAGGCAGCTCAAAAACTTCTCAAAAGTTTCTCATTGAGTTAATTTTTAATTACACTACCCAATACTATTTTTGCAATGAACCCATATAAAAATTCTATATAATTCGCTGGTGCTGAGTTTGACTGCATACTCAGGTTTTTTTATTACATAACGTTTTTGAGAAAATTGCAAAAGTATTTTTAAGCCTTTATATATAGTTGTGAGGAAAAAATAGTTTTACCAAAAAGAACTTAAACGCAATTTTTCTAGTGTCTATGCTAATTTTAATACACTAATGAATGCTAATTAATATTCCCACACGTTTTTTAAGATTGTTGAATCTAAACTCAGAAATATTGGATATATTAATTTTTTTTTTCATTTAAGATTTAATAATCAACAAAAAATTAATTTATGGTTATCTAACATAGGTTATTTAACATAGAGTTTTAAAAAAATTGATCCACTTTTTCAAATATGCCTTCAGAACTTAATTTTGATACTCATTTATATAATCAATTTTCAAAAAAAAAAATACTAAACCCGTAATCTGCCCGTAATTTTAAATTTAAACAGTTTTTAACGGTAACACGGTTGATAGAGCATATTTTAAAATAAAAACTAGTTATTTTCATGTTTAGCTGGAAATATGTACAATATAACCATAAATCATGTTCTTATTTATCATTAGATCCAAAATGCTAAAAAATCGTCCAAAAATAGTTAAAAAAAAATCAATATTTTTCGAGTTTAGATTCAAATATCTGAAAAACCTATTGAAATAATAGTATTTGTCGGTATATTGTAAAAAGTCTTGACAATTGAAAATCGCAACCGCGAATTATATAGATGATGCATGGGAAACATTTTTACACGTTTTGTTGAGTAGTATTATTATATTTAGTAAATTGGAAATTTTCTCTTGAATAAGAGATTCGTGGAAATATTTTTTTTTATTATACCAAATATTCCGCACCGGGAATTTCATAAAACTAAAAATTCTGAGTAATAGAAATATAAAATTTGTATATATGGCTTTATGTAGATAATTATCTGTAAAGTTTCTGCATGTGTAAATTAATACAAATAATAGCACTGTGTGGGTTCTAAATGGAATTTTCTCATGACATTTAACACTGGAAATGCACTTAAGCTATCAAAGCGCTGCAGATGCTGATGGCTTATGACCTTTTATAAATGACATATAAAACATATATAAAAAATACGTACTATTTAATAAATTCCCTTTGAGATTAATTTTTGTTTATATACAAATAATATTAATTTGAATACAATTTTTTTTTATATTTTGCAAGCAATAGCGCAGTGTGACGCACTGTGAATTTTGCAGAAAAATGAACGACGAACCACCAGTTGCTGACTAACGACTGACAAACCGATTGACTGAATGGGTCACTCTGGATGCCAGCAGGATACATGATGTTTGCGCTCCACCGTATAGACCAAAGTATAGAGCGACGCGAGAGCTTAACTAAAAGTGCTCTCAAAACAGAGACCAAATGACAGAGAGGATATAAATTCATTACAACAACTGTCAAAAAATTTCCCTTTTACAACAAAAAAAAATATATATCCCTTTTACAATGAATTATTTCCCTGCTACAACGAAAAATAGAGAGAGAGATTAACTAACAATGAGCGTAACAAATATTGAGCATGACGTTGGGAATACTTGATTCCATCGCTGACATGCAGCACAATAACTCGACAAACCACACGTTATACGAGTTATAAATCTAAAACACATTTAGCGTATTCACAGTTTCATGGTATTGATACGGCATTGTATGAATACGACAGTACAGCAATTAAACTGTGAGCACCACTTTTCTGTTTGTTCAAATATTTCGTCAAATAAATGCAGCTGATTCTTATAAATTTGGGATTTTTTCCAAAATATCATAAATATTCCTCGTTTTTAAAATATTCAATTTTACAATTTTTCTTCATTTCACAAATACGACACCAAAAACATGTCTCAGACTATTCTTAAATACAACACTTGTGGTATTTCACATTTATATGGGATGCAATAAGAAATGAACGTTTCTGTGTTATTGTGTCGTATATATACTACATACGTATATATACTACATACTAAAATACGACGAACTGTGAATACGCTAATTATTTTGGTAGGAAACTACATCGATTTTGTCTTGGCAGACAACTGACAACTCATCTTCAACAGTCCTTCTAGCTGCGGTGTACCCTTTGGCACTAACAGATAGACCGACCGACCGCCTGCCTGCTTTTCTTCCTTTCTGCACGACAGCACTTGTGCCTTTATTTGGTTGTGTTGTTACTTTCTCAGTTGATATTTATAGCATTCGTCATGTTGCCAAAAGAAGCCACTACTACAACTGCTACTTGGCACAATTATAGCATTTCCTAGGGTTTTTCTAAAAAGAACACTTGAAACTTCACGCATCCTTTGCTTAAACAGCGTAATGCGAACGCAGCCTATCAAGACGGTTCCTCTTCCCGATGCTCCTCTTGACTTGGCTTTGTGCCGGATAAGTGAATGAACGGACAAATAGTTGCCACACTCTGACATTTACAGATACAGTACGTCTGATATGAGAAATCGCAAATTTAAGAATTTAATATTAATGTAAAATATCAGTGTAAAAATTTAAGATTTCAAACAGCAATTTAGGATCACCATGAAATTGGTAATGTGACTAATTTCTGAGTGTTTACAAGACTCATAAAAGTATTGCACTTGAAACTTTCTGCAACTATCCAAAATAGCACCTCTAAAAGAGTCATTTATGAAAATTATGTAGGAGCGCTCATATTTTAGATTCCTGAAAGCATGACATTTATAATTGTATCAGAGGACTCTGAAAATGGACTCATATAAATATCCCTTTAAATAGTAATTTCGGTGCATTCCGTATTAAGATTCATAGAACAGTCACATTTGGGGTATAGGGACACTCACAAATATACTCTTGAAAATTTCCTACGCAGGTTTCGGGAGTCAGTTCTATTAGGTGTTTATGGTTCCCGGAACCATTTTTGAGGACTCATACTTTGGTAAAACTCAAAAATAGGACTCATTTAAGAATCATAAAATATATTCGATATATATTTATATAATATGCACGCTGAAAGATATTTGCTCATCTCAACAGATTCCACAAGCCGAATATTAAAAAAAAACCCTTCTGGTATCACAACTACTTAAGGATGCTGGCCGGATGCTACGGAAGTATAATGTTTAATGCAATAAGTACTTGTTGAAAGTGCATTTATTTTTACAAGTTTTATCACTTTTGTATGTGTTTTTATATTTTACCAGATTCCTGCGGAAATTGTATTTTGTATATATGAATAATCTTCATTCCGATTGGTCAGTACTGATGAATTTAAGGTTGTTTTAGTTTTAAATAATCTTAATAATTAAGTTCAGTATTCATGTCTGAGCGGTGTGTAATATTTAGGCATGACATAAGTACTGAATTCTTTTCAGAATTGTTGAATTTATTCATTTTCTGAAAACATACTCTAGAACTTAGTTTTGAACAATTATAAAATCATAAAATAAGGAAAGTTTCAGAGCTATTCAGGTAAAAAACAAAATGATTTTTCGTGACATTGAAGTTAAACTTAGTTTAAAGTTTAAACTTAGTGTAAACTATACCGTCGGTTATACTGCAAAACCGCATGTGATAATTATCGGGTTTTTAATGATATGATGATCGGATAAATTATATAAATGCCATTATAAGTTATGACATACTTAATGTTGTATGAAGTAAGTGCAGACTTGAGACTGAAAATAGTTTTGTTTCGTCTGTCAAATTCATTTTATAAGATGTATACGAAAATGTAGATAGGCGGTTTTGCAATAGTACCGACGATATGTCCTTTCGTCTGTAGTCAATATATCAAAAATATGCTTCTTACATATTTTTGATATATTGACTATTTTTTTTTTTTTGATTACAACTGCCCTTCTGTATGTAAAATTTAACGAGATTCCACCTTTTTGATTAGGAACTATAGACGAACCAAGTATAAGCATGCAGTGAAGAACTGGTCCTAAGAGATTTATTTAAAAAGAAATATCAAATTGAATGCATTAATCTGAAAGGAAGGTTTCAGACGTGGACAAATGATATCAAGCCTATTTTTCGATCTGAACAGACTGATATTTTCTGCTGGGATGTTGGCAGTACATCTTATATATCTGAAAGCATTTCTGGCTGGTATTCCGGTTTGTATTCCTGCCTTATTTTAGGCCTATATTCCGATCTAAAAAAGCTGATATTTTTTGCTGGGATGTTGGCAATAATCTTATATTTCTGAAAACATTTACTACATACATAATTCTTTTGAAATCACATTGCGTCGTAGTGAGAACATTATTTTTTCTTATAAATATTAATTTTTAAAAAGTCCAAAAAAATCGAACGTATTAACACTAGTGGACTATTTTAAAGTTTAATCGTAAAATAAAAATTGTCTTTTATATTTAAATTAGTTTATAAAAGTAATTTTATCATATATATCTGAATATAAATCTGTTCGAGAGTATAAAGTATATACTAATTGTACTATAACTGCACTTCAAAGTTTACTTTTTATTTTGTAGTCAATTGGGCCAATAATATTATAGATTAAAAGGGTATCTAAAAATCGTTGAGATATCAATCCAGTTTTAAAATGTTTTTTTTTAACAATAATTCATAAACTTCTATACATGATTTGTATTCCACAAATAGGTCATTACTAAACACGATTTTCCTATGTGTATATCGTACATTTTCCGTTCATTTTCTATCGTGTAGCATATAAGTTCCAATTATTCCATGTTGTCTATAACATACTTCAAGTTAAAGATCAAAATTGATAACGTTCTCTTCTAATATTTGCAATATTATTTTTTTTGGCCATTTTTTAAAAACAACACTCAATTAAAAAATGCTTTTCGTATTATGGAAAATCCATATAAACGTTTTATTCTTGTTTAAGAACTAAAGTAAAAATAAGCATTCATTCAGAAAACCAACATAAACGAAATCTCATATTTTATTTTTAAATCAGGGAGGTGTGTAAAGCGGTGGGGCGCGTCCCTCAAACCACAACCCAAATCTATCAACTGCTAATGTTGGGATGACTGTGGTGATATGAGGATTTTTGTATGTGCTATTTTCATTGATCATTTTTTTTTTTGCTAATTTGTTACATACTTTTTACTTACTTTCGTTTATGAATACATTTACGAGTATTGCACGTTTCCGCTGCAAATTATTGCTGAGCACTTTTTGCACTTTCGTTTAATTCTACAATTTAATATTCACAGTTATTAAGACGTTTTGTTATTAATTTATAGATACATTTTTCTGGTTGTTATGTTATGTACATATATGAAAAAATAAATACTAAATAAATGCAATATTTTATTTTATCTTCTTTACGTAGTTTTAAAGTTATTTTATTTGCTGGTCCATTTATTTCACAATTTGAATCAATTTTTTTTTATATTTTGTAATATATATTTTAATTTTTTAACATAGTATAGCTGATTTTTCTTCTAGCTGCTGTTAATGATTTCGTAAATGGGGTTGAACCGAATTTTTTCGCTACTCTATGACATTTTTTTCTTCACTTTGATAATTTTTCACGACAATATTTAACATATTTGCCTGCAAATTTTATTTATTTTTTATTATCACACATTCGCCACGACTTGCCGAGGTTAATTTGCATTCAATACTTTATACAATAACTATGCATATTTTGTATTAATTAGAAAAAATTATTGTTTTATTGCAAAACCCAAAAAGTGGGTCATCTTTCGGTTGGTTCCAACGAGTAGCTACTATCTACTACTTGTACTGATTTTTCCGTGTGAAAGAATCGATTTTTGTTCATGTTCAGCGAAGGGATGAACTTGGTTCATGGTGTAGAGAAATTTGTTTTACTGTGGAAATTTCATCGAAGTTGTGAGGGAGAGCACCATAATTTCCCACTTTTTTGCTTGTGCACCAAATAAATTCTACTCACAGTTAAATATTTTGTATAAATGTCAAAGTCTAAATGAGCTAAATCAGGGATCCAAACACAAACGAATAACGGTTTCGATAACGATTTTTTCTTAATTTTCTCGATATTTTTAGATATCGTTTTTAATAACGGTTATGGATTAATAATAATAATTGTATTTGGTTCATTTTAAAACTATGTATATTGACATACATTTTAATCTGATTTATAATTTCGTCGTTGTAGAACTAAATGTCAAGAAAATCATTTTTATAAAAATCTTAAATTATAAGTTTGTTGCTTATTATTATAAAAAGTAATTGATACATTTTTAATGTTGAAATGCTAATTGACAGATTTACATGTTCTTCTTATTTGGTAAAAATATTGAGATCATCGATCTGAAATTGACAGATATATATGTATTTTTTTTTGGGTATGAATAATTGACATTTAAAAATGTAGTTGAAGATTTTTAAATCTACAACGACGATTTGTTTTTTTCTTAAATCGTATCAGCAAAAATTTTTAAATAATATCAGACGACTCTTAAATATTTTGTCGATATTTCTAGAATATCCATGAATGTACGAAGTTTTGCAACCATTGCTTTGTGTTGAAACGTCAAATACGTGTTTACGATTTAAGAGAATTTTGTTTTTTAACACATGCGCACATTTGGTTGAGCAAGAGAATATTATATGGAATAGTAGTACATTTCGCAATATCTCATTTTTTCTCATTTTTTTTACCTGTCATATGACAGTCTGAGACAAGAACCGGGATACAAACCAAATTCAAAAATGTTATCGGATACCATATTTTTTTTTTTTAATTGAAAATAACTAATCTCATTTTAAACACATTTCTTTTATTGTGGTAATCATAAAAGAAAAACGAGTCAGAAAAGTTTAAAAACCCTATATACTGACACAGTCAAAAACGTTGGATTTTTTTAAGCAATTTTGAATCGTATATCGTTACTTTACAGGCAAACGATCATACACCCAGAAAAAAATCATGGTAAATTGATAGTATTTCAATAGAAAAACAACAACTTATACCATTAAAATTGGTCAATAGGATGCGTCCCATTAGTTCAGTAATATTGAAACTGTTAATACAATGTGTGGTTGTACCATAAATTTTATAATGTTATATTTTAATTACAATAAGAAAGACCTATACACATTTAATGATACCTATTATTAATTTTATGGTATTGTCGAATTACATTTTCCTAATAATTTATTAATACAAAAATGTATTTTAGTTAATTTATTGTATATATTATTTTATTTAAATGTCGAAATTGATATTCACTTTTACAACACACACATAAAAAGACACTTCTTGCTGCAAAAGGTTATAACACATTTAATGTTTTCTTTGGTTTCCAATAATTGATTGTAGTACTTGAGTCTGCAGTTGTTTTTGAGTCCGTTGCCATAATAGAAGTTCGATGTATTATTTATTTTCTGTAATAAATAAAAATATAAATAAATATATAAATATAATTTATTTACATTAAATACATTGAGTCCTTACCAATGTTGCGTTTAATAATGTGGATAATTAAAAAAAATTACATGCGACCATATGGAGTAAACACGCAGAATGATGTACAAAACGAACATGTTTGTATTCGTTTTTATGTTTTTTACACCACGTTTATTATTATAGGAGGAAACCATTAAAACAACACTATTTATTCTATTTAAGATAATAATATTGAAATAATTAAATTTATGCTACTGAATTTTCCAAATACTATTGAATTAATTAGAAAACTTTTGATTTAAAAAGAAAAAACTATTAATACATGAACCATAAGATCAATGGTCGTACCATAAAGTACTTAATGGTACATTTTCTTCTGAGTGTAGCTAAGAAAAATCACTTATTACAGGAGGCAAAAAGAAAAACGTTTCAAAATCAAGTAATTTAACATTTTATTGATTTTTTTGATTTCGTAAAGTACACTAAGAAAACAAAGATGATTACCAGAAATATCACAGCCGTAAATATCAAGTTATTTACAAATTATTTGGACCGTCTTTGAGAAAAAAAATCTCTCAAATATCCGTCAAATACGATAAATATTGCTAGCAACCATCTTTCAAATTTCCGATTATTTATAGCAACCATCAAATAAACATCTTACAAATATAAATAAAGTTGAGAAATATTTGGAACAGATGCTCCATTAAAATTCGCAAAGTAACTTTTATTGAATTGAAAGAAAATGAATCAAATGTATTTTTATTTATTCTAGATTTACAGTTATTCTGTTTTACAGTATCCTGGTTATACATCATCATCGTCTTTATAAATTCTTTGAAGGTAAAATTGTACATGGACTTGAGACTTCTTCGTAGAAGAACCAAGTCCGACCGGCGATGCTGTCATCAAAGTAAACTCTGAAAAGAAATATTTTCCGTCACGTGTTGATAATTTCAATCCCAAAAAGTTTTATTTTCACTTTTACCATTAAAATAAAATATTTGAGTTGCCAATTTTTTGCACAATTGGATTTACATAATTGTTATGGATACTGGATAAATCAAACGAAAGAAAAAAATACGCCATTTTCTTTTTTTATAGTAGAAAAATGTCAAAATACCTCAAAAGTTTTGCTGCAAATGTGCAAGAACTCAGGATGTTTGCTATCAGTCAACTGTAAATATCTCAATTTTCATTGCTGTTGTGGCAAACATCTCGTTACTATCTGCATATATGTCATATTTAAATAATACTAAGAGTTTTGCTGCAAGTTTGTTTAAACCTATCGGATGTTTGACTATTTTCTACAATGCTTAAATTTAAACAGATAGTTGCAGCAAGACTTTAATAAACCTCTTGTTTTCTTAGTGTATCCTTTAAATGAGCTGATAATATTGTAATAATAGTATGGCCCAATTTCAAAAATATCCATTACTTGCAGAAGTATTTTAAGAAAAATGTAATTACAATGTTTTGCCTGTCCGTCCCAATTTATTAAATTTGTCACTTGTACTACTTACGGTCCTAAAGTAAAAAGGTCTGATACTCAAACGGGATGCATTTTGGATATTCATAAATATTTATTGTTTGCATATATATGTTATTATTTTAAAATTTTAAACAGAATAGGCGGGAATCGGGCACTAGCGCGGAATTTGGGTGTTTACCCTAACTCAAAATTATAGGCAAAAACTTAAAATCTAAAGCAAAACTTAAAAATAACCTAAAACAAAAATGAAATCAAAAACACAAAACAACAATAAATAGAAAAAATCAAAAACAAATACAAAAATAAAAATCAAACACTAAAACAAAACATAAAAATCACAAAATCAAACTAAAAAAAAATTCAAAATGCCAAATATTAATTTATAAAAATCTTTATATATCTTATAATTTTTAATCGATGATATTAATTTTTTTACCACATGATAAGAAAATGTAAATCTATCAATTGATATTTCAACTTTAAAAATGCATCAATTACTTTTTTCATAACTTTTCGTTCTACAACGACGATATATTCAAAAATTATTCAGATTTTTTGGTACTGCTTAAGTTTAAAAATCCTATCCTATTATCATATCCTATTAATATAATAAATCTCTTTGTTGGTTTGTCCTTTTGTTTGTTTGTTTGTTTGTTTGTTTATTTGTTCCGCTTCTCCGTCTAAAGGGACTGACAAAGGGACTTGGCACCTCCTATACAGCCTAAAATTTCAAAACGATATAACTTGGCACTTACAGCAGCTAAAACATGAAACAAAAAACTCAAATACAAAAAAAATATTTAAAAGCAAAAACACAAAATCAAAAACACAAAATCAAAAGCACAAAACAAAAGCAAAATACAAAAACAAAAGCAATAACATAAAACTAAAAGTCAAACTAAAGAAAAAACAAAAAAATAAAAACAAATCAAAAACAAAAAAAAAAACATTGTTTTTGGCTATTTTTTTTTTTTTGGGGAAATGGTGATTTCCACCATTGAATTGTTTTTGTCGTCCAAAAATTTAACAATTCAATTCAATTCGTCCAAAATATTTAACAATTTTTTTTTTCGAACATTGTTGTTTTTGTAGATTATTTTTTTTTTTCAAATGGTGATATCGGACCATTGCGTTCTTTTTGTCCTCTAACACTTTTTTTAACAACATTTTTTTTCGAAAATTTTCGGACATTGTTGTTTTTGTCGAATAATATTTTTTTGTAAAATGGTGATTTCGAAAAATTAAATAAAAACACGTTATATCAGCAATTGGGATAATAAATTTAATGAAATTTTGTCCGCGTTATATTTAACCATTCTAAACGGTTTCGCCAAATGTGGACATTATTATTTATTATTATTATAAAACACACCATACCAAAATACACCACACCAAAATTCACCACACTAAAATTCACCACACAAAAATTCACCACACTACAACTCACCACACTAAAACTCATCACAGTAAAACTCACCACACTAAAACTTCTACTGGGAAAAACTCAACGGGGAAGAATTCGACGGGAAATAATTCTACCGGGAAGAATTCTACGGGAAAGAATTATATGAGGAAGATTTCTACTGGGAAGAATTCTACGGCAAAATATTCTACGGGGAAGCACAGTCTGAGAAACAATTGGTGTTGTTTTTTCCTATAGGAAAAGTTGTTTAGGCGGAGAAATATTTTTGTTTTGGTTACTACACTTAGAAAACAAGATGTTTATGAAAGTCTTGCTGCAACTATCTGTTTAAATTTACGCCTTGTAGCAAATATTCAAACATCCCATAAGTTTCAATAAAGTTGCAGCAAAACTATTAATATTTTTTAAATATGACGTATATGCAGATAGTTACGAGATGTTTGCCACAACAGCAATGAAAATTGAGATATTTACTGTTGACTGATAGCAAACATCCAGAGTTCTTGGACATTTGCAGCAAAACTTTTAAGGTATTTTGACATTTGACTAACATAAAAAAGGAAAATGGCGTACTTTTTCCTTACGCTCGATTTATCCACAACAATAAAGTAAATCCAATGGTGTAAAAAAGTGTCAACTCAAATATTACGTTTTAATAGTAAAAGTGAAAACAAAATTCCGTGGTATTGAAATTATCAACACGTGATGAAAAATTATTGTTTTCAGAGTTTACTTTGATGACAGCATCGCCGGACGGAGTTGGATCTTCCGAGAAGAAGTCTCAAGTCGTTGTACAATTTAGCCTTCAAAGGATTTATAAAGACGAAGGCGATGATACAGTTTTAATTCTAGAATACATAAAAATACATTTGATTAATTTTATTTTAATTCAATAAAAATTACTCTGCGAATTCTAATGGAGTACCTTTTCCAAATATTCATCAATTATCTTCCTATTTGTAAGATGTTTAATAGATGTTTGCAATAAATAATCGTAAATTTGAAAGATGATTGCTAGCAATATTTATCGTATTTGGTGGATATTTGAGAGATGGTTGTGTCAAAGACGATCTAAATAATTTGTAAATAACTTGATATTTAGGGCTGTGATATTTCTGGCAATCATCTTTGTTTTCTTAGTGTATATAAAATAATAATTAAAACGACTATTTAATAATTCCCCGCCAATCAATTAGATTATAATGTTTCAAATGTGAAAATTAAAATTATATTTGTATTATTTTTATATTTTACATTCGTTTATTCTACTATTTTTAAATGAATCAAAGTATTTTATCACAGACCACTTTATACATGCAACAAAACGCGTTTGAATAGAACCAGTTCCAATCGCAATTTGCATAACGAATGAAAATTCAATAACAGAAGCAACAAACCAGTCTAAATTTCCAATTAGTTCATCAGATTCCGTACAGGTGTTGATAACAAAACGCTTTAGAAACCAAGTCAACAATGGCAGCCACAGTAAAACGTGAAACACTGAGTGTACGGGATCAGGAAGTGCTCGACTCAATATTTAATCCGTTAGAATTGTGCACAAAACTGGATGAATCAATCAACAGCATTGATGCGGACACAACATGCATAGACGACAACGTCGAAGAAGACACAGCGCAACTACACGAATCAAAGGCCTTGGAGTCGCAGGCGCTACAACAAGCAGAAGCTGGATACTTACAACAGGCTTTGGACACGTTTGCGCAAGCCTTAAAAGCTACGCCGCAGCGCGCCAGCGTGTTTAATAATCGCGCGCAAGCGCTGCGTTTAGCCGGACGTGATGAGGGTTGGATATTTAAAAATTAAACAGAACAATTATTAATAACATTCATTAATTGTTTTGCAGATGCCTTGAGTGATCTGGACAAAGCGATAGCACTTTCGGAAAGGCAACTGCGTACCAAATGCCATGCGCTGTGTCAACGTGGTGTGCTTCGCCGCAAGCAGGAGCAGTTGGATGCAGCGCGCATTGATTTTGAAGAGGCCGCTAAATTGGGCAGCAAATTTGCAAAAACACAGGTAATGTTTGTAGTGTTTAAAGAAAAAAAAACTAAACATTTGTAAAATAATGCTTCCTACTTACAGTTGGTCGAAATCAATCCATATTCAGCACTTTGCAACCAAATGCTGCGTCAGGCTTTTGAACAGTTGCAGCAGCCAAATTAAAAATATTTTTTAATAATTTTTGTATGTTATTTTTATTACATTAAAATGTTCTCAATATATATTTTTTGTCATTTATTAGCTTATATTAACATGTTAACTTTTTCATGTAATAACTAAAAAAATATAATAAATTAAATGTAAATGAATGCAGAACGCATTAGGTCTGGTTGCAACGATGAACAAATTAATGTTTTTCTTTTTTTTTTAATTTCAGTTGCTTCGTTTAAAATGTGTCGGAATTTCAACAAAATAAAAGTATTTACATATAGCATTACATTTTTATCATCTTCAAGACGCTACATTACTTCCTTCTTCAGACATTTATTTATATACTCAATATAATTATATTACATTTGCTCTACTCGTGAAACAACACAACATATTTTGTTTATAATGCAGTTTGTAGCTAAATTCTAAATATACTTTTAGTAATTAACATGTGTTCTTTTGTATTGTGTGATTGCATGCAATTCAACTGCTCTAAGTGCATTTTGCTAAAATAACTTTGGGAGGTTTTTGCTAGGTCAGCACAAATCGCCGTTAGATTGTTTAGTATTTTAACTTTTATTATTAGAGTTCAGTATATGTTCAGCATTACTCGCATTTGCTCTTGACCGTCAACATTATTTGATTTGTCTGTCGTATTAGATAAAGTGCACTTATAAATACTGCATTCGATCTGCAAAGAAAACATGTTATGCATATGTTGTTCATGTCAAAACATGTCAAATACAACTTACTGCCCCTCTTTGAAGTACTCCTTCAGCGTTGTGCTAAACTTCTTCGAGTACTTTACAAACTCCTTTTTGCGCTGATCGACCGCCTGCTTGCCTGTGACGCCTGGTATAAACGAGCCAATCTCATTGACCACGTCGAGCAGTTTCTTGATTGCGCTGGCAATTTCTCTGTAATTTAACAATTATAGATAAGAGCTGTGTTGGTAAATACGCGAAACAGATAAGTGTTGGTCATACTTTATTGTTTCCAGAAATGTTTTGCGATCGGTGATCTCATCGGGTATGCGACTGAGTATCACCTTGAGTGCAACCGATTTTTTATTCAACTCTTGGAATGGTTCCTCAGTGCGTGTCAATCGATACTCGTTCACTTGAAGCACAGCACATATTATAAATATATTTACAGTTTTAAACTATTTAAACTACTTACAGTCGGCTTCAGTGATGTTGCCCTGCAGGCGCAATACTGCCTCGTTTAGGTTCACATTGAGCTCTGCACGTCTTATAATCGCGGATATTAGATCGTAGCAGAAGCCTGGATTGTTTTGCTCTGACTTGAGTATCGCTGACCTCAGCGATTGTGCTGCACCCACATCGCGACGTTCCAACTGTGAATGGTATTTATTAATGCCTGATAACAAAAGCAGCAATAATTACGCATAGCAGGCACAACAACAAAATGACCGTACATCGTTTTTTCTTCGTTGTCATCTTGGCCCAATTTTTGGTTTCACGTAGTGGAAAATATTGAAAAACGTACCTGAGCAAAGATTGGCCTCAAAATAACTGGAAGCACTAGCGACGATGTTGGCGTCTCACCCATTGTCATTTTTCAACACAATTTGTGGCACTTGAAATTGTTTAGAAAATATTCACAGTATAAATTATGTGATTTATTTTGTTTTGCCTTTAATTATTGATGATGAAAAACACGGAAAACGAAAAAACCCAATCGCAAAATAAAAAAATACTCCTAGAATTAGTGATGGCTTTTTACTTGGGTACCCAATACATTGTTATCGGATTTTCAATATTTTATTATTTTCATTTTGCCACTCCCCTTTCCCAATTTCCAATTGAGTTTGAAAAAATTTTTTAGGGGTACCACGTAACCAGAGGTCAGTTTTTTTATTTTTAAGGTCGATACCGTTGTGGTTAATTATAGTTAAAGTTAAGCTTAAACTCATATAAAACATTGTGAAAACTTTACTTTATAGGGCCGGTCTCAAAAAAAAAAACGACCACTAAAAGGGGAGGATAGTGTCGAAAAACAACAAATTTTTTGCCGCCCGCCCCCTTGGAACCGCCCATAAATCGAAAACCAACCGAGGTTTTTTTATTATTACGAAGTGGACGGGGCAAACAAAAAAAAAATAGTAACACGTTGCGAAAGCCAGACCTTAAAAATAAAAAAATAAAAAAGTGACCTGAAGGCCATGTGGTACCCCTTAAAATTAAAAAAAACATTTTTTTTAAACTCAAATTCCAGGAAAAGGAGAGTGGAAAAATAAAAAATGAAAATTCTTGAAATATACAGTAGCATGGCCATGGAAATTTGTATGGCCTGAAAATTTTGGTTACACTGAGAACAAAAAAGATTTTTCTTCAAAAAAATTAAATATAAGTCTGTACCCTTAGTTAATCAATGTGGTAAAAATCGTCTTCTTATACACTAACTTAATTAGTATGATAAAAAGCGGCCCAGGCACTTTATTTAGTTTTTTTTTTGGTTCTAGAATTTATTTTTTTGACATAAATTTTCATGTCATTATTTATCTGAATGTAAAGGATTTTCAATATTTTATTATTTTCATTTTGCCACTCCTCTTTTCCAATTAATTGAGTTTGAAAAATTTTTTTATGGGTACCACGTAACCTGAGGTCACTTTTTATATTTTTAAGGTCTGGTTTCTGCATCGTGTGACAATTATTTTTATATTTTTTTTTGCACCGCCCACTTCGTTATAATTCAAAAACCACGTATGGCCTCTGTCGGTTTTCGATTTTTAGTCGGTTCCAGGGGTCCAAGCGGCAAAAAAAATTGTTCGTCACTCTCCCTCCATTTAAAAAGTCGTGACAATTTTTTTTTTTTTTTGTATTTTGACCGGCTCTATAAAGTAAAGTTCAGCCATACATTTAAATAGTAAAAATCAGTCCATTACTCAGTTAATAAGTATATGAAGCACACAATTAAAACAAAAATGTTCATAGCTAGGGATCTGACGAGAGAAAATATTCTCACTAGAGAAAAAAACCTCAAAAAGTTTTTGTGCGTGATAATTCTCTTATCCCGAAAATGCTGAAAATTTTCATAATCCGTAGTTTTCCCGCAAAACTGGTTAAGTTCGCCGACACTGATTTACGCTAGTTTTCTTAATTTTTTGTTATGGCAACTCTGGAGTACGGTGTAGAACAAGTTTACCAAAAATTGTTATTGCAAAAGTATCGCGAAAGATTTTTTCCTAACAATTACTAATTTGCAATTAAAACATTAATGTATAAATAATTATTCGTTGAAACGTGTTATAGCGGAGTTCAGTAATTAATTTAAAGCCGACGTGCAAGATGCGCGTCCAAAAGTAGAAGAAGAGACGCCGCACTTAAAAGAAAAGAAACGAAAAACAAAATTTCTTCTTGTTTTCTTAATTGGATATTCGTGGTGGGCTTCCAGAGATAATTCAGCCAACTCATTGCGATGCTAAAGGTAAGAGAAAAGATCTAACGACCATGTACAATAATCTTTAAATAATTTGTAGGGCAAAGCGCAGCGTACCTTCGAGGATGTATGGCCACAAATGCGACTGATCGTATTGAAGCTTCTCAAGCAGGAGACAGTGTCGCAGTCCGAATGGCAAGATCTTTTCTATGGCGTGCATCTTGTATGTCTGTGGGATGAGAAGGGCTCCTGCAAGATATACGATTGTCTTAAGACGGATATCGTCGAGTTTATTGTGCACGCGCAGAAGAAGGTGCAATCGCAACGCGGCGAACAGGCGCTCCTTATGACCTACATCATTGAGTGGCGAAAATTCTTTACGCAATCCAGTTACTTGCCGCTGCCATTTCGTCAGCTGGAACAGTCTTTGCAAAGCAAAACTTCATCCACCTCCTCAACATCCACCGCTGCTGCAGCCGCCAGCAGCAGTAGCAACGGCAGTGGCTCAAGTTCCTCCAACCAAAAGAAAAACGGCTGCGAAGACAGCATAGTGCGCAAGCTTATGTTGGACTCGTGGAACGAAAACATTTTTAAGGACATCAAGGACCGACTACAAGAGTCTGCCATGAAAATAGTGCATGCCGAACGCAACGGTGACGCATATGATTCGCTGCTGGTGATTGGCGTGCGCGAGAGCTATGTAAATCTCTGCTCGAACATGGAGGACAAGCTGGAGATCTATCGCGACAATTTCGAAGCGTCCTATCTGAAGTCCACCGCATCATTCTATCGTCTCAAAGCATCCGAACAACAGCAGGCCAACGGCGTAATATCGTTTATGAAGTACGCGGATGCCAAGCTGCGTGAGGAGGAGGCGCGCGCCCAGCGATACTTGGAGCCGAGCAGCTATAATGTGCTGGCACAGACTTGCGTCAAAGTGCTGGTGGGTGATCACATGAACACCATCATTGCAGAATGTGCACCGCTGATCAGAGAGTATGAAACGGATCGCCTAAATCTGATGTTTCGTCTGCTGGATCGTGTGCAGAACGGCGTCGATCCGATGCTGCGCGATCTGGAGAATCACATTGTGTCGGCGGGTCTGACCGATATGCTTTCCGCTTCGGAAATCATCACGCAAGACTCTGAGAAATACGTCGAACGATTGCTGGAGCTCTTCAAGAAGTTCAGTGCCTTAGTGAAGAACGCATTCAATGACGATCCACGTTTCCTGACCGCACGTGACAAGGCATTCAAGACCGTGGTGAATGATACGAGTGTTTTCAAGGTAAATGTAATGTCTCTTATAGTTTATTTTTTATATTTTACGTTGGGTTTGTATTAGCTTGAACTTCCTATTGGCATCGCTAATCGCGGCATTAAGTATACGGCGCCGGAGAGCAAATGCCCTGAACTGCTGGCCAACTACTGCGACATGTTGCTGCGTCGCACGCCGCTGAGTAAGCGGCTAACAAGCGAGCAGATCGACGGACGTCTGCGTGATGTGCTGCTGGTGCTGAAGTATGTAAACAACAAGGATGTGTTTATGCGTTACCACAAGGTTCATTTAACACGCAGGTGCGCAAACGTTTGCACTATATTCAAATTTCTATATTTATCAAATATAAAACACCTGTACTTCCAGATTAATACTGGGCACAAGCGCTGACAGCGAAAAGGAGGAAGACATTGTCGAGTGGCTGCGTGAGGTCGGCATGCCGGCCGACTATGTAAATCGATTGGCGCGCATGTTCCAAGACATTAAGGTGTGTGTCTAATTAGTGTTCAATGTATTTTTCTTTATGTTTTTAAATGCTCACAATCATCTATTTAGGTCAGCGAAGATTTGAATACACAATTTCGCAGTTCCATCGGTCGCCATGATGCCATCAATATTAAAATTCTCAATGCTGGCGCCTGGGCTCGCTGCTCGGAGCGCGTCTCCGTCAGCTTGCCACTCGAATTGGAGGACTACATTCCAGACGTCGAGGAATTCTACAAGAAGAAACATTCCGGTCGCAAATTGCAATGGTATCACCACATGAGTAACGGCACCATAACATTTGTAAATAATTTCGGTCGCTATGACTTGGATGTGACCACCTTTCAAATGGCGGTGCTCTTTGCCTGGAACCAACGGCCACTGGATAAAATTTCCTATGAGAATTTACGCTTAGCCACTGAATTACCAGGTGACTTTATAAATATTAAATTATTTTTGTTAGTGAATTAAATTTTTATTCTTATATCAGATCCTGAGCTGCGTCGTACCCTTTGGTCGCTTGTGGCATTTCCTAAAATAAAAAAGCAAATTCTCACCATGGAACCGTTGGTGACTACGCCAAAAGACTTTACCGAAAATGCGCTCTTTCACATAAATCAAGAGTTTGCCGTGGTCAAGAATGGCAAATCACAACGTCGTGGAAAAGTAAAAAAATAAAAAAAATAATTTATTTAAAAACATTGTATTTATTTCATTATTTCAGCTTAATCTTATTGGACGTCTACAATTGAGCACCGAGCGTTCACAGCAGGAGGACAATCACTCGATTGTGCAGCTACGTATACTGCGCACGCAGGAGGCCATCATAAAGATCATGAAAATGCGGAAACGCATGAACAATGCTACTTTGCAAGTAAGTCACGTTCTCTCTCGACACCTTTTCCAATCGTTATTCAGAAAATTTCAAGTTAAATTTTAGAAATCTTCAATTTTAATTCAAAATATTCAAATGTAATTCAGAAAACGTCAATTTAAATTCAGTATTACAAAAAGAAATTCAGAAATACACAATTCTATTTTCAAAATAGTTAAATTAAATACAAAATACGTCCATTGTAATTCAGAATAATCAAATGTAAATCATAAATGATCTATTGTTATTTCAGAATACTTGAATTTATAACAGAAAACGTCAAATGTCAGATATCTGTTTATAATCTGAATTTTGAATTTAATTTCTATTCTAAAATACTTTTCATATTTTCTTAATTAAAATTAGGGAAAAAAAGGTGCAGTGTGTTTTTAGGGAATATTTTGCATTTTTGTTACTCTTTTTTCAGGCGGAATTGATTGATATTCTGAAGAATATGTTCTTGCCATCGAAGAAAATGATTAAGGAGCAGCTGGAATGGCTGATCGAACACAAGTACATGCGTCGCGACGACGACGATATTAACACTTTTATCTATATGGCTTAGACATTAGAAATTACGGCTTAA
Source organism: Dryomyza anilis (assembly GCA_951804985.1). Classification (NCBI taxonomy): domain Eukaryota; kingdom Metazoa; phylum Arthropoda; class Insecta; order Diptera; family Dryomyzidae; genus Dryomyza; species Dryomyza anilis. The sequence continues at coordinate 21,585,507 of OX638132.1, read as the reverse complement.
TTTTTAATTTTAAAGTTGCTAATTATTTTATTTTTATTTTAAAATGCATTTTTACATTTATGTCTTTGGAAATCTCCGTATTATTGTCTATTCGATTTTTATTTTTTTTTTAATTGTAATTTTATTGTATTATAATTAAGAATTTAAATATTTTGCGCTTTTTTTCTACAACTGCGTTCATTGTAATTGTAAAATCCACAAGTTGTGTGTTCTTCTGTATTTATTATTTGTTATTATAATTTTTTTTATTTCTAAATTGAAGCAGCTGGTTTTTAATTTTATTATTGCTTTTATAGAATTTCGTATATTCTCATAACTCTTTACCAAAATGAGAAATAAAATAAGTAACAGAACAAATACTGAAAAACTTAATTATAGTTCAGCAAAAATAAAATATGTTATAATTTTAAAGAGAAAACTAATTTAATAATAAAAGAAAACAAAGTTTCTGAAATTGCGTTTTTGTTTTTAAATTTATTTTTAGTTTGTGCAGTATTGAAAACAAATTTGCAACTAATTAAAAATTTTTATTGAAATTGCAGCATTTTGAAATTGCGTATTGGCAACTCTGTTTTCAGCAAAAGTACCAGTGTCGCCACCAAAATTGTCAGTTCTGTGGGAATTTCACTTATGTGGTAATTTTTAACCACTGCGGGAAAAATTGTCCGTTTTGCATTAAAACAGCATGTGGGAAAAGATTTCTGTCCTGGGAAATATTTTACATATTTTTATGTGTGGTAATCATGATTTGAAACCCAAACAAATGCCTGTTTCGTTTTTCGCTGTCGTCATTACAGTTTCGGTTTTATAAATTATATGATATTGGAGTGAGGTGATGCAAATGGAGTTGATTTTAATGCAAGCAAAAACAATGTTGTCTGTTATTTCTCAAAAGACTGGATATATATTACTCTCTCCCCTCAATGTGGGCGCTGCGGATATTGCGCTTTTGGCGTTCTGGGCATTGAATGATCACATATTTGATGTATCGAAAGAAGCGGTTTTCTGAAACGATATAAGACATACTATATATCCGTTTTATTTCGTTCTACTCGGGCATCGAAAAAAGCCCACCCTTTCGTAGAGCACAGGGGGAATTCGTTCTTCAGCCGCATGATACGTTTGTGGAACAAGCTCCCTGCGTTTGATTTCCCAACAGTTTTAAAATTGAGAAATTTAAAGCAAACATCCATTGACACTACACCGTTTAACCTATAATCCTAAATCCATTGCATGATGATACGGCATACCCTGACTGATTTTTATAATAATAATCATTTTATTAATCAAAATATTTGATTGATAAAATGCTGATTAATCTTTATTTTTATCAAATTTAATATAGTTAATTGCAGAATAAAAATACACGTTTTATAATTTTGTTTTTAACTTAAATTTATTATTTTAAATGTAGAAATGTGTGTACAGAAAATGGCTTATACATGATACTTTGCTAATAAATACTTAAATCCGTTCTGTATGCCTAATTAATAGATAATACGTTTGTTCAAAAATTTTAAATTGACTGCAAAAATTTTAACAAAAAAAAAGTAATAGCTGCATTGGCGGAGCATTATTTTAATCACAGAAATTAAACATTTTTTTTCTAAATAATACAAGAAACACGTAATAAAACTAAATAAATTAATAAAAAAATACTAAACAAAACACAATTAACATATTTTAATAATTTTATCAAAAGCTTTATTTTTAGATAATTTTTGTAACTATTTATAATCAATAGTTGTATCATTTATAAAAAAATATGCAAGTATTTAAAAACCATTAAATTTAGTTTAAAATTAAAATTTAAAAATGTTTAAACATTTACGTAATTTAAATTGTATAAAAAATTAAAAAATTATAAAAACATTTTAAATTTTTACTTAAACAGCCTAATCAATAAACGAACGTGGTAATATAAGAATGTGTCTGAATATTTAATTTTTGCGATTTTTATATTTTATTGGTCTTGTAAAATATGGAAATTGTGATTGTGGGATTTTCTAATCTAGCATGTTGGCATTATAACTTTTAGCTGGGATTTTAATTGGTAATCATACACTCTCAGAAATATATTGTTACATTTAACGATATTCAATTGTCATTTAAAAATAATAAAAAATAATGTGGCAGCTCAATTTTCTTTTGTTCAAAAAATTTCTCAAAAATTGTAAGTTACGAATAAAATAAATAAATATATTTAAATTTATTTTGTTTTATATTGTTTATTTCTTATACGCCACTAGGCACAATGAATGTCTGCCCAATGTGTGAGATTTGTTGCAGAATATTAGCATCGCAAATTTGACTATTTCTCGTTTTGCAGGACATTCCCGACTTTTCGGACAATATAATCTGTTTGTCCGTGCTTTTTTCGTGTTTCTTCGTGTCTTTTAAAATCCCGTGTTTTATCGTGCTTCTCGTGCGTGCCTGTAAATTTACTCGTCGGGCTCGTGCGTGTCACCCATCGGCGTGCCCGTGCGTGTCCGTGTTATTAAAAACAGGCACTCGCCCATCTCTATTTCAGACATTGCAGCGCACCACTTAATCGCATTTGACAGTTGCTCTGATCAAGAAGGAACTCGTTAAAACGGCGTCTATTGTTACAGCCCTCAAGACTGGCAATTTCTCGTATCTTCACCAAAAACGTTCGCTGTGCTTAAACGTCCGCTACAGCCACGCTTTGCCAATGTGATTTATTGTTTTTTTTTAATATGTTGCATTATAATAAATGTATTGCAAAAATTCAATTTTAAAACATTCGTGTGTCATTTTATTTATTGACAATCTCGATTGTTCTCAAAATAATCTAATGACGTTTCAAAATAACAATCTAACTGTCAAACCGACAATAATTTGACAATGCGCTTATGAGTTCTATTTTGAACATCGAGATTGTTACAATATTGTCGGAAATGACAATATATATCCGAGAGTGTACTGATATACAGAGTTGCCAACTCATCAAAATTAAATTGTGAAGTCGCCAGCTACCGACATTGATACATATAACGTATCGCGGCATAGTTGAAGTCAAATTTTAAAGAATGTTAATAAAAAAAAGCAGTTTTTTTTTTAACTAAAAGGAATATAAACGGAATAATAAACACAAAAGACAAGTATAAAAATACATTTGATAGCTATTGCCTAAACTCACAACAAGTACCACTATTTTCGCCTGCTCCTGTTCTTTTTGTAGCCCTTGCCATACCAGCCGGCTTGCGTGCGCGCCAACTTGCGCGGAAAGCTGTGCTGCGACTTGGCTGTCACCAGCTGCATTTGTTTCTTTGCCGCCTCAGCCGCGGCTATATGCGCCAACGATATATTCTCATCGTAATCATCATCGTCATTCATGTTGGCAGCGACTGCAGCTCCGCCACAATTGATATCCGCATATGTACAGCACTCGCATACAACATATCGGCCGCTGCGCGCACATTTCTTTCGCCGACGCTCATCCAGTTGCCACTTCAGATAGAATTGACACTCGAGCTCTGCATAGTTGTCGAAGCAGAATTCACAGCTGGCATCTGAACGATTCATGGCAAAAATTGGCACCACCTGACAGCTCCAGATGTTCAAATCGTCTGGCGGCGGTTGCACAATGCTATGCAGGCCGGAGTAGGCGTATTTGACATCGTACCAGCAGGGCAGTTTGCAGTGCAGCTGTTGACGCTGTTTATGCGTCGACACCTGTTCCCGCTGTGCAGTTTCGTTGACTTCGGTGCAGGGTTCACTTTGTATGTGCAAATGCTTCAAAGCATCTGTGTCGGCGGTGAAACGTTGCACATCCACTTTGTTGTTGGCGCTGTCCGGCGACACCTGGCGTTGTTTGTTGCACGGTTTCAAATGAAACAGCGGTGGCGGTTCGCTGCTGTGCAAATACATTAACCGATTTAATGACGGAACTTGATGATTTTCTGCTTTGATGCTTTCGTTTTTAATGACCGTTTGTACGTTATTCTGCATGTCGAAGTCCTCTCGTTTGATTTCGATCGCATTTTGTGTGCAACTTTCGCTAGTGCTTTTAATGAGAAGTTCATTTGTATGCTCGCTTTCAGTACGGGCGACTAGCGTAGTTTCCACTTTAATACTTGTGGTGTTAATTTCAATTTGCTCCTCTTTCACATCTTCAGTTTTTATGTTAATCTCTTCCTTCGACTCTACTCTGACAACGTTCTGCTCATGTTCATCCGAATTCAGAGTATTTAAATACTTTGTATCGAACTTCTGCAGCTTGTGCTTAAGCACTAAATTGGTTTTAATGCGCGTGCCGTTTTTTAGTGGCGTGCGTATGCGTGGCCCCTTCCCAATTGGTATCTCGCCACTGCTGTAGTCCGATACTGTCGAGTCCTGCGTCTCTTCTGTTGTCGCCGTGTCATCTTCCTCCCCATCGTCATCGCACTTCTTGAGCAGCGGCTGCGTCAACGTGTGCAGCTCCTCTGGCAGTAGCAGTGTCGAGTGCGCAAATATAGGATCTTTTTCCTTTGTATAGACGGGCACCGCAATTTGCAGCGCGCGCATAAGCAACTCCATAACGCGATCGCATTTGCCATTTATCTTAATGCTGGCCAAATTATCCTTGGGTGTCCATTGCAAATTCACTATGCAAATTTTGGCACGTTGACGCGCCGGTTTGTCCATCTGCCACAGCCACGTATATTTCTTCAATACCTTTAGGCTAGAGCCGAGACACAGTATGACATCTGCATGTTCGGCATGATGACAGGCGCCCGCCCAATTTAGAGGCCACTTCAAGTTGCCGCGCTCGCCAAAATGCACTATGGTATCGTAGAGCGGCTCCGCGCACTTGTGGCACAGACGATTTGTCTTGTGACAGTAGCGCGCCGTCATTTCAGTGGTGTCAAAGAGTCGCCAGTAGACGGAATTCGGTTTGCATTGCTTGCAGACCTCAACATACATGTTGCCGTGTATTTCGGAGAGTGAGGCGCGCGGCAGTCCCGAACGTAGGTGCAAACCATCGCAGTTTTGTGAAACTACATAGCGCAGCAGTCGCCGCCTGTGCAGCTCATAGAGTGCCATGTGTGTGTAGGTGGGGTTTGCTGTGGATAAGTCGTGTTCGCCAATAGCTTCGCCCTTCTGTAGCAGCGTCCAGATGCCTTTGGTGCCGCGATAGTCAGGAATCAGGGCAGATGTGCTAATGCCCGCTCCTGTGTAGCAGACCAAATGTTTGGCCTGTGATATTATGCTGGCCAATTCTTCCACCTGTACGTTGATGGTTTGCATATCGTCTTCCTTTTCGATAATACGATCTTTGTAAATTTCAACGCGTTCTTTGCGTTTTTTGATCTGCTTGACAATGTCCGGGTGCTTCTCAAGCAGCTGTTGCTCGTCGGAGCTGCGCATAGTTTCGCATTTTTTGAAAATTATTGAAACCTGAAAAATATTTTTTTAGTTTTAACAAGGTTTAAGATTATGGAACATGATGTTGTCACATGGGTTTCTACCCACACACCACTTCACAAACAACCCCATAAATACCTTTCTAATAACATCTTTTCGCCTGCGCTTCTCATTGTCCGTCTTAACTGGATTAATCTTGGCTCGTGTTATATAAGTCTGCAGCGCCTCCCGCGGCTTCTGGGCGCCACCGACCATCGTGTTGTCCTCCATTTAGGCTGCCACGATTTTTTGATGCCTATTGTGCGTTTCCTTCGTTTTCCTTTTTATGACGACGACCCGTCTAACCAGAATTGAATTTGCACGCAGTACACAAGCAATAAAATTTTGTACAAAATTAAATTATAAACAAATTAATCACAAGCTGCAATCTTTAAATTTTAATTGAAATTTTTGGAACACTTGTTGTTTGCTATTCTACAATTTTATTTTGATTTAATTACTACTATTAATAATATTAAGCATCTTTAATGGGAAATGTAAACAAACAATAGTGATGAGTTCTTTTTGGGTACCCAATAATTTTTATTCGATAATTTTCTTATATAGATATCGAATACTTTATTGCGAAAGTGTTCAAAACTCGATTGCCAGTATCGTGTGAAATTTCCCATGTGTGGTAATTTTTAACTGTTGTGGGAAAAGTAATTCCCATGTGAATTTTTGTTGGCTTTGGAAATTTTTGTTCCACTTTTTTTTGCGTTTTGTTGTTGTATGTAACTACAAATTACAAACACACCAAAAGTTAATTTAGTGACAAACATATTTAACGCACCAACTTGTTAAGTGAATATAGAAGGTTGAAATTTTTAATTTCCATGGCATTTTTTATGGTAATTTTTAATTCATTTGGAAAGTTTGTGATATTTTTGTGTTAATTTTACTTGCTGTGATATTTTTGTGTTAATTTTTAATGACGGTATTTGGGAATTTGTGTGGTATTATTAATTACTGTGGGAATTACATCAACGAAATTACCACGTGGGAATTTTTAATAAGTCGTGTGAGAAAAAGGTATTTCTTTTTATTTTTCATGGAAATTTGGGTAGGTAACTATGTTCAAACCATTATCCAACAGAAAATAACTTTATCAGACGCCAAGAAATAAATTCCACAAAAACTATATTATTTTTCTTTTTTACTAAGAAATACATTTGTAGTTAAAAAACTATGTTCAAAGCATAGTTTCCCGGACATTATGCAACAGAAAATACCTTTATCAGACGCCAAGAAATAATTTCAATTCATTAATAAGACATCAATTCTTATGTTTCGTTATGTAAATTGTGGCTAGTTTTAACACGTAATTTTTATTATAATATTATTATACAACGTATTTTCCATTCCACACCAAATCGTCCAAAAAAAGTAAACTTTGAAGTCATTCGATTTCACTGAAATTTTCGTAACTGATTAAGGGTATCGACCGCTACTTCTAGAGATACCGTGGTTTAAATTACAAAAATGGACCAAAAATACTTTGGTATAATTCTTCCTATTTAAATGTCTCCTGAACTAAAAATGCTAGAAACTCCGTTGAAGTCTCGTTTTAAAGCTAATAAAGCAAGTTTGTTGAAAATTTAAGAAGTAACTTCTAAAACCAATGGACAATATCCTTGCACTTCAAATTTGATGTCATCGTAAATTATAGCAAATATGCGTAAATTATGATTAAAATAATCGTATACGACAATCGTAAATGTTTCGAAAACGCATACAGTTTCGTTCTTAATTTGTCAAACGTAATGAGCTATCATAAACGAACAAAAAACACAGAATTATGCTAAATATGCGATAGGTTTATGACCATAAAATACGATGTTATTCTCGTAAATTTTGAGCTTTTTTGTTCGTGAATGAACTAGTTTCTAATACTTTTAATGATTATCATATAATAATATCGATCTCAAAAAAGTGTGTTGGTGCGTCATATTTCATATTTAAATATGAATAACTATACGTTATATTTGTGATTTTTGGACCATATTTTATAACTTTGAACCACTCTGGAAGTGGTGGTCGTGAAAAAAATTGGTCAATGCATATCTCGCTACTCTTAATCAGTAACCAAAATTTCATTGTAATCGAAGACGGCGAGTTCTAAACCCTAGTCGATTTGGTGTGGAATGGTTCAATGATTCAAATGATTTAAAATAGTAACTATTGGGAAATAACTGTACAATCTTTAATATTTATTGTTTCATATAAATTATGTTTTTTTTTTATTTAACATATCTTTACTTAAAAACTAAACTATTTGATAAAAATATGTACAGACTGCCACAGTTAGTTGAAATGTATGCCCTCTGAATTAAAAGCCAACAAAAGTCTCATGAAATCATCTAAATCCATTGATCTGGCACGTGTATTATCCATTTCAAGCTTTTGCAAAATCGACATGACCTTTTCTGTCATATTTAAATCAGTTTCCAGGGGCTGCAAAAAAACCATAAGCTAGTTATTTTAAGTTCAGAATATTTTTGGTTACAGTTACCTGATTACGGAGCGACAAATATAATTTATAATTCTTTTCCAACATGTCCATTACCGAATTGGTTTTGAAATTTGCCCCCAGTGTTTTGTTCTTGCGCAGAAAGGCAATGCGTGTCAGACCATCCCATTCGGTGAAATTGACCGGCGGTGGTGGATTCTTTGGCTCCAAGCGTACCACACTGGACTCCACTTTTGGTGGCGGCTTAAAATTGTTCTTGCCCACTTTCATTAGCATATCAACACGCGCAAGCAGCTGTGTGTTAATACTCAAACGACAATAGAGTTTGTCACCCGGTTTGGCAACCAACCGTTGTGCAAATTCGCGTTGAAACATGAGCACGGCGCAGCGAAAGACTGGACGATGCAGCAACAGCTTGAATATCAACGGTGAACTTATCTGATAGGGTACATTAGCAATGCACAGATCGAAGAAGGGCAACTCGGCTTTCAAAAAATCACCAATAAGCATCTGTAATTTGGGTTGCATCGGAGTGCCCTGGACACGTTTTTGCAATTCAGCCGCCAGTCTTGTATCGATTTCGCATGCAATCACTTTTTTCGCCTTTTCCAACATACGAACGGTCATGTTACCGGTACCGGGACCGATTTCCAACACAACATCTGTTGGTCGGAGTGCGGCCTTCTCCAGCATGCTTGTAATGACCAGTGGATTCTTGAGAATATGTTGGCCGAAGTCCTTATTGAAGACAATACCTGTGGCATGAAGCGTTTGGTATAATTAATTTAAAATCATTTTTTACTAGAACATACCTTGTTTTTGTACTTCATTGTGTACGCGACTTTTCTTTTCAGTTTTCACTTTTGGCATTGTATACTTTTAAAAAGATCAATTAATTGTATTTACCAATTTAATTTTATAGAAAAATGCAATTTATTATTGTTTTAGTTTGTGACGTTTTGCCATGTGCTGTTGTGTTATTTTTCATTAGAGCTGTGTTTAGTTGGTTGTGATATCTTTTGCTTTTTTATTTGGTACCCAATTCATTGTATTCGATATTTCGTCGTTGTAGAACGAAAAGTCACCAAATGCATTTTTACGAAAAACTTAAATTTTGAGTTTGTTGATTAATACTATAAAAAGTATTTGATGAATTTTTAAAGTTGAAATATTAATTGATAGATTTACATTTTCTTATCATGTGGTAAAATAATTGAGATCATCGATTAAAAATTGACAGATATATAAAGATTTTTGTAAATAATTATTTGGCATTTTGAAAATGTATTTGGTTCTACAACGACGATTTGTTCGTATATGTTGAGAAAATATTCAATCCTCCTAAGTAACCACGGCTCGACAATTGTCACAAACTTTTGTTTATTGCTTTGTTTATTGTATTGTTTATTGCTATTAGGTGGCAAAATAGTGGCAAATTATTAAATGTATTATGTTCCATATAAGTTGAAAGTATAAAAAGATGAAAATTATATGCCTTTGTTCGTTGTGCGCATGCATTCTGTTCAGACACTTAAACCTTCTAAGCACCTTATAGCAAATTAACTTTAAATAGAATAAATGTATATTATACCCAAAATTTTGTATTATATGTACTACATAAAAGAGAGCAGCAATAGGATAATAGTGATACCTTTACACACAAAAAAATTGAACCAACGTTTCAGTTCATTTCACGTTCATTTTAACGACATGAGATTGCAATCATGTCTTTAAAATGAACGTACCTTTTTTTTAGTATAACCGAAATGTTAGTCCGCGCAACTGCACATTCAGTTGCCGTAACCTCATGATTGAATTTTTCATTTTGCCAAAATTGAACTTCGTTCTTTTGTTAGGACAATTGAGTACGTTGTATCAACAAAATAAATGAGAAATGGTAACCTCATGTTTATCATCGTTTGCCATAAATAAAGAAAAGTCAAAAATGTGCACAAGTCGAAAACAATAGGAAAGTAAGTAGTTTTGTGAAATAAATTTGTAAAAAATAATAAATTAATTCAATACAAATTGCTTTCTAGCTAGTGAAATATGAAATAAATAAAAAAATATGTGACCATATGTTGCAATGGAAATGGTTTTTTAATTTTTTTTTTTGGTTATGAAGAAAAAAAATATAAGTGCATGTAGATACATATGGTCATTTCCTGGGGTTCCGTACGGGACAATCGTATGCTTAAAAGTTTAATATCTCGAAGAATGAACCTCATGATTATCGATATGGAGCTAACTGCAAATTCATGTTCACCAATTTGGAGGTAACCACAACCACATGCTCACCGACATGGGAGATGCCACAACCTCATGCTCACCGACATGGAGGTTGCAACAACTTCTTGCTCAGAGACTAAGAGTTTGCGAAATAAGGCTAAACCTTAACCAAGGGTGTCAGGGCACAGGAATATCGTCCCCCACCAAACATGTATGGTCAAATTTAGACAATTTGACTCAAATAGATCTAAGCAACTTCTTATGATAAACATGAATATTAGCTCAATGGTTGGAGTTATAACTGTCTAAAAGGCAGTAATAAAGGCGGGATTGGACCACGCCCTATGGTCCTATCCAACCCACATTGTGAAAAATTGTCCAAAATTCCATTAAATTCGCTATCTTAATTGCTGATGTGCCACGTTTACACCTCCAACCCGAACAACTCTGTCTAGGGAATAATCGAATCTTATTAAATATGATTGACCATAGGAAAGATCGTCTTATTTAACTTTAAAACTTATTGTTAGGATTATCAAAAGAATATAGCGTGCCCATGCTCAAATGTAATTATACCGCCAAGGAGTAAATAAAAACGAAAGTTTCTAGTACGTGTTACTTGTTTATTATTCATATTTAGTTTTTCAGGTTTTGTGTTTGTTTTGTTTTTACAACGTGTCTAATTTTTCTAGACACACTTTTGACTAATAATTTTATTAACATTAACATTAATATTAAGCGTTCTTATTAATTTTGTTCTTTTTTTTTCATTTGTTTTAATTTATATATTTAGTGTATCTTTAGTTCATGCTATTTATGAAGATATTCTTTGTTTTTATTTCTCTTTTCAAATTTTGTTTATTTATTTTTGTCTTATTGTTTCAAATATAGTACCGGTAGTTCTGTCATTACAAAAATTAAAGAATATAATGCTTTTCGACTGACAATGAGCCTGTAAAATGTTGCAAGACTTTTTACAGGGTGCTTTTCATTATCTAAAACTCTGCAAAAATCACATTCAACTGTAAACATTATAAAAGACAAATTTTTAAATATATAACATTAATATTACAATTTGACAAAAAAAAACATAACATTCATTTGTTGTTTTATTACATTTATTATATGGTTATTTTTCACTATTTAACAAATTTGTAAAATTCATAATTTCGCTATTGAAATTAAACGCATATTAACAAAATATTTATTCCAAAGCTAATAAAAAAATAATAATAATAATAAATATATATCATATAAAGTAAAGAAGTTTCAATGTAAAATTGTGCAATTTTTTAAATAAAAATTCATTTGAAATGTAGTTGACATTTTTTTTCTAAATCAACATCATTAATTCTATTTTGTAATTGTTTTATTTATTTATAATTTTAATATAACAATTTATAACTTTATTATATTGCACAATATTTTAGTAAAATATTCATTTGTTTCACTTTGAACTAAAATTGAACTTATTCTAAAAATAAAAACTAATTTTTGGTTAAATTATTATTAATACAAATTCGTTCAAATTAATCACACAAAAATACAAATTAATTAACTATAAATCTAAATTAAATTACAAAAATAGTTCAAAAATGTTGTATGTGAAAATAATTGTATTTCAAAGTTTTTAATTTTATTTTTTCAATAAAATTTTTGTACACCACTTTTTGCGTGAGTTTTTCACAGTGTATGCTTTATTTCCCACAGAATTGTATGATTTATGTATGTTAGCTTAAAGTTAATTTTATTTATTGTTGTGTTTGTTGTTTTAATTCATTTTTATGTATTTTTTACATTTGCCATTGCATTAAGTAATGTTTAAAAAATATATATTTATTTTGTGGTAACCTATTCGATATTTATGCTTTGCCGCAAGGAATGAAACCCACACGAATACAGTTTTCTTACTTGTTTATGTTTCGATTACGGTTTTGAGTTCTATAGCGAAACGGTTTCGGCGTACGGATTGCAAAATACGATTTCGATTTATGTATTAATGTAATCAATTATAAATCATATTTTTAAATCGTAAACCAAAACCGAACCCAATATATATTTTATTATAATTATAATTTTTTTAGTGATTATTATTACAATATGAAGTTGATACATTTTTAAAGTTGAAATGAAATTTGATACAACCCAGTCCTTCTCGTATAACTTCGATAAAAAGTTCCTATCTCGTTGCTTTATCGATTTTTATTAAAATTTTTCGTAAATTCAAATTCATTAAGGGGATTCATATCAGCACTGTAAATTTATCATCTCGTAAAAAAATAAAATTACGCGCAACTCGACATGAACGCACTTTTATCTGGCTTCGCTCCAATTTTTAGATATATCACTTCACAACACAATTTAATGAAAACACATTTTCCGCAAAACATAATTTTATTGACAACTAACGAAAACAGAAAACAAAATATTCAAGAAATTTTATTTACGTTATTTTCACATAAAAATCGACAAATAAATTTACGAGTTGAGCGTAAAATATTCTTATACAATTTTTTCGTAAATTTCTACTATTTACGGGATTTCCACAAATTACGAGGTTTACGCGCTTGATATGAATCCCCTTATTAACAAGTTATGATATTTATCACATCGATATCTCAATATTTTTTGAAATCTGGAACTTTTATTATTGTTTTCTTCGATATCGTTCAAATCGAGAAAACTCCGACAGATTCAATCGATAACTGGATCAAAAATGCACTGGTAAATCCCAGAAAAACCATATGATGAACTGAAAGATTCACTTGGAGGCGTCTATAACGTCCATAGTAAGGCCGTGACAAGAAAAACAGTTTCACCAGAAAATGGACAATTTTATTTACTTTAACATAGTTTACTCCAATTCGACGCACATTTGCTTTTGACCGGTTTTTGAGGCCGAGTTAACTTCACGCATATGTCAGTTTGAGTTGTTTTAGAATACAGAGTTGCCACCATAGCTGCCAACTTTGTCAGATTTCTTAATTGCCGGTAGATAAAAGATATATGATCCGATTTTTTAATTTCGTATAATATTTTACTACGTAATTTTATCTATTATCTTTCAAGACAAATGGGATGAATTTTAATATTTATTTATTAAATTATACTATATTTTTTTGCATTTTTATATATTTTGTATTGCACTTAAAATTCCAAATCGTACACATCTACAAAATCGTTATATGCGCACTGCAGGACAAATAATCACAAACCTTCTAAACCAAGGTTAATCGAAGAAAAAAATTATCGGAGTCGGATGTGCGCATTTAACGATTTTAAAGATGTTTACGATTTGGGACAATCTGCACATATATATACATTGGTTTTTCTTGGTATAATTTTACAAAAGCAATTTGAAATTTAAACAAAAAAAAAAAAATTTCCTCTAATTGCCAACGAAATTTTTATTACAAAATTGAATACAAATATTCCAATTAGTTTTCAAGATATTTGAATCTAATGTATAAAAATTTAATTTTTTAATTTAATTTATATGTTTTAGTATTAGAAAATAATGACTAATAAAGAAAATTGTTCAGGGCTAACCAGAATATAGTTTTCTGATATCGGTTATACTGTTTTAAATATGATTTTTAAAACTAATTCTCATCATAATATGTATACAGAATACAAATTACAAAAAATGTTGTATAATATATAAAAATAACAGAGCAATAGTAGACTCTACTTGATTACACTACTCAACAAAACGAGAAAAAATGTTTGCCATGGACATCCTATACATCAATTCTATAAAATTCTTTGTTGCTAATGAAATTTTAGTGACTTTTCAGCCACTTTTAATAATAATAATAAAAATACAGACCCTTAGACAACTGTTTTTCCAACAAAAAAAAAACAAAAACGCAAATTTTATCTCAATTTTCAGGGATAATACCAACAAATACTAATGTTTCGATTGGTTTTTAACATAATTTGAATCTAAACTCGAAGAATTTTGTTTTTTTTAGACTATTTTTTATGAATATTTTAGCTTTCGGATCTAATGATAAACATAGTTCAAACTACAATTAAAATTACCGACTTTTTTTATCGGGTCTCGTTTCTAAAATATGTCCAACCAATACAGATTCCGTCAAAAACTATCTTCAATACAAACGAATCAATTAACGGTTACATCTATTTTGTTTAACTGCTCCCATGATTTTCTGCAGCAGCCTTAACTGGCGGTTAACAAACTGTTTTTGGATGCCGAAAAGTTGATGATTACGTACAAGAATTCGCACAACATAAGCGTAGTCATTGAGCCATTGATAAGCCACATGGCGAGGTGGTGCCCAACATCAAGGTTACCCATTTAAATAGCGAAAGATTTGTATCTATTGTTGCAGAAAGGACGAGTTGGCTCACCATTCAATGGAAATGATGAGATCAGAACGTCCACATTAAGAGTCTCAGGTGGTCAGCCGATCATCCCGGTTAGTGTGCTGTCCGATAACGGAACATAAGCAGAACGAATTGTATTAATATTGGGTATTAATAAGTCTCTGGTTTATAATGAAATCATAAATAAGAACAATATTTAAAAAAATTGTCTAAAAAAAAAATAGAAAAGTTCGTGTTTAGATTCTATTATCTTGAAAACGTAATCGAATATTGGCATTCATTAATATATTAAAATTAGTTAAAGAGAAATGGCGCTTAAGGTTTTTTGTAATACTATTTTTCAACAGTACCTTATTTTAATTATTTTTTCAAGCAATGGGCGAGAACAGCTTAAAATTACGATTGCAATTTTCTCAAAAACGTTACATAATAGGGAAAAAACTAAGTATGCAGTCAAAACCAGCACCAACGAATTATACAGAATTGATGTATGGGATGGATGTCCATGACAAAAATCGTGTTGGGTGGAACCTAATTTTTTTATACTATTTACCATAAGATTATAAAAACAAAAATTATTGAAAATAATTTTTATTTCCAATTTTTAATCTATGTAAACTAAATTAAAAACTAATTGGATTATTAATATTTATTTTTATACAACAATTTGAATATGCGTAAAGTATTTTATAACACTACTTTTTATAAAGATATGTAATTTTGTTTATAAAGTGAAATTTCGATTGCAATTTTCTGATAGAAAAAAAATTTAGTAAACATTAAAAATCAGCATCCACGAATTATATATATAAATAATGTTCCCATAGAAAAAATCGTATTGAGTATTGATTTCAAACCATGTCGACTTCGAGTAGGCTACCTTTGTTTTCAAATGTTAATGAATTGAAGTTTTATTTTTTATGTGTTTTGAGTGGGTTTATTAAGGATGGATTTATTTTTATATGTATATTGTTTTGTATACAATATAAATATGGCATTATTTAGGCATAAACTACGTGTTAGTGTATAATTATTATTTTTTTTTTCAAAATTTCTGTATATTTTTCTTGATTCTTGCACAACATAAATAGAATGCATTTTTTATGCCGTTTGTGTGTGTGTTTGTGTTTTTTTTATGTAAATACTTTTTTAGGTATCAGAAGTAGAAGTAGTAGTAGTTAATAACTTAAAATTTATACTAACTAGAGTTTCATTTCACTATATGTATGTATGCATAGATATATGTATGTATATATAATAAAATGTCTATATAACCATTTATTTATTAGTGTTAGTTATTCATGTGTTGTATTTCATATCCTCGATTTGTAATTTTTTTTTTAGATTTGTTTTTTGCTTTTTTGTATTTTCATTATAAATTCTGCTAATAAATAATATTTATATATTTTAGAGCTTTGTTCTGTGCTTCTATTTTGTTTTGTTAAAATATTTCGACAAACCTAAATAATAATAATAATAAAAACTAAACTTTGTTTCTATGTTTTTGCCCAAATGTTTACTATGAACTCTAATGTTTGTCTGTAAAACAAACTAATTTTGTTTAACTTTACATTGAATTGTAGCAAAAACATGTTTGTGGTTGTTTTAGCTATTGTGCAGCTCTTTTCTTTGTTTGTTTTGTTTTACTTTTAATTTAACTACAACAGCGTTAATGTTTTTTTTATATATTTTAGCGTAGTCGAAGCTTTTACGCACTAGCACACAAGTAGTTTTAGTTTTTTTTTTATATTGGTTGCAGTCGAATAAGGCTTTCGAACTTTTTTTTATAATTTTTCATTAGCTAGATTTTTTATTATTTGATTTTTCTAAAATGTTTTCTTTTTAACAGTTTTCAATGAATTATACCTTAATGCTCTTCTCTGGGATACAAACATTGCAGCGCATGAAATGAGTCTTTGGTTTAGAAAATACAAAACAAAATAACAGCGTCTGTTCTTGTATTTTATGCAAAAATTTCATATATATATATATATTTATTTTAATTTATACTTTCTGTTTCATATATATATTTTTTATACTTTATAGTTTCACTTAATGGCTAAGCTTTAAATGTTGTTTTTTGTTTTGTTTTTAAACTAATAGTGTTTTCTGTTTTCTTTATCTCATACATCATAAAATTTCCAATTAATTCATACTATCATTTGCTTATTAGTTTATTTTAGTTTCTTAGTAGCACATTTCTATTTAAGGGATACAGCTGTTACTTTGATTCAAATGCATATATCTCAAGATTCTCGGCTTGAAACGTACACAACTGCATCGAAGTGTTTGCATAGTGGGTGCGGGAAATAGTTATGTTTATGTTTAAACAATTATTTCAATGTTCATATTACATTGTACATATTATCGGTAAATTTAGCAATACTTTAGCATTATTATTTGTATTGTTAAAAATTGTTTATTTTGCAAACAAGTTTTTTGTCACCAAATACTTAAAATTTTTGGATTTTACTTTTTGTCATAGAATTTATAGCGTTTTGCTGTGAGTAGTGTCCATATGAAGTTTAACAGCATCATAGGTTTACTTTTTTTTAAGGTTTAACCTTGTCTGTTGTTAACGTGAGTAGCTTTTATGTTAAATTTAACAGCGTCATATGTTCAGGTTTCAAATGTACTCTTTAAATTTTAACATTGTTGTTTATGTCAGTTACGCAAGCAACAATTTGAAGTTTCTCGTTGGAATTTCAATAGTATATACTCGTCAGTGAAAACTTCTCGAAACCCTGTCGTTTTTTTTGGGTTAAAACTAGTCAAAAACTGGTCTGTCACCAGTAAAACAATATTCAAAAACTGGTAGGGCTTTGAAAAGAAGATCCCCGGCAGTAATACTAGTCAAAAACTGGTACGTTACTGGTAGGGATTTGGACAGTAGATATATGCCAGTAAAACTAGCCAAAAACTGGTCAAAAACTGGCCTGTCACCAGTAAAACTATTCAAAAACTAGTAGGGCTATGAAGAGTAGATCCTCGCCAGTAATAGTAGTCAAAAACTGGTACGTTACTGATAGGGATTTGGAGAGTAGATATCTGCCAGCAAAACAAGTCACAAACTAGTCTGTCACCAGTATAACTAGTCAAAAACGTCGGCTACTGTTAGGAATTTGAAGAGTAGATCCATGCTAGTAAAATTCGTCAATAACTGGTACGTTACTGGTAGGGATTTGGAGAGCAGATTACTGGCCAGTTTCTGGCTAGTTAACCGCCAAGAAACCGACGAGTTTTACTGGCCAGTTTCTGGTCGGAAAGTGCGTAACATTGCCGACGGATAATTAGTAGGTTTACTTGCCAGAAACTAGACAATTGACTAGCAAATTGTTGCTTGAGTAAATAATTTGATTTGACAAGTACTTTCATATGTTTAACATTGTGAGTTGCTGTAAATGATTGAATCTGTTTGAGATTCAATCCCAAAAATTCAATTTAAATACTGATAGCTAAAAATCAATCAGCATTCCTTTTGAACACAATATTTGCAAACTCTATTTATAAAATCTTTTATCAAATTTAGTTTATTTCATTCACATTCTTTAAAATTTGTTTGACAAATTCTTGTTAGAATCGTGTGCAAATGAATCTTTAAATGTTGCAATCAATTATTCGATTTATAGGACAACTCGAAATATATATTATTCATTTGAAGACTTGGAATCACTTTTTTATACAAAAGATTCAATCTCAAAAACACACAATCATTTTTCAAGTGATATGAATGCTACATAAACGACTCGGAACCAATGATTTTGAATTCATTTTGTTGATATCTTTTTTTACTACACTCACGATTAAAAGTAAAACAAATAAAAATCTTTTGTTGATTGAAAATATTGAAAAAAGATTTCAACAAAATGAACTAACTCATCCCCTACAGCACGAATATTGCTACAATCTTGCTGCAACATTACAGCAGTATTTCAGCAACATTCGTGCTGTAGGGGATTTGTTTCGAGTCATTTACGTAGCGAAATCATTTGTGTTGTGTCCTTTATGTGGCAAAATAATTTGTTTCGAGTTGTTATGTACAATCATATGACTTGAAAAATGATTGTATGTTTTTTGGATTGAGTCTTTTGTTTTGAAAAATGATTGCACGTTTTTTGTGATTCAATCCCAAGTCTATAAAATTAACAGATGACTGAAATCACTAAATTCATAAACATGATATTTCGAGAAGTTAAATAATTTGAAAAGTGATTGAAATGTTCGATAATTCAATCTGTATATGGTTCCAACAATAATTTTAAAATAGAGTTACACCTTATTGATTTAATTCTAAAAATATGTTAACAAAATGAATAAAATTAATTGAAATCATGGAAAGTTTTTAAAAACACTGATTGCAATCTATTTGTTCAAAAATAATTGAGATTTGTTATTTTTTCCAATCAGTAATTGAATTAAAATCAAAGAATTGAATCATATCATTCGATATTCAATGAAATTAAATAAAAAAAGATTAAATCTTTAACAGCTCTGAATGTCTGTTACTGTAAAAATGTGCAATGTTAAACTTAAGAGTAAAGTTTTTAAGATAATCATAATTAGCTGTCAATATCAACCAACGTCAACTGCCTAAAGTTTATAGAGTCTAGTGATTAATTCACAAGTGATTGATAGATTATTAACTGCGTCTTCTTATTAATGCCATTAATGTAAACTCAATGTAAACCTTTATGCTGTTCTCGCTAACAGAATTATACGAACATTTTGTAATTTAACATAAAGTTTAGATAGTATGTTTTGCCAGTTAACAGCGCCATTATGAAGAAATATTTCAAATTAACAAAGTGTTTTTTTTAACAGGGACGCTACAAAAATAGAGCGACAGGGACAGCAAACGACGTCATATTTCTTGCCGCTCTTTTGACATTTCCCTTCAGTAAGGTTTGCCATTTCATGATGGAAAGATATACGAGCCAGCAATGAGTCGAAATTATTAAAATTTACTACCGAAATTCGAATTCGTATATCTTTCCATCATGAAATGGCAAACCTTACTGAAGAGAAATGTCAAAAGAGCGGTAAGAGATATGGCGTCGTTTGCTGTCCCTGTCGCTCTACTTTTGTAGCGTCCCTGTTGAAAAACCCTTAAAAAAAACTTATTCTAGCGCTCTTATTAAAAATCCTTTACTATGGCGCATATTCAGAAAACATTTAAAATGTTATTTTAAATTAAAATCAGTTTTTCTATATACAAATTTATCTTTGTCATAAAAATAGACTTTAATTTGAAAGTGTTCATTAAATTATCTTTGAATATGCGACATATTTTAAAATTTATATGTATGCGCAAAACTAACAAAATTTATATTTCAACATATTTGCCAACAGCGTTAAAATATTTATACAATTTAAAGAGTATTTAATTATAGTGAGGATAAAACAAATTTTTGTTAATTGAAAAAATATTAAATATTATTTTTTTTTGTTTCTTCTCAAAAGCAAATCAAAATTAATATAAATAAAACAGAAAATATATTTATTTGTAATTTTTGCGACGACAACAAAATCATAAAAGCATAAATGAAAAATTATTTACATAGTATATTTTGTAGTAAATAGTAAATAAAAATGTAGTAAAACATTAACATAAGCTTAGAATTTAGAAAAGCAATCAAAATGAGATTCAAAAAAATATAAAAATCATTGTATGCAATTAAAATTTTCGATTGCAGAGATTTTAAAGAGATTTCAGATTTTTGTTCGCAATAATTTCAGTTTTTTTTTGGTTGTTCAATATGTATATAAATAAAAAATAATATAACAACTAAATATATAAATTGTTGCACAATTTTGTTCTTAAGAAAACATATAAAACAAAATGCATTAAAAAGTATAATAAAGTTATTGACTAGAAAAAATAATGGCAAATACTAAGTAGTGCATAGTACACGCTATACGTATAAATTTGTAATATGCTAGTTTAATTATTTATATATATATATAAATAGGTTTAATACATTTGAGAAAAATAGCCAATGTTTGTGCGCAACTTTAAACTTTGCAAGACTCTGGATTTCTATAACAATAATTACGCGCTTAAATAAATAAAAAAAAACAAACTATATATTAGAAAAAGTTCGGCAAAATATAACATTAAAGACCTGCGTAAAATGTTTTAATAAAATGCGCGCGCATTGCACAACTTTCGAATGATATCAAATTGAAATTTCAATTTGAACGATAATCTTTCAATGCCCGTCCATCTTGCTTTTTCAATTTATCATTTCAACATCGCTAATTAAACAAAGCAGTGCATCAAACTCAAAGATTGCAACTGAAAAGATCTATAAAGTTTGTTTTTTTTTTGTTTGTGCATTTTTAAATCAGTTTTGGTGGCCGGACGCGACAATATAAATTGCTGTTTTCTTAAATAAATATTTGTTGCGCATTTTACGCATTAAACGTTGTTGTTTTGCTTCTTCACGTTATCGCAATTTTAACTTAATGCTGTCTGTTTGGTTGTTTGTTTTGTTATTCAGTAAGAAAATCGCTACCAGTGAAATAAAACAAAAATTGTTAAAACAAACAACAAATTTGCAAAACCCTCAAAGCAACATGCTCACTTGCTGCCACCACCCTGCTGTCGCTGTCGTCGTCTTCGCCCTCGTTCGTTTGGGTTGTAGTTGTTGTATGGTTGTTGTTAAAACTAACGAAAAAAATAGTTTTTTAAAAAGTAAAAACCTTTGAGACGCTGGCGTCGTCGCCGTCGAACACGTAGCGCATGTACGTGCGCCGCCGAAATCTAATAAACTTTGCGTTCGGGTCCGAACTTCGGATTGACAAACGAGAATCCTGCGAATTCGTCCTGATTGATGCAGCGTACAACGTCGTTTGATACGGGCGTCAGCACGGGATCCTCCTTTGTGAACTCGGTATCAAAATTATTGGCATCGCGTGGATTTTTCTAGAATAAGAAAACATTTATAAAATATGTTCAATTATATAATTTCAATGCGCAAACGTACCATCTTTGGTCGGAATGGTGGTTTTATATTGCGCTTCTCCAATTCTTCCCAATCGAGTTTAGCAAAAAATGCATGACGGCGTATTTCGTTTTCATCGCCCGAGCAGCCCAGACGTTGTTCGGGATTTTTGGTGAGAAAGCCTACATTGGAAAATATATATTTGTTATTTTTATGAAATTTAAATGATTTTCTATGAATTTACAAAACGGGCGAAATCATGTTGAAGTAGTAGAATTAAAAAATATCAACTACATTTTACTAAGTTAACGGAAATCCTTTTGTATTTGATAGATACTGATCGATGATGCCAAAATTTAAATTAAAAATAAGTTTTTAGTAAGAAATGTATTTGGTTAGTTTTACTTTTTGAGCCTTCAAGGCCATATCCAATATTAATGTGCAAAATAATTATCTTAACTATATCTTAAATCTAAACCTATCAATATTTCAAACGTAGAAGAACAAATAATTTGGATCGCTGCGTTGTTTCTGCATAACCATACAATTTTTTTATTATTAGATCCAAATACAAACTTAATATTGGGTGTTTGGATAAGTTCTCGCTCTTTTTATGTGAAAAATAATGCTTAATTTAGAGAAAGTTTGTAAAAAACATGTCACTGAAAGTATTGTCCATCGCTAGCCACTAAATTTTCCTGTCTTTCTGGTAGCATTTTAATTCAACATCGGAAAAACGACCAAGTTCTTTGAAGCTTGCATGAGTCGACCCATTTTTTGACATCTTCATAAGAATGAAAATGCTCCTCAGCAATGCCATGTGTCATTGATCGGAACAAGTGAAGTCTGCTGAAGACAGCGGGTGGGGTTGGATTTTCCATTTAAAAGTTACCAAGTAGGTCTTTACCGGTTAAGCAATACATGGACGAGCGGGTTCATGCTGCAAAATCAGTTTGTCATGTCTCTGCTAGTATAGGGATCGTTTTTCCTTAAATTCTTGACTCAAACGTATTAATTGTAGTCGATAGCGATCTCCTGTAATGGTTTTGTTGGGTTTGAGCAGGTCACAATAAACTACATCCACCTGATTCCACCAAATGCAAAGCAGAAGTTTGAAATAATGTATATTCGGGTTTGCCGACAATGTTGATTCACGGCAGGGCTTACCACAAGATGTTCTACATTTTGGGTTAACGTAGTGTATCCATTTTGCATAGCCAGCCACGACACGATGCAAACAAACCTTTTATTTTCTGTCCTTGAAGCAGCAGTTCACAGCTAAAGTATACTTTAATAGCCAGATATTGTCGATAATAGAGCGCAAGTCCGTGTGACTGACTTTTAGAATTTGGTAAAGCGCAAAACGTCTGACGGCTGGCTAGCGTCAACGTAAGCAAATATTTTGTATTTCTTTAAACTAAACCGCACGAATATTGTGTCAAATTCGACGACAACTTTGTTGGCCCCGTTCATTTAAATTTAGACGAAACAAAGCACTAAGTGCATCTAAAATGAATGCAGAACAAATCCTCTAACATTTCTTTTCATAAAAAACATTAACAATGAAAATTAAATAAAATCAGAACATCTGTTTTGATTTGCCTAAAAATCAATTATTTATCATTTCTCTAAACCAAAATTATAAACGGTTTGCATATTTGCTAAAATAAAATGCATTATAGTACTGCCAGATTCAAAAATTTGGTAATTTTTAATAAATTATGATTTTTTTTGTGCCAAATTTGGTTGTTTGTAACACTTCATGTTTCGACGTTTATAGAAGTTCCATAGCACGTATGAGGAAACAAACTCAATGTAAGAGCCAATGATCGGAATGAGTAAAGATATGAAATACAACTATTCAGACGATGTGAGAGCTGCACGCACAAAATTTCACTCACAACGAGATACAATAGCTGGCTGTTAGTAGCTGAGTAAGTAATGAAATTCGAATGCAATTTGCCTTCAAAATTTACGTGATAGGAAAAAAACGAGAATGCATTCAATACTCTCGAATTATAAAGTAAATATGTATGGAATTGAATATTGCAATAGATTGCAGTTCATTTCGTTTAAACTTTTTTAATTGTCATCGATTAGTTTTTATTTGAATGAAATTCTTTGAATTCATGGATGGAATTGTTCCATTAATAGGAAATTGAAAATTTTTAGATTTTAATTTATAAGGTGAATTATATTTTAAATAAATTCTTTACAATACATTTTTAATTTAATGAACTTTTTGTTTTGAAAGGTAATTTGAATAATTTTATTACTTACTGCATACATTTTCTCAAGAATTATTTTTTTTTGTTTGATTTCAGATCATACATACTATTTATCCCATGAACATACCTTTTAAAATCGAAACCGCTTCACGCGACAACCAAACCGGATACAAGACATCATCATGCATGATAGAGTCAAACAATTCATCCTCATTGTCCGCCTCAAACGGCGGCTGGCCAGCCATCATTTCATACATGAGCACACCTAACGCCCACCAGTCCACGGAGGCGCCATACTCTTGCTCCTTCAGTATCTCCGGTGCAATGTAGTCCGGAGTGCCACAAAAGGTAGTTGTGAGTACGCCATTCTTAATGCCCTCCTGCAGAGAAACAATTCAACATTTTAATGCAATTATTATACCTAAAATTATACTATGCTCACTCACCTTGCACATGCCAAAGTCCGCCAGCTTGCAATGGCCCTCCTGATCCAGCAGTATGTTGTCCAATTTTAGATCGCGGTAAATAACGCCATGTCCGTGCAAAAACTGCAGCGCCAATGTTACCTCAGCAGCATAGAATGCGGCACGTGCTGCTTCGAAACGACGCGCCTTTTGTATTTGAAACATTAAGTCGCCACCATTAACATACTCCATAACAAAGAACAGACGATCCTTCAAAAGGCAAACCAAACATTTAGCATAAAAATTAGAATTTTTTTAAAAACAAAAAAAAAAAACTAAACAACATTTTGCAAAAATAAAAATAACGCACCGGAGTCTGGAAACAGGAATGAAGCGCTGTCAAAAATGGATGATTGGCTGCCAATGCGAGTATGCGTTTCTCCGTCATTGTGCAGTCCACATCATCGTCCTGTATGATGGCATCCTTTTTAAGCACCTTGATGGCATAGATCTCATCGGTGCCCTTCTTCTCCGCTAGCATCACCTTACCAAACGAACCCTTGCCCAACACTTTGATGAAGTTGAAATCTTGCAAGGCCGATTTGCCTGGACGACTCTCAAAGTATTGGCTCACACTGGGCGCCGAGATACTCGATTGTTCCAAGAGCGCAGTAGTGCTGCGTATGGATGCTGTATCGGACAAGTCGCTGCGATCGCTGGCGCCATAATTATCCTCGCCACAAGATTGATTTAAATACTGTGAGTGCAAATTGAAAATGTTATATCTACTCTACAAAATGTTAAATTAAATTTTCTATTAGACAACCCAGTTTAGGCTATTTTCGGCCACTTTTAAGAATAACCAAAATAGTTTTCAAAATAAGATTTTAAAATATTTCAATCTAAACTCGAATAATAATGTTTTATTATCCAGAATATAGTCCAAACTAACAATTAAAATTTCTAATTTTGTTTTATATGTTCAACTATACGCTGCTCCAAAGATTAGGTTTTTTCATAGAAATTGTCTGTCAAAAATCTAATATTTGGTGCTGAGGGAATACGAAATTGGGAACTTTTATACCTTTGAGCGACGTGGCTGCGCCTGTTTGTCCGGCGATATGCCCAGTGAACTGAGTATTTCGGCCATTTGCTTGGTGTTGATGCCGCACGTGTTGGCCACATTCTTCTGACAGCGCTTGTGCACATTCATGTTGCAGACCTCGCATTGCAGTCCCTGCTTGATCAGGCCGTACAGCAACGAGCCGCAATGGTCGCAGAACGTAAAGCGCTTGTAGTTGTGTACGACAAAGCGATGCGGTACGTTTACATTGAAGCGCTGTCCGGCGGGCACCACCTCCAGTTTGCTTTGCTGCAATGATCGCATGAATAAGAGTTAAATATGCAATAGAAATTTTTAGTTTTTTTTTTTGAATTGGGTCGACGCGTTCTTACAATTACCTCCTCGCGCATGCCGGGACATTTGGTGACCACCGAACGATGACATCGCTTATGTACAACACAGGTACAGACTGCAATTTAAAGAGTGCAAGCAATTAATTATACAGTTGCAAGTACTGAACTTAAGTAAGCTGACTGCACTGAGCTGACTGCCAGGAATTAGCAGAGGTCGGTAGTTACTCACAAACTCTGTTAATTCACGGTACTTTCTTTGACACATAATACAGTATACACATTCAAAGCATTATGAATTCACTAAGCTATCACATTAAACAAATTAAAAGTATGGCGATTTAAATCTTGTTTAGTATTCACAGTAATACACAATGAAATAAGACGTGGGCTACACGATACATTTAATAGATATACATTTATTTTTCACAATTTAAACTAATTAAAGTGCTCGGATACATCAGTACAAAGCATGAGATATTTTTATGCGTTTATATTTGCAGTTACAGTTTTGTACAATATCAAATAACATTTTGAAATAATTTGGGTCAAATTTGTATTGTCCCGAGCCCTTCAATTTATAAAGAAATAAAAAAAAAAATGTACAAAATCAATGCATTCGATATATGGGTAGAAATTTGTCAAGCGTACGCTACTAAATATGTTGGCTCTATAAAACAAGGCGCTAGGATATAAAGCCCCAAACTAATAACATTTTTGTGTATTCCGAACGAACGAAAGACGTAAAAACTACGTTATTTAAATTTTATGCTTTTGACTTTTGAAAAATTCAAAATAGTTGAAAATGACGTCTAATAGTCTCTCGTGTCGAAATACAGAAAGTGGATATAAGAAACGAAATAAAGGCCAACTGTTCTAGAGAAAACAACACTACACACGGAATTTGCCCTACCGAATTGTTCGTTTACGCCCACAGCTGATAAAATACAAGAACCTCTTAATTCGGTTGTGGCAACCTCATATTTAGCAAGCATAGGTTGTGGTAACCTCCTAGTCAGTAAGTATGACGTTGGCTCAACTTCCAAGTCAGCAGGCATGGGGTTGTTGCAACCTTCAAGTCTGTGAGCATAAGGTGGTTGAGATCTCCAATTGAAATTTTATTTTAAGAAATTTTTATATCGTCATTGTAGAACTAAAAGTCACCAAATACATTTTTGTGAAAATCTTAAATTTCAACTTTATTGAAATTCCAATTGATTAATCCATATTTTCTTATCATTTGTTACAAATATTGAGTTCATCGAGCAGAAATTGAGTTCTTTGTAAATGAACAATTGGCATTTGAAAAATGTAGTTTGTGACTTTTACTTCTACAACGACAATATATAAAACTTATTAACCTAATGTTTTCTATATGTATTATAGATATATCTATACGTAAATGAATTTCTTATTGTTTCTTTATTTTTATATGTATCCATAATAGTTAGCAAGATTCTGGCAACCGAACTTTTGATAGACATGAGATTTCCATTTGTCATTCATTTTATTGATATAACAACAACGTACTGTGTTGTTGTAACAAATGTACGACGATCAGAATGTAAAATGAATTCATGAAGTTACGACAACCGAATCTGCAGTTGTGCCAACTAACATTACGGTTATAGTACAAAAAGGTATGTAAATTTTAATGACATGAGGTTACAACAAATGTATTTTGGTTGTATCAATGAAACGTTGCAACCCAACCAGACAAACGATGCCCAAAACCTAACTTTAAAAAGTTAACGATATCCGAATGCTGTCGTAGAAGTGCTCATAAAGGTATCTTAAAGACTTACGAATGTATGTCCGCCTCTTTGTTGACTTTTAGCTCTCGAAAAGATAACTAAAAAATTATGTTTAAGTCAACTATTAAAAGGCATCATCAGAAAGTTGTCCTCTAGAAAGCCGATAAGATAGCTTAAATGCAGCTTTTAGTTAACCCTTTTAACTACCAATCATTCGATTATTTACTTTTCCAAAAATGTATGGAAATAATCAAATGACAAACTAATACACATAAAATATATATAAAATTAGACAATAATAGATAATAATGAAAAACCAAAAGCTATGTTTTAAATTTAAATGCATTTTTATTTGAAATTATTTTAGCTGCACTGTTTGCCACTGCCATAGTCACGTCCTGAGACACCTCCTCACACGGTAGAATGACGCCTGCAGTAAGTAACTGCCCACGAACATTTTCAATTTCATAGACCCGATTTTGTAGCGATTCATAAACGCACTTTACTCATCGCGGTTAATATTTTTACTATTATTCAGACATTTTTGTCCACACAAAATACACGGAGCACAAAAAACGCTAACAGCTAACGGTAGGACGCAGCAAAAAAAAAACTAATGACAACTTTGAAGTATGAAGTGCAGAGGTGCCACTATGTGGGTATTATCCCGATTTGTTTACTTTAAAATGTTACCTTTCTGATATATCTATACGATGTTTAATAGATAACTTTTGTAAGAACCTTTAAGTCACCTGAAAAACGATAGTCGCAAAGATAACATTTCGTATTTTGTTCTAGTTGGGAACGTTGGTTCGATTAAACTCATGCCAAAAGGTGATTTTCTGTGTGTATTAATTTCGTAACGAAATAAGACCCCAATTAATTACGAAAAAAATAAAAATAATCCTAATAATTTGATTGTATTTTCTATTATTTTGGCGCTTTACCTAATGCCAGATCTGGGGAATTTCTTAAAAAATTAAATAAACTCACATTTTTATTTCATTTACATATATTTGTGAATTTATTTTAACTCAATGGGGCTTTGTTTCATTTCGAGGCTTTATTTCGTTTTTCAGTTTGGGGATTCATTTCCTCGGGTCTTGTAGATCCTAAATTTTGTTAACTTGTAATATAAATGAAGCACTTACGTAGAATGCGTTAGTATGACTTGTTAGTATGGTTATCGAGATATAGGTGTTCAAATATGGCTACTTTTATCGAGCAGGATGGTAATGCGTTATTTATAGCTTTTATCAGAGTGGTTCGATTATAAAAATCTGTGACCACTTAAGAAAGTATTTTTCATAAAAATATTAGGCGGGTACGCTTGACAACTGTTCACCCATATACAGTAATTATGTCATATGGAATTATGTAATATGGAATACCATTATTTTTATTTTTAGAAGATATATATTGAAAAATGAGTATTGTATTCCATTTCGGACATACTACCCAAATCATGCACTAATAGACTAAATAGATTTTTTTATTAATCAGTTTTCCAATATTTAAATTCAGGCGTAATTTTTACTTTTAACACGAAAAATAGCATTTAACTTTTTTATTTTAACGTTCATATATTTTTGAATACATAACGTACTGTCATAAATAATAATAAAAATATGAAGCATAACACCGAACGACAAAATTCAACTTTTGGCTGCACACATGAGAAAGTACCATATATTCTTAAAGTGCGCAAACAAAATGAAAGACACATGTATCCTTCCTTAAAGGATCAATTCGTTTCGTTAAATGTGTTTTTTTTTTTGCATTTGAAATTTAAATTTTTGGTCGAATATTTGAAAAAAGTTGGATATACTTCATAGCTTAGAAATCACTAAGTATACTGAGAGAACAAGATGTTTATGAAAGTCTTGCTGTAACTATCCGTTGAAATTTACGCCTTATAGCAAATATTCAAACATCCCATAAGTTTCAATAAAGTAAAAATGTTTGCCACAACAGCAATGCAAATTGAGATATTTACAGTTAACTGATAGCAAAACATCCAGAGTTCTTGGACATGTGCAATAAAACTCTTGGCTTATTTTGACATTTGACTACTAAAAAAAAAGGAAAATGGCGTACTTTTTCCTTACGCTCGATTTATCCACAACAATTAAGTAAATCAAATGGTGTAAAAAAGTGGCAACTCAAATATTACATTTTAATGGTAAAAGTGAAAATAAAATTTCCTGGGATTGAAATTATCAACAAGTGATGGAAAATAATTTCTTTTCAGAGTTTACTTTGATGACAGCATCGCCGGACGGACTTGGTTCTTCCGCGAAGAAGTCTCAAGTCATTGTACAATTTTACCTTCAAAGGTGTTATAAAGACGATGGCGATGCATAAACAGGATAGTGTTTTAATTCTAGAATAAATAAAAATACATTTGATTCATTTTATTTTAATTCAATAAAAATTACTCCGCGAATTCGAATGGAGTACCTTTTCCAAATATTCATTAATTATCTTCCTATTTGTAAGATGTTTAATTGATGGTTGCTATAAATAATCGTAAATTTGAATGATGGTTGCTAGCAATATTTATCGTATTTGTCGGATGTTTGAGAGATGATGGTTTGGTCGAATATTTGAAAAAAGTTGGATGTACTTTATAGCTGAGACATCACTAAGTATGAATATGTAAATGTTTGTCCGATATTAATTCGTTTACAGCATCATTATCTTAAAATGTTTTTTTTTTTTATTTTTTATTTATGACAGTCTTGAAGTAAATGAGCGATATTGTTATTCAATAGTTGTATAGAATACGAGGTGGGAAATTTTTCGATTATAATTGCATCTATTAGTAAAATTACGAATGTTTGATTTTGAAATGTATAGCTATATAAATGTTTTACATTAAACACCATGCACAAACAAACATTAATTATGTATATATTAAAACAAAAAGAATCTAAGCTAACTGCATCAGTGCCTGACTGATAATTAGATAGTATAGATAGATAGTATAACATTAAAAATTAAAAAAGTTGTTAAGAGCAATATATAAATTTTAGTACCATACCACATGAAAACGATGCAAAAAAATAATTATATATCATATTTTTGAATTATCAAATTTTAGTCATATCAAAAGCACAGAACTAGCTTAAAATTGAAACACACGCTTGACTAATTTCAACCAATTTTTTTAAAGTTCGAATCTACAAAAATCGACGAAATTTAACATAAAATAAATCTATCCATATAAATTTATTTATTTCGTTTATTGATAGTTTGGCAAATTGCGTCGATTGTTGTTGCATTGCATTAATAGTGTGCGTGTGTGATTATTACACTGAAAAAAATATTTATCTAATGGGTCCATAAAAATTATTCTTTCACGTACACAATTTTCTTTTATTTGAAGAAAAAACAAATCGTTAATGGGAGTTTTCATAAATCATTTCATCAGAGCAGAGTTCTGAACATGATCTGAATATTCCCAATATTGTCAGAGTAATCTGAACTCAACCTGAAGACTCTGATTTAAATTACAAACAACTTAAGCATCATTTGTCAAATTCGTATGAAGTCTTGAGTTCGACTAGTAAAATTAACGTCAAAATCAGTACTGTTCAGCCAGCTCAATAAAAATCGAGCACGTCGAATCTGTTCTAAACAACCGACTTCGATAACACTACACAACAGCCATTCTGCGCAACAGTCAAGGTTATTTTTGTATTATGTAAAATGACTCCCTTATTCCGAAAATATGGTTTAATAATGTTTCTTTGGATATGTTTACAAAATATGGGCCAATAACTTTTGGACCGAGCTTTCATAAAGGTGGTCACATATATTTTTGCAAATATTTCGCGTTCTAAATAACACATATGATCAAATGTTATATCGAATGAAAGTTTATTGAATATCGAATAAACATTTCTTAGAACATTTTTAAATTGGTTCATTAGTTTAAGAGAACTCCAAAAGGAGAACTTGAAAAAACATTTTTTTTTTCAACAAAAATTTAAGAAAACTTTCATTTAAAAAATTGGAAAAATGTAAGAAAGTAAGATGATACAAAAATTTTAATTTTTCAAAATTAGTTCACACTCTTTCAAAGAAATTGAGCTATAAATGACAAAAATATATGGGTAACATTTGAGGATAAAAAAGTTATCTGAAAGCAATATAATTGAGTGCTATACAAATAGTCCTAAAATTAAAAAATAAAAAATGTGAGCGGATCACGATTATTTTTTGAGCAACTATTGATAGATTATTGCTTGTAATTAATTTTAAATTTTATAACTTTAACTTTAATACTTAACGAGATATGTGATCCTAAAAGGGAAATCTATATTTCGTAGTGGATGTAGTAGATTACGTTGACTAAATCGACTCATTTTCGAACTTTGAATTACTATTCTACTAAAATATATTGAAAATAAATTTCACATAATTCGGAATAGCAGTTTTAAAGTTATCGTGTATAGGCGGACAGACAGACTGTCATATCTAAATCGACTCGGAAAGTGATGTTGACCAAGAAAATATATATTTTTTTATACCAGTCACGCCTACTAAGAGGCGCTAAAATATCCTCACATATATTTTATAAATTGAAGCCCATGGGTATAGGGTATAAACATATTATGCGATTTTTTTTAGTTAATACCCAATTGTAATGCTTTCACATGATTTTTTCTGTTCTCAAAACGTATCCATAGATTACTTTTATTTTTACATCATTTTCTTTAAAAATTTACAGGCTAATTTTGCAATATTACAAACTGTGCACCATCTTGCGTTTTTAATTTTTCGCCATTTTTTAAATGCATTTTGTAATAAAATGTTGGTCGATAAAATTAACATTTTTCGAGTTTTTCTATAAAGTTCTCTTCAACCAGTAAACCAATTCCAAATTATTGTAAGTAATGTTTATTGAATATTTAATTATCTTTTATTTGATATAACAATTGAGTTTATGGGTTTTATTGAACGCGAAATATTTACAAATTTATGTGACCACCTTTTTGAAAGCTCAGTACAAAAGTTATTGCCCGAAATCTCGTAATCTTATCCGTAGAAAATTTTTTAATTCATTATTCAAATTCTGTGAGTTATTTCCAATAATACAAACATAATGGAATTTACTGCGCAAACTTTTTTTCTCATTTTGTTGTGTAGTGTAATCTGAGCGAATAAACAAACGCAAACTACTGAGTCTGAATGTTCAGAGTTTAAAAACAAACGCAAATATTTTTTAGACAGTTCGAGCTCAGTTCAGAACTAATAAACGAAAACGCCCAATATGATGAATATTTTACTAGAAAAATGGGTATGATTTAAAGAAATATATTCTATGGAGCTGAATCGTTCGCATATTTACTTAAAATAGAGATAAATTGTTTATTTAGGGTGTTAGAAATGATTTATTTTACAAAATTAATCAAAATAATGTAAAAAAATAATAAAAAAAAAAACTCGTTCAGCATCGCAACATGCCATGTACAACAATAACTTCTGTCTTAATATAGATAAGCAAGACATTTAAATAACCGTTGTCATAAAGAATTAATCATGATATTTGATTTAAACACACAGATAATAAAAGCGCGCGTAAATTATGTAATTGAAATATTTTTCTTTTATTAAAACTACTATAAACCATTTATGCTGATGCCATACAGATTGTACATTCATTTTAATTATACTTTATTAAAGTTTCAAAGAATAATATTAATTGCAAAAAAAATAATGATTGCGGTTATATTAAATTATTTTAAAAATGCCTGCTTTTTTAAATGAAATACTTATCTACGTGTTAATAAAAAAAGTATAGAGTTGTATTCTGTAAAACTACAATTTAATTTAGAAGAACAGCCGTTCTCATTCAAATAAAGTAGGAGTATGGAGTATATTAGGGTGTTTAGTTCATCCATATCAATAAGTCAATAATTTTAAATAAATAATATCTAATTTTGCATCCAGTTTAAGATACAGTGTTGTTAAGAAATACATATTACTGTCATAACCTACTCTAGAAAATTGCTTATTAAGTATATTCTATTAATGAACATGTTTTAGATATTTAAATTACCTTTCCAATGATGTAACGCATCTTTGAAACACACCACTTTTTCTTTTGAAAAATTGACGTAAAATGAAAATTTACAAAAAAAAAAAATATTTTAACTTTGTCCTTGATTTTCTCAAAATTTCGTTATGGATACCCCCTTCATTTCTAATAAAAGAACAGTCCCGTACTTTCTAAGCAATCATAGTGATTTTAAACTGATTAGTAATGCTGCAGAAATAATTAAACAGTGACGGGTCTTGTGATTTGGTAGATTTGGTAGAAATATAATATTCGAAATAATCATGAATTAAATTTGAAAATATATTAAAAATTATAATCATTATCAATTTCACATAACATATTTTCTGATTAAATTTCTTAGCATATTTATTTTTTTATTTCAAACACCACTGTTTTTATTTCTGCAACATTTCTTAACTGGTTAAAAGCACTGTGTATGGTAAAAAAAGTACTGGGAATGAATTATTCTATCATTATAAATAAGAAACCAGTTAGGAAGGTTAGATCACATGGGAAGTTTTAAAGTAGGGACATTTTATAGTAGGTGTTATTATGATAGTTAGAATTATCAAAAATATAATCAGTCTAAGCCGACTATAAATATCCTACACATATGTGTGGTCACCGGGTATACGAATCCTGAAAATAACTACAAACTTCCAATCGCTGAAGAATTTCCATTCATTAGATAAACATATTTACAAATGAGTAGGTTTACCGAATTTCGATTTTGTTTTTCTGGGAACCACAAGTTGTTTCGCTGGACAACATGTATTTGAGCATGAAGTCAATATAAAAGTTTACCTGAGCACGTATACAGTAAAACTGATCTGTAGATGTAAATTTTATATGAGGTATTTGAACATAAGTGGTCGGTTCTCAGGTTACAATAGACCGATCATGCCAATATTCTTGTCTTAGATATATAAGTAATCTAAATCTAAAGTTTCATTGGTCTAGCTCTTCTACTGTAATCGTGATTTCAACAGACAGACAGACATCACAAAATCAACTCAGGAGATCATGCTGATCAAGAAATATATACTTTTCCATACCGGAGATGCTTCCTTCTGGGTGTTACAAACGGCTTACCAAACTGAATATACCCTTTCCCTCTTAGTGTAGGGTATAAAAATGTGGTGATCCGTAACGAAATTTTAAGAAAATTAATGAGATAGTCAAAATTAATATTTTTATTTTTGTAAATTTCAACTTTACGTACATTTTAAAAAAGAAGGAAATCATGCGATTCGAAGGCGAAATATACCATTGGAAAGGTAAATGAATTGTCTAAAACATGAGTAAAACAATGTACATTCAATTATCAACAGATTATACATTATGACCCATTTTCTTGACTAGGATATGTCAGAAATATGTCTTCCTTACACATTATGTATCTTAAACTGGGTGCAAAATTAGACATTTTTTATTTAATGTTCTTATTTTTAAAGTAATGTTCCTAATCTATTATTTTGTACATATGTACATGTAGTTATATGTGGGAATGTGTACTTTAATTTATCTTTTAAATTAACTGCGTATTTTTGCGATTCTGAAATAAAATATATATTGTCCGAATCGATTAAGGGGAAAATGAAGAACATTTTTGGATTTGTGGATTTAAAGTAAAAAGAAAAAATGAAAGATGTAGAGATGTAAGTAGATTGAACAAAAGATAAAAACACGAAGATCCAGAAGTTTATGGTAAGAATTGTATGTTTTTATATCGTCGTTGTAGAACTAAAAGTCACCAACTACATTTTCAAAATGCCAATTGTTCATTTACAATCTTTATATATCTTTCACTTTTTGACCAATATTTTTACCAAATGATAAGAAAGTGTTAATCTATAAATTGCTATTTCAATTTTAAAAATGTATCAATTACTTTATGTAATAATTACAAACAAAGTTGAAATTTAAGATTTTCCATAAAAATTTATTTGGTGACTTTTAGTTCTACAAAGACGATATCAAAAATCAGATTTCTTCTTTTGTTTCAGAGTAAATAATCCACATTTAACAATAATAAAACATATAAAGTCACAGTCATGCCAAATGGTCGAATGGGTAATATTTATGTTTTTTTTTTACATTACGATGTAGTTTTGCATCTAATATACTGTGGCAAAATCGTGTGTGGTTTTGGTGTTAGAAACATACACCAAAAACACATTATAAATTTGCCAATAAATATTTTTGCAAATAACAAAGATTAAAGAAAAAAAATTGAAAATCTTGTCTAGAAAAAAAGTGCGAATCTTTTTTTTTTTCATTATAGGTACTAGATAAAATGGTCATGTAAAGGCAATTGACATCAAAAAAGAGTTTCTGAAAATAATATATATTAATGTCTCTTGTTGCGTGAACATTTTTTGCCGAATTCTTTTTTTAATGTGAATGCCGATCGATAGGTACTTTAAAAACAAACAATTAATGTCTTTACATCACTAATTTATATTGTACCCATAAAAATTTATAGAAATAAAAAGGAAAATATTAGCCGTTTGGTCAGAATAAAGACATACAAAATGCGTATTTAGAATTAGAAATAGAAGTGAGTTGTTCAAATCGAACGATATTTTATATACGTTATTGATTAAGAAACCAAATTAAAAAAAAAAAATTGAAGAAAAAAAGTTTTACCAATTTTAACAGCACTTCAAACTTTAAAATTTGATTTCACAACATTTTTAAATATGAACATTCGCCCCTTTGGCATGACTGTGACCATTATTTAATAAAGAAATACAAATACATATTAACAAATACTGTCTTTTTATAATTTTGTGCGAATATTTTGTTAATATTATGGTTATATAAGATGTGGGCCTAGTAGTGTTCCGATTCAGGCCACTTTCATATGGTATGGGTCAGGATCATAAAAAGCAACTATTCAAAATTTTAGCACTATAACTGCATTATATGATTTATGCCAACAACTCACAGTGTGCCCAAACGCTCTTAAATCGGGTGAAATTCAGTATTTTCAGAACCACTCAACCGACTTTAATTTAAAAAGTGTTGTACAGAGAGAACTTGAGTTTTAAAATTGGAGTTTGTATCTTTAATGGTTATGGAGATAAAGTTGAGATTTTTTACATGAACAATTTTTGAAAAATTGGAGAAAATCCAAAAGTTATCGGAATTTTAAAATTCTTTTGTTTATGAAAAGCTTACATTGAGATCTAAAGAAAATGTGCTTACATGAGAAAATATCTTGATTAGTTTTAAAGATATAGACTAGAATATGATTTTATTTTTTAATTTTTGAAGACTTTACTTTACATATTTATGCATGATTGCACATTTTATCATGAAATCAAAATCATTTTATAAACAATTAACAAGTAAATCATAAACTGAAAACCGTTTTTAAATATCTCAAGTGGTTTAGTAAATATAAAATTGTAAAGTCGAATTTTTTTTTTACACACTGTGCAACTGAGGACTTCTGGACCTTACTGTACATTTATTTAATTTCATAAAAAAACGTATTCCACAATTTCAATGAGTTTTATATAAATTGATTTGCAATGACATTTAACAATTTATTGTTTTTATTTAATTATTCTGTTTGTTAGATAATTTTAGCTTAATACATTTCATTCTGAATATTTCTAATGAAATTCCAAACATTTCTTTTCATTCCCATCCTATTCCCATTTAAAAATAAATAAAATAAAAATAAAAAACAGCCAATATAAATATTTTAAATACACTTGACGACATTTTTACAAATGCTATGAAATATTCTGCTGACTATTGTTGTTACTATTAAGCGTACATAATCAACAAATACTAATATTAAATGCATTAAAAAATAAAAATAAAATGCTAAATTACTTAAATTACTTGGCAAAAAGGACAACACTATACGAATGGGTGCATGTGTTATGTATGTGATGTGTGATTTTGAGTGTGGCAAAAGCAGAGACCTAGTAGATTTTTGTATGCTTCTTGAGATATATGTTGAATTTGTTATTGTGGTTGCTGTAAAAAAAAACACATACCTTGACATTGATAGCCTTGTTTACCAATTCCCCTGCAAAGGCAAAAAATTTCCGTTTCTTGTATAGACTCATGTAAATAAATCATACACCATTGTGTTTAAGTTTTTGTAACTAAATGAATAAACTTAACTCAATTTGAAAGTATGTACTATAAAAACTGTTAAAAGTGAAACTCCCACAAAAGCATAGACAAAAATATAAAATAATAAGTAGAAGTAATAGTAAAAAGAGTAGTAGTTGAGACAGTCGATCAATAAAAATAATAACTACTAAATAAAGTGCTTTAAGCTAGTTATGAATATATAAAACAAAATTAAAATAAAAAAAAATACTATATTATTATTGTTGAACTAACATAAGCCCAATTAATTATAAGTAACAATTAAAACTATAACCCCGAAAAAACATAAAACATTTAAAGATAAAAATAAAAACTAATAATGAAGAAAATATAATTCAAATCAATATCCAATGGTTAATTACTATAGTTCTTATAATGTTTTGAAGAATAGTATCTAATTTGATTGTTGCACATACCATATGAATTCGCGACAGTGTGAACAGAAGGTGGGCTGACGTAAAAATGTTGCCATAAACTTATGACCATTAACCTGCAATTGATGTGTGATAATTAGTTATATGTTATATTTTTATTTAGTTTTCTTTGAAACGCACCTGATGAACACGTCGACGCATTGCACCGCGGCGTCGATTGAATCCGGCGCGTTCCTTGAACTCCTTGTTGGCTGTGACCGCATGCTCCACTTCAGCGACAGTTTTGGTTTGATCTGCAGGCAATGAAAACCATTACTTAATAAATAATCAATATATAAGTATGAAAGCTGACTGACCATTGCGAGTTTTTAATTCTATTAAAACGTGTATTTTGCCCTGTGGTTCCAAATTAACCTATAAATGAATTTATAAATATTACAATAAATAATCGCATTTTAATAATTTCATTACATACCCAAAGGTCGGGCGCACTCGACTCATTTTGCATAATATCCTCCAGCGGAATAATGCAATTGGCCACAAAGTCATCCGGTGGCAGAGCAGCATCGTGAAAAACGGTCAAATTTATGTTTTTTGCGTTGTTCACATCGTGCACAAACTGCTCATTCCACACGGGATCAAACGTTTTTGGTTTGGTAGTTGAACGATCTGAAAGAAAACACAAAAAAATTGGTTTACAACATTATTATAAATAGGTAGTTATATACAAATTGTTCGATGTTTAGGTTACGTTTTCTTTGTTTGAAACGACAAAAATAAAATCACATAATTTGATAATATTATTTGAGTTGTTGTTCATCATTCAAATAAGATTGTTAAAAAATGTTTTATATGAATAACACTACCCAACACGATTTATCCATGGTTCAATTCTATATAATTCCGCTGGTGCTGATTTTGACTGATACTCATTCATGGCAATCATGAGGACCGTCGTAGCAAAAATCCGCTACGAATACGAATTTTTAACTATCATGAGTTACGTGCGGAATGGAATTCCGCGTTGCCAATCCAACCGAACCTAATACATTGGATAGATAATGGATAGGACTTTCCAAAAATATATACCAAAAGTTTGGATCGATCTTCCTAACATTTTTAATTATTTTTTGAAAATGGGTCATATTTGGTAGAAAAAGTAATCATGATGAAGTGGCCACTGTCCAGGTGGGTATAACTGTGTACTAACCGAACCTAGTACGTTGGATAGCTAATGGATAAGGCTTTCCAAAAATACAGTGGCCACTTCAAAAATGTGTTTCAGGCGCAAAATGTAAAAGTTCAAATTTAACAGCAAAAAACGTATTTGACTTTAACAGAGGCAAAAATACGTATTTAATTCTATTTGAGAATATGCATTTCATATAGAAAACAATTAAATTCGAAAAATTATAAAAAATACCATATAGTTTTGGAAAGCCTTATCCATTGCCTATCCAACGTACTAGGTTCGGTTAGTACACAGTTCTTCCCACCGGGACAGTGATCACTTCATCATGACCACTTTTTCTACCAAATATGACACATTTTCAAAAAATAATTAAAAATGTTAGGAAGATCGATCCAAACTATTGGTATATATTTTTGGAAAGCTCTATCCATTAGCTATCCAACGTATTAGGTTCGGTTAGTACACAGTCATCCCCACCTGGACAGTGGCCACTTCATCATAACCTGTTTTTCTACCAAATATGACCCATTTTCAAAAAATAATTAAAAATGTTAGGAAGATCGACCTAAACTATTGGTATATATTTTTGGAAAGCTCTTTCCATTAACTATCCAATGTATTAGGTTCGGTTATTACACAATCATCCCCGACTTGACCGTGCCCATTTAGATGCACCGATTGATGAATTATTCCCATTGACCCGCCTCTGTTAACGGTCTGTAAGTGCTCTGTTAAAAAGTTTGGTTTGAGTCTCTGCTAAATTAAATACGTATTTATCTTCACGGACTTGTGAAAATTTACCAACAAAAATTAAAACCATTTGTGTTAAATTTGCAACAAATTGTTAAAAATTTGATATTTTAAAGAAAATTGTTTAATTTGTCTGCAAATATTGATGTAGGGATTCATTTAATTGAATCGATAGGCCTATGGAAGAGTATCGGATCTATGCAAAGCTCCCTTTTGCAATTTTCGCGCGAAACGGACGGACGGCTATTGATTTACCGGACACTGCTGCAAGAGATTCTTCGGATTGCCGGCCATCGAGTAAAAAAAATAGGGCCAGAGCGAAATCTCATAAAAAGTGTGGTGAGCAGCAGTGTGGGTTGGCTGGGCTGTTTGCTTGGGCCACCTCGCGCAGAACCAGCTCCAGCGCATGCTGAAAATGTAGGAACGAGCGACACGATTGCGCTATCTCACAGGCATGGACTTGATGAACTTGTGCTCCTGCAGAAGGGCAGCACGTTGCTGTTGCAGTAAAGCATCACCTCATCCTCGCCGCTGAGCGCCACCTTATTGTCGACGAGTATAGCCAGCGGATAGAGCAGCGGAATGCAACCGCTGCCGCTGTGTCCCATCCAGCACTTTGGAAATTTACAGCGACACAGCGGCAAGTCAACGAGTATGACGTGTGCCACGGATTCAGCAAGAGATAGTCGCGTAGCAGTGGACAAATCAATTCAACTAATTAACATTTTCTAATTTTTATATCAAACACAAGTGAAATGAATTAATTTTATGTTTAAACATAAAAATTCGTTTTTTTATTTGCAATGTGTACAGTAGTGTCTTGTTAATTCGTGAAGTTCAGATCTGACACAACAATGCATTCGTAGAAAAGTGTCAAAAATCTGTCAAAAAATCTGTGATGCCATATTTCCGAACTTCGAATTCGATTCGGATCCTAGGATAGATAAATCCGAATCCGAATGAAATATAAAAAAAATACATCGACCGGATTTTTTTGATTTTTATTGGATTTTTTATTTTGATTTTATTATATTTTTTGGAATTTTCATAAATATGATAATTTCAATAGGATTTTTCGGTTTTAAAAGTTATTTCTTCCCAACATTTCGCTTCCAAGAAATGCTGAGTAACATTTGGTTAAAACATACTTTGTGGAAAAAATTCACCGTCATGTATCTGAAGCCGTTTTCTTCCATATAATAAATTAGTAACATGGGCGAAAAAATGAAACAGCCTAAATGTCTGATCAAAACTAATTTGAATGTCTTCAGAACCTAATTGATTCAATCAATGTCTACCGCTTTAAAAATAGGCTTAGGCTTGAATTAAATCCATAGTTTCGGAGACTTCACTTAGCTATTTATATCATTAAATTATTTGGATCTACATAACGGCCTATGTTGGCTAATAAGTTGTTGTCTATA
Source organism: Dryomyza anilis (assembly GCA_951804985.1). NCBI lineage: Eukaryota > Metazoa > Arthropoda > Insecta > Diptera > Dryomyzidae > Dryomyza > Dryomyza anilis. Next base: position 21,544,365 of record OX638132.1, on the reverse strand, counting down.
TTGGTTAATATAATATATGAATCATTTCATTATCAACTTCTCTAGAGATTTCATCAGTGGTAGGAATATTTTTTTTCGATTTTGTGATTTATATTCAATTCTTAAATTTTCAAAAAAATAAATCGTACTCTGAAAACCACAAATATATATCCTAAGTTATAATTCGAAAAATGTAAACAAAAACAATAAAATCCAAAAAAGTTCAAAAATTGATTTTTTTGGAGTGCAGTGGATAACCCAGCCCTGGCTACGACGGGGTTTATGATTGCCCCGAAAGTGTCAAAAATCTGTCAAAAAATCCGTTCCGACGGAACCCTTGATGCCATAAATCCGAACATCGAATTCGATTCAGATCGTATGATAGATAAAACCGAATCCGAATGAAATGATTGCACTGATTATTACGTAATGTTTTTTGAAAAATGCAATCGTATTTTAATGCCGTTCGCATCCACTATTTATATATAGTACTGTTAAAAAATATGTTAACAAAAACTTTTTATTTTTATTACCAAGGATTCTTTTAATAATCAATTAATGTTATCTATTGTGAAATTTAACAATTGAAGGATTTTTAATATTTTTTTTTAATTTTTATCAGAACAAATCGTTCGAAAAAAACTGCACAGGCAATGTAACGGTCCGAACTTATTTTCTATTGCACTCAAACAATTCTTTTTTCAGTGTAATTAAAATTTTATTATATTAATTTTATTCAACTGCACGTTGAAAATAGTCCACCAGAAGACCAGACTTTTTCAACAATATAAAACAACTTTAATGAAATTTGCGTTGAAATGTGCGTACGAATGTAGCGTAACAGTCTGCGTTTTGGCCCATATATGTAATCTCAATATATATGTAATTCATATTTAAAGTATGCTTATTCTTATGGCATACTCAGTTTTCTTCCTATTACGTAGCCTTTTTAAGAAAAATTCGGATACAAATTGCTATTTTTCAGTCATTATTCTAACTAACAATCATCGTTTCTCATTTTTAAAATATGTCCTATCACAGTTTCCGTTAAAAACAGTTAACATTTATAAAAGCTTAAAATGCATTTATATTTTACAAGCATTTTGCAACATATATGTAAAAGTCACATATAGAGGAAAATTATACAAAATCCGAAAATCTCACAAATCTACCAGAATTTAAAATGCATATACAATACATAATAATATTCAGAAAACGAGGACATTTTTTTATTTACAAACATTTTCTTCAATTTTTCCAGTTTATTAATAAACATACTTCCTGAAAATGTAGCCGCGGTAGCTCAGTGGTTAGTGCGTTGGACTGCGAGCCGAAAGGTCCCCGGTTCAAGTCTGGACTGGGGCTAACAACATCTTTTCATAGAAACATTTTTCTATACCGCGCTACCTCTCGGCAGTAAATGGCAAACCTCCGAGAGTAAAAAAAACATTGCCTATGAAAAGCTCTCATCCGCCGTTCGGATTCGGCAATAAACTGTAGATCCCACTACTTTGAGTACAAATATAACACACACAACTCAAAATGGTGAGAGAACTCGGCCGAGGTTTTATAGAACTGTAGTGCCAAACTATTATTATTTACTTCCTGAGAATTGCATTGCTCCATACATCATTGACTCGGTTTAAAAAAAAAAAAAAACAAACGTTTAAAAAGGTTTACATTAATTCCATTAATTTTATAGTATAAATTCGATTTTTTTTTTGCAAGTAATTAAATTTTCATTTTTAGCCAATACCGAATAATTTTGTAAAATTTGTAACTAAAACCTTAATGATCTGGATTCTAAGATGAATATATATTTTTTGTTTATGTAAAATGCATTCCTTTCTAGTTGCTGTTAAGAATTACATACACACAAATAAACATACCTAAAAGGACAAGTAGCTGATGCTGGCCGTGAATGTTACTCAAGGTGAATTAAAAAAAAAACAATGCTGCATATTAAAAATATTATTAGCTATTGCATTTGCCATGTAATTAAATCACAATGTTACCAACAGAACAGGAAGTTGCTATTAATTATTGATAAATGGACGCAAAGCAACAGACAATGTTTCGAAGTATATACATAACTTGAGTTTTATACATAACTAAGTTTTAATTAACAGAACAAAAAGTAATATATTTTTTTATAATTGTAACAAAATTACAAATATTAAAAATGAAAACTTTATATAGCATCAAAAAATCACCTCCCACTCTCTAAAAATAGAAAATTCACTTTTTAGAAAACACGTGCAAACCCCGGCTGTTGGCTGGACTATGGACGGTTCGCAGTGGTTGGATCTATTACACCGTCCGACACTATTTTGCACATATGAACAAATCGACCAGTACGTGAAAATATGGATGATTATTCTAGGAATTTGTTTGTACCCCATTTTTTTTAGAACAATTCGTTTACGGTTCTTATTTGCATTTGAATTGCAAATGCATATCATATATTCGTAATATTCTTTTTGCGAAACATATTTGAGAACTTAATGAGTAAGAAGTGTAAGAACGGTTTTCCAATATCAATTTATTTGAAGGTTTTATTCCTATTTTTTTAAATATGAAATATTTTTAAAATCAATTCAAATTTATGAAATGCTAATAAATGCTGTAAACGAATTAATAAAAATACTGAGATACACATGTATTTTATTTTTTAGCGTACTTTAAGAATATATAAGATTTCTCAAGTGTGCAGCCAAAAGTTGAATATTGTCACACGGTGGTATAGGTCCTTTGATTCGTATTAATATTACCCATTGATTCGTTTACACAGCAATAAAAACATAATGAGGCCTTATATTCAATACTGCCTAGCTACAATATGGACGACAACGAGTTTTTAATCACTGAGCACCAAAAAAAAAATAATTGTGTTACTATTATATTTTCATTTCAATACCTTGTCTATCTACATAATGATCGTCAATCTTGACATAAATTTGTAAGATATACAAGAAAAATAAAATCGAAAAAAAATAAATAAAAACTTAATAAAAAATTATACTTCTATCAAATTTTTACAAAATCCTAAATAAGGATTTAAAGTTGTTTGTTTTCATTCGACCTTAAAATAGAGTAATGCAAAAACTAATTTGTCGGGCTCTAGGTCTACCAAATGCAATATGTATTTTGCACTGGTTCAAAAAACAACAACAGTAATTGACAAAAAACCAAAAACTTGTTGGCCGACCGTACAGCTGTTTCGGAAGCAGCCAAGCTTCCTCATCAGCGGTCTTGTATGCAGTTTGTGCTTAGCTAAACCTATAACTTCACTTTGTATAATGAACAAAATGCGAATTCTGTTCTGCACAAAGTGACGAGAAGGCAAGCAGCAAAAACTGCACCAAATTTAATTTTTGTCAATTACTGTAGTTGTGTTGCAGCAAGTTCGTATAGGCTGTAGATTCTCTACAGTGCACTATGAGACAGAAGCTTAGTCTAGCTCGCCGAAAATCGGAAATTAAAGTTTGTTGCAGAAAGTTTAAAAATATGTAATTTTATTAATAATTTATGAGAACCTAGAGAACAAACAAAAAATTATACACCCTAGTGGAAAAATCCTTCTGTAGGCTTGCTTAAAGTCAAAAAATTAAAACAAGTGCTTTTTAAGAAACAAAAATGGGTTACGTTAAAACTGTCATAACTCTTTCAATATATACTCCACATGCAGAGTGTTAGTTTTATATTATTGGGAATTGGGAGAACTATCATCTTGTGTATCAAAAATTTCAAATTGCTATTCGTGTTATTGCTGATTATTTGTCAAAAACATAAAACAAAAATTGCATATTTTTTATACAAAAGTAGACATGGAAAAAAAAGCTTCCAAATGCTCTCATAAATCTTTTTACAGGCATGTCTGAAATGTCTTCTTTCTAACGGTGTTAAACATTAGTTTGCATTAGTTTGCCACACGTCATTTAAAATGACTTTTAACTAAATTTTGTTATTTTAATATGTCAGTTTTGCCTTTTCTGTCATTATAGTTGGTATGTTAGTTAGTATTTGGTATGTTAGTTAAGAATTGTGATATGTACATAATATTATCAGTATATTTCTAACGATGGTCAAGTTATATAGTTTAAGAAGAATGGTAGGTGTAGCAGTTGGCCATACACGCCCATATGAAGAATGGTCATGTGCAATCACATTATGTATCTAAATACAAATTATAAACAAAATATCTCAATCCAAACAAAAGTTATAGTCATTTTACCATTTCAATTATATGACAGGTGGGCATGGCTATGGACCAATCTTGGTCATTTTCAAGTTGAAATCTATTCATAGTCCATGTATGCTTAGTGTAAAGTTTCGTTAAGAATTGACTTCTGTCCCACAGTGCAATGTTAAAAACTTACAATCCATATTGGCAAATTTGGCAATTTTATATTATTTTTATATTATTTTATAGATTTAGAATAAAATGAATGATTTTAAAATAGCAATACAATTAACTGTTTTTTTTTAATCTTAAAATACGTCCTATTATATTGCGGAATATTAAAATATTTTACAATCTCAAAATGATAGGACAAAACAGTCGATGATTTTTGTTTACACCATGATTTATTTGCTCATTTTTTCCAAGACATTGATCACATAATTTCTATCTATATTTCTATAATTTATATCTACTATAGCACAACGAATAGTGTAAAATTGCAAAATTGAATATAACCACTCGATATACATTAGGTAAGTAAATCCCGGGATCCCGCTCGAGACAAAATTTCAGGAATTTTCCCGAAATATTTCGGTTATATTTCCGGCAAACAACACAGATAAAAGGAATATTTTCGAAAGTGTATACCAGATTAAAAAAATTTCTGTAATATTATTGGCGGATTCACGTCATATTTAGGGAACTGGCCGAAAACAGACAGCTAGCGATACAAAGTCCGCATTTGAAATATGTCGAAAAAATGCTTCTAAACTGCCAAAAATTTTGTCTGGGGCGTTGATCCCGGGATTTAAGTCAAACTTGTCCCGAAAACATGATCAAGAGTCATCATTAAATCCCGGGATTGTTATCACCTTGTATTCTTTTATTCAAAAGTCTTTCAAGATTCTTATACACATATCGTGAAAAAGTACTTCTAACATTAAAAGAATTATAATTTTAAAACACTAATACTCAACATTTTAAACAAATTTTAATTTTGATGACACTCGACAGATAAGTCTCGTGATGTTAAATTCGTTGCGAACTTAGCAGATACACAAACCATAGAAATTTAACAGTGCTCTGTTAAGATAATGTTAACCACAGTGATGGTGTTCTTTAGGTCAAAATTTACGAACTCTGAAATACCGGTCGGTATCGAAATTTGCATCATTAAATATGTAATTTTATCAAATATATAATAAGGGGATTCATATCAGCACTGTAAAAAAATAAAATTACGCGCACCTCGACATCAACGCACTTTTATCTGGCTACGCGTAAACTTTTTTATAAAATAATGGTTGTTCACCAATTTTTAGTTATATCACATATAATCAATTCACAACACAATTTAATGAAAGCACATTTGCCACAAAACATAATTTTATTGACAACTAACAAAAAGATGAAACAAAATATTCAAGACATTTTATTTACGTTATTTTCACATAAAAATCGACAAATAAATTTACGAGTATAATTAAAAATTATATAAAATCATATAATTTTTGCGTAAATTTATACTATTTACGGAATTTCCACAAATTACGAGGTTTACGCGCTTGATATGAATCCCCTTAATATGTAAATTTATGACTCGTTAACGCACTATGACAAATGGGGAACCAATGTCTAATTAAGTGACTTTTCAGACTTATGTGTACCATTTAAGTCAAAATTCTCGAACTCTGAAATATCTGCCGATCAAATTAGTCACTGGTTTCACATTTATCATAGTGCGTTAACGTCTCATAATAATTTTTGAAGGTAATTCAATTACCTATTTAATGATATCGACCGGTATTTCAGAGTTCGGGAATTTTGACGTAAAATTCAAGGTCACATGTCAAACTTTACTTATATGGTCACTGGTTCCACAGTTTCATAGTGCATTAACGAGTCATAATAGATTTAAATGGTAATTCAATTACGTTTCTAACGATACTAATCCTGATACCAGCAGGTATTTCCGAGTTCGGGAATTTTGACTTAACGGGTACACATACGGCTGAAAGTCACTGGTTTCACATTTATCATAGTGCGTTAACGTCTCATAATACGTTTTGAAGGTACTTCAATTATCTATTTAATGATACCGACCGGTATTTCAGAGTTCGGAAATTTTGACCTAAAGAGCACCATCATTATGGTTAACAGAATCTTTAAAGGGCACTGTTCAATTTGTACGGTTTGTGTACACCCAGAAAAAAATCATGGTAAATTGATAGTATTTCAATAGAAAAACAATAATTTATACCATTGAAATTGATCAATACGATGCTTCCCATTAGTTTAGTAATATTGAAACTGTTAATACAATGTGTGGTTGTACCATAAATTTTATAATGTGATATTTTAATTACAATAAGAAAGACATATACAAATTTAATGATATTTAATTTTATTTTTAATTTTATGGTATAGTCGAATTACATTTTCCTAATAATTTATTAAAACAAAAATGTATTTTAGTTAATTGATTGTATATATTATTTTATTTAAATGTCGAAATTGATATTCACTTTTACAAAACACACATAAAAAGACACTTCTTGCTGCAAAAGATTATAACACATTTAATGTTTGCTTTGGTTTCCAATAATTGATTGTAGTACTTGAGTCTGCAGTTATTTTTGAGTCCGTTTCCATAATAGAAGTTCGATGTATTATTTATTTTCTTTAATAAATATATAAATACAATTTATTTACATTAAATACTTTGAGTCCTTACCAATTTCGCGTCTAATAATGTGGAATATTACAAAAAATACATGCGACAATTTTGAGTAAACACGCAGAATGACGTACAAAACGAACATGTTAGAATTCGTTTTCATGTTTTTTACACCACGTTTATTATTATAGAAGGAAACTATTAAAACAACAGTATTTATTCTATTTAAAATAAAAATATTTAAATATTTAAATTTATGGTACTGAGTTTTTCAAATACTATTGAATTAATTAGAAAACTTTTGATTTAAAAAGAAAAAACTATTAATACATGAACCATAAGATCAATGGTCGTACCATAAAGTACTTAATGGTACATTTTCTTCTGAGTGTATCCGCTAGTTTCGCGACGAATTTAACTTCACGGAATTCGACAGATTACTATCAACTAGAGATGGGCGCGTGCCTGTTTTTGATGGCACGGACACTCACGGGCACGCCGATAGGTGACACGCACGAGCCCGACGAGTAAATTTACAGGCACTCACGAAAAGCACGATAAAACACGGGATATTAAAAGACACGAAGAAATACGGAAAAACACGACAAAACATGAAAAATCACGAAAAAACATGATAAAGCAGCGAAACGTGAAACATAATATCGGAACAGTTTAGAGTTTTGGAACCAAATCGTTATTAAAAATGTATTGAACCGGAACTGGAATCGGAACATATATATTTATTTCTGTTTGGAATCGGTACCGCTATTTTAAAAATTTCGGTACCAGAACCGGAACATATATTATAGTTCCTGCCAGGGAACCCAAAGAACCGGAATCGGAACCGTTATTAAAAATGTATGGAACCGGAATCGAAACTCATTTAATTTGTTGGTTGAAACTGGAATCGAACCCGGAACCACAATTTTAAAAATCTTGGAACCCTAACCGGAACCGATATTGTAATAGGGTTTAGTCTCTGTAATAAATAATTCAAAAATTCAGTTTGATACTGTTTTATTCTCTTAAATCCATAAGTACAACAGATTTTGAAGAAAAGGTCAAAGGTTAATTGGGGTAGAAACTATAAAAAAATGTTTAAAGGGCGCGTGCCTGATTTTGGAAGCACGGACACGCACGGGCACGACAGCAACTAGCACGCACGGAGATTTGCACGCACAAACTCAGATTTGCGGGCGTGAACGAAAAAAGCACGGCACGCGCCCATCTCTACTATCAACTTTGCTTGTGATTATTATCCTGGTTTCAAATAGCATTAATTACATAATAAATTTAAAAAATAATATTGAGAATCCGAACCATTTGTTCATTATTAAAAAAAAAAATTATCTGAAACTTAATTTAAAATGTTTATCAATAAAAGACCTAAAATTAAAAAAAAGCCATGTCCCTAAAAAATCCACTTACTCCTACATTTGTCAAAAATTACTACTTTATACTATGAATTAATTTGTATTAAAAACTGTTTTTCTAACAAAAAGCAATTAACAAAAATCAATTAAACTCTTATTCATTAAAATTGTGTAACTAAAATTAAATTTGAAATTATGTTTACATTTTTACTAAAAGTGAATTTAAAAGTTTGTATTTTGGATTCAATAGCACGAGTTTTTTATTTGATCTTTGAACATTAAATTGTTTATTATTTAAACAAAAATAATTAAACAAAACTAATCCTGGGATTCTAATTTTTCAGTCTCGAAATTATGGAATTGAAAAATGTTCCGGAATTGACATCCCCAATACACATCTAAGCATTTATATATTTGATTTTTCCTGTTAACTTGTTAAAATTTAAAATATCGCATACGTTTAAAGCATAATTTTGCGAATTTAAAATTCTGCTTACTCACCGAAATGGCTTTCGTCGACATCTATGGATACATAGGGATCTATCGGCTGATCGTCCGCCAATTTGCCAAATGTTAAATTATGGCGTTTCTGGAAATCCGTGGGCCGCAAACCGCTCGCTTCGCAGACTTTAATTTGTAGTTTACCCGTAAACATGATGATGCTTGGTTGACCTCAACGTGAAGTTACTCAAACAAAGAGCAGGCAGACGCAGAAAGGAGCTGTTTTTTTGATGATGTTGTAAATACTATAAAATTAGTTCGACGTTGACGGATGATGATGTATTGACTGTGTGAGTATCGTTTGAATACAGTGCAGCTTCTAATTGGAAAAAGAATCGCAGGCTGCTGCTGTTGCAGTTATTATCGATGCACGATGCACTACAATGACAACAGAAACAACTGCCTGCATATGATTTTGCTGCTGCGGCTGCTACTGGAAAATTGTACTTGTTTTTGTGTATTTGATGTTCTTCTATTTTTGCTGCTGCTGCCTTTTATTTACACATTCCTGGAGCTGCTGCTGCAGACTTTTTTTTCGCTTTTTTCCCGTGCTTTTTAATACTGTATCTTGTGTAGTTGTTCTTGTTGTTGTTTCTGCTACTGCTGCTGCTGTGTTTAAATTGGTTGAATAATTTTAGCTTTATTTGTTTAAATGAATAAATTCCTCGAGTGTATATTTTTTTTACTCTGCTATTTCTCCACTATATCTGCGCTCTATTGTAATTCGTTTCATTTCTTGAATGTATTTCTTATTCTTCTATTATTCGTTCGTTTACTTTTTCACTAGGTACTTACTTCACCTGTTTCGTGTTTTCATCTATTTTAGGTATATTAGAAAAGAATGTGCAGCACAAGAAGACGACAACAAAAGCAAACAACAGCAGCGAAATTTTCTCGCTTTCGTTCGTACGTAGTAGGTCGTCGTCGTCGTTGTCTTATAAGAACAGACAGACGACCGCGGGTTGGCTGTTGTTTTTCTTCTCTCACTGTTTGCCTCTCGTTTTCACTGCCACACTTTGCAATCTTTTTCGCGTTTTCTTTTTGACGTCGTTCTACGCCTCACTCAGCCCAATCACCCACTATTGCACTTCGCCTTGTTCTTCGTCTTCTTACACAGTTGTGACGACCCTTGCGACAGCTTTTAGTTGATTTTTTTTTTTTTTTTGTTAAATTGAATTTTTCACTATTCGAAATTTTTACTCATTAATTTTGCGCAGTGTTTTACGCTGTTTTCACTGGAATTTATTGAGTTTTGCCAAAGAGTTTGCAGTACATACTTTTCACGTAGTATTTGCGTTTGTTTTCACTTGAAATTTTGCTTAGAAAATGAAAATTTTCTGCAGCAGTGAAAAAATTGCTTCACACATCACACACATACAATTTTCTTCATTTTCAATTTTATGGATTTTGGGGTTTGCGACTCTGAACGACCGAGGAAACTGGACTAAGTTGTGTCATCAATTCTGCTTTGCGGTCAATTTTTTCGTTGTATAATACAGCTAGTGTCATCAATTCCTCTTTGCGTTTCATTTTTTCGTTGTATAATACAGCTAGTGTCATCAATTCTGCTTTGCGTTTCATTTTTTCGTTGGATGTCATCAATTCTGCTTTGCGGTCCATTATTTCGTTCGGTCAATTTTTTTGAAATTGAATTTGACCGTAAAACGTTGAATGAAAAATGAAAGTTGAATGAAAAATGAATTTTAAAGCTATCAAGTTATTATTTAATTTATTTAAAATTAATAATTTATTTAAATTATAATTTATTTAAAAGTTATTATTTAATCCGAAGTTGGTTTATCGCTCCTTAAAGATTTGAATTTGCAAAAAAATGTGTGTTTACAACGCGACTTACGGTATGTCAATAAAATCTTATTATACCACTCTGAATATATTATATTTTATACCATTGGTGTGGTGTTAACCATCCACTTTGTAATATTTGTCCTTGTTGTTTTAAACAGTATCACTAATCGGAGGGTTAAGCTAATCAATTTTACTAAACTTTATTATTGATAAATGTTTTAATTACCAAATTCCAATACTTCAGCTCAAACCCGGCGATAGTGCTTTATACGACTGACGGTCGCATTCGAATTTGTGCAGCTGGCTCATGCGTCCGTAAAAAATTTGTGAAAATTCCTGGACAAAATAAGCAACGACTTCCAGGAGGTCACAAAGTCAAGCAAATTGCTCGCCACTTCCCACCACAGATATTGAATTTTTAACTATGCTCGAGGATACGACAGAGGAGAATTCATCGTCTGAGTTGCGTGAGATTGCGGAGGATGATGATGAGGAGGCCAACTTCTTGGAGGAAAGCAGTGAGAATGAAGATGTCAGTGACGAGAAGTTATTGCACATCGAAAACCAAACGGTGTGGAGCTGGCTGAAACAGAAGAAAGTCAAGTGACAAAAAGTGACAATGGTAGCCAGCAACAAGTAGACGGCTATCTGCACGAATACAGCTCTATGTTGGCTGAGCAGGAGGACAATTGCAGCGAATCCATTGCTACGCAGTATATATATGAACATTCTGTGGGTTCCTTTGATATGGATACGGTGGGTGAAGTGGAAGAAGAAGATGAAATGGAAAATGTGGTGGAGGAAACGGAAGATATGGCTGAATCATCGCACATAAAAGAACTTCAGTTGTACGAAGCCTCAGAAGAGCTGCTGCAAGATACAGATGAAACTATGCAGGATAATTTGCCTTTGGAGATAAGTAAACAGAGCATATAAACACAATGGATGTGGTTATCCAAGACGATGCTAAATGAGTCGCCGTAAAGTGAAATGTACACGCATACCGGGGAGAAACTGTTCACATGTGACGTCTGCAATCGTGGTTTCACGCAGAACAAGTCTTTGGTCATTCACATGCGTCGACACACGGGAGAGAAACCGTTTCCTTGTGAACATTGCGGCATGCTATTTCGGCAAAAGGAAGGACTTGCGATCAGAATGTCGAGTTTGAAAAATCGATATTTTTGCTTACAGGTGCACATCATCAAACATCACATGACGCACACCTGCATCATATGCAAGAAGTTACTGGCAACAAACCAGGCACTGCGTATCCACATGAAGAAGCACATCAACAATCATCGTACCGTACAGATGCAGTCAAACAGTTCGTTATCTACGGACAGCGGTCTGCTGGAGCTGTTGAGTGAGAATGATTTGTCAAATAAAAAGTCATTAATCGGCGATGAGTTGTCGCGCACAATGGACGACATAAGCTCCTCAACGCAAATTGGCGAACACTACAAATGCAAGTCGTGTTAGGAAATTTCAGTGTCGGTGGTATTTAAAATATGCATTTTTTTATATCTTTCAAATATATCGTCGTTGTAGATCGAAAAGTCACCAAATTCATTTTCAAAATGCTAAATATTAAAAAAAAAATCTTTATAAATCTGTCATTTTTAATCGATGATCTCAATTTTGTTTACCACATGATAAGAAAATGTACATCTATTAATTGATTTTTCAACTTGCATCAATTACTTTTTATAAAATGCATCAATTACTTTTTGTAATATTAATCAACAAGTTTCTCGAAAATTAAGTTTTTCATAAAAATGTATTTGGTGACTTTTCGCTCCACAACGGCGATATATTCCATGTAACAATGCCAACCAGTAACTCGCCAGTAATCAGCCAGTTTACGAGTTACCATACTAGTTTCTAGCCAGTAAAACTAGCTTGGAACTTGCCAGTGGTGTCATGCCAGTGTCAAAAAATAATAATAATTTAATTTTAAAGTTAACGGCTTTTTTGGTCGATGGTATTTAATGCAAATAAAACGAATTTATTTCATGTTTTTCTCCTACGTTTCGGTGGTTGTTTTCCACCTTCCTCAAGGAATTTTTTATTGAATATTTGTTTAAATTTACATTTAGAATACGTTATTGCCATTTGTCCCGACGTTACAACACAAATTGTCAATTATTAACATAAAATATAAATATTAAAACTAAGAAAGTTGTCGAGAATAAAATATAGCTTTATATAATATTTATTATAATCAGAAAATATCACAGAATGATGATTATAATTATTTTTGTTCTCTAAATAAAATATCTTCAAATAGTTCCAATATTGCCAGTGGTGTTACTCTGATTTAAAAAGTAATAATAATTTTTTTTTGGTCTCTGAATAAATATCTTTAAAAAGCATGAAAATAGCGAACAAATAGCGATGTTTACAATTTTCATTATTGACGAGGACGAATTAAGCATTTAGATTTTGACTGAGCACAAGAAAAAAAAATACACTTAAAAAAAAAGCAAGTATGAATGTTGATAAAAAATTGATGAGATTTTTTAAGGTAGAACGAAAAGATGAATGTCTTTTCAAAGAATATCAGAAAGTTAAGATAAAAAATTTTCAGTTCATGTTAAAAGTTGTTGTATTTGCGCATTCGTATTTGAAGTAACATCATAGATGTCTTCTTTGTGAGATTTTTTAATTGCCGGTAGATAAACGATATCTGATCAGATTTTTTAATTCCGTTTCTTACAGAAAATATTTTTTTAGTCTCACAAAGATTTTTTTTATATAATTTTTAAATACTACAGAATTTTATTTACTTTATTTCCAGACCAATGTGATGAATTTTAATATTTTTTTTAGTTTTTTTTTTTGTCAGAAATTAGATTTGCATCTATGCGTGCTACCATAGTTGTCGAATACATCAATTTGTTAAGTGATAATATTATTTTGTGTTTTTCTGAGTCTTTTTTAAATTCCATGGGAATTTATGTGGTAATTTTTAATTATTTGAGAATTTTTGAGATATTTTAGTCTATATTTTTGTGGCAATTGTTAATGACTGTGGGAATTTTTGTTGTAATTTTTACACTAAGAAAACAAGATGTTTATGAAAGTCTTGCTGCAACTATCCTTTTAAATTTACGCCTTGTAGCAAATATTCAAACATCCCATAAGTGTCAATAAAGTTGCAGCAAAACTATTAATATTTTTTGAATATGACATATATGCAGATAGTTACAAGATGTTTGCCACAACATCAATGAAAATTGAGATATTTACAGTTGATTGATAGCAAACATCCAGAGTTCTTGGACATTTGCAACAAAATTTTGAGGTATTTTGACATTTAACTATTATAAAAAAGGAAAATGGCGTACTTTTTCCTTACGTTCGATTTATCCACAACAGTTAAGTAAATTCAATTGTGTAAAAAAGTGTCCACTCAAATATTACATTTTAATGGTAAAAGTGAAAATAAAATATCCTGTGATTTAAATTATCAACACCTGATGGAAAATATTTCTTTTCAGAGTTTGATGATAGCGTCGCCGATCGGACTTGGATCTTCTGCGAAGAAATCTCAGGTCGTTGCACAATTTTGCCTTCGAAGTATTTAAAAAGAAGATAGCGATGTATACCAGGATGTACCATGTACCAGGATACTGTTTTAATTCTACAATAAATAAAAATACATTTTCTTTCAAATCAATAAAAAATATTCCGCGAATTCTAATGGAGTACCTTTTCCAAATATTCATCAACTATCTTCCTATTTGTCAGATGTTTAATTGATGGTTGCTATACATAATCGTAAATTTGAAAGATGATTGCTAGCAACATTTATCGTATTTGACGGATCTTTGAGAGATGGTTGTCTCAAATACGATTAAAATAATTTGTAAATAATTTGATATTTAGGGCTGTGATATTTCTGGCAATCATCTTTGTTTTCTTTACAATCCCACTGGCATAGAAGCCACCTTTTGGGATAAATCCCAAAAATGGGATTTCTCAATCGCAATGGGAATTGGGATTTCCCATGGGATATTCAATTGATTTGGGGTTTTTTTCCCAATATAAAAAAAAATCATTTAATTGCAATTTCATATGATTTTTTAGTATCTATAATTATATAATTATATGTATATATTGTTTATAATAAATATTAATTTATTATTAAGGATATATGAAGTAACCATTTTAGATCCAAAAAATATAATAAATAATAGCATTATACCATTAGTTTGTTTAGTTCCGCACATAATTAGCAATGAAAATATTAACAAAATTCATTTAGAATTTAAGAAAATTAAACAACACAAAGAAAACAATGATTTAAATTTTACAAAATTTTGGCAAGCCATTTTAAATTCTAAAAATAAAAATAATAATTTTCTGTGTCCTGAAATGCGAAAACTAATTTCATTTATTTCATGTTTGCCGCACTCTTTTGCCAATGTGGAAAGGATATTTTCTCAATTTAGCTTAAATAAAAATAAAACAAGAAATAGACTTTCCACTGAAATGTTATCGTCAATAATGCATGCGAAACGACTGACAGAGTCAAAAAATTGAATTATTTACAAATAAAATATATGGGTTTAAAAATAATAACACTGATGATAATAATGAAGATGGTATTTTGTAAATATTCTTATATTTTTTTAATAAAATTATAATATCGTTAAATGTATTTTTATGTATAATCTAACGACTTAACTTAGGTGACAAAGTTTTATAATATTTTAATTTGTGATTTTTGGGATTTTAGATAGTATTTTCCACTTCAATTGGGATTTTTTTCCCATGGGATTTAAGGAGGTATTTTTGTTCTCACTCCGTGAGAAAATGGGATTTTTTTTGGGAATTGAAGGTGGCTTCCTTGTCCACTGGTGAGACGAATGGCAACACGCATGACATATCTTAACAACCCTGTTCTGCCGAAACAGGGACGATACTTCAAAAGTAAGTCTACTTCGAATTTTCGAAACTGCAAAAGTCCATCAACTTCGAAAATATTTCGATGTATACGTATCGAACATCCGATATCGCTATGTTAAATAATTAAATAAATAATTTATTAATTATTAAAATGTGTAGGTAATTAAATACTTTTAATTCAAAATGTATGTGTACCAGTATATTGTGTTTACCTGTATATTGGCAAAAAGATAAACAAACATCTTTTTGCCAAATGTCGGCGGGATTGGACGAAGGGGCGGGACACCTACCATGTAACAAAAATATTTAAAAATGCTATAACTCCTGACCTACAAAGGGCGAGATATGCACGGGCACAGCTGCGCAAGTCTCGCTCCTACTTAAGTGTATGCATTCTACATTCTACAGGTCATTTCAATGGAAATTAATTTGAGAATAATCTTATTTATAAATATATAATAAATAATTTATACTGTTTTATTTATAAATAAATTTAATTCAATTTAAATCAAGTGGTTTTTTTTGCAATTTAATCAATTTTTGCATGCTAATCAAGTTAATGTTATATAGAAATTCCTTTTTTGCATCCACCACGAAACAACTATGTGTAACCCATTTCATGAAATTAATATATGCAAATAAACCGTCTTGATCGGTATTTTTATCGCTCCTATTAATCGGCAGCGCATACCTCTTACCATTTAATTGAGTACCTCGTTTATTATGGTTTGACATTATTGCAAAAATTAACGAAGTGAGTGAGGACTCATTTGCATTACAATGGATGGGTGGCATAACGGCACTGAAAATTTTGCGAAAAAAATATTTAAAAAAATCATCTATATACTTGTACCGTTATATTTTTAATTTGCATATATTAGTTAAGTACAAATATTAGAATTCTGATACAAAATAACTCATTTTTAACACATTTCCGAAAATCAATAGATATGTAGATGTTTGTGGGAATAGTATATCAGGTTATCAAATTTTGTTGAATTATAAATGTTCTGAAATAAAGTAAAAAGAAATTATTAATATGACCCATTGTCCGCCAAGAGGTTGCGCGGTATATACAAATGTTTTATATGAAAATATGTTGTTAGTCAGCCCAGATTTTAACATGAGCCAGCCCAGATTTTAACATGAGACCTTTCGGCTCGCAGTCCAAAGCACTAACCTCTGACCTACCGACGTTACCACAGTTATATTTTACCCGCAACAATTGTTCAGAACATGTCAACGGTATGTTAAAAGCTTTTAACAAATAACTGTTGATTATTTGAATTTTTAGATTGTTATTCGTTTTTTTTTCTTAATCTCCATTCTTAATTTTTTCATTTATACCAAGATTCCACACGGAACATCTGCTTTAGAGAATTCTACGCAACATTAGCGCATTTATAATTTCTACAAATTCCTACAAAGAAATCATAAAAATGTTACCCCTTTTGATAGAATAAGAAAAACTAACAATTTGCGAAATATCAAGTTTCTCAAAGGCGCCTCATCGCAATGTGCGTGCGTGTGTGAGTTGTGTATGTGCCAAACATTAAGTATCGCAAATGATCGATGCCCGATCGATCCAAAGGCGGAACCCTTTCGCGCGCAGAAATTCAATCCTTCCATCGATCACCAAAACTTCATCTTCCGCAAACATTGCCATTTGCGTGACACTGCGCAAAAATTTCCCATGGCCCAAGCGATTTCTGCACTAAAGATAAGCAGGGCATCGAAGAAAAGCAACGTTAAGATTTACGAGAGAGATCAAATAACGACGAGTTATCAATGCAGGCAGGCAGGTATCAAAGGGTACAACAGTCAGACAATGCTCGAGGAACCGAATGCGAAAAATAGAAATGAGGATCAGTTCAATGTGTCACGTCTTATGATGTCATTTATTTTTTTTTATTTCATTTTTTTGGTATTATTTGTGAAAAATCAACATTGCGTTGTCGATATTTTCCACATCAACCCCAAAATAAGGCACAAGAAAAAGGATTCTTTTGCAAAGAAATAATGCCTATCTACAGATCGTCATCGGGTTCACAGTAAATTACATCCAAAGGTCGAAATGCAAACAAAGCAACTGTGGAAAAAGGATCACAACCCTTGCGATCTTTGCACACAAAGTCCGCGCTATTTCTTGGCTCATTTTTTAATGATCTTTATTTTTTATTTTTATTTTCTTACATTTTTTTCTTGCTAAAATGCAGTTATTTTGTCTTAAATTTTGTGCATTTTAACTGAGTGACCTACAGTGCTAGGGGAGGAAAATAAATCCTCTGTTAGTTTATGATGCAGATCATTTTAGATTGAGGTATATGAGGATTTCTATGTTGTTGTCTTAGCACGTTTGCTGGCTGGCAGTCTGAATTGTATTGCTGTAGGTAATTTTATGAATTCACCCGTAAAGACTTCGGTTGCCACAGCAAATTGCAGCGCGGAGACCCTTCGGTGCAGAGGTTGACGTCCATTAAGGTTAAATGATTGCTCAAGATTTGAATTATTGCTTCTTTTATGTATTAGTTATGTCCTTGCTCGGAATATTTTAATCTGTCTTGACCCAAGACTAAATACTTTTAAAGTCAAAACTATAATAGTCTTATAGTATAAAATGACTTGACCCCAGGTTACAATAAACGCAATTTTTCTTTTAATTATCAGTTCTACTTTTAATATATAAAATAATTCCAATATTTTTAAAATATTTGTGGATTTCAATTTGAAAAAAACGACTTTTTGGGCTATTTTTGAGTTATATATTTATTTATTTTTTTTTATATAAAATTTAATATTTTAAAAAAATTGATTATAGTTATACAGATTATAGTCTTAACTAACGACCAACATTACTAACTACTTCCTATATGTTCTATTTTTAATATTCCCTTTCAACATAATGTCCTTTCAATCAAAAATGAATAAAAATACTTTTGCATATAATTTGAAAAAGTTATCATATTTAATATATGTTTTTTTTTTGGTACTCCGATTTTTCATTTTTCTAAACATTTTTAAAAAAATAAATTGATAAACACTGCTACTTTTCAGTATTTTACATGCATTATACACATTATAAATTTGTATAAATTTTAACATTTTCGGAACAATTCTATTGAAAAGGCATATTTTGAAAAGTACAACAGATTGAGAAAGTTAGCAATTTAGATCTTTAGTTTGGGCTATGTTCTGCAATATCAGAAGACCTTTCATTGTTATGTTATGTTATGTTATGCTATAACAAATAATTGAAAAATGGTAAAAAATAAATATTTATAGAGTTTTTTTTGAAAATAAAAAATTGCGCTTATAGTTTTTTTTTTTGGAAAAATTACTGTAACATATTTTTATTTAAAAACTCTACGCAATAGGAAAAAACTGAGTAAGCAGTTAAAATATGTGACCAAGTATTATATAGAAACAAGCTGGAGTAGAAGTTTTAGAGTTGTGAGTTTTACCGTGGTGAGTTCAAGTGTAGTGAATTTTATTGTGGTGAGTTTTAGTGTGGTGAATTTAAGTGTGGTGAGTTTTAGTGTGGTGAGTTTTAGTGTGGTGAATTTGAGTGTGGTGAATTTTGGTAAATTTTATTGTTCTGAGTTTCAATATGGTGAGATTTAGTGTGGTGAGTTTTATAATAATAGTTTGGCACTACAGTCCTATAAGAACTTAGGCCGAGCTATCTCACCATTTTGAGCTGTGCGTGTTATATTTGTACTCAAAGTGATGGGACCTACAGTTTATTGCCGAACCTGAACGGCGGGTGAGAGCTTTTCATAGGAATTGTTTTACTCTCGTAGGTTTGCTATTTGCTGCCGAGAGGTAGCGCGGTATAGAAAAATGTTTCTATGAAAAGATGTTGTTAGCTCCAGTCCAGGCTTGAACCGGGGACCTTTCGGCTCGCTGTCCAACGCACTAACCACTGAGCTACCGCGGCTACAAGTGAGTTTTAGTGTGGTGAATTTGAGTGTGGTGAATTTGAGTGTGGTGAATTTTTAGTGCGGTGAATTTTAGTGTGGTTGATTTTGTTTTTGTGTTTTTGCTTTTTATTTTTGCATTTATGTTTTGCTTTTGTTTTTCTTTTGTATTTATGCTTTTGTTTTTGTGTAATTGCTTTTGTTTTTGCTTTTATTTGTAGGTTTTTGTTGTTGTGTTTTTTGATGTTTCGTTTTTTTATTGTATTTTTGTTTTTGTTTTATGCTTTTGTATTTTTGCTTTTATTTTTGTATTTTTGTTCTTTGCTTTTAATTTTGTTTTTCCATCCTTTTTTATTTTTCTGTTGTTTTTGAGTTATTGCTTAAGTTTTGTGCTTTTACTTTTACTTTTGTTTTTGTGTTTAATTTTTGTTTTGTTTTGTTTTTGCTTTTGTATCATCTTCTTAGCTTGTGAATATGCCGAGTTATGTCTTTTTGAAAGTTTAGGTTGTATGGAAGGTGCCACGCCCGTTTGACAAATTCCGCCCATATATAGCCTATGACACCATCCGGACTCCATAGTGCAAAATTTCAGTTAAAACGGTTCAGCGGTATAGACGTGATGCTGAAACAAACAAACAAACAGACTGACAGACAGACGGACCAAGGGTTTTATATATATATAGATGATATATGTGATGCTCATAAGAAAAATCGTGTTGAGTAGTGAAATTATGTCAGTTAATAAAGGATTAATCTATAAATCTACAAATTTAAGAATTTGTATACCATGGAAATATACTTTTTTTGGATTAATTTATATAAAAGTGAGAAGATATTTATTTCTTATATGTATTAAAAAATATAAATGTTTTTGAGAATTCGGCGATAAAAATTAAAAAAAAAGAAAAACCTGAAAAATTATTTATATCCAGTTTAAAAATATATTTCTAAATTTATAAATTCATAACTTAAAAAGAGTACCTTTAATAAAAAAGTATATGTGCCATTCCATACCAAATCGACCAAATCGACCAAAAAAAGTCAAATGTGAGATTTTACCTTTTGGATTTCAATAAAATTTGGGCAACTGATAAAGGGTATCCAGATATGTACTGACCTATTTTTTTATTTCGCCAACTACTTCCAGAGATACAGATGCTCAAAATTACAAAACATGGGTCAAAAATCACTTTTGTATGGTTGTTTATATTTAAATATCTCTTAGACTAGAAATGCTAGAAACTCCTTTAAAGCCTCGAACAGGCTTTCAGAAAAATTAAGTTGTAACTTCTAAACGTAAACATGTGGCCCGTGGTCATTATCCTTGCACTTCAAAATTGATGTCCTTAAAAATGACCCTTTTTAAAATTCTGAAAAAAATCCTAAGTTTTCTTCAATTTATTCATGCAAAATTTCAAGATGGTATTTTGACGGCATCATATTTTAAAAATAATTTTCTAAATTTTTATTTATTTTTTGTATAGAAAACATTTTTTTTTTCTACAGTAAAAGTTGTAATAATTTCTTGAATATATATGTAACTCTGATTTCTAAAATGAAGTCAATTTTATCATATTCAATCTAGTTTTTGAGATATTGATTTTGGCATATAGTTTTTATGATTTTCGAAAAATGGTATATATCTCAATAACTAGATACAATTTGATGAAACTGACGCCATTTTCGGAATCAGAGTTACAATATTAGCTCTATTCTATGTTATATTAGCTTTAAAACGAGCCATCAACGGAGTTTCTGGTATTTCAACTTTAAGAGATATTGAACTATGAACAACCATAAAAAAGTGATTTTTGGCCCATTTTTTGTAAATTTGAACCACTGTATCTCTGTAGTAGTGGGCGAAAAAATAAAACAAAAATTGCTCAATGCATATCTCGACACCCTTTATCAGTTGTGCAAATTTCATTAAAATCGAAGAAGATGAGTTCCAACCGCTGGTCGATTTCGTGTGGAATGGCCCATATATAATATAAATGAAGATTCATGATATACATACCGCAAAATTTTATGTTTGATGGATGCGTTGCGGATGGTTGGCAAACAGAAATTTAAAACAGGTTTTGGTCGTTCTTCAATCCTTTTGTAAATCTACTACAACAATACAAAACACATACATGGCACAACATCGCATGGACCAATTTATTTGGTCAATATACCCTTAGAAAAATTATAAAACCAACCGATCCGTCAACGCACCGGTTGAATTATTGAGTGATGAAAATGAAGCAGTTGAGCAATGAAAAACTTCAGCACACAGCTTGCATTTGTATCGCAAGAGAGATGCTTGCTCGCTGGACGTGATCAAATCAGAAAATGTTGGCGAAAGGGTTGAAGTTCAGTAATATATTTAATTAAGGGTCAAAACGAGGTGTGCTCCGTTTCTAATGCAGCTTAAAATTGTGCCGAACTCCTTTCTTGCTGTCACATCAACGGTCATTTTTTTTTCGTTCATGGACCATATTTATGGATCTGGTAAAAAGGGTAGTTTATATTTTGATAAGAACGGTAGACACTGTTTAACTGTATTCAATTTCATTGCTGTTAAATATGGCATAGTTTTTGTTTTGTTCTCAGTAATTCTCAGATTGGAGAATAATAAAAAAAAATCTTAGTCTCAAAGAAATTCAGAAATTCCATTTGAAATTCAAAATACATCTTTTGAAATACAGATGGAAATTTCAGAATTTCAAATGGAAATT
Organism: Dryomyza anilis; assembly: GCA_951804985.1. Taxonomy (NCBI): domain Eukaryota; kingdom Metazoa; phylum Arthropoda; class Insecta; order Diptera; family Dryomyzidae; genus Dryomyza; species Dryomyza anilis. The sequence goes on along the minus strand of OX638132.1, from coordinate 21,522,295 downwards.
TTGAATTTCAATTGGTGTCTTTTGAGTTTTAAATGGAATTTCTGAATTTCAATTCATGCCATTTGAATTTCAGATGGAATTTCTCAATTTAAATTAATCTTTTCTGAATTACATTTGTAAATGGTGTAAAATTTCAAATTGTTTATGAGTGCTCAGAAAATGGACTCATATAAAAATCCATTTAATGAGTATTTTTGAAGAATTTTGCATAATGAAAGTGCTGCTTCTACTGCACTACCAAATAGTGTATTTGAAGCAGCAGGGAATGCAAAGAACCGGATTTGGAACCGGAACAGTTATAAAAAAAGATAAAAAAAAACGGAATCGAAACCCATATAATTTTTTTAGTTGGAACCAGAACCGATACCGATATTCCAAAGGGTTTTAGTCCTTCGCAGCGACCGCAAAACCGTTTCAATTTTTGGAACTGGAAACGGAACCCATTTTTTTATTGGAATCGGAACCGCAATTTTAAAAGTCGTGGAACTAGAACCGGAACCGATATTACAAAAGGATTTAGGACCTCTCACAAATAGACTATTTAAAGTATCCTATTTAGGAATGGACTAAGAAAAACATGGACATAGGATATTGGACTTACATATTTTTAGCTCATTTGAACTGTACTCCAAAAAGTCTCAAAAATATGAAGACTTTATGAGTATTAAAAATAAGATTCATATAAATATAAGAATTTTTGTCAATTTTATATTTTCATATCGTCGTTGTAGCAGAGAGTATATATTTGATATAGAGTTTCCATACAGGTGGTTTCGCTGCCACTTTTATCAAATAAATTCAAACATTGGACACATTTTCAAATCAATATTCTGATATTTTCTGCCACTTTTTGGACAGAAAAATAATTAAAATTTATAAGGCGTTGGATTGCAATAAATTCCAATTCCACATGACCAATGTTTTCGGCAGCGACGCCAGAAAACTCGGAAGGAAACTCTATATCAAATGTATACTCTCATTCATATATCATCGTTGTAGAATGAAAAGTCACCAATTGCATTTTCAAAATGCTAAATATTCATTTACAAAACATCTTTATATATCTGTCAATTTTTAATCGATGATCTCAATACCACATGATAAGAAAATGTAAATCTATCAATTGATATTTCAACTTTAAAAATGCATCAATTACTTTTTATAATATTAATCAACAAACTCGAAATTTAAGTTTTTCATAAAAATGTATGTGGTGACTTTTCGTTCTACAACGATGATATATGAATGTTTTATGAGTATCTCAAATATGCGGGTTTTGGTTTTATAAATTGGTGCCATCGCCCAGTGGTCGAGGGCCTTTTTGGACTCTTTTAAGTGCTCATAAATGAGTGTAACATTCAAAAAGATGACTGACTCATTTATGAATCTTATAAAACTCTAAATGTTTGTTGCGATGTATTTCACTCATTATTGGGCATAGTTTAATCTACAAATTATACAGTTTCTCCATATACTATATGAATTTGACTATTTTTTTTCTTACCTTTTGTATAATTTCCAAAAATAAACTTTTTTTTGTTGTAGCTACTACAGTTTTTATGATTTTTTCCTGCTATTTTTATAATTTATTCGTTCTTTTATGCAGCACAGCTTCTGGTACCCCTTGTCCAGCATCCGTTTTTATTCATTTCAACCTTCTGTCCAAAGCTGTTCGACACTGTTTCCTCTGATGGACCCTTGCAATGTGATTCTGCGCATGTGTGTGCAAAAGGGCAAACGAACTATCGGACGCACTTCTTTTTTTTTGATCAAATATTTTATAGTTTCATTGCGTCACGGCCAACCCTTTCAAAGTCAGACATTGAAGAATTTATATTTTAAAATTTGAAAAAAAAAAAAAAAATTTTAACATAGCGTTTTTTGGCACTGTTATTGTTGGAGTATAAGGGTTGATGTGCCAAAATAAAAAACGTTATAAAATGACCTACGACGAAGCGCTGATCGCAGCATCATCATATGGTTGCGTAGATCGTATGCTGTATTTGTAGAACGCGGCGTGACCTTTTTTGGTTTTTGCTGTTGAGTGGAAAAACTATCAGCAGCATCCAATGCTGTGCGCATCTGGCGTTTTCTTAAGAGATCATTACTTGCAGAAAAAGGATTTAATTCTAAGAGAAAAAAACAAAAAAAAACAACAAAAAAAAAAATGATTTATAGATTGACAGATATATGAGACACATGAACAGTTTTTAACATATTCACAATTGTAACTACAATGTTATGCAATGTTTCAAGTATCTTCGACGTTATAAAGTTTTATATCTTTCATCAGCATGTCATCGCTTCAGAAGGGCTAAACCAAACTGACCATAACATGCAAAGTTGACCACGCATGCGCCACGTTCCAAACAACACCTTTACAGTCCGCATACAAAGCACTTTCAACATAAAGGGATGCTTGACACAAACAAAGGACTGGTCCGCTATTCGCGGTCATTCAGAAAAATGTAATGGTCAGTTGTCAACGTGGTGAAAGGGATAAATAGGCACGTGCCAACTAAATTAGCATTATTAGCACATAGTACTTAGAGGTGTTTTTACCGAGTAAAGAAAGTAATAAATTTAAATAAAAAAGTAATAGAAATTTCAATAATTTTCGACACGTTTAGTTTCATTTAATTTTTATTCCTTTTTTATTTAAACTTTATTTAAAACGAGTTGGGAAAGTTAGGTCACATGGGTAAGTTCGGTCACATGGGGCGGATTTTATAGTCGGTCGGGCCCGACTATGGAATACCCTACACCTTTGGTGGGGATATTAATGTGGGATATTTAATTGCATACCTTAATTTTAAAGTTTTTAATTATGCTGCACCTACCCACCCTCAGAATATTATTCATATATCAGAAATTTGCGTCTTATATACGCATAAATTAAAAAATGTATATAAAAGTATAAAAAAAACTAAAAAAAAAAAATTTAAAAATATAATTGGGCAGACCACGCCTATATTTAAAATTTTTAAAGGCTAATATTTTATAGATTTGATTTTAATAATTTACGGATCAAATTTCCACTATGAAAACCCGGGAAATAATGAAAAAAAAAGTGGGCGTATCACGCCCATTTTTGGACCACATATTCTTAGGTGAATTTTTATAATACGTTTTAAATTTTATAACTATACCTTGAATACTTTTCGAGTTATTAGTTCCGTAAGAGTTATATAAAAGTGACTTGTATGGGAGGTGGGCGTGTCCGTTGACCGATTTGGCTCATTTTCAAACTCAGTTCCTACTTTTGGCTAAAATATATTGAGACGAAATTTCATCGCATTCTGATCAGTATTTCTCAAGTTATTCTGTATTCGGACAGCAAGACAGCAAGACAGCAAGACAGCAAGACGGACAGACAGACAGACGGACATGGCTAAACGGACTCGGGTAGTGATGCTGATCAAGAATATATATACTTTTCCATACCGGACACGCCTCCTAAGGGGCGTTACAATATATGCACAAAGTTAATATACCCTGTACCTCATAGGTGTAGGGTATAAACATTAAATTTGATAAACAACAGTGTTAATGACACACACAGAAAAAACATAATCACCACAATCATATTTTGACGACATCATTTAATGATTAAAATTATGAACTCTACATTCTAAAAAAGGAATGTTTATAAAATACTTGTGGGAAGCTATCGGCTACTTCTGGTAAATACATATTGGCTGCCATAAATACTTATTGCTAGTCGTAATTAGTAATAGCTTATTGCAAACAATTACACAATTCTAGTGTTTGAACAAAACAATATCTAATTTCTTAAAAACATTTAAAATGTTTCCCAAGAACATTTTATAAAAGTCACTTCAATTATTACTCCCAAACACTCATTTTTTACCAGTAAATACTGAAAGTGTTTAAGATAATTAATAAATACAAGATATATATTTGTGGCAAAAACTAAATGTTTCCCAGAACGCATTCTATTTTAAAAGTGTTTGCCCTAAATACTAATACACCCAGAAAAAAATACTATATAAATAATAGTTTTTTACTATTAAAAATAGTCAATAGGATAAATTATTATTTTAATCGGAAAATACCATTAAATACTAGAAAATACCATGAAATCGCCATTGGGTTTGTATGAAAAGTTTTATTTTTTATATACTATTAAATCAATAATTGTCCTATTGTCCAATTTTAATGGGATTTGAGGGATTTTTTTATCTGGGTGTAGCTTCTCGAAAAATAATGCTACATTGAAAGTGTTTGCCCCAAAAATCATTCAACTTGTCACAAAAAATGCCACACTTAAATGTCAAACACTGAAAAAAATAATCGACGTAAATATACCAACCGATATTAATTGCATTCATTAATCAATCCAACAATGAAATTGACTAATTTAATGATTACATTTGATATTCTTCGTTATATAAGTACTTGCATTCGATAATATGAATATTTGTACGTCAATTAATATCGGTTGGTATATTTAGGTCGATTATTTTTACGGTCAAAAGTCGATTTAAAGTTTAAAGTTGACTTTACATTTTTTGTGAATGTGCGTCAGTGTGTTTAAAAATCGAGCGTCGGTGAAGTACCTTTTTGGGTATCCCTAGTGGGAATTTGCCCGATGCGCCATCAGGATAACCCCTATTAAAGCAAACATGATTATTGCCTTTGTCATGTCCTGGTCATGCTAACGATAGCAGGTTTTACATTATCTAAACAGATAAATAACAAATAATATTCCCGATCATAACTACATTAGTCGTCTCTCTTAAGGAAATTTCAATCGGGCAATGATCGGGATTTAATGATGAAATCCCTTAATATTTTTTTGTTGAACTGTAAACTATCGGAAATATCTTTTTATATTACTAAAAGTCACCAACTACATTTTCGAAATACCAATTGTTCATTTACAAAAATCTTTATATGTATATCTTTCAATTTTTGATCGATGAGCTACATATTTTAAGCTGGATATTTGAATACCGTCAACTGGGGTGACACTAGACTTCCAGAGCAGACTTTGGCCAAATAAAAAATAATGTTTGTAATCAAATTTTCTCAGCATCCAAGTGATTTACTGATTTCAATTCTTTTACAATAATTTTCTTTGAAACACTTTCGATCTGCGTAATGCTATATCCTTAACTTTTAACTCTAATATTCCAACATATTAATATCTTTGCAAATGTAGCATATATTTTTTGTTTGGTTTGTCTTCATAAATAAATTTCTCCAGGACCACTGAACCGAATTTAATGAATTTTGCAGTAAATAATCTTCTTTGAAATCTCTTAAAATTCCACTCCACTTAAAATGACCACTCAACGACGCTCCGTTTAGAAGATATGAACGATTTAAGAAATTTTATTTAAAAAATCGATTTTAAAATTATCAAAAATTGTGCAGACTTTGACCCCTCTACGACGCTCCGTTTAGAAGATATGAAGGTTTTAAGAAAAACCGACTAATCAGCCGATTTCTCCAGGACCACTGGACCGAATTTAATGAATTTTGAAGTAAATAATCTTCTATGAAATCACTATAAAATGCGCCAACTTTGAGTATAACGATTTAAGAAATTTTGCAGACTTTGACCCCTCTACGACGCTCCGTTTAGAAGATATGAAGGTTTTAAGAAAAACCTGACTAACAGCCAATGAATTTTGCAGTAAATAATCTTCTTTGAAATCACTATAAAATGCGCCAACTTTGACCCCTCTACGACGCTCCGTTTAGAAGATATGAACGATTTAAGAATTTTATTTTAAAAATTCTATTTTAAAATTCTCAAAAATTGTGCAGACTTTGACCCCTATACGACGCTCCGTTTAGAAGATATGAAGGTTTTAAGAAAAACCTGACTAATCATCCGATTTATCCAGGACCACTGGACCGAATTTAATGAATTTTGCAGTAAATAATCTTCTTTGAAATCACTATAAAATGAAGATATGAACGATTTAAGAAATTTTATTTTAAAAATTCGATTTTAATATTCTCAAAAATTGCGCAGACTTTGACCCCTCTACGACGCTCCGTTTAGAAGATATGAAGGTTTTAAGAAAAACCTGACTAATCAGCCGATTTCTCCAGGACCACTGGACCGAATTTAATGAATTTTGCAGTTAATAATCTTCTTTGAACGATTTAAGAAATTTTATTTTAAAAATTCGATTTTAAAATTCTCAAAAATTGTGCAGACTTTGACCCCTCTACGACGCTCCGTTTAGAAAATATGAAGGTTTTAAGAAAAACCTAACTAATCAGCCGATTTCTCCAGGACCACTGGACCGAATTTAATGAATTTTGCAGTTAATATCTTCTTTGAAATTACTATGAAATGCGCCAACTTTGACCCCTCTACGACGCTCCGTTCGTAGAAGGTTCGATTTTAACCCTCTACGACGCTCCGTTTAAAAGATATGAAGGTTTTAAGAAAATTTGGCAGTAAGTAATCTTCTTTGAAATCACTATAAAATGAAACCAACTCCTCTAGCACGCTCCGTTTAGAAGATATAAACGATTTAAGAAGTTTTATTTTCAAAGATCAATTTTAAAATTCTCAAAAATTGTATACACGCCTAGAAAAAATGTGTTTGCAGCGAACAGATTATATTTTCAATCGTAAATTTGATAACTTTAATTGGATTTTACATTTAATTCCAAATTTTTGAAATTATTTTGATATTCTTTTCATGACATTTGGTTATATATTGTTATTAACAACATTATTTTGTAATCTTAAAAATTCATGTAAGCAACGTGTAACATAATATGTTTGCTGCAAAACATAATTTTTCTCTGTGTGTACTATAGATCTATTTTACCACATAATCAATCCAATTCTATGTATGGAGTATCGTTTATTAATTAATGAAACCAATGTTTTTTATATTTTAAATGAATTATATTTTTAATGTTTTCAGTTCAAGAATAATTTGATAATAATTTGATTATAATTCCTTTTAAAATTCAAAAACGACAATTAAATTGAGATAAACATAAAATTGTTTTTGAATAAAATTAAAATATCATAAAGTATGTGGCGTTACCACAGAGAGGAATATTTATTTAAAATTTTAAAAATGAGAGATATAATGCAATAAATAATAGATACGCATTTAAATTTATATTTATTACATTTTACATTTCAAAATATTATCAATGGAATGTGAAAAAAAAGTAGACTTCAAAACAGTAAAAAGTCAAAGTCCGAAATAGATTTGTTTGTTATACCGATAAAATCAATATCTGTAGATAATATCCAAAAATTGAGTAAAATTTAGAATCTCAAAGTCCATCAGGATATCATACATTGATCGGTGATAAAATTTGGTTGTGGTGTAATATGTTTCTACCGCTGCTAAGGTAGCATAAAACGAACAAAAGTTTTTTTTTTTATACGCATTTCTTACAGTATTTCGTAAAACGTAATTTTGACATGAGTTTAATTGTGTTGAAACGATCAAGAGTTGTATGGTGCTGAATCGTGTTGCTGTAACGTGTTTGCTTACATTTGAAAAACACAACAAAACCTAAAAAACATCTACAAAAAAAATGAGGAAACTCCGTGAAAACATACAAAAAAAAATATTCTACACCCTCAATTCGAGCATATTGCGTTGTGCCTTTCCTGTTAAAATAACAAGATTCCGTCTGTGATCGGATGGCTGGTGTGTATTTTGCTTTCTCTGCTGCTGTTCTTGAACGTAATCCTTTTTGTAAGGACACGTTGCCTGATGACGATGAATGAAAGGATTGTTATGGAATTTAGAACAAATGTTGGCATATCTCCGGCCGGTGTGACGTGGGATCAGCTGATCGACGAAGAGGGTTGCACACCACAAACGGGAAAAATGTTTCAATCATATTAAATGGACGTAAAATAAAATATTTATTAAGAAAGGCTAAAATAAAACTTAATCGAATTATGCTGCAAACGAATGGCGTAATTTTTTTCTTTTTGTAGCAGCCGTTTTTTTTTTTGCAAAAACTACATTTTTACCTAAATAAAAAATCAATGTGCTTTCGCTTTTGTTACAAACGATTGTGTCTTGGCAAATGCATTATGCCCCAATCACACTATCGCTCGATCATTGATCATCATTTGAAAATTAATGATTTTTGCCAGACGATCCTAAGTTTACTTTATGACCTAAGTAAATATATTCTTTTAAAACGGCAAAGATTTCACAAAGTCCTGCTTGCATTTGATGGATATTTGTTTGTACGCTCCTTGCGTAAATAGCAGCGAATCAACGAACCAACCAACCCTTATTCGGTATAAAGAAAGGCCCTACGGTCGACGATCTCTCTTCGATTGCGCAACATTTGAAAATCAATGAAAATTTCTTGCATATTTCGTATTTCTAAAAGAAAATTAAAGAATTCACCCGTGAAAGACATTTTTGCCACAGCTTAGAGGGGCTCCTCGATAGGTCCATAGGTCAGGGTCTATTAGGTTAAATGCCGCTGAAGAGGATGCGCACAGAAAGCCACGGCTAAGCGTTTGTAACATTTCAAAATCGAACGATCCTCTATCCTTCGTGTACATTATTGGCTACCTGAGGTAGTTTCTTTTTTTTTTTTTTGTTTTTTTTTATAAAAAACTGCAAGAATTTTTAGGCAAATTTCCATTGTTTTGTTGGCATTTAAGTAAATTTTATTTTCTTTGTGGGTCTTGAGGTCGTGAGAAAGATGCACAATGTATTGATTATCACTGTTCATGATGCATGAAAATGATCCTTATTGTGTGTTTCTCACATTTGAATAAATGCTGCTGCTGGCTAAATTAAGCTGTCACTTCTTCACTTATATTGTGTGGCTACGTCGGACTATTCAAATTTTCAATAGACTGTTTATGCAATAGACCCTGTCTGTCTGTCGGTGCTCAATTCCTTGCTAATAATGCAATTAATGCGATTATTTATGCAAAATGGAATACTGAAAAGATCCTCTCTATTGTATCAATTTATGCAGATAAATTGCTTGTGTTGACAGTTTGAGGGTCAAGTTGAGGGTCAACAAATCTATTAAGTAAATAACTTAAAGACGTTATTCAAGTGAGAAATATAATAGATTATAATATATATCGATTTCAATTTCAATTTAATGATAACGCAATTTCAGTCATATCCGTTTTTGGATAAATTCCCAATAAAATAATTAACTAATAAATATATTTCGATAATATTATGAAAATATTTGTATACAACATATCGTCGTCGTTCAGTGAAAAGTAATAATAATAATAGTTTGGCACTACAGTCTTATAAGAACTTAGGTCGAGCTCTCTCACCATTTTGAGCTGTGCGTGTTATATTTGTACTCAAAGGTCCCATTCAGTTTATTGCCGAATCCGAACGGCGGATGAGAGCTTTTCATAGGCAATATTTTACTCTCGTAGGTTTGCCATTTACTGCCGAGAGGTAGCGCGGTATAGAAAAATGTTTCTATGAAAAGATGTTGTTAGCCCCAGTCCAGGCTTGAACCGGGGACCTTTCGGCTCGCAGTCCAACGCACTAACCACTGAGCTACCGCGGCTACAGTGAAAAGTCACTAAGTCCAAAAACTGAGTATTGAGATAAATGCTTTTAAAGATATAAATTACTGTAACAAATCAGAATATTTTTGGATTCAAATAGTGCTAAGCTTGTAGTATAGATAACCCATTCCGCTAGAAAATGCAACCAGTTGGGAAGGTTAGATCACATGGGTAATTTTAAAGTAGGTGTTATTATGATAGTTGGGATTATCAAAATTATAGTCGGTCTAAGCCGACTATAAATACCCTACACATATGTGTGAATACCATTCAAAGTGATATATAGGTCACCAGGGTATACGAATCCTGAAAATAACTACAAACATTCAATCGCTGAGGAATTTCCATTCATTTGATACCCATATTCACAAATGGTGTACCGAATTTCGATTTTTTTTTGAGAACCACAAATCTTTTCCTGGAAAACATTATTATCATGTATTTGAGCATGATGTCAATATATATTTGACCAAAAAAGTTTACCTAAGCACGTATACATAAAAATTGATCTTTATATGTACATTTTATATGAGGTATTTGAACATAAGTGGTCGGATCATAGGTCACAATGGACCGATCTTGCCCATACACATACAGCGTAGGTATATTAGTAATCTAAGTTATAAGTTTCATTTATCTAGCTCTTCAATTTTAAAAGTAGTAGGGATTTCAACAGACAGACGGACAGACAGACAGACAGACAGACAGACAGACGGACAGACAGACGGACAGACAGACAGACGGACAGACGGACATCGCTAAATCGACTCAGGAGGTCATGCTGATCAAGAATATATATACTTTTCCATACCGGAGATGCTTCCTTCTGGGTGTTACAAACGGCGTACCAAACTGAATATTCCCTTTCACTCTTAGTGTAGGGTATAAAAATTAGTTTGGACAAAACACATGGCCATTATTGGCATCTTTTCTTTATCGATTAGTGAAAAATCACTAAGTCCCATATAAACAGTAACAGTGTTCCAAATTATCCAAATAATTATAACTGATTTCAGTTTAAATTAGAGATGAAAGAACTGCATATTATCGGTCATTTAATTCAAAAATCATTGAAATCCGACCATTTTTGTGGACTCAGCCGCGGTTTAATTCAGATTTCGACGATTGTCGTTCAGTGAAAAATCACTAAGAACTTTATAAATTTGACTGATTTTTTACGCCGCGATTATTGGAATATTATAATATTTTTAGATAAGGAATGTCCATGTAGATCTTCTTCTGTAGTTTAAGTCCAAAATAGATTTGATCGGCCCCTTTTGAGTACTTTTCACTGAACTGCATTTTTAAATATTTGGAGTTATTGATTTTTATTTTTAATATCTTCGGTTTGGTAAGATGTAGGACTCATAGGTCTTTTCCAACGTAAAGATGAGTTCGTTTATATTATAGTGGCAAACTGCATAGTGGCAAATGAACTTAACGACTTTTCACTGAACGACAACGATATATATTTTAATTTTCACAAATCAATTTACAAATATCAGTTATATATGGGCATTTCCAGAAAAATGTCATCCATGACCGAAAAACTCAAAATGTTTAAATCATTGAAATAACGCAGGATTTCGAATCTTAAATATGTGATTCTAAAAACCTGAAATGAAAATTATATTCCGTTAACGGACAACGTTTAAAAAAATACTGATAAAGTTACGTTACTATGCAACTTGTAAATATACCAATTCTTCATGTAGACCCTATTAGAAATTTATCCTATTAGGGTATACATGATAATGTCCAGATCATGATCGTCATGTAACTGATCGGGTTATGACAAGGAAAAAATGCAATGTTCAGTTCCCTGTAATGACCCTATTACAATTTCTACTAGGACTTTGATTAACCAAATTAACTTTTAAGACAAACAGATTTAAAATTTTATTTTCTGTTTTTTTTTAGACAACCTTAATTTATATTTCTAAAGCTTAAAAATAATCATTGAAACTAATATAATAGACAAATTATGATTTTTGTATAAGTGTCCCCTATTGTCCCGTCCGGAATCAAAAAGATACATTTATTATCATATTAAACTAACACATTTTTTTAAGGAGCTGAATCCACTGTTCCTAAATTTGAATTTCCTCGGTATTTTCAAAAATGTGAATATCGATTTCCTAGTAATCTTAGAAAAATTTTGACAGCTAATTGAAATCTGTCCGGAGTACCAAAAGTGTAAAACTCCAGTATAAAAAATATATATTTTTTTTTAAAAATAGTAAAAAACAAAAAACTTAAAAAAAACAGCTGGAAATACGAATATTACATCACTTTTTATTTCTATTAATAATACTTATTAATATTATCCTATACAAAATTATTTTGAGCAATAAATCGTAGTGCAAATTTCCATACGGAACGTCCGAAATTATTCTGCGATTTATTACGAAATAACTGTAAACTTTAGCAACAAAGTGTCCGTATTCAAAAATAAAATAAGTTGTCTCAGCTATGTTCTGAGATAATTCAAAAAAATATATTGTACGCAAAAAGTATTTTTAGAATAAAAATTATACTGATACTATTTTCATATGGAATTTTTTGTTCCTTCCAGAATTTTTCTGTGATTTATTATGAAAAAACTATAAATTTTAGGAACAAAATCTTTTAGAATAATTCAAAAAAATAATTTGTACGCAAAATTTGCTGAATTTTTGGCATTTCCATATGAAACTCGACATGCACTTCCGTTTATGTCCCGGAACGACCACTATTTAATGTATACCTCTTGATCTATCATATAGAATGATCTAGTTTTTTGCAATTGTTTAGTCCTATTAAAATACTATTTGAACATAAAAAAATTCATTACTTTTTCTACGAGATATTAAAGTTTTAATTGGAACCCCAGGAAATGCCTATATGTGAAACTATAATTAGAAATTTATTTGTAATAAATGTTTTGCAATTATTGTCTGTAGCATTTTTAAAATCCTTATAAAAAAACTACGTATTAGATGTAGGTTTTAATACTGAACCTCCTGAATAAAGTCTTATAATATAAACATTTTTCATTACATTTTGTGAATACTTGAATATGTTCAGGTATTTCTGTTTTTAAAAATGTATTCACAAAAAAATAAATTGAAATACAAGTATAAAATATTTAAAATTGTATTTAATTAAATACATATAAATCATGTATAATGTAGGAACATCTAAAACATAAAACTTGCCTTATAAAACATTTATGTAATATTTTTATATACAGAAAATCACACATGAACTTTTAAAACTCTTGCATTCGAATTAAAAAAAGGTTAAAAGTTTAAATAATAAAATAAAAATTATTTAGAATAATAAATTCATAGAAATATTATTAACTCGTACTTTTTTTACTCTTTTACAATATTATTGTGGCAAGGGAGATAGTTGTGTAAAATGTATCAATTCATTAGACCTCTTGATACCAGTTATGGGTTTCAGTATTTGTGAAATTTTAATATGAATCAGGATTTATATCTGGTAACAAGAGGTACAATGAATTGATAAATCATACCCAAATATCTCCCTAACTACAATAATATTTTAAAAGAGTAAAAATACGAGTATTATTTTTTTTTTTTTAAACTGTTCGCTTTTTTTAATTTGTATTCCCAATAACGACGTTTACGATTTTTTTTAATAAAACAGATTTAAAATTGATGAGTTTTGCCAATTGATAATGAAAATTACATGAATGGTGCAAACCTGACACACAAAAAATAATTGCTTGACGTGCAGTTGTTTCAACGAATATTCATTTGCATCATCCAAATTTAGTCAGTTTCAACTGAAATTCATTTGTGGTAAACAATAGTATGAAGCGTAACCAACTAATAGTTGAAGCAACTGCAACATTGATTGGGGAAACAAACTTTTTATCCATTTTCAATTTTTTTGTTTCCATTGCCACGGCAACTAAATTAAAAATGCGACCTAACCAATATTTAGTTGACTTAATAGATAGCTATATAACATTAAGTTGTAGCAACCAATATTTATTTGATTCAACTGTGAAATCAGTTGTCTTGCAAAATAGCGATGCCAAAGCAGGACAACACCAGTCGCGCAAGCTTTACATTTTTCACTCGTTTTGTTTTGCGGACAGCGCGTACCACGTCTTAGTCTTAAACAATATTTGGAATTGTTTTAAGGCGATTTCAGATTTTTTCACTATTTTTTTGTTTTGTGCTGCGGACAGTGCGTGCCACGTCTTAAACAAAATTTGGAATTGTTTTAAGGCTTGTTCGTTTTTACTGTTCGGTTTTTTCATGCTCAATTATACTTTCTTCAACAAGAGACAAACTATTTTACAGAGTTCTTGCGATTTTGTGTCTATATGTTGTATTTCTATATGCAGCCCTAGCGTTCCAACGTGTCAGCAGCACAACGAATCGTCGGCAATGTTCGATCTCGGGAACGCTGTTGTGACGCTGACTTCGTGTTTGCAACACGTTGGAGCGCTAGGTAAAATGGCCGATTTCTTATAATTAAATTGGCTACCACAACTAAAAAAATTGGTTGTGTCAATTGTATTCATTAGTTGTGTGAACTGATACGCGATGTTGCAACAACTGAATCAGTCGAATGTTGACAAAACTAAATAAATCGGTTGGCAAAAAAAGACGGTTGCCCCAATTGATTCGTTCTTTGGGTGGAACGTTGAGAAAAAAATGCTCGAAAATTGGACTTTTTTTGGACCAAAAATAAGTACTTTTTGCTTCATATCTCAGGTCCTGTTAAAGGAATTTTAAAAATTGATAGAAACATATAATTTGGATAAAATAAAAATAAGTCTGACTTTATATCCAACGCTTACCCAACCAACGAGATTGTTGATATTGGCAAGTTCAAAACAAACATTTATCGACACTACTCCATCTTTTCCTCCTTCCTTTAACCTATCATCCCTTCTTACGATCAACACTGTGCATTACTTGTATAGGGGACATCCCCTGAGCGTTGGTTAATTTTGAAAAAAAAAAAAAAAATCTCAAAAACGTGGTTTTTCATTATGGTCAAATATTCTTGAAACTGGACGTGTAGAATGTCCAAATCCATAAGAATATGTAACTTTTATCAAACATTTTTGTCAAATGTGCGCAACGGTGTTAGTTGAAACAACTGTAATATTGATTGTGACAACAAACTTTTAATTCATTTACATTAAATTAAAATGGGACATACCTAATATTTTGTTGTCTCAACAGATAGTTGGTTTTATTGACTAAATGATTTATTGACTTTGGATTTTAGTCACCAATATTTATTTGTTTCAATTGCGAAATCAGCTGTTTTTAGAAAAACGATGCCTAAGCAGGACTCCAATGATATTCTGCAGAGTTCTTGCGATTTTGGTGTCCCCCTGTGGTATTTCCATAAGCAGCCCTAGCGCTTCAACCCGTTGCAAACACGAAGTCAGTCACAACGAGTTGTCGGCAATTCCCGATAAAGCATGTACAGATCGGAAATTGCCGACGAATCGTGTGCAGCTGACTTGTTGTAAATTGGCTGACTTCGTGTATTTAAATTGGCTCCCACAACTGTTTTCATTGGTTGTGTGAACTGTTATGTGATGTTGCAACAACTGAATTAGTCGAATGCTGACAGAATTAAATAAATCATTTGGCAAAACGAAAAAAAAACGGTTGCGTCAACTGATTCTTTCTCTAGGAGTAGTACAAAATATATTTAAATCAAGGATTAAACTTTATGTTCAAGTACATGAAAATAATGTTTTTCCACGAACCGACTTGTGTTTCCCAAAAGAAAAAAAATCGAGATTCGGTACACATACCCATTTGTACATATGGGTATCAAATGAAAGGCAATTCTACAACGATTCTTCAGCGATCGGTTTCGACCGACTATAACTTTTATAATTCTTACACCTACAATCGTCACACCAACTATCACAATTTCTCTATTTCAAAATATCCCATGTGACCTAACCTTCCTTACTGGTTTTTTTTTTATTATTATTGATTAATATTAAATATCACTTGTTGATATGAATTCATTAATATTTTTTTTCATCCAATTATCAAAGTTTTTAAAATACACTGTTTGAGAATATCATCTCATCTTGAAATCCCATCTTAATAATTATATTTTTCATCTTAAATATATACAAACCGTATGCGTATTGCTCCATTGCGCAAATTATCAAATATATCATTAATTTTGTACCGAATTTTTTGATACCATACCTATGTCGTAATATGATCCGAGTGTTAGGAGGAACATTAACAAAATTGATTGATGCATTTATTAGGTAATCGCAAGAAAGGTGCTAAATTCAATGAAAGTGTTTCCCAAAGGGTATATTCAATAAAAAGAATCAAATTTCATAAGAAAACTACATAGGTTTTTTCTACAAAAAAAAAATCGGATGTTTCTGTAAGAAATGAATAAACTTTTCGTTACATTACAATTAATGATATAAAGCAAACATGGGAAATGTGTTACCTTCCGGCACAAAGAAGTATTTTTTGTAAATTTGCAATATTTTTCTTTTCTAAAGTTATTTAATACATCTTGTAATGATGCAGTCACTCATAAAACCCCTTTTGCTTGCAAAATCGAATGGGTTACGTTAATTTAACGGATGTCGATATTTCGTATACCTTTAGCACCCAAAACTCTAGGTAGCTTACGTCATGCAAAGGGTTACGCTGTATATTTTACAAGAAAATTGCAATTTTGCATTAAAGATTTTTGCATTTTGCGCAACCCTTTGCAAAATAAGCCTGTGAAGGTACCGTGAATGCGTACTGTGCAATGCTTCAATAACGTCTTGAAATGCGGAAAATCATTAGCTACACCATTAATCCTTTTTTGACAGTTGGTGTGCAGATTTGGAAATTTGATCGTGCAAATTTTGACTCGTGGGAAACTTTTCTAGATGTTGTCTTCTTAACCGATGACGTACATTTTATAATGAATATTATTATTAAAATTGATAAGGGTTATATGGAACATAAATTTAAATGGGTTAACTCATTAAATGAAATATCAGATCTATATAAAAAATATATATATATCGTATACAGTTTATATATAATTTGGTTGATTACTTTTAAAGTTAAATTCGATAGATATTTCATTTACATATTAACTTCATTAATTAGAAATTATCAAATATAAAAATATTTTGCAAGTAAATTATTTTAAAATTTAAAATAATGAAGTTGGTGATTTTTACTTTTACATTAAGTATTACTTTTACAATAACTTCACACTGCGATACATAGATCTATTGTATAGGTCTATTGATTGATGATTGCAAAATCCCAGTCGTTATTGATAGCATGAAACATATTTCCGCCCCAGTACAAATTTGTTTAAAATCCAAGTTCCATGTCAGCAAATCTTCAAATATGATAAATTAGTTTTGAGAGGAAGTTTTTGTAACGTTCTTAGAAGAAAGTGATTAATTGTTTGTATTTTTTTTTTAATATAAAAATTCATTATAGATATGAGGCAAAAATATGCTATGAAATATTCAAAATCATATGGTGAAATTTTATGTTTTGGAGATGTTAAAATTTTTAACAAATATATGTAACTTTTAATACTTTTAAAATATTTATTAAATTATAAATTAAAGATATTTATATTTAGCAAACAATTTATTTTATTGGAAAAGATATTAGACTGTCTAATCTACATGATATATATTTGGAACTGACTTACTCGAACTTACTCGATTTAAGAAATATGAGCAATATAAAATTTAAACAATCCACATTTCCGATCCATACAAATTTATTCAACTCCAATTGACTTTTGAAATAAATTAATTTTTTAACCTCAAACTGTCAACACATAAAACATTCGAAGATTCGTGTCAATTTGCTTAAGTCGCGCTAATTCCAAGTAAGAGGCAAATATTGAAAATACATTATTTGCATATATTATATGACGTTCTTAAAAGGGTCCGTTATGCAAATTGCTGCCTGATCATTTGAAGAACTCAATTATTGGTTGTAATCGATTTGTCGATTCGTATAATGAGGGATGGAAGGAAACAAGCAACAGTTTCGAATAACATATGTTGCTGAATTTGAATAGGCCCTTTGCACTAATAAAAACGAATTTTCCTAATTTTATATAATACTTAGAAGTATAATTTAAACATTAACAAATATACTCAGTAGACAGTTTAATAATATAAAAAAAAAATGTTAAATCAAATACAATTTTACTCCTTTTAAAGAAACTTCTTACTGAAATTAAGAAACATTTCTTAACGCTATTTTATGTTTGGTTTGCTGACAGTATACAAATAATAAATATATTCATTTAAACTCAAAAATAACACTAGACCACAAAAGGGAGACATTTTTTAATTATCCACGGTCTTAGTATGATTTTCTGTTGGATTTCAAGATTCTAATCACTACCTCATACTCAGTTTTTTCAGATTGTCTCAAGTTTTTGACTTATTACGTAATACAAATATATGGCAAATTTTATGTTTTTCTACATATTTTGTACTTTAACATTTTACAGATTTGAGTTATCGATCCAATATCTTTTAAATTCCTCTGAGAATACTTTAGCTAATCTTTTGAAATAAACTTCATGAAATTCGGTTTAATCTGACCAAAGTTATGACCAGTCAAACACAAAAATATGGATTTTAAAGGTGTACCTATTATATATTGCATAACATTTTAAGTTTTCATAATTCAATAAAATTATAAATTATATGTGAAACTAGATCCATAATTCTATGATTCCTCGTACTTTGTTTTTGCAAATCACTCTGTAAGTCTTCAGATTTAATACAAATTCACGCTTACGATTTTAGAATTACATTTTCTTTTGTGGTGCTCCTTTTAATCAATATTATTTTTTTGTCCATCAATTATTCATAGAAATTTCAACAAAACCTTAAACCAGTTTACATAAATGTATTACTTTCCATGGGTTTGCCTCAGTATCCTACAATAGAGTCAAATGAAGATCACCTACTAATGTTCATACTTTTCGTATAAAAATAAGGTACATTTTTCAATCGAATTTGTAAATTTCACTTTAAGCTGAGAATTTAAAGAGTGATTTGCAAACACAAAGTAAGAGAAACTATAAAATTATAGATCAAGTCTCATATAAGATATGTTTTTTTTTAATATTGAAAATCATAGATGTTATGCAACAAAAAATAGGTGCACCTTAAAATTCATATTTTTTGCGTTTGACTGGTCATAACTTTGGTCAGATCAATCCGAATTTCATGTGATTTATTTCAGAATATTGGCTGAAGTATTCTCAATGGAATACAAGAGAAATATGATCGAAAACTCAAATCTGTAAAAATTTATAGACCAAAATATGTACAAAAACACGAGAATTGTAATATATTTGTTTTACATAATAACTCAAAAACTTGAGGCAATCTGATAAAACTGAGTATGAGGTACTGATTAAAATTTTGACGTCCATCGGGAAATCACACTGAGATCAGGGATTATTTTTTTTGTTGTGCTGCACCCAGAAAATCTCTCAAATCCCATTAAAATTGGTCAATAGGACACTTATTGATTTAATAGTATACAAAAAATAAATCTTCTCATTTAAACTCAATGGCAATGTCATGGTATTTTCTAGTATTTAATGGTATTTTCCGATTAAAATAATAATATATCCTATTGACTATTTTTAATAGTAAAAAACTATTATTTATATAGTATTTTTTTTTTGGTGTGTATAATTAAATAGTATTTTGTAGTACTTAATGTGATGTATCTATTAATATAATAATTCATTCTACTGACTTATTTTAATAGTAAAAAAAAAACATGTTATAGTAAGGTATTTTTTATTGAGTGTATAATTGTCAATCTATAGAAATAGTTTTTGTTATTAAAATTACACTCAGGGAAAAACATTGTAAAATCAAGCAAAAACAACCTTAAATCAAGCAAAAGCCGTCATGAAAGTCGAGTAAGGTTGATATTTTTTAATTCACCAACGAACAACGTTGATTTAAGATTGAAATGAGAACGCGTTGCATTTTTATTTTTTTTTTAAAGTTGATATAATCTTAAATCAAAGTTGGTGCAATCTTGATATTAGATTGCTGCATCTTAAAATTGGAAATGCATTTTTAATTTAAAGTTGTAATTTTTGATTCGATGCATTTCAACCTAGTATTAAAATTTTGCATTGTTAAAACATGGTTGTATGATCAAAAGTTGAAAATTTTAAAAACAACTATGACTCTGCTTGATTTTAAAATGTGTTTTTCCTCTGAGTGTAGTTAAAAGGATACATTATTCCTTTCATCGGCAAATGCTACAAAATACTATTGAAAATACTAGGTACTCTTTATGTATTTTTGTTCGATAGTAATATTTAAATTTTTAATTATATTAATTTTTATTAAATAGACCAACTTGTAACACATTTATTCTCAGTATAATAATTTGAAAGTTATTATATTAAATAAGACTTCAATTCAATAAATATTAAGGGATTCACAAAAACAGCGTAAATTTCTAATCTCGTAAAAAATAAAGTTAAGCGTAAGTTAATTTGAACGCATTTAGCACTATCTTCGTGTATTTTTTTTTAAACTAAAAAAAAAACTCTAAATAAATCTCATACAAATTTTGCGTAAATTTCTATTTTTTCGAAATTTACACAGTTTACGAGTTTTTCGCGATTGATATGAATCCCCTTATTATAAATATATTTTTTGTACCTTGAAAAATAAACGCTGCGTGTTTTCTTATTTATTTTTCATAAATAAAAAAACAGCATTCACATTTCTATACTTCCTACTATTCTATATTTAATTAAGGTATTGAATTACACAATTTTCTTAACTGTAACTAAAAATGCCATCTCAACCGGTGGCTATTTGCAAAAACCTTGAACGATAAAAAATAAAAAAAAACCGTGCAGAAATTTTTGCAAGGGTTGCAAATCAGTCTAGAGTACGTATTTAATCTTTTGGCCGGCGCAACAACCCTTTTGCAACCATCGCCTGCTTTTTTTTAGGAAAAAACAGACAGAAAATTAATTATTGGAAACTTAAAAATGATGATCATTACCTGTGTTTTGAAAACAAACGAAAGGATTACGTGATCGGGGTTGCGTGCCACGAGAAAAACATAAATTTTATAAATCTATGCGTTATGCAGCAAAAGAAATGCTATTTTTCTGTTGACAAAAAAAAAATAAAGGGTAAAAGGACATTTTTCGTAGACATTAATGAAGCGCAAAAGTATCTTATATCTCAAGGAAATTCATTAATTTTAATATTGTCATTAGATTTTTGGCTGATGGTTTTTTACCTAAAAAATTTACAGATTTTGTTTGTTTGAAAATCGTGAGAAAATCCTAAAATTAAAAAACAGCGATCGATAGTCGTCGCTTAATGATGAAATTTTTAAGAAATATTGGCGCTTATAAAAAATGCATAATAATCATTAATCAAAAATGTTGTTTGTTTTTTTAAAACATTTTCTTAAGTGACATCTTTAATTAAAGAAAAATTATATAAATGATTTTTAGGGAAAATATGCGTGAATTTCGTACAAACTGTTGAAATTCATGAAATCTTCAGAAGCTATAAAACTAGATCATTAATCAAAATCTTAGGTGTAAACATGATGCATTCTTGTAATATACTTGTAATATACGAAATAAATAGGTTTTAAAATATATTTTGCACACAAAAATCGATGCAAGTAGAGAAAAAACATGGTTGTGGTGACCATATTTGAATCATACTATGATTGGGGTTATGATTAAAGACAATCATATACTATAACTAATATGATCCTCAATGACAATATCGTCAACCTTAATATGATCCTCAGTAACAGTATTCCAATTTCACACAACTATACTGCGGTCTTCAGTGACCATATAACGAATTCTCCCAACCATACTATGGTTGTCAGTGACCAAATTATGATTCCACATAACCATACTATGGTTTTCAAAGGCCATGGGTTTAATTAGAGAGCATCCCAGCAAACAATTTGAGTTTTGCTTTAATTTTGGCACAAACCGATTTGCGTTTCTATGCAAATGACCTGCTGCTATATGGCGCATGCTCAACCCAAACCGTAACGAAATCTGTGAAATTATGCAAATTATGTACGAAATCCTTTGCACCCTTCCCGGCGTTGTTCGATCGGCAATCGATCGATGGCTTCGATGGTTTGTTACTTGGTTAGAGAAACGAACTCGGTAAAATTTGCATTTTACATAGTGAGTGGCGGCAGGAATTGCATGCACCTCGTTGGCAAGAATACCCTATTGATTTCAAAAAGGTCGTTACATTGCCATTCAACATTTCAAATGCTATATTCAACTCAAAATGGCAATAATAGCAAAATCAGAATAAGAATGGCAACAAAAGCTGGATCAGGCTTTGTGGAGGTCCTTCGTAGTACGCGTAGAAACGTTACAAATGTTTCGTTTTGCGCACTTTTGTTCTCTAAAATTTGCATATACTGTGTTTTGCATTGGATCATAGTCACATTTTGTCAATTGTTCGATTTGATGTTTTTTGATTATTTTGATTGAAAACCATTTACAATGGACACGGAAGAATCTTGTAATGACATTTTGAAGGATCTCAATGGAAATGAAATGGAGTGACAAATATTATTTTACATGCGAATATCTGAAAGTATTATGTTACAAATGTTTCGATGTTTTGCTTCAATTTGCATAAAATTAAAAATAAGATTGGCTTATATTACATTCGAATTAAAAAGGTAATAAGGAGCATAAGACAGGGTGCTTACTGATCGTTCACAACTAATTTGTCAATTCAATCAAATGAAATACTAAATTAAGATTAAAAAATAAAATAAAATAAAATAAAATAAATAAAATAAATAAAATAAATAAAATAAATAAAATAAATAAAATAAATAAAATAAATAAAATAAATAAAATAAATAAAATAAATAAAATAAATAAAATAAATAAAATAAATAAAATAAATAAAATAAATAAAATAAATAAAATAAATAAAATAAATAAAATAAATAAAATAAATAAAATAAATAAAATAAATAAAATAAATAAAATAAATAAAATAAATAAAATAAATAAAATAAATAAAATAAATAAAATAAATAAAATAAATAAAATAAATAAAATAAATAAAATAAATAAAATAAATAAAATAAATAAAATAAATAAAATAAATAAAATAAATAAAATAAATAAAATAAATAAAATAAATAAAATAAATAAAATAAATAAAATAAATAAAATAAATAAAATAAATAAAATAAATAAAATAAATAAAATAAATAAAATAAATAAAATAAATAAAATAAATAAAATAAATAAAATAAATAAAATAAATAAAATAAATAAAATAAATAAAATAAATAAAATAAATAAAATAAATAAAATAAATAAAATAAATAAAATAAATAAAATAAATAAAATAAATAAAATAAATAAAATAAATAAAATAAATAAAATAAATAAAATAAATAAAATAAATAAAATAAATAAAATAAATAAAATAAATAAAATAAATAAAATAAATAAAATAAATAAAATAAATAAAATAAATAAAATAAATAAAATAAATAAAATAAATAAAATAAATAAAATAAATAAAATAAATAAAATAAATAAAATAAATAAAATAAATAAAATAAATAAAATAAATAAAATAAATAAAATAAATAAAATAAATAAAATAAATAAAATAAATAAAATAAATAAAATAAATAAAATAAATAAAATAAATAAAATAAATAAAATAAATAAAATAAATAAAATAAATAAAATAAATAAAATAAATAAAATAAATAAAATAAATAAAATAAATAAAATAAATAAAATAAATAAAATAAATAAAATAAATAAAATAAATAAAATAAATAAAATAAATAAAATAAATAAAATAAATAAAATAAATAAAATAAATAAAATAAATAAAATAAATAAAATAAATAAAATAAATAAAATAAATAAAATAAATAAAATAAATAAAATAAATAAAATAAATAAAATAAATAAAATAAATAAAATAAATAAAATAAATAAAATAAATAAAATAAATAAAATAAATAAAATAAATAAAATAAATAAAATAAATAAAATAAATAAAATAAATAAAATAAATAAAATAAATAAAATAAATAAAATAAATAAAATAAATAAAATAAATAAAATAAATAAAATAAATAAAATAAATAAAATAAATAAAATAAATAAAATAAATAAAATAAATAAAATAAATAAAATAAATAAAATAAATAAAATAAATAAAATAAATAAAATAAATAAAATAAATAAAATAAATAAAATAAATAAAATAAATAAAATAAATAAAATAAATAAAATAAATAAAATAAATAAAATAAATAAAATAAATAAAATAAATAAAATAAATAAAATAAATAAAATAAATAAAATAAATAAAATAAATAAAATAAATAAAATAAATAAAATAAATAAAATAAATAAAATAAATAAAATAAATAAAATAAATAAAATAAAGAAAATAAATAAAATAAAGAAAATAAATAAAATAAATAAAATAAATAAAATAAATAAAATAAATAAAATAAATAAAATAAATAAAATAAATAAAATAAATAAAATAAATAAAATAAATAAAATAAATAAAATAAATAAAATAAATAAAATAAATAAAATAAATAAAATAAATAAAATAAATAAAATAAATAAAATAAATAAAATAAATAAAATAAATAAAATAAATAAAATAAATAAAATAAATAAAATAAATAAAATAAATAAAATAAATAAAATAAATAAAATAAATAAAATAAATAAAATAAATAAAATAAATAAAATAAATAAAATAAATAAAATAAATAAAATAAATAAAATAAATAAAATAAATAAAATAAATAAAATAAATAAAATAAATAAAATAAATAAAATAAATAAAATAAATAAAATAAATAAAATAAATAAAATAAATAAAATAAATAAAATAAATAAAATAAATAAAATAAATAAAATAAATAAAATAAATAAAATAAATAAAATAAATAAAATAAATAAAATAAATAAAATAAATAAAATAAATAAAATAAATAAAATAAATAAAATAAATAAAATAAATAAAATAAATAAAATAAATAAAATAAATAAAATAAATAAAATAAATAAAATAAATAAAATAAATAAAATAAATAAAATAAATAAAATAAATAAAATAAATAAAATAAATAAAATAAATAAAATAAATAAAATAAATAAAATAAATAAAATAAATAAAATAAATAAAATAAATAAAATAAATAAAATAAATAAAATAAATAAAATAAATAAAATAAATAAAATAAATAAAATAAATAAAATAAATAAAATAAATAAAATAAATAAAATAAATAAAATAAATAAAATAAATAAAATAAATAAAATAAATAAAATAAATAAAATAAATAAAATAAATAAAATAAATAAAATAAATAAAATAAATAAAATAAATAAAATAAATAAAATAAATAAAATAAATAAAATAAATAAAATAAATAAAATAAATAAAATAAATAAAATAAATAAAATAAATAAAATAAATAAAATAAATAAAATAAATAAAATAAATAAAATAAATAAAATAAATAAAATAAATAAAATAAATAAAATAAATAAAATAAATAAAATAAATAAAATAAATAAAATAAATAAAATAAATAAAATAAATAAAATAAATAAAATAAATAAAATAAATAAAATAAATAAAATAAATAAAATAAATAAAATAAATAAAATAAATAAAATAAATAAAATAAATAAAATAAATAAAATAAATAAAATAAATAAAATAAATAAAATAAATAAAATAAATAAAATAAATAAAATAAATAAAATAAATAAAATAAATAAAATAAATAAAATAAATAAAATAAATAAAATAAATAAAATAAATAAAATAAATAAAATAAATAAAATAAATAAAATAAATAAAATAAATAAAATAAATAAAATAAATAAAATAAATAAAATAAATAAAATAAATAAAATAAATAAAATAAATAAAATAAATAAAATAAATAAAATAAATAAAATAAATAAAATAAATAAAATAAATAAAATAAATAAAATAAATAAAATAAATAAAATAAATAAAATAAATAAAATAAATAAAATAAATAAAATAAATAAAATAAATAAAATAAATAAAATAAATAAAATAAATAAAATAAATAAAATAAATAAAATAAATAAAATAAATAAAATAAATAAAATAAATAAAATAAATAAAATAAATAAAATAAATAAAATAAATAAAATAAATAAAATAAATAAAATAAATAAAATAAATAAAATAAATAAAATAAATAAAATAAATAAAATAAATAAAATAAATAAAATAAATAAAATAAATAAAATAAATAAAATAAATAAAATAAATAAAATAAATAAAATAAAATCTAATATAATTGAATTTTAATAATTGAATCAGCACAATGTAAAACTAAAGAATACCTCTTTGAAGTACAAATAACACTACTCAACAAAACAAGAAAATTAATACTACTTTCGCATGGTTTTAAAAACTTTCCCCAAAGAATATAAAATCGAAATCCTAGTAAGAGTCGAAACTTAACTCACGAATAAATACCAACTATTACAATTATTCAAATGTTTGAAGAAGACAATCGAAGTAGGCTATGGTTTTAAAGTATAACAACATCACCAAGCATCTTCTACACCCAGAAAAAAATACTATATAAAATATTCAATAGGATAAATTATTATTTTAATCGAAAAATACCATTAAATACTAGAAAATACCATGACATTGCCATCGAGTTTATACGAAAAGATTTATTTTTTGTATACCATTAAATCAATAATTGTCCTATTGACCAATTTTAATGGGATTTGAGGGAATTTTTTTCTGGGTGTATACAAAGAATACATGTTCATCGATATGTTAAACAATAATGTTCACCGCTATGAGTCATAATTAGTGGTAAAGAGTGCGAATTATTTCCTTAATGATCCTTATACAAATTTATCAAAACCACATTTACGTTTAGTAGTACTCTTAATATGTAATTAATGAAAATTCAATGAATTTGTGAAAATCAATCAATTTATTGACTTGGTATTTGGTAACCGGATCATTAAGAGGTCTAAAAATTTGCACAAATCATAAGACTCATAGGTACTAATCACAAACAAAGTTTGAACCAAATCAAACATTTAAAAATTTAGGCGTCGTCAGTTATGGAATACCTCATATATACTTTTTATATCAGAAAATGTTGGTCCTGGGGGAAATTTTTGTAATAAAACAATCAAAATGTATTATTTTCATTTTTTTTCCATATTCCTCATCTTATGATACCATGTAAAATAATTTTACAAAAAAGTCATATCACTAATGTACATCCCCTACATCAATTCGATATAATTCTGGGTTTCTGATTTTAACTGCATACTCAGTTTTTTCTATAAGGTAACTTTTTTATGAAAAATTGCTATCGAACTTTTAGGTACTTTTCAGACACTTTTTATAAAAGAAAAATACAGATCCTTAACCAACTAGTTTTTCAAAAATCTGTTAACTCAGTATTTCTTTTAATTGTCAATACTAATTACCAGAGTACCAAAAAGTACTAATACTAATATTCCGCGTTTAAGATATTTAATTATAAACTCGATTTTTTTTTTTAGACTTTTTTTAGTATTTCAGATCTAATGATAAATACGAAAATGGTTTATGGTAAAGCAGAGAATAGTGCAAAAGAACGAACAAAATTACTAACTTTTTTTCATCGGTTCTTGTTTTTCAAATATGCCCTATCAAAATAGTTACCGTCAAAATCTCCAAATTTTAAAATGTATATTTACATATAAAATTTTAACTTTAATTTTTTACGAAATAAACGTTATAGGAAAAATCTGAGTATGCAATAAGCATATTGTAAATATGTTGTAAAGATATTTTCAAATTATAGGCATAAGTATAGCATTGAAAATTGATTATATAACAGAATACCAAAATGATGGTCACTGGAAATATTTTCAAAAGCAGATTAATTAGAAAAAAGTTAGTTTGGTAGTTTGTGTGGTCTATGCTCTGAATAACTATAAAAACTGTTCGTTTTTTAACATTAGATCCTAAATGCAAATAATATATATATAAAAAACTCTTTAAAAAATTCAAAACAAAAAAAAAAACAAAATATTGTGGCCCAAATATATATATCGTCGTTGTAGAACGAAAAGTAACCAAATACATTTTTATGAAAAACTTAAAATTCGAGTTTGTTGATTAATATTATAAAAAGTATTTGAAGCGTTTTTAATATTGAAATATCAATTGATAGATTTAAATGTTCTTATCATGTGGTAAAAAAATTGAGATCATCAATTAAAAATTGACAGAAATATAAAGATTTTTGTAAATGAATATTTGGCATTTTGAAAATGTATTTGGTGACTTTACGTTCTACAACGACGATATTTTATTTGCAAAACAAAATGAGATTGGCACTTAATATCATTTCCATATAGTTTTTAAATAAATATATTGACATTTTTGATGATATTTATGCCATTTTTAGGTAATCATCATTATCATCTCTTAAAATACTGGCCCCTGACATAATGCAAACAGAATTTCCTAATATTTGCACCAGGTACTAATGTGCTTGACCACGGGTCTTTCTTAGCTATTCAAACGCAAAAGATGATCGGCTTCATAAGTCGCACACGTCCCGCTAACAGGATTTGTATAGATGCGAAGATATGGCACCCTTCGAAGAGTCCGAATGTCCGGTGATCATTGATCATTAGGGATGCTAATGTAGGCTCGTTTGTCGAACAAACAAAACAAAGTGTGAAGTGTGAAGATGAAGATTTCTTAAATGGTCAACAAATGATGCTGTCAAGGGGATGAATGGAAGAAGTCATTAATTTGGCTGAAGTGAGTGGTCAACGTGTGCCAGGTAGCGCATGCCAAGGAAGCAGAAAATTCATAAAAAGGGCAATAAGTACGTTAAGTGGTCAAGCCTTTAAAACAGGTTACGGATTATAGGTTAGAAAAGGGTGAAGCTGGATTTAAGCGCGTGCCAATCATAATTTTAATAATAAAAACAACAATTAGTTTCTATGATTTTGTAATTTTCTAGTGGATGGGGGTCATTTTGAAAAAAAAGTGAATCAGCCTAATCACTAAAAGTAATAAATTCGACTTTTGAATTCGACTTTTGACCATATATGAGAAAATATTCAAAAAAGCATTTTTAAAGTCGACTATATTTCGTTTATTCCCTACAAACCATTTGACGACAATTTTTAAATACGACAAATAATGATAAATTTGAAATTTTAATTGCGTGTTCTTTATAATTTTTGGCGAAAAATAAAATTTTCTAATCAAATAAAATTTGTTTATCGAAAATAAATCCATTTATGATATCATCTCGATATCTATAATGACAAAAACAACGATATCGTTTTAGAAAGGTTCGTTTTTATCGAAAACCCTATCGTTTTCGTATCATTATAGACTATCGAAAACGACAATTTAAGCCTATCAATGATATCGTTTCGATATAATAAAATTATCGTTTGGTTTCCTGGGTTTTTAGGTTGAGTGATTTTAAATTAAAAAAAATTGATCTTGAACATATTTTTTAAATAATGCAATTTTTAATTTTTTTAAAAGACGTTATTAATCGACAGCTGAAATTGTTCAGAATAACGTATATTTTAGATAAATGTAAAAAAAATCAAAGACAAAAATGATATTTGCAGTTCAAATACATTCCCATGAAATAGGCCGCTTTATACAAGAAATGAACCACTAAAACATCTACGTATAAAGCGCAACTTTAAGAACAACGACAAAAGCAACAATAAAATCCAGACAAAGGGATGGTTGCTTCCGCAACTGGACCCGGACAATAACAAAAAGCCGAAACGCCGCATCAAACGTGCGCGAGATGATTTTTGTAACCGGTTTGGACATCAATTTTTTTGATTGTCTCCGCGCTTTAAATATTTAAATTATGCAAGACTGCAAGGCTGTCATCCTTTCTGGACCCCTTTATCGAAATCAACGTAAATCCATAGCGAGCGAAAGGCCAGCACGAAACCCAACAACTTCGTAAACTACGGTCGGGTCAGTATGTAAAACAAGCATAGCATAGAATATCAGTTTTTTTTGCGCGTAGTTCTAGAATTTTTAATTTGAGCAGGGAAAATGCGCAGGACCATCAAAGGATTTGCGAGAAAATGGCGGCCATGTGCAGACCACTGTTCCCAAAGGTCTATGGCTGAAGTTATTGAAGACTTATGTAGCTGTTGTTGCCTTTGTTATATAATTAGGGGGTCACCAGACTTGCCTGAACCTTGAGCGGACTTTGATGTTGTACATGTTTTTAAATTAACCGTTGCAAGATCAGCTCACATTTCGAGCTGATATAAAAAAAATATATATATCAAAGGTCTTCGGTTGAACAAAAAGAGGTTATACTTTCGCATAAAAACGCAACTTAACAAAAACAATTTAAAGCATGAGAAAATTTTTCTTGAAACACTTTCAGCTGTTCGAGTCTATGGGTCAGAAAATGTACAGCGATTAAATAGTGCAACGAAATTTACCCATGATTTTGAAACATTTTTAAATTTAAAGTACAAATTTCAATAAAAAAATATTTCTATAAATATAAATATAAAAACCCCATTTAAAGCTTTTTTATAGACCTTTTATAATTTAAAAACACAAAATTATAAAGCCATTAACTCGTGTTTGTTACACAACCCTGTCACGTGCCGCGTGGTCACCCCTTTTTCTGTGCTGACCATGAAAGTGACCACGGCCTACAAATGATTTGAGTGTCGTGCGTTCATAATTTCTTTTTGTCACCTTGACCAGTAAATATTTGACCCTTTGACCCGTGCTGCTGGTATTTAATTCAGTTTAACCGGGCAGTTGAGCTGAAGCATAAGATGCACCAATGAACACGAAGGACCGAAGTCCGAAGACTAAGCAAGAAGAAACTCAGTTGTCTTCAAATACGAAACTGTTTGTATAGGTAGCAAACGGAAGTAATAAATATCGAAACACAATGCAATGGCAAAGATACTCCCCGTAGGCTCTAAAAAAGGGATCTCTTCGAGGGTAATAATGGCAATAAATCTGCGGCTAAACGCAGTACGAATGCTGCTGTGAGAAAATGCCGTGAAAATTGAGCTAAAATATTAAGAAAATAATAAAAACTCTATTTTTATATTTTCTTCTTCATTTGGGTTCAATATCCCAAAGCCAGAATAGACAGACAGTTATTTAAAAGAGCCCTTTTCTTCTCAAACATATGCAAAACAATGCATTGTTTATATTATTTTGGGTTTTACCCGTAAATATATTAGGCAATTTGATGAGTAATGAAAATGGAATAAATAATTGATAGATTACCGTTAGTTTTAAGAAACTTTATTTAAAAAAACAAAAACAAATGAAAGTTACAATAACCTTATTTAAAGAAAATTATATTGAAGAGATTTATACCGATTTGTATGAGTATACCGATAAAATTAAGGTAGTCATTTAATACATTGAAGATGTGATAAAATGTAGCTCTACTATGTTTAGGTATTTACTTTTTAAGTGCATTTGTATTTATTTGATTTGATTTTATTACACAATGTCTTAGAAACATGGTTTTCTACATTTTGCAGTATGTTTTGGTTTTCTGTATTTTTAATTTTTTGAAGTCCGTCTGAATTGGTTTAACGCATTTTTATTTAGAAATGTTGCTCCATATTTTTTGCGTAATACTTTATTATCTTTTATTTACTTGTAATACAAATTTAAATAATCCCGACAATCCGGTCGGACGTACAGCCTATGTGAATAGATACAAACGAACCCCAAGCTACTGAAAGTAATGCGTTCGTGGCTACGACAAATACTTAAGACAAAGAATTTTCTGCGATCGTTCGTATTTTTTATGTTTGTGCATATTATTCATAGCTGGTGCAAGTAAAAATCAATCATAAATGCTGGTAATGCCGTTGTGTGTAGTTAGAATTGATGATGATAAACAGAGACCAGAAATAACTATTAACATTTATTTCCATTTGGTTTTTCACTGGTTGAGAGATATTTTTTATTTCAAAAAATATAGATCATTGGTTATATGAAAAAAAAAAACTTTATTTTAAATGAAAATTTTATTTTTTCTAAAATTTCGTTGTTTCCTACACCCAGAAAAAAATACTATATAAATAATAGTTTTTTACTATTAAAAATAATCAATAGGATAAATTATTATTTTAATCGGAAAATACCATTAAATACTAGAAAATACCATGACATTGCCATTGAGTTTATATGAAAAGATTTATTTTTTGTATACTATTAAATCAATAATTGTCCTATTGACCAATTTTAATGGGATTTGAGTGAATTTTTTTCTGGGTGTATCGTCCAAAAATATTTGTTAACAATTTTTTTCGAAATTTTTTGAACATTGTTATTGTTGATGATTTTTTTTGGAAAATGGTGATTTCGGACCATTGCGTTGTTTTTTAAATTACAAACATTTTTTTAACAATTTTTGTTTGGAAAATTTTCGAACATTGTTGTTTATGTCGAATATTTTTTTTTTTGATATTTTTGACCATTGCGAAATTGTCTACAAATTCTCCACTTCTTTTTCGAAAGTTTTAGAATATTGTTTTTTTCGAATACATTTATTTTTTGAAATTTCTTGAAAATTGGTGTTTTTGTTGACCAAACATTTTTTAACAATTTTATTTTTTCGATAAAAAAAGGTTTATTTTTGATTTTAACCTTTATTTCCATTTGGTTTTTCACTGGTTGAGAGATATTTTTGATTTCAAAAAATAAAGGTCTAGGGTTGAGAGTTACATGAAATAAAAACCTTTGTTTTAAATGAAAAATGTTTTTTTTTCAAAAATTTATTTGGTTCTCCGTTCAAAAATGTTTTTTATCAAATTTTTTTCGTAATTTTTCGAACATTGTTAATTTTGTTGATTTTTTTGAAAATGGTGATTTCGACCATTGCGATGTTTTTTTCTCCAAACATTTTTTTTACATTATTTTTTCGAAAATTTTCGAATATTGTTTATTTTTTGATATGTCGAATATTTTTTTTGTTGGAAAATTTGGACCATTGCGAAATTGTCCACAAGTTTTCCACTTTTTTTTTTCTAAATTTTTCGAATATTGTTTTTTTTTTTTTAATACATATTTTTTTGAAATTTCTTGAACATTGTGGTTTTTGTCGACCAAACATTTTTAACAATTTCTTTTTTTTCGATAAAAAAATGTTTTATTTTTGATTTTAACCTTTTTTTCTATTTGGTTTTTCAGATATTGAGATATTTGGTTGAGAGATATTTTTTATTTCAAAAAATAAAGATCATTGGTTATATGAAATAAAAACCTTTATTTTAAATGAAAATTTCGTTGTTTCCAAGAAATATCCAAAAAATAGTTTTTAACAATTTTTTTCGACATTTTTCGAATATTGTTATTTTTGAATAAATTATTTTTTTTTTTTGGAAAATGGAACATGGTGGACGATATAAACAACGCAATGGTCGAGCGTTGTTGATATCGTCCAAAAATTTTTTTTTACATATTGTTTTTATCGAAAATTTTTGAACAATGTGTTGCTATTTTAAAACGATTTTTATTAAAACATAAGTTTTTGATTTTAAATTTTCTAACAACTGATTTTTATTTTTTCATTTTTCCAGAAATAAATATCAAATATTATATTTAATATATATAAAACAAAACTAAATTAACTAAGTGGATATATGTAAAGTAGTTCCCACAAATGTTTTTATGTCGAATATATATTTTTTTTAGAAATTTCGAAAAGCTCTAATTTCAATATATATTTTTTATGTTATGTTGTAATGAAATTTACAAACACAAATTTTGACTTCGCCATTGATTTTCTCAAAATTTCGTTACGTATCACCCTATTATTTTTTCTAATTATATTAATATTATAATCATTATCATTTTTTTGCACGTAACATATTTTCTGATCATATTTCCTAACACATTGATTTTTTTTTTATTTCAACCACTGTTTAATTATTTCTGAAACAAGGTTAAAATCACTGTGATTCAATTGAAAATATTGAGAATCAACTGATAAACCATTAAAAATTAGAAAAAATGTCTTGATCCGTAACGAAATTTTGAGAAAATCAATGACAAAATCAAAATTTGTATTTTTATAATTTTCAACTTGAAGGAAGAAAAAAACAAGAAATCATGAAGATGTGATACACGATTGGAAAGGTAATTTAATTGTCTAAAACATGATTATATTTATTTATAAACAGATTATACTTTATAACCAATATACTAAACTAGGTTATGTCAGTCATATGCATTTCTTAATCACGATGTATCTTAAAATGGGTGTCAAATTAGATATTTTATTATTTAATATTTCCTCATTTTTTGAGTAATAGAATGTCCCCCTGAATTATAGACATAGGAACCAAACACCCTGTAAAAACCACTTATATCGTATACGAAATTCTTGTATTTTCGTTTTAAAATGAATTAGACAATTTTCTATCAGACATTGCTGTGAATAAACTCCTGATTTTTTATATATAACCTTTTGATACTGTTTCATTTTATGCAACAGTACTATCACAAAAAATAATAAAATAGTTGTCACTTCGTTTATTTTTTTCGGTTCTTCCAAGTCCATTGTCATTGACTTTCAATCAAAATAATCAAAAAACATCAAATCGAACAATTGAAAAATATGACTATGTTCCAATGCAAAACCCCGTATATGCAAATTTTTGGAGAACAAAAGTACGCAAAACGAAACATTTGTACTACGAAGGACCTTCTACCATCTACTATATCCAGCAAACTTTCCTCCACAAAGCCTGATCCAGCTTTTGTTGCCATTCTTATTCTGATTTTGCTATTATTGCCATTTTGAATTGAATATGGCATTTGAAATGCTGAATGGCAATGTAACGACCTTTTTGAAATCAATATCGAATCCTTGCCAACGAGGTGAGTCCTGCCGCCACTCTCGCTCTCTCTAATGCCAAATGCAAATTTTACCGAGTTCGTTTCTCTAACCAAGTGACAAACCAAACCAGCAATGCCACCGTCGAAGCCATCGATTGATTGCCGATCGAACAACGCCGGAAGGGTGCAAAGGATTTCGTGCATAATTTGCATAATTTAACAGAATTCGTTTCGATTCGGTTTTGGGTTGCGCATGCGCCGCCGTATAGCAGCAGGTCATTTGCATAACACTGGCTGGCTGTGCGTCGCTCGTTGCTCGTTGCTTGTGCCAATATTATTCAAATGGCTCTCAGGTTGAGGTCGTTTGCAAAAATTTGCATTAATTAAATATGCAAATGCGATCGAGTTGCCTCGGATTCACACTTACAACGCGTAGCCCTGGCGTTGTAAGAGGCGGCAGGATGTA
Organism: Dryomyza anilis; assembly: GCA_951804985.1. Classification (NCBI taxonomy): domain Eukaryota; kingdom Metazoa; phylum Arthropoda; class Insecta; order Diptera; family Dryomyzidae; genus Dryomyza; species Dryomyza anilis. The sequence goes on along the minus strand of OX638132.1, from coordinate 21,487,306 downwards.
ACAGGATGTTGTTGCCGGCAGCCTGCCTGGGTTGCTCACAGCTCTCAGTGCGTAGGGGCTGGTGTGGTGCGTGCGCAGTCGCAGACGTCGCAAAGGATCAATTAAAATATGCAAATTTTTAATGGCATTTATTGATTCACAAACACAGGCGCGTATAGTGCGTCGAAAATAAGCAGTTTTTATTTTAATTTTGCATTTCGGCGCAAATACAGAATTGAAATATATTTTTTTTGTTTTGTTTGTAATGCAAATTTAGTTTTTGCGTGTAAATAAAATTTTCCATTTGCAAAAATTTTGGCATTTTATAATAATATCTTTGTTAAGAAAGAAAAAAAAAACGCAGCTGTTACGCTTTAAGTGATGTTTGCCATTTTTAATATTTTCATTTTAAATTAGGGTCTTAAAATGCGGAAATTGCTTGGTTGGCATTTGGGAAAATTGCAAAATGAGATTTTTTTTATACTTTTTATGTATTTGAATTTTTAATTAAATTTTTTAACAATAATTTCTTCAAATAACAAAATTGTCCAATACGTAATAATTAATGAAATCATAATAGACAAATTTACAAAAATATTTTTTAATAAAAAAAAAATCAGAAAAATCATGGTTGAATTATATACAGGTTAAGTCATCTTTCAAAATTCAGTCGCCATTTACGTATTTTTGAAAACTGTTTGAAATATATCAAAATGTTTAAATACAAATTTCAAATCCTATATGAGCAAGTCCAAACCAAATCTCGTAGGATTTGCAACTCACTCTCCTCGATTTCAATGATATTTTGGCAACTGATAAAGAGTATCGAGATCTGCATTCACCATTTTTTTTCCGTCCACTATTTCCAAAGATATCACTTTTTCCAGAGATACAGTCCAAAGTTAAAAAATTGTCAATGATACCTATTGTATGGTGGTTCCTCTTGAAATATCCTTTGATGCTAGAAACATTGATAAGGTTTCGTTTTAAAACTAATAAAACAATCTTTTGAAAAATTCTTCTTAACATGAACATATGACCAATGGTCCTTGAACTTCGAATTGCATGTCCTTAAAAAAGTATTTAAAAACAAATCGAAATTTTTGTTGATTTTTTATAAGTGTTGAAGCTAAATTCCAAGATGGTATTTTGAAGGCAGCATATTTAAAAATCTCCCCATGAATCCTAGAGTACCTAAAAATCAGAATGCGTTCTTTTTTCATATATTTATCTTCGAGTTTTTTCGATATTTTCCATCATTTTTCGGCAAAAAATGATTTCGTCATATTAAATTTCGACATTTTTAGTTTTCGACATTTTGTTTTTCAACATTTTAGTTTTCAACATTTTTTTTTCGACATTTTGGGTTTTCGACATTTTTGTTTTCGACATTTTCAGGTTTCGGCATTTTTATTTTCTACATTTTTGTCGTCGGTATTTTTAGTTTCGATATTTTAAATTTCGACTTATCGTACCAGACCCCTCCAGAAGAACACCGCAGTGTATAACAAAAGTGAAAAAGTGAATTTGTGGTGTGAAATTTTAATAAATTAGCCAATTTCAAGTGCAAAAAACATAACCTTGAAAGAAAGTTAAAATTGATATTTAATTTTTGTATTTTTTAAAATTTTCTTATTGACATTCTCAGCATAGTGTATGCCAACTAACTGTCTAGATGAACTAACCTGTATATACTTCAACCATGAGAAAAATATTTGTATATCTAACAATTTGAAATCTATCTAGGCCTTTTATATAATAACGTGATGGTGACTTTCCGATAAACCATTTGACTAGCATTTTAAATTCGATCAATTAATGATACATTTTCGATAAGAAACTCTAAATATTTTGAAATTGAAAATGTGTGCTCTTACATATTCTTTTTTGTTGTAATAAAACCAAATTTTCTAAAGAAATAAAATTTGTTTATGGAAAATAAAAATTATTCCGATAAAAATTCTATTTTTAAAACGTTTTTTTATCATTGTAGATTATCGAAACAACAAAGTTTCCCAATAAACGAATTTAGAAATCATCAAGAAATTATTTTGTTGAATTTGGTCATCTTTTGAATTTCATTAAAAGAACGACTCGAGAAAAGAAGGTTTTATCCCACAAAATTCATATTTCTGATATAAACACATTTTAAAGTTATCTACAAATTAGTGCAAATCATTTAAATTAATTAATTATTACTCGGTCATCAATTGCAGATTTCTGCATTTACTCCAATTTAGTAAATCTATGTTAAGCATTGTAATATTTAAATTCTTTCAAAATGTTTTGTATTCCTAGGTATATGATTGAGAACTGATCATATTGTTTTTACCTTGTCATAACTTGATCAATTCCACGATTAACATGATTTGACCATAATCATTAACATGCTCACATTTTACTCAAAATTCATAACAAAACTTCTTTCTTATTGTTCTAAGGTCTTAAAATATTGGAAAGCCTTATTAATTTTAAATATTTTTCCCATTATATCAAAATCTAATCCATGTCAATTATTTTATTCTGAATTCTGCAAGACAATTTGAAATATTTTGATTATAGGGAAAGCAGAAATTTTTAATACAATCTACGTTAAAAATTAGAAATATTAATACAGTTTGTCTTAATAATGAAATATATGTAGGTAATATTCCTGGACTTACAAATTACGAATTTTTATTATATATTATTGTGATAATTTAGAATGTATACAGTTTTATGTAACGTGTATTAAAAAAGGTCTCTAATACAATCAATGAATTCGAAATGTTCGACATCAGCAAAATAGAATTTACATATTTCCTAAAAACAAAAAATTACATTTTTTTAGTGTCTTTAACATTTAAAATAGAACATTTTAAAATAAGAATGCAGAAATATATTTCGTATCAGACCGTAAATAGTATTCAGAAATATAAAAAAATAATAATTGTTAATAATTGTTAAAAAAAAACTTCTAACTTTCGTGTGAAATCGTGTGTGGTTTTGTTGGATATTTCTAGCCACAAAAGACGAAACCAAAAGGGCGAATTCGAAAAATTGAAAATGTTGTCATGCCAAAAGTGCGAATCTTTTCGTTTTTTTTGCCATAACTTTTTATTGGTATAAGATAAAATAGTGGTAACAAGGTAATAATTGTTTGTTTTTAAAGCATCTATTGATCACCATCATTGTTTTAAAATAATTTGTTGAATTTTTATTATTTACAAGAAATTTTTTTGTCAAATTATTTTTAAATAATGATGCTAATCGATAGGTGCTTTAAAATCAAACAATTAATGCCTTTACATCATTATATTATCTTGCACCAATAAAGAGTTATAGCAAAAAAACGAAAAGAATTGCCCTTTTGACATGAAAAGATTTTTGGACCTCTAGCTTATACAGTTCCCGAAATGTGGCGGCTTATCAGCCATTTATCTGTAAAACTAGTTTACGGACATTACGGACATCATTTGAAAGGTATAAGGATGATCTTTAATAAAACATATCATTTTATTTTTGTATCCAAAGGTTAGAAGTCATTATGACAAGATTTACATTTTGGAATGTTATTTCTCAAAAATCCATATTTTTAAAATTTTCAAATTGATTTGACATTTTTATTTTTAACTCAGAAACCTATACGAATACACCTCTGAAATTTAACACAAATTTTAAGAAGAAAATCAGCATTAACACATATTTTATTGAAAATTTTAATAATATGGGTTTTGTGAAAAAATCTTCCTATAATCTAGATCATGTGATAATGACCTTTAACCTTTGGATACAAAAATAAAATTAGATGCCATTTTAAAGACCATCTTTATACGTTTCAATTGATACCTCAATTGATCTAGTACGTCAACCAGTTTTTCAGATAAATGTAATTAAGTTAACCCACCTTTGTGAGTTTTTACCTATTTTTCAGTTTTTAAGCCACCATATTCCGGGAACCATAGAAGGTAGAGGTTAAAAATTTTGCAAATTTCTTATTTTAATATGAAAGAACACTCATACAAAATTTCAAAGAGGATGATGTTTAAAATTCTTATTTTTTTGTTGATTTTAAATGGAATATCCCATCTGTAACAACAGCTCTAGAATACAAATTCGGGTTTAATTTAATTTTTATTTTCGAAAAGTCCTCTATAAACAAAATACACTATTTTAAAAATTTTAAAATATCTTGAAATCGTTATAATCTTATTTATCAAAATTATTTTTTTTTATAAATTTTTTAAAATACTTTTTTGTTTATAGTATCAACTTCTTCTAAAGAAAATTCCTTTACACGCTCATTTCCATGCACAAGTCAGGGGAAATTCCAACGTTCTCGTTGGTCACATACTTCGCTATATCTCTTTTTTTTACCTAAAAAACGTGATTTTCCAAAGATATTTACATTTTTTATACAATTTTATTGGTGGAAAATGTTGCAAAAAATGCTTGTCGAACAGGAATTCCGCTTTTCATATCAAATACACACCCTTGAGCAGGCGCTCTCGATTTAAGGTCACTCTCTCTCTATTTTACTCATTTTCGTTTTTTGCGCTATAATTCGCTAAAAAAACGCAGCCGTCCTTTGGTCCTTCAAGCGATAGAGCGCGAGCGAAATGTGCACAGAGGGATGGTTTGAATTGGCTGCAGCATACAACCCCTTTCGCTGTTTCTAAAAAAGGAGCATATTACATCAACAGGATCCTGGCGATCTAGGTGCGCTCTTCGGTGTGCTCTCGCTTTTATGTGTGTGTGTTTTTTAAATAGATTTTTCATGTTTTTTAAGGAGAGGCGAGATTTTGTTTTTTAGCTTGTAATTTTTTAGAGAGTACGAGAGAGGGTTGAATACATTGGTTTTCAATGCAAGATCCTTGTGCAGATTTTTCCTATATTAACTGCGATTGCGGAAGAGTTGAATCAGTTTGCGCCGCATAGCCAAGCTTTACACATAACTGTATCTGTAGCTTCTTGTCTGAATTACGAGATCTTCTGGATACAATTATTCAAATACACCAACTGAACAACGAAAGATCGATCGACGATCATTTTTGTGGATTACTTAAAACAACGATCAATATTTTTTAATTTTCATTTATTTTTTATTAGTTTTGTGCTGTGCTGACTTGTGTTGCAAAAAAAAAAAAAAAAACATTTTAATTATTGCAAAAATTGTGAAAAATATATAAAAAAAATACTTTTTAGTTTGACTAAAAAATTTTACAAGTTTATATTTCATTGCAAAAAAAAAAAAAAAAACAAACAACGAAAAAATGTCAACACAAATGGACTTCATTATGCAGCTCTACATGATGAACCTAATGCAGCAACAGCAACAACTATTGCAGCAGCAGCAACAACAACAATCGCCCACCAAGGCGCAGGATATCAGCACCACGTCCAACACTCCCCAACCGAAAAGAACCCTAAAAATTCGCAAGCCACGAACTGTAGTAGTAGCCGTAGTTGTAGTCCCAATAGTAATGTTAGCTTTGTCCAGTCCAACAACCTCTATCCAACGGCACCTCTCCACGGAGCTGGTGCCATTCATCCATACTACGGCATGCAGCAAATGCTGCTCAACAATATTGCGGCGCCCATAACACCGGGCGGCAATAACAGCAGCGACATGTTGCTGACAACACATGCAGTACCAACATCAGCAGCAGCAGAAGCACATAGACGATGTGGAGGCGGTGGTGGATGAAGTGGACTATGAGCAGCCTTTGTCCAGCGTACACAGCTCTTCGGGCGAAACGAGCAGCAAGCTGAGCTCTAATCACGTATGACGATAATCGTCTAACGATATCGTTTAGACGATAGTCTTAATTAAGCAAACACGATAGCATTTTAAGGCTATCTTTTCAACGACGATCGTTTTAAAGTTACGTGATGAAAGCCCTGGATAGTCGAGTGTTCTGCAGTTGCTGCTGTTGTATGTGAGTTAAACAATAATTAAGCTAAGCACCAGTAACTAAAACCAAACTATTCTTAGATATTTCTGATGAGCGGTCAAACACGCACGTCTGGCTTAGGGGGCTGTTGCGCATTTGATGCATCTGCGTAACGCACGCTTGCAATGCACGCTCCGCCGGGCTAATAAGATTCAGCCACTGGACGAGACACTGTCGCTGCAACTGCAGCAGCAAGCGGAGCGTAACCAAAATAAGGCGACCAAATGCAACTCGATGTACCGGTCCCACTATGGCTATTCCGGATTTGCTTTGTAATTATTTAATTGTAATTATTTGTTTGTATTATAAATAAAAAAGTACATATTACATTTATTCCTATTTTTTCATTTTCCATTTAAATGTCAATAGATGCAATGTGTTAGTGTAAATTAAGTACATAGTCAGTTAATTTTATTAATAAAAATTATGCAATAAAAACAACTACAGCATTTAGTCAAATATGACAACATTTTTATTAGGACGGTCAGCAACTAAAATTTAATAAAATTCAACTACATGTTTATTAATTTTTAACGCAGTATTTTTTTGGGTGTATATTCCAAGTAACAATGCCAACCAGTAACTCGCCAGTAATCAGCCAGTTTTGTGTGTTACCATACTACACGCAGAAAAAAAAATCTCTCAAATCCCATTAAAATTGGTCAATAGGAAAATTATTGATTTATAGTATACCAAAAATAAATTTTTTCATGTAAACTCAATGGCAATGTCATGGTATTTTCTAGTATTTAATGGTATTTTCCGATTAAAATAATAATTTATCCTATTGACTATTTTTAATAGTAAAAAACTATTATTTATATAGTATTTTTTCTGGGTGTAGATTCTTGCCCGTAGTGTCACGGCAGTTTCAAAAAAAAAATATATTTTAGTCCTCTGAATAAAATGTCTTCAAATAGTTCCAAAATTGCCAGTGGTGTTACGCTGATTTCAAAAATAATAATAATTATTATTTGATCTCTGAAAATAATTTCTTCAAAAAGCATGAAAATAGCGAACAAATAGCGATGTTAACAATTTTCATTATTGACGAGGACGAATTTAGCATTTAGATTTGCTGAACACAAGAAAAAAATACACTTAAAAACCTGTTTCACTTGAACAACTATTTAATGAAAACAAAAAGCAAGTCGTTGCCTAAGAATTTGTGTGCCTCAAACGCCATTAAGGCGATTTCGAGAAAAACGATAAAGAAGATTTGCATTGCGTTAAAATAGGAGAAAAATTGCGATGCTAAATATCTCATATTTGATACGACATATCGAAAAACGGATAACGACATTAGAATTAGAATATATAATTCATTTATATCCAATTCCTAATTCCATTCACCACAAAATGGCGTTTGAGCCAAACAAATTCTCAGGTGACGTAGTATGTCTGTTGGTGAAAAATTAAAGGAGATTTTTTTAAGGTAGAACGAAAAGATGAATATTTTTTTAAAGAATATCAGAAAGTTAACAATAATAATTATTATTTGATCTCTGAAAATAATTTCTTCAAAAAGCATGAAAATAGCGAACAAATAGCGATGTTTACAATTTTCATTATTGACGAGGACGAATTTAGCATTTAGATTTGCTGAACACAAGAAAAAAATACACTTAAAAACCTGTTTCACTTGAACAACTATTTAATGAAAACAAAAAGCAAGTCGTTGCCTAAGAATTTGTGTGCCTCAAACGCCATTAAGGCGATTTCGAGAAAAACGATAAAGAAGATTTGCATTTGCGTTAAAATAGGGGAAAAATTGCGATTTGGAGCAAAGTCGATGCTAAATATCTCATATTTGATACGACATATCGAAAAACGGATAACGACATTAGAAATAGAATATATAATTCATATATATCCAATTCCTAATTCCATTCACCACAAAATGGCGTTTGAGCCAAACAAATTCTCAGGTGACAAATTGGTGAAAAATTGAAGGAGATTTTTTTTAAGGTAGAACGAAAAGATGAATCTTTTTTTAAAGAATATCAGAAATTTAACAAAAAAAATTCTTCAGTTTATGATATTTCTATATAAAATAATGTATATTTAAATAAATAAGCAAAAATAAATAGTTGTATTTGCACATCCGTATTTGAAGTGCCACGATAAATGCAAACTTTGTCAGATAAATCTACTTTGTGAGATTTTTAATTGTCGGTTAAAAGATATCAGATCAAATTTTTGAATTCCGTTTCTTACAGAATTGATTTTTTCTCATACAGATCTTTTTTATTTTTATATAATTTTTTTAATACTACGGAATTTTAATTATTTTATTTCAAGACAAATTAATGAATTTTAATATTTTTCATTTTTAATATTGTGAGATTTTTTATGCATATATGATTTATATGTGAAATTTTTTAGGAATGTCCCTCCGATTTGGTGGCAGATATTTGAGAGTTATTCCCGGCTACGATGTGGCGCGCAAAGCAGTACAAACCAAATTGTGTCATGCGCTGGGAAAATGTGAGTGGACGATAAATATGAAAAATAGGTCAGTTTGTTTAATGTTAGAGATAAAAAATTGATTATATATATTTCAATTTTTTTAGGTGATCTGGTGGATGTGTTAGCGCGCTCGTTGCATCTGACGATGCCACAGGAATTGAGACAACTGGGACCTACGCTCTGGCATGCCATAAAGACAATCATCACTGCTCAACAGAGTCTCTGTTGCCATAAGCGTTTTATAATTATCATACAAAAGTGAAATTAAAATTTGTTTACATTATTTTATATATGACAAAACAAATATTAAAACAACGTCAAAAAATTGATAATTTTGTATTTTTGTTATTTTGTCTTAGCCGCATTCGTGCGAGCTATATGAGGCTCATATGCGCCGCACAAATTTTGCTCGCACTCGTGCGACTATATTGAGCCTCAAATGCGACGCACACTATGTTTTTTCAGCACTCGTGCGAGCTATATGAGACTCATATGGGCATTTTCTGGGGTTCCGGACGGGACATTCGTACGCTTAAAACTTTAATATCTCGAAGGAAAATTGATGAATTTACTTGATTTTTTTTTTGGTGCATGTAGTATTTAAATAGTACTAAACATCAAAAGATATAAATAAAATAGTGGGAGTTCCGGACGGGACAAAAAAGGAAGTGCATGTCGAGGTTTATATGGAAATGCCAAAAAGTCAGCGAATTTTGCGTAATAATGATTTTTTTTTAAATATTTTAGAAAATAGTTCAAATCATGTGCTTTCTTTTTATATTTACACTTTGTTCCTAAATATTATAGTTCTTTCAAAATAAATCACAGACGGGACAAAAATTGCGCATGGAAATTATCAGTACGATTTTTATTCTAAAAATACTTTTTTCGTAAAATATATTTTTTTGAATTATCTCAGAACATAGCTCAGATAATTTATATTATTTTATATATACATTTTTTTTATATTTTTTATACTGTAGTTTACCTTTTTGGTACTCAAAGTTCCGGATGGGACAGCTGTCAAAAAATTTCCAGAATCACTAGGAAAATGATGTTTACATTTTTGGAAATGCCGAGGAAATTCAGTGGATTCAACTCTTTAAAAAAAGTACAGTTTACTCTGGTAATAAATGTATCTTTATGGTTCCGGACGTTTCCTTATACAAAAATCAAAAATGTTCCGTTATTTTAATTTGGATCATTATTTTTAACCTTTCGAAATATTTGTTTATTTTACCTGAAAAAACAGAATATAATATTTTGTATCTGTATGTCTTTAAAGTTAATTAATTTGGTTACTCAAAATACATGAAAAATGCGTATATTTACAAATCGCATAGTAACGTAACTTTATGAGTATTTTTTTATTCGTTACCGTTAACGGATTAGAAATTTCTTTTCAGAGATTAAGATTCAGATATTTAAGATTCCAAATCCATCTTTTTTTCAAAGATTTGAGCATTTTGAATTTTTTGGTCGTGGTTGACGTTTTTCTGGAAATGCCCATATGCGCCTCACACATTTTGCTCGCACTCGTGCGACTATATTGAGGCACATATGCATCTCATGCTACTGATTTTTAAAATTTTGTACGCACTCGTGCGACTATATTGATGATCAAATGCGACTCACAAATGCATCGCACTAGTGCGAGCGTATTGAGTCTCAATTGCGGACACACGATTGCTACTCTGTGCGCGTGCGACTTTTTTTTATCAGGCGTGCGCTCACTGTGCGGGCACAATGCGAGCATTTTGCTATCTGGGATGATACAGTGTAGCATAAAAAACAGAAATATTACTATAGAAAATATGCCAATATTTTTGTTATTTATAAATGTACATTTTATAAGAGGCCTTTACATTTATTTTATTTTGTGAGTATCAAAACTATAGTTTATAAATTCGAGATTCTACATATCGTTGCCAGAATCGGATTTCGTTGCAGCTATCAAAGGTAATCTCTTTCTTGATTTTAGATCGAGCGAGATTTTATATTCTTTCGTCCGCATCGCTTGAATAATACTATATTTTTTCTTAAAATATAATTGAAATTTTTATGTTATTGATTTTTATTTTATTGATTTTATTTTATTGATTTTAGTAGAATATATATTTTTTAGCATGGTTTTGATATACTTTTTCAAAGAGAATCTACATCTGTAAGACGTTATGCCAATCTTAAAGGCTATTAATTGAATAAACTGAATAGTTTGAAAAGAACAACAACAAATTGAAAACATAACACAGGCAATGATCATACGGACTGTTTCGGATATAGCCAAATATCCTCATCAGTGATCTATGTGTGATGACGTTCTGATAACATCAAATGTTCCGTATATATGAATACGGCGTGGTTGGGATTCGAACTCTTGTCGTCAGGAACGATGGGAGTTGGTAGTAAAAAGAGATGGGCATGTGAGCGTGATTCAGCGTGAATCACGCGTGATTGTGATTGCATCCTAATTTTGCTCATGTTATTGTGAGTGAGTGTGAGTAGCCCTTAAAATACCGTGAGTGTGCGTAAAAAAATCTCAATTTTAATTTTTTGCGATTTTTCGATATTTTTGCTGAACTCAGAACAAGTAGGACCACCCCTTGAACTCAGAAGGCTTCAGGAAAGCGACTACTCACTTTTCAGAACAATAAATCAAACCCTTTCTAACGACCGTCATATACCCACTCAACTCAGAATAGGTTTCAAGGTTCCAGTCAACAATTGATCTAACCCCTGCAAACCAGTCAATTTTTGTGGGGTCATGTCAATTTTTTTGATTGGTTTCATGGAAATGGATATAGAACTCAATTTTTTTTTAGTCATTTTTGAAAAAGGTGAATTTTCAATTTCAAATATACATGATAACTCTGTATTGACTTCCTTTTGTTTTTTAAGTTTAATAAGGGGTTCATGTGGGGATCCCGTTTTTATTCGAGTTATAAATGTAGTAACCAAAAAAATCGCTTCAAAAATAGTTTTTTCCCAAAGTCAATTCATCCCTGGTAAATTCTACACCGGACTATTTTTTTTTATTGATAATTCTTTTCCACAGATAATTTTTCCAGAGACAATTCTCAAAGATTTTACACTAATTGTTCAACGGAGAATTATTATTCGAGGCAATTTTTACGTTTTTATATGAAAAGCACATCGAAGGTCTTTCACATTGACATCTCCGTTAAAAATTGAAATATATTTTATTAAAATCCATAACATCATTATTGGGTTTTAAAGATGTAGGTTGTATTGGAGGTGCCACGCTCGGTCGACCAATCTCACCAACATTACAAATGAAATATGTATTTTTATAAATTCTGAAAACAATAGCAAAAAAACGTGATTTAGTGATTCACATGAATCACGCGTGATTGTGATTGAATCTTAATTTTACTCACGTGATTGTGAGTGAGTGTGAGTAGAGCAAAAAAGGCCGTGAGTTAGTGTGCGTGATTAGAAAAAATCTTTAGTGAGTGTGAGTCACTCACGTGCCCATCTCTAGTAGTAAAGCACACTAGGTGCTCGGCTACCGAACCACACAACCCTCACTCGTCTAATTTGCAGTTATGCATGTTCTATTTTTAGAAACAGGCTTTGTTGCAACAATTACGAATGGTGCCGAAGTTCGATAGAACGAATGCATTTGAGTAACGCATCGGTTCTGCTTTCAATGTTATTGCTATTATTTTCGGGTGTTCCTGTTTTGTAAATATTCGCAATCATGTTTTTGCATGTTTTTTTTTTGTTGAAGATGTTTAAAATATGGGAAAGGAAACCTTAATACAAAAACCGAAATTCTTTGATATTTTGCTCCAATCCGTGATCAAATTCTATTCATTTTAATAATTAATATGGAGTTTAAGCTGTTTGCCTACCTTCCAGGTTAAGTAAAATTAAGTAATAAGTAAAATTTTGTAAAGATTCTTGCAGCGAGAGCAAAAATGATATGGCAAGTGCAAGAACAACAGCAAGATTGCCTACTTGCCAGGTTACGATTTCAATTCCTGATTTAAATATTTGAATTATTTAAAACACCGATTAGTGAAAAAGTCCCTGGTACCATTTGACGACAATTTATATGAATAAAAGGTTAAAAAAGAAATAAACTATTTTTTATGTATAACAATATTAGATATATTAGGTACAATATTTTTCACATCCTGTTTGATACAATTTACAAAATTTAATTAATTTACATTTCATATTATAAAAAATAACAATCACAGTTAGATTAAGTTTTAGAAATACTTTTTTTTATTTGTTTTAATTAAATATCTTCATAGAAACGAAATTGTATAATATTACTCACTGAATTAAAAAAATTAATTATAATTCAGCAAATAATATTAGTTTCATTTCAAAAAAAAAAGAAAAATACCAAAATAATAAATATTAATTTAAAGAAAAAAAGTAATTCTGACAGAATTTTACAAAAACTTCTTCTAGACCCCAGTAGAAATTGTTTAAGGATCATAATCGAGTACTGAATACTGTACTGAATACTCATTGCATAGTTTTCTTGCCAGAACCCGACCGGTTGAACAACACATTCTGGTCATGATCCTAATTGGGAAAATGTCTACTAGAGGAGAGTAAAATAAAAATTTCTGTAAGAGTCACTTTTTCCAAGAATAAAATTGTGCTAAACTTATTGTCGGTAATATTGACGAAAAAACAGAAAAAATACTACCTAAAAATAGCCTCATATTTGAGAGAACGTTATCAAAGACACTGCTCTTTCTTTGTATAAAAAAGTATTCGAAAATAGCAAATTTTCAATTTTAATAAAAAGTCACTTCGAAGAATTCTAAAAGCCCATTTCCAAAATATATAACCATCGTATTACATTTTAGATAAATTTATGTTTTCGATAATATAACGAAAGTAACTTGAAGAATAATTTTCCGAGAGTAAGAGTACCCTCCACACGCAATTCGAAAAGTGACTAAGAACATCTGTTGTGCTAGTCAATGTTGTGCTAGTCAATGTTGTGCTAGCCAATGCAAGGTAATCACAGCCACCCGGTTTCCAACCTATTTTGCCATTTCAGGCCAACGGCTCTTCCGCCGTAGTACTGCCTCCCAACCCACTAAGTCATCGGAGCCAAATTTTTGGCATACCACGGTGCTTAGCTTCCGAAGACCGCCCACATTTGAGTCGATCTGTGCACTAAAAACCCACTTAACTAAAGCTGAATCTACCCAGTGCTAAGCTCACTCCTTGTGCTGTGATTTTTCCTGATATTCGGACTTGATGTTTGCGCCATATGTTGCGGAATTGGCAAACATAGGATTCTGCGCTGCTGCGGCGGCGGCGCCCAGCATATTGGCCATGTTGCTCATGTTGGCCGCCATGCCGCCGGGATACATGTTTTGATAGAAGAGCGGATTCTGCAACTGAAACAGAGCCATCAGGTGTGTCAACTGAAAGTTGGGCGCTCCATTTACGTCGGCGGTGGCGGCGGCGTTGGTGTGATTTTGAGTGTTGGCGGCCGGGTTAAAACTGGGCAAAAATGGTGGAAATGCAGCGGGCGCGGCAGCAGGCTGATGTTCGTGCGCCATTTCCAGCTTCAGACGCTTTGCATTGTTGACGTCAGCAGGCAGTTGCTGAAATAAAATAAGAAATTACTTACTGTTTACTGAAAATTGCCAAAACAAATCTTAAAACTTACGATTTTCTTTGGTGGACGTCCACGTTTGCGTGCCAAGAAGTGCTCGGCCGACAGCGAAGACAACGGCGTCGAAGAATTGTTGTTCAAGGCAGCAGGCTGCGGAGGTGACTCCTCCTCGCTGGAGTCCTTCTTGAACTGCTGATAGGCCTGCTCGCCGTCCAGTCGATCATGCTTGCGTTTGTGGCTGATCATCTGGCTGCTCGAGTGCAAAATGTAATTGCAGTTGTCGCGCACACAGTGAATGTGATTGCAGACACTGGAGAATTTGCACTCCTCGAAGGGACAGACCTCAGTTTTCAGAATCTTCTTGAAGCCGTCCTGCGTCAACTGAAAGTCCTTCAGGTGATACGACTTGTGTTTGTCTGCAAAGACATAAAAAATAATAGGAAAATAATTAAAAAGCTGTTGCAATGCGTTGTGCAATGGGAAACTCACCCATATCGGCCTTGTTTTTGAACGTGTGCTGGCAACCCTCGCGGCAACAGTGATAATGCGACGTCTTTTTGCCGTAGAACGGACAATCGTCGATCTTGCAGTTTTCGTGCGCCCGAAAACGCCTAAAGCCCTCCTGCACGATCTCAGAGTTCTTGCGATGAAAGTTCGCGTGCATTTGCACATCACTCGTGCTCACGTACACCTTGGGACAGTCCTCGTAGACGCAATGGTAGTGCGTCTGCTTCCAGTTGTAGGCGCAGCCGGCACCATACGATGGCGCGCAATCGTCGGCGGCACTGAAGCGAGCAAAGCCCAACAGCAGACTCTCCTTGCGCTTCTTGTGCCACTTGAGGTGCCGTATGATGTCGTCCTTCTTGCTGAGGATTTTTCCCTGGCACGGCGCATCGAAGCAGTGAAAATGCTCGCGTAAATTCTCCTGCCGACACAGCACATTCTCGCACTCCAGATACGACGAGTACTTCTTCAGATGCTTCAGATTCTCCTCGTTCTGCAGAAAGGCGTCTAGGCTGGAGGCGGTAGTGAGTTGTGCGCTGGCGGCGGTGTTTGCAGCAACCGCAGTCGTCGCATGTTTCGTCTCAAAGCCCAACAGCTGCTC
Source organism: Dryomyza anilis (assembly GCA_951804985.1). Lineage (NCBI taxonomy): Eukaryota > Metazoa > Arthropoda > Insecta > Diptera > Dryomyzidae > Dryomyza > Dryomyza anilis. Next base: position 21,472,203 of record OX638132.1, on the reverse strand, counting down.
GCTGGATGCGGGTGGCGTCAACATGGCGTTGAACTGGGACGGAGGCGAAACATGCGCCTGCTCACTGTCGCTGTTGTTCGTGGAGCTAATGTGGGTGGCACTGCTGTCCTTGTAACAGAGAGCGAGTGGCAATTGGGTGTCGCAGCCGCTGAAGGACGAGTCAGCTGGCTGTTTGAGCGGCGTGTATGGCTGTAAAAAAAGGAAGACATTTTAGATTATTGAAAATGTATAATAAAAAATTCATTAAACTGATGTATTAAATGAGACAAATAATATAACAGCGCATTGCTTATAAGAACTATTTATAAATTTCTTCATTAACTTGATGAATTTTTCACCAACGAATCGCCGTTCATCATTTTGATGAATATGATATAATTGATGAATATTACATGGAAAAATAACACATTATACGAAACTCACCATATGCGACGACTCCAACGAATCGGTGCTTTCCAAAGCCTGCATGCCGGAGGAGTACATAAACAGTTTGCTGCTCGTTTCGCCCGAAGAGCTGTGCACGCTGGACAAATGCTGCTCATAGTCCACCGCCTCCACATTGTCTATGTGCTCCACCATCTCCTCTTTAATATTAGTATAACCCAGTACCCGCCCCACTGCCGCCCCATGATGATCATCAGCAACAACTTCTGAGATGTCCTGCTCCATGTTGAGCGGCGCTGGACTCTTTTCGGTCGGTGTCGATGTCACTGTGGATGATTGCAAGAAATTGTTAACTAAGGAAAAACGGTGCGACAAGCTGTCAGCAATATTGCTGCTGCCCACAGTGCATGTTGCTGCTGCTGCGGATGCTGCTGATGTTGGTACTGCATGTGTTGTCAGCAACATGTCGCTGCTGCTGCTGCTGTTATTGCCGCCCGGTGTTGTGGGTGTCAACAGCGTGGTGGGCGCCGCAATATTGTTGAGCAGCATTTGCTGCATGCCGTAGTATGGGTGAATGGCACCAGCTCCGTGGAGAGGTGCCGTTGGATAGAGGTTGTTGGACTGGACAAAGCTAACATTACTATTGGGACTACAACTACGGCTACTACTACAGTTCGTGGCTTGCGAATTTTTGCGTTTTAGGGTTCTTTTCGGTTGGGGAGTGTTGGACGTGGTGCTGATATCCTGCGCCTTGGTGGGCGATTGTTGTTGTTGCTGCTGCTGCAATAGTTGTTGCTGTTGCTGCATTAGGTTCATCATGTAGAGCTGCATAATGAAGTCCATTTGTGTTGACATTTTTTCGTTGTTTGTTTTGTTTGCAATGAAATATAAACTTATAAAATTTTTTTAGTCAAACTAAAAAGTATTTTTTTTTTTATATATTTTTCACAATTTTTGCAATTATTAAAATGCTTTTTTTTTTTTTGTTTTTTTGCAACACAATTCAGCACAGCACAAAACTAATAAAAAATAAATGAAAATTAAAAAATATTGATCGTTGTTTTAAGTAATCCACAAAAATGATCGTCGATCGATCTTTCGTTGTTCAGTTGGTGTATTTGAATAATTGTATCCAGAAGATCTCGTAATTCAGACAAGAAGCTACAGATACAGTTATGTGTAAAGCTTGGCTATGCGGCGCAAACTGATTCAACTCTTCCGCAATCGCAGTTAATATAGGAAAAATCTGCACAAGGATCTTGCATTGAAAAACCAATGTATTCAACCCTCTCTCGTACTCTCTAAAAAATTACAAGCTAAAAAACAAAATCTCGCCTCTCCTTAAAAAACATCAAAAATCTATTTAAAAAACACACACACATAAAAGCGAGAGCACACCAAAGAGCGCACCTAGATCGCCAGGATCCTGTTGATGTAATATGCTCTTTTTTTAGAAACAGCGAAAGGGGTTGTATGCTGCAGCCAATTCAAACCATCCCTCTGTGCACATTTCGCTCGCGCTCTATCGCTTGAAGGACCAAAGGACGGCTGCGTTTTTTTAGCGAATTATAGCGCAAAAAACGAAAATGAGTAATATAGAGACAAAGAGAGTGACCTTAAATCGAGAGCGCCTACTCAAGGGTGTGTATTTCATATGAAAAGCGGAATTCCTGTTCGACAAGCATTTTTTGCAACATTTTCCACCAATAAAATTGTATAAAAAATGTAAATATCTTTGGAAAATCACGTTTTTTAGGTAAAAAAAAGATATATAGCGAAGTATGTGACCAACGAGAACGTTGGAATTTCCCCTGACTTGTGCATGGAAATGAGCGTGTAAAGGAATTTTCTTTAGAAGAAGTTGATACTATAAACAAAAAAGTATTTTAAAAAATTTATAAAAAAAAATTAATTTTGATAAATAAGATTATAATGATTTCAAGATATTTTAAAATTTTTAAAATAGTGTATTTTGTTTATAGAGGACTTTTCGAAAATAAAAATTAAATTAAACCCGAATTTGTATTCTAGAGCTGTTGTTACAGATGGGATATTCCATTTAAAATCAACAAAAAAAATAAGAATTTTAAACATCATCCTCTTTGAAATTTTGTATGAGTGTTCTTTCATATTAAAATAAGAAATATGCAAAATTTTTAACCTCTACCTTCTATGGTTCCCGAAATATGGTGGCTTAAAAAGTGAAAAATAGCTAAAAACTCACAAAGGTGGGTAAACTTAATTACATTTATCTGAAAAACTGGTTGACGTACTAGATCAATTGAGGTATCAATTGAAACGTATAAAGATGGTCTTTAAAATGGCATCTAATTTTATTTTTGTATCCAAAGGTTAAAGGTCATTATCACATGATCTAGATTATAGGAAGATTTTTTCACAAAACCCATATTTTTAAAATTTTCAAAAAAATATATGTTAATGCTGATTTTCTTCTTAAAATTTGTGTTAAATTTCAGAGGTGTATTCGTATAGGTTTCTGAGTTAAAAATAAAAATGTCAAATCAATTTGAAAATTTTAAAAATATGTGTTTTGAGAAATAACATCCCAAAATGTAAATCTTGTGCTAATGACTTTTAAGCTTTGGGTACAAAAATAAAATTATATGTTTTATTAAAGACCATCCTTATACCTTTCAAATGATACCTTGTACGTAAACTAGTTTTACAGATAAATGGCTGATAGCCGCCACATTTCGGGAACTGTATAAGCTAGAGGTCCAAAAATCTTTTCATGTCAAAAGGGCAATTCTTTTCGTTTTTTTGCTATAACTCTTTATTGGTGCAAGATAGTATAATGATGTAAAGGCATTAATTGTTTGATTTTAAAGCACCTATCGATTCGCATCATTATTTAAAAATAATTTGACAAAAAAATTCTTTTCTTGCAAATGATAAAAATTCAACAAATTATGTTCAAGCAATGATGGTGATCGATAGATGCTTTAAAAACAAACAATTATTACCTTGTTACCTCTATTTTATCTTATACCAATAAAAAGTAATGGCAAAAAAAACGAAAAGATTCGCACTTTTGGCGTGACAACATTTTCAATTTTTCGATTTCGCCCTTTTGGTTTTGTCTTTTGTGGCTAGAAATATCCAACAAAACCACACACGATTTCACACGAAAGTTAGAAGTTTTTTCTTTTGTTAACATATTAACAATTATTATTATTTTTTATATTACTTAATACTATTTACGGTCTGATACGAAATATATTTCTGCATTTTTATTTTAAAATGTTCTATTTTAAATGTTAAAGACACTAAGAAATGTAATTTTTGTTTTTAGGAAATATGTAAATTCTATTTTGCTGATGTCGAACATTTCGAATTCATTGATTGTATTAGAGACTTTTTTAATACACGTTACATAAAACTGTATACATTCTAAATTATCACAATAATATATAATAAAAATTCGTAATTTGTAATTCCAGGAATATTATCTACATTATATTCCATTATTAATACAAACTGTATTAATATTTCTAATTTTTAAAGTAGATTGTATTAAGAATTTCTGCTTTTCCTAAATTCAAAATATTTCAAATTGTCTTGCAGAATTCAGAATAAAATAATTGACATGGATTAGATTTTGATATAATGGGAAAAATATTTAAATTAATAAGGCTTTCCAATATTTTAAGACCTTAGAACAATAAGAAAGAAGTTTTGTAATGAATTTTGAGTAAAATGTGAGCATGTTAATGATTATGGTCAAATCATGTTAATCGTGGAATTGATCAAGTTATGACAAGGTAAAAACAATATGATCAGTTCTCAATCATATACCTAGGAATACAAAACATTTTGAAAGAATTTAAATATTACAATGCTTAACATAGATTTACTAAATTGGAGCAAATGCAGAAATCTGCAATTGATGACCGAGTAATAATTAATTAATTTAAATGATTTGCACTAATTTGTAGATAACTTTAAAATGTGTTTATATCAGAAATATGAATTATGTGGGATAAAACCTTCTCTTCTCGAGTCGTTCTTTGAATGAAATTCAAAAGATTACCGTCCCAGTAAACAAATTAAATTCTTGATGAAATCGAAATTCGTTTATTGGGAAACTTTGTTGTTTCGATAATCTACAATGATAAAAAAACGAAAAAAAAACGTTTTAAAAATTGAATTGTTATCGGAATAATTTTTATTTTCCATAAACAAATTTTATTTTTTTAGAAAATTTGGTTTTTTGACAACAACAAAAAAATATGTAAAGAGCACACATTTTCAATTTTAAAATATTTAGAGTTTCTTATAAAAAATGTATCATTAATTGATCGAATTTAAAATGCTAGTCGAATGGTTTATCGGAAAGTCACCATCACGTTATTATATAAAAGGCCTAGATAGATTTCAAATTGTTAGATATACAAATATTTTTCTCATGGTTGGCATACACTACGCTGAGAATGTCTATAAGAAAATTTTAAAAAATACAAAAATTAAATGTCAATTTTAACATTATTTCATGGTTATGTTTTTTGCACTTGACATTGCCTAATTTATTAAAATTTCACACCACAAATTCACTTTTTCACTTTTGCTATACACTGCGGTGTTCTTCTGGAGTCCATAGACTGCTTGGAAATTACCAATGTGTTGTAATTTATTTATTTTAAAATTTTGAGTTTCAATTTTTTATGAATTTGTAAACAAAGCATTTATGTTTTGTTTTAAATTTTTCGTAATGAAATGTTGAGTCTTTCAAACAGTTTTCAAAAATACGTAAATGGCGACTGAATTTTGAAAGATGACTTAACCTGTATATACTTCAACCATGATGTTTCTGATTTTTTTCTTCTTAAAAAATATTTTTGTAAATTTGTCTATTATGATTTCATTAATTATTACGTATTGGACAATTTTGTTATTTGAAGAAATGATTGTTAAAAAATTCAATTAAAAATTCAAATACATAAAAAGTATAAAAAAATCTCATTTTGCAATTTTCCCAAATGCCAACCAAGCAATTTTCGCATTTTAAAACCCTAATTTAAAATGAAAATATTAAAAATGGCAAACATCACTTAAAGCGTAACAGCTGCGTTTTTTTTCTTTCTTAACAAAGATATTATTATAAAATGCCAAAATTTTTGCAAATGGAAAATTTTATTTACACGCAAAAACTAAATTTGCATTACAAACAAAACAACAACAAAAAAATATTTCAATTTGGCATTTGCGCCGAAGTGCAAAATTAAAATAAAAACTGCTTATTTTCGACACACTATATGCGCCTGTGTTTGTGAATCAATAAATGCCATTAAAAATTTGCATATTTTAATTGATCCTTTGCGACGTCTGCGACTGCGCACGCACCACACCAGCCCCTACGCACTGAGAGCTGTGAGCAACCCAGGCAGGCTGCCGGCAACAACATCCTGTTACATCCTGCCGCCTCTTACAACGCCAGGGCTACGCGTTGTAAGTGTGAATCCGAGGCAACTCGATCGCATTTGCATATTTAATTAATGCAAATTTTCGCAAACGACCTCAACCTGAGAGCCATTTGAATAATATTGGCACAAGCAACGAGCAACGAGCGACGCACAGCCAGCCAGTGTTATGCAAATGACCTGCTGCTATACGGCGGCGCATGCGCAACTCAAAACCGAATCGAACCGAAACGAAACGAATTCTGTTAAATTATGCAAATTATGCACGAAATCCTTTGCACCCTTCCGGCGTTGTTCGATCGGCAATCAATCGATGGCTTCGACGGTGGCATTGCTGGTTTGGTTTGTCACTTGGTTAGAGAAACGAACTCGGTAAAATTTGCATTTGGCATTAGAGAGAGCGAGAGTGGCGGCAGGACTCACCTCGTTGGCAAGGATTCGATATTGATTTAAAAAAGGTCGTTACATTGCCATTCAGAATTTCAAATGCCATATATTCAACACAAAATGGCAATAATAGCAAAATCAGAATAAGAATGGCAACAAAAGCTGGATCAGGCTTTGTGGAGGAAAGTTTGCTGGATATAGTAGATGGTAGAAGGTCCTTCGTAGTACAAATGTTTCGTTTTGCATACTTTTGTTCTCCAAAAATTTGCATATACGGGGTTTTGCATTGGAACATAGTCATATTTTTTCAATTGTTCGATTTGATGTTTTTTTGATTATTTTGATTGAAAGTCAATGACAATGGAACCGAAAAAAATAACCGAAGTGACAACTATTTTATTATTTTTTGTGATAGTACTGTGAAAATAATATTTCGCATGAAATTGTATTTTTATATAATTTGCATAAAATGAAACAGTATCAAAAGGTTATATATAAAAATCAGGAGTTTATTCACAGCAATGTCTGATAGAAAATTGTCTAATTCATTTTAAAACGAAAATACAAGAATTTCGTATACTATATAAGTGGTTTTTACAGGGTGTCGATGTCAAAATTTAGTGGAATTATTCTATTACTCAAAAAATGAGGAAATATTAAATAATAAAATATCTAATTTGACACCCATTTTAAGATACATCGTGATTAAGAAATGCATATGACTGGCATAACCTAGTTTAGTACATTGGTTATAAAGTATAATCTGTTTATAAATAAATATAATCATGTTTTAGACAATTAAATTACTTTCCAATCGTGTATCACATCTTCATGATTTCTTGTTTTTATTCTTCCTTATGTTGAAAATTATAAAAATAGAAATTTTTATTTTGTCAGTGATTTTTTCAACATTTCGTTACGGTTCAAGACATTTTTTCTAATTTTTAATGGTTTATCAGATGATTCTGAATATTTTCAATTGAATCACAGTGATTTTAACCTGGTAAGAAATGTTGCAGAAATAATAAAACAGTGGCGGATGGTGGTTGAAATAAAAAAAAATCAACATGTTAGGAAATATGATCAGAAAATATATAATGTCCAAAAAAATGATAATGATTATAATTTCATTAAATGTTCAAAATTATTTATCGATTATTTCGATATTTATTTTATTTCAAACATAAAATTACAATACTGTTTAAATATTTCTGCAGCATTTCTTACCAGTTTAAAATTACTGTGATTGGTAAAATAATACTGGCAATGAACTGGTCTATCATTATAAATTAGACAAAAGAATGGGGTGATCCGTAACGAAATTTTGAAAAAATCAAAGGCAAAGTCAAAATTTGTTTTTTTGTAAATTTCATTACAACATAACATACAAAAATTGTATTGAAATTAGAGTTTTTTGATACCAGATTCTGTACTTCGCACATTTTGACATGCACACTTTTGCGACTTATAAATTTTTTGACTTTCACATGTAATTTAGTAGAAAGAAAATTCTGAAATGGTGGAAAATGTTGAAAATACCAAACTGGATTTAGCCATTTTTGATTCCCATGGATTTATTTGTTTTATCAGTCTTTATGAATACTGAAACGAAGAATATAAAATGAATGAAAAATTGATACATAAGAGTTTTATTTATGCCTATATGCAAATGTATTTGTTTTTACTACATTTATGTATTTATTTTTGTAAAGAAACTACTACATAAATATCAGAGTCCAGAGATAAAGGTTAACCTTTTCGGAGATTCCTGAATAACTCTCACTGAATAACATTTATTAAATAAATCAGCGAGAAACCAAAATTAAAAAAAAAAAAACAGAATTCTGAAAGAAACCTTTATTATTGAAAATTTTCGGTTTCGATTTGCGGAAACCTTTATAAATTGTTGTTTGTTTTTCGACCTAAAATAGAGTTATTGCAAAAATATTGTTTTTGCGGGCTCAAGGTCTTGCCAGATACTAAGTGCTATGTACTGGGAGTGAGCATTTAGTTCATTGCACAATATGATCTTATAGGCTCTGCTATGCAGAAATTGTGCAAAAGACCGCTGATGAGAAAGCTTGGCAGCTTCCAAAACAGCTGTACGGTCAGCCAACAACTTTTTGTTTTTGTCAATTGTTATTTGTTTCACTTCCCAGTACATAGCACTTTGTATCTGGAGCCCGCAAAAACATTATTTTTTCAGAAACCTTTATTTTTGAAAGTTTTCGGTTGCGGTTGAACAGCGAGAGATAGAAAGCTTAACAAAATATATCTCTCATTAATAATTTTTGAGAAGCTGAGAATCGTTGATGCAAAATTATTTTTTCAGATGACTCCCAATATTCCTGGAGGACTTTTGATTAAAAATTTTAGTTTATATTTATTTCCATATACCCTAAAATTTATTGCCAAAATTAAAAAATTAAACATTTTTTTTTTCGACAAAAAAATTGATAAAAAATGTTTGGTTGATAAAAACTAATTTTCAAGAAACTATTATATTAAAATTGTCTTACGAAACAAAGTATATATTATTTTTAAACGAATACAATTTCATTTTTACTGAAATGAAGAATATTATAATTTTCTCAAAATGACACAGAAAATTAGTACAACAAACAGTTTTCTGTGGAAAATTATTATGTTTCAAACTTTTAGACGAAAATTGGAGATTTTTCTTAAAATAGATTTTTTACAAAATTATATTTCGTTGCGTTTATGTTTTGATATATGTCATTTGTAAATTTGTTGAAGAAAATTTAAAATAATTACTCTATAATGATATACTATATAAGGTTATTGTAACTTTCATTTGTTTTTGTTTTTTTAAATAAAGTTTCTTAAAACTCACAGTAATCTATCAATTAATTATTCCATTTTCATAACTCATCAAATTGCCTAATATTTTTACGAGTAAAACCCAAAACAATATAAACAATGCATTGTTTTGCATATGCTTGAGGTGAAAAAGGGCTCTTTTAAATAACTGTCTGTCTCTTCTAGCTTTGGGCTATTGAACCCAAATTAAGAAGAAAATATAAAAATAGATGTTTTATTATTTTCTTAATATTTTAGCTCAATTTTCACGGCATTTTCTCACAGCAGCATTCGTACTGCGTTTAGCCGCAGATTTATTGCCATTATTACCCTCGAAGAGATCCCTTTTTTAGAGCCTACGGGGAGTATCTTTGCCATTGCATTGTGTTTCGATATTTATTACATCCGTTTGCTACCTATACAAACAGTTTCGTATTTGAAGACAACTGAGTTTCTTCTTGCGTAGTCTGCGGACTTCGGACCTTCGTGTTCATTGGTGCATCTTATGCTTCAGCTCAACTGCCGGTTAAACTGCCCGGTTAAACTGAATTAAGTACCAGCAGCACGGGTCAAAGGGTCAAATATTTACTGGTCAAGGTGACAAATAGAAATTATGAACGCACGACATTCAAATCATTTGTAGGCCGTGGTCACTTTCATGGTCAGCACAGAAAAAGGGGTGACCACGCGGCACGTGACAGGGTTGTGTAACAAACACGAGTTAATGACTTTATAATTTTGTGTTTTTAAATTATAAAAGGTCTATAAAAAAAAGCTTTATTGGTGTATTTTCTTTTATATTTCTACAAATATTTTATTATTGAATTTTAAACATTAAATTTAAAAATGTTTCAAAATCATGGGTAAATTTCGTTGCACTATTTAATCGCTGTACATTTTCTGACCCATAGACTCGAACAGCTGAAAGTGTTTCAAGAAAAATTTTCTCATGCTCTAAATTGTTTTTGTTAAGTTGCGTTTTTATGCGCAAGTATAACCTCTTTTTGTTCAACTTAAGACCTTTGATATATATATAAATTTTGTATATAAGCTCGAAATGTGAGCTGATCTTGCAACGGTTAATTTAAAAACATGTACAACATTAAAGTCCGCTCAAGGTTCAGGCAAGTCTGGTGACCCCCTAATTATATAACAAAGGCAACAACAGCTACATAAGTCTTCAATAACTTCAGCCATAGACCTTTCGAAACAGTGGTCTGCACATGGCCGCCATTTTCCCGCAAATCCTTTGATGGTCCTGCGCATTTTCCCTGCTCAAATTAAAATTCTAGAACTACGCGCAAAAAAAAAACTGATATTCTATGCTATGCTTGTTTTACATACTGACCCGACCGTAGTTTACGAAGTTGTTGGGTTTCGTGCTGGCCTTTCGCTCGCTATGGATTTACGTTGATTTCGATAAAGGGGTCCATAAAGGATGACAGTCTTGCAGTCTTGCATAATTTAAATATTTAAAGCGCGGAGACAAAAAAAATTGATGTCCAAACCGGTTACAAAAATCATCTCGCGCACGTTTGATGCGGCATTTCGGCTTTTTGTTATTGTCCGGGTCCAGTTGCGGAAGCAATCATCCCTTTGTCTGGATTTTATTGTTGCTTTTGTCGTTGTTCTTAAACTTGCGCTTTATACGTAGATGTTTTCGTGGTTCATTTCTTGTATAAAGCAGCATATTTCATGGGAATGTATTTTTTTTTTAACTGCAAAGATCATTTTTGTCTTTGATTTTTTTTTACATTTATCTAAAATATACGTTATTCTGAATATTTTCAGCTGTGCATTATTTAAAAAATATGTTCAAGATCAAGTTTTTTTAATTTAAAATCATTCAACATAAAAACCCAGGAAACCAAACGATAATTTTATTATATCGAAACGATATCATTTATAGGCTCAAATTGTCGTTTTCGATAGTCTATAATGATACGAAAACGATAGGGTTTTCGATAAAAACGAACCTGTCTAAAACGATATCGTTGTTTTTGTCATTATAGATATCGAGATGATATCATAAATGGATTTATTTTCGATAAACAAATTTTATTTGATCAGAAAATTTTATTTTTCGCCAAAAATTATAAAGAACACGCAATTAAAATTTCAAATTTATCATTATTTATCGTATTTAAAAATTGTCGTCAAATGGTTTGTAGGGAATAAACGAAATAAAGTCGACTTTAAAAATGCTTTTTTGAATATTTTCTCATTTATGGTCAAAAGTCGAATTTATTACTTTTAGTGATTAGGCTGATTCACTTTTTTTTTCAAAATGACCCCCATCCACTAAAAAATTACAAAATCATAGATACTAATTGTTGTTTTTATTATTAAAATTATGATTGGCACGCGCTTTAATCCAGCTTCACCCTTTTCTAACCTATAATCCGTAACCTGTTTTAAAGGCTTGACCACTTAACGTACTTATTGCCCTTCTTATGAATTTTCTGCTTCCTTGGCATGCGCTACCTGGCACACGTTGACCACTCACTTCAGCCAAATTAATGACTTTTTCCATTCATCCCCTTGACAGCATCATTTGTTGACCATTTAAGAAATCTTCATCTTCACACTTCACACTTTGTTTTGTTTGTTCGACAAACGAGCCTACATTAGCATCCCTAATGATCAATGACCACCGGACATTCGGACTCTTCGGAGGGTGCCATATCTTCGAATCTATACAAATCCTGTTAGCAGGACGTGTGCGACTTATGAAGCCGATCATCTTTTGCCTTTGAATAGCTAAGAAAGACCCGTGGTCAATCACATTAGTACCTGGTGCAAATATTAGCGAAATTCTGTTTGCATTATGTCAGGGGCCAGTATTTTAAGGGATGATAATGATGATTACCTAAAAATGACATAAATATCATCAAAAATGTCATGATATTTATATAAAAACTAGATGGAAATGATATTAAGTGCCAATCTCATGTTGTTATGCAAATAAAATATATATAATTGGCCAATATATATAATTGTTTTTTTTTTTTGATTTTTTTAGACAATTTTTTATCTATTTTATTTGAATTTAGGTTCTATGTTAAAAAACGAAAATTTGTTTATGGTTATTCAGAGCATAGACCGCACTAACAATCAAAAAATTTTTTTTTTCTAATTTATCTGCTTTTTAAAATAATTGCTGTGTCCTTCATTTCGGTACTCTGTTATAAAATAAATTTTGAATTTAAATTCTTATACCTTTAATTTGAAAATATCACTACAACATATTTACAGTATGCTTATTGCATACTCAGATTTTACCTATAACGTTTTTGCAAACAAAAAATAAAGTTTCAACAGCTATTTTTCAGTAATTTATATGTAAAATATAGGTACATTTTAAAATTTTTCAGATTCTGTCGGTAACTATTTTGTTAGAGATTTGACAATTTTTTTATAGTCCTTGAGACAACTGATGAAACTTATAAGAAACTTCTGCCCTATCACGTGAGGTTTACGACGTATATGAAAATAAAGGTCCTAAAGTGACCGCAATATTACCGTTGGTTTATTGAGAAAGCTGTAGTAGTTATGAATTTGTTGTCTGAGAACAAAATGTAGACACTATCCAAGGCTTCATATCTGTAGTCCATATTAAATTTCTATTTCGTTCTTTTAATACCAATATTAATGATTTTCAAAGGATCAATCTACATAATTGACTAATTTCATATTAAAGAGTTGCAAATGTATCATATTGTCCATGGATAAAATATTCAGCATAAAAAAACATAAAAAGTGGCCAAATATGTCAAAGCCGTACGAGCTATAGTTTCTCTAATACTGAGCACTGCAAAGTATTTTTTTATTTTATATGAAACTGCAAAATACTAAAGTTTTTCGTAGCTTAAAATCGAATGTTCCTTTATCGGTCCCAAGGATTTGGCATTTTTTTAATATTCTGAATTTGTAAAAAATTTTATCATACTATAAAATTATGTTCTATCACGTTAGGATTTCGAGCTATTGACCCCCAAATATCTGGTAAATCCTTAATTTTTATAAAAATATTTCTGGAAAACGGTATTAGATATGGATTTCTTGACTGAAAACCAAATATAAGCATTCACCTAAGGATTTTTTTCTGTAGTTCATTTTATCTTTTTTTATCTTTTTCTATCTCGTCCTTAAACCATCAATATTAAAGATTTTCAAAAAATAACTGCAGTTAATTGGCTAAATTTATATGAAGAATTAATAAATGAATCATTATGTTTTTGGGAAAAATATTAAGCACATCAAAACAGTAGAAATTGTCATGGAAGTCAAAGCCATGCGAGTTATGGTTTCTATTATAATATACACTGAATGTATATTTTTCAAATTTTCGTAAGTACAAAAACTAAAACGATTTGTTGTATTGGGTATTTGGGGGGAAATTGTCACATCTCCGTCACTAAATTTAGTGTCGCACAGTGTAGTTAGTAATTTTGTTCGTTCTTTTGCACTATTCTCTGCATCACCATTAACCATTTTTGTATTTATCATTAGATCTCAAATACTAAAAAATGCTCTAAAAATAGTCTAAAATAAATAAAATTTTCGAGTTTATATTTAAATATCTTAAATGCGGAATATTAGTATTAGTACTTTTTAGTACATTTTAGTACATTAGTACTTTTTGGTACTCTGGTAATTAGTCTTGACAATTAAAAGAAAAACTGCGATAACAGATTTTTGAAAAACTAGTCTGTAATTTTATTTGTTTTATAAAAAGTGTCTGAGAAGTACCTAAAAGTTCGATAACAATTTTTCTTAAAAACTACTTACACAGAGAAAATTGTTTAGTGATGATTTATGAATAATACGTTCATAAAACATTTCCAATTTATGAGTTATATTCATGAATTATGTATAATACTAAAAAAAAATTGCAAATTTCATGCATAAAATATTAAAAATCACTGTGTATTTATTATAAATTGGATTCATAAATTTTACAAATTTTGTTAATAATCATTACAGGCGAAATTATGAATATTTTCTCATCACTTGTGTTTCATATTGCATATTAATTTTCTTAATGCGCAATTCACGCCCAGCTGTGAAAAACCACATTGTAGCTGCAGATAAAGATAATTTAAGTGTATGAAAAATGTGAAAAATGTGTCATTTGAAAATAAATGTGAAATTTAACAAACATATAAATTGATGAGATGTATTTT